>CM075066.1:76798907-77407796 GCA_037428765.1 Rubia yunnanensis | reverse complement strand
AACTTGTACTCTTGGCTTCTTATTTAGTACAATATTAGACTAGTTCTTTTACTCCAATGGCTGCGATCTCCTCTGAAAATTTCGATGGAGAAATTTAGGGATTTCGGTTGGGTGGTGGGATGGTAGGATTGGGCGGGGCTAGGGTGCTGCTATGGTGGGAGGGGTGGTAGTGGGAGGAGGAGATCGGCGAGGGAGCGAGTCTCGTTTCCCAGCACTTGGCTGAGTGGCTCTGAGGAAACGGGCTGGGCTGGGGTGGCAAGGGTGTCGGTGTTGTTTAATTAGAGAAGGAGGGCGTGGGCAAGGGCTATAGTGTCGTTTAATCGGAGGTGGGGGAAGAGTGGAGGGTAACGACGGCGGTGACAACGATGGAGACGAGCAAAGTCATGATGCATAGGGAAAGGGTTGAGGCCTTCATTAGCAGTGGACGATGGGTACGACGGGGTAATGATGGGGTACGACGGGGCGATGGTGGCAATGACAGTGGGTATGGCGGGGCGATGGTGGGGTTACGGTGAGGTGATGTGGGGCACGGCCAATGGCGAATGCCAATGATGTGGGGTACGGTGGACGCCATGTAATTAAAAAAGTCATTGAACGAGCCCAGGATCTTTCGTATTCGTATTGGGAATGGAGGAGTTATTCTCCTGGTTGCTAAATTGTGAAGGCAGTGGTGCACAGTGGTGGGGGCGGCACCGGCAAAGGCCGGCGCAAGGTGGTGGAGGCGGAAGATTTTTGAATTAGGGTTAGATATATTTTGAAGAAGAAAGATTGATTTGTATAAGGGTATTTTTTTCATTTAATTTCCTAATCTTGCCTGAATTTATTTGGTCAATGCCGGAATTAGGGAGGTTGGTTATATCAGCACAAAAGTTTCAAATTTTAGGGTTAGATTGGCACATTTAATAACTAGTTACGGTTAAATTGGTACTTTCTGAGATTTCAGGGTTATATTGGCACTTTCAACCTAAAGTTAGGGATATAAAAGTATTTAACCCAAATAATTAAATGTATAAACTAATTTATAAATTGAGTATTTATTTAAGAAAATTAAAGTTATGTAAGTTTTGGACAATTAAATTATATAATTACATATAAATCGATTTATATTTTGGCAAAATGCTGACTAGGCATATTGACGAGCATCAATATGAGCCTCCAATATCAAAAGGTGCATTTGAAATGGTCACTTCAAATTTTAGCCACGTCAGATTGAAGGTTACAAGAGACTTTTTTTTTGCATTGGAGATGATTTTTTACTCTCAGGGTCTATTATAATGACATGGCTAGTGACTTTACCAATGTGATACTTGCATTATAGATTCTCTAAGAGCATCTCCAATGCAAGAGTCACTTTGCTAAAAGTCACTTGGCTCGTCATATTAATAGACGCTCAACCCACAAAAACAACTCCAATGCAAGGGTCAAATGAAAGCAAAATATGATGTCAATTAGAGCTTCTATGCAGAGAAATATCAAGATGGCCAAAACTATCCTTCCCTATTTCCTTGGATCTATGAGGAACGACAATAGCAAAATAATGGAAGCAATATAAAGAACAAACCAAGCACACAAGACACAAGTATTTACGTGAAAACCCTCTCCAACGCGAATGGTAAAAATTACAGGGTCAATTGACCCACCTCAACCATCTTCATTAATCAACCAAGATGTTACAAGATCCTCAACAACCAATTACTAGTAGCACAAGTTTCTCTCAACAAATGTAGGATCAATAACCACTACATCAATGAAGATTAAACAATAAGAGAAGAAATCACCAAATTTGTCGAGTTACTTCATAAGGATGAATGAGTCACTTCCAGACCTCTAAATCCAATCTCCACTGTTCAGAATCTATCTACACGGGGAACACCCTGCCTAAGTTTCAGTAGAAACCAATGGTTGGATATTGAGAAATCACAGATCTACCGAAACTGCACACTGGAACTCGAAAACCCCCTTTCACCCACTTTTGTGTCTTTTCTCTCCCTCTCTTGTTGTTCCTCCAAATTGATCCCATGGCAGCCATGCCCCAAGTAAACCCTACTCCAAAGGTGTGCTAACATGACAAAAATTCCCCCTTTTAGTTTGGGCCAAATTCCACAAATGCTCGGTACTAATTTCCTCACATAGAAGGAAAAGTCCAATAATTCTCTCCCTTTACAACTATGTGGAGGAAATCTCTAAACCGAAAATATCTTTGCAAACTTCGAACTTGCCTCTTGGTAACACCTTAGTCAACATGCTGAACCATTGTCATCCGTGTGAACCTTCTTAAGTTCAAACACCTTAGGCTCCAAAGCATCACGTATCCAATGATACAGAACATTAATATGCTTTGTCCTACCACGAGATGTAAGATGCTAACCAAGATGAATCACACTCTGACTATCACATAACAAGACAAACCTCTCTTTCTTACAATAGAGTTCACGAAGAAATATCTTCATCCGTACAAACTCTTTGCCCACTTCAACAACTATAACATACTCAAATTAAGTGGTAGACAAGGCAATGCACTTTTGCGGTCTTGTTTTCCAAATCACGGCTCCCCCTGCAAGGTAGTCAAATAACCTAAAGTAGATTAATGCGTAACATCACCCGCCAAATTGGAATCACAATAGCAAACAAGAATAGGCTCCCTTTTTCCAAAGAAAAGTGATAAATCTGTAGTACCACAAAGATATCTCAAATCACTTCATAGCATCCCAATGCACCACCATGGGATTAGAAAGGTAACAACTGACCACACCTACAACATGAGCTAAATTAGGCCTTGTATAGACCATAACATACTTCAAGTTACCAACAACTGAGCCATGTGGAATATTATTCATATTTTTTCCCTTCATCATCATTATAAAACTTGTTATCAAATTTAAAATGAGAATTCAAAGGTGTAATCATAGGTTTAGCACCATCCATTCAAAATCTTTGAAGCACCTTCTCAACATACTTATTCTGAGAGAGCCACAACTTCCAAGACGCTCTGTCATGAGTAACCTCCATGCCAAGTATTTGCCTTGATAGACCCAAATCCTTCATCCCAAAGAACTTGCTCAACTCTTGCTTCAACTTGTTGATCCTAGAAGCACTCTGATGAACAATAAGCATATCATCCACATGGAGCAACAAAATGATGAAATCATTCTCAGAGAATTTTTACACAAAAAGACAATAGCCAAAATTAGTCTTCTTGTAGTCGAACTTCTTTACCACAAACTCAAACTCTGTGTACTATAGTCCAGGCACTTGCTTCAAGTCATACAAACTCTTTCTCAACCTTCACAAAAATTTCTCTTTCCCTTTCAACTTGAAGCCTTTAGGCTGCTACATGTAGATATCCTCATTCAAGTCACCATGAAGAAAAAAAGTTTTCACATCCATTTGTTTAATCTCTAAGTCAAGGCTTGCAGCTAAGCCCAACACAACTCTGATGGAAGTCATCTTCACAACCAGAGAGAAAATTTCATCACAATAAACCCCTTTTCTCTGAATGAAGCCCTTAACAACCAATCGAGCTTTATACAGTGGAAACATAGGGTGTATTTGGTAGAGCTGTTCTTATAAGCAAAGTTGGCTTATTTTGAAATTAGAGGGGCAGTTTCTGCTTTCAAAATAAGCTGGTTTTTTTTGCACTTTACAAACACTAAAAAGTGTTTTTCTTACAAGAAAAATAGCTTATAAGCTTACCAAACATAGCCATAGACTTGCCATCATGTTTTAATCTATAAACCCACTGATTTTTCAAAGCTCCCTCACCCTTAGGTAACTCAACAACATCATAGGTATGGTTTTTTATGAGACACTTCATCTCATCATTCATGGCTTCAATTTAGTATCATCACTCTCCACAGTATCTTCATAGCATTCGGGTTCTCCCCAGTCAGTCAGAAAAAAAATCATTCGAAGATAAAAGAGATGAAGGTCTTCTTGCCTGTGTAGACCTCTTAACCTCAAGTGTAGGCTTTACAACGACCTCTTCCTAAACATTTTCACCATCATTCAATTGATGATCATATCCACCTTGCTAATCATCTTCATGATTATTATTGGGGACTTTATAAACCACATGTTCAGTTGCAAGATCAACTTAAGTTGGATCAATATCAATCAAGTACTCAGAACTTTCAGAGCTTACCTTTTGAGCTTTTCCAATATCTTCAATGGTTTAGTCTTCAAAGAATACCACATCCCGACTTCTGACTAGCTTCTTCTTAACTGGATCATAAAGCCTAACGCTAAAGTCATCAAGACCATAACAAATGAAGATACACTGTCTTGCCTTCACATCCAACTTGGACCTTTCATCTTTTGGAATGTGCACGGAAGCTTTACAACCAAAGACACAAAGATAGTTATGGGAAACATCCCTACCAAACCGTACCTTGTCAGGAACATCAATGTCCAAAGTAACAGTAGGAGACAGACTAATCATATAGGTAGTTGTACTCAAAGCCTCATCCCAAAATGAATTAGGCAACTTCACCTCTGAAAGCAAGCATCCAACTCTCTTATCCAAGATTCTATTCATCCTCTCTGCCAAACCATTCAATCGAAGAGTCTTGGGAGGGGTTTTCTGATGTTGAGTACCACGAATCTTACAATAAGAATCAAATGGACCAAAACTCACCACCGTTGTTAGAACAAATGGCCTTCAATTTCTTGCTAGTTTGCCTCTCCACCAAGGCATGAAACTCCTTTATTTTTCAAGCACTTGGTCCTTGGACTTCAACACATAGACCTAAATCCTCCTAGAACAATCATCAATAAAGGTCACTAAATAAAGTGCACCACTATGAGATTGTACCTTTAAAGGGCCACAAAAATCAGAATGCACGAGCTCCAGCAACTCGGACTTTGTTGAAGGAGGATGACTCTTAAAGGATACCCTATTTTACTTCCTAGCCAAACAATGATCACAGCTCTTCAGTTTCACACCTTTGATGCCTGAAAGGAGATTACTCTTGGCCAAAGAGTCAACTCCCTTCTTGCTAGTGCGGCTAAGCCTCCAATGCCATAGCTGTTGCAAGTCACCATTTCCAACCACATTGATTGAGCTACCTGAAATTGAAGCCTCTATGATATACAAGCTATTGTAATTCCTTGCTCAAGCCAAAACCATACAACCCTTAGTGAGCTTCCAACGAACATTACCCATGGAAATATGACAATCACCATCATCAAGACAACCAACTGATATACAATTATAGCTAATATCTGGTCCATGCTTCACATCAAGATGTACCAACCTTGATCCCCACTTGGTTTCAAAGTAGACAGTTCCCACCTTGATGTAATTATCGTTTCCCATCTTCAACACTCCAAAATCACTGGCAGTAAAGATGAAATTAATTGCCTCCTCGAGGTGACATGAACTACAACTCCACTATCAACAACCCAAATGGAATCCAACTGAACAAGAATGATAACATGCTCATCACAAGCAACAAGAAGATCACTAATCGCAGGAATGGTAGGCACAACATTGGTTTCATCCTTAAATTCACCACCACCATTTTCTTCTCATTCTTCAACTTGAAGCAATTTTTCTTGAGATGCCCAAGTTTACCACGATGATGACAAGTGACATTCTTGTAGCCTAATCTTGACTTGTGATGAGACGTCAAATGCATGTATTTTATAAAGCATTTAACATCTCTTTTGTTATCTTTTTGTAGGAAGATTGCTAGATTTAGGTAGGTTTGGGGTTTAGATGACCGTTCTCGATTTTCATAGCTAAATCCTTCTTTTCATAACCTACTTTAAATCTAATTGAATTTTGTCCTTATGAGTGATGTGCTCATATATTTTTAGCACATTTAAAAATCATATTTGTAATAGATTAGGTTTTTATGTAAGGATAGTTGATGCTTTGTAGGTAAGAAAGTTAGAATGATGATTTAGGAGTTATATCTTAAGTCCTTAGTTCAAGGTGTTTTTGGAGGAAAGATTTAAGAATGAAGATTCATGAGGAAAAATAAGAGTTTGGAAGTGAATGCCAAAAATTATTTTGGTAGAAGAAAAGTCCAAATTTGAAGAACAAAGGCCAACCGACCAACATGAAGACCGGCAGGGAGAAAAAGATTGGGTGCCCAGCCCAGGCACTAAACCGCGTGCCAGCGCGCCCTAAGACACAAGAGGGAAACATTCTACATAACCAAAACACGCGTCCAACTCTACCTCTTGTGCACTCACGCGCTGGACTCGGTCAGTGCCCAAACGGGCATTTAAGCCTGTGCATCAACTCGTCTAACCATGTGCCCGCACACTAGGAAGGAACCAATGGTACGAGTCTTTAGAGCCATTTCAAGCGGCCATCGCGGGATGTCGCATGCCCGTTCACTAGATCTTGGACAGCGCCCAATCAGGCGCATCAACGGGCATGCGACCCGCACACTCGGCTTGCGGTCTGCCCCCGTCTGTTATCCATTTGGCTTTTTATTCACCTACTTTTGTACTATATATATCTACTCTCTTATCATCATTCTCATCTTCTCTTAGCGAAAAACACTCTCCTAAAAAATCCTAGTTTCCTCTTTGATAGAGGTTAGGCCCAATAAGGCCATTGGATCGCAGGCATGGCAGCCCAGTTAAGGGAATATTTAATACCCTAACTTAATTACCTCATTCGCAAGTGATTAAGGGCAATAATTAAGGAGTACGTTATCTAGGACACTGAGTATAAATACAAGGTACACATTTACTTATCAATTCATTCTGTCTTAATCATGTAAAACTCTTGGACTAACTTAAGCATCGGAGTGCTGACCCCTGGAACCCCATGGAAAGTTTGATTGCAGGTTAGTTCGAGAAGAACCCAAGCCCATAAACTGGTCGATGGTTCCTTTTCTTCTTTTCTTTTTTTTTAATCTATGAATTTGTCCATGAATGTTAGTATAATTTGTATTAGCTAAAAGTATCACTTGGGAGCAATTGATTGAAAATCCAAGAACATGGAATTAGAACTTCTTGTTGTAGAATGTGATGTTAATCTTGCTAGATGAGTATGTTAATGTGGTTTGTTATCATATTTATCCTAAGGCAGCAATGAAAGGTTGAAGTTTGAATGTTGCTTGTTCTAGGTTTAGTCTGATGGATGCTTTGTTTGGTTAAATGGCTAGGCATTTAGCATAATGCTTGTAGTTGTTATAAAATCTATGGTTCTTTGTGTATGATGCCATTAAAATATATGGTTATTTGGGGTTTGCAAATTACTCTTAAGAAGAAATGAATGTTGATCTTCAAAATGGAAGTGATAGCATTCCCTATAGGCAATAAATTTGAATGAATGAGTGAATGAATCTATGATCTGTAAGAAGTTTGGAAGTGAGGATCAATTTTCTCCAAGGTTTTGTCATTGTTGTATCCATCATCTTTTTAGTAGCTTGTTTCATGATTAGCATATTTGCCTTACTTTGCTAGTTGTTTTGTCTTTAAATTCTTAATTTAGGAATAACCACCCCCCACCCTTTACTTGCTTTTATATATCTATGTATATCTATATAGAGTCTATTATCTACCTTATTTGTTTAAACCCTTAGGAAGATCCCTCTTTCTCGTGGACGACCCCGATTTGTCACTATCTGCTTAATTGTATTTAGGAAGCACTTTAGGGCTTATAAATTGTAACTTTGAGAAGTACGACAATGACCTCCCAAATTTTTTTGCCGCTGCCGAGGAAGAGGCATTTATTTTTAAGTGTTTGGCCATATTATGTGTGATTATTGGCTAGTTGTGTGAATATATGTTCGTTGTTTTTATTTTGGTTTTTAGTTGATTTTTTTTTATTTTTGCTTGGCTTGTAGACGTATTGTTTGAGTTCTTGGTGTATGGTTAGTACGCGATCCTCTTCACAAAAACCCCTACACTATGACCCCAAGTTAGAGTTGAATTTGAAAAAGGGCTAGGAGGCTTTCTTTGGAAAATGTGAATAACACCCCTCCTATTGACCATTTTACCATGGAGCATGAAGATGAGCATCCGAGAGAAGGACCTCAACATCCTTACCTTCAAGGAGGGAATATTCCTTTGAGGCAAGTTCCATTGAGGGAGACAATGGCTCCCAACCTTGAGCAATAACCGATGTACATCACTTATCCGGCGGTTGGGCTTAATGGGTATTTTGACCTAAAATCCAGATTGATATACTTGCTACCCTTATTTTTTGGTAGGCAGGGGGAGGATCCCCAACAAATATCTCTCTGGCTTTCACATGGTTTGTTGTGGTATGATTCTCGAATGAGTGGACAGAAAGCTCTACAAGTTGAAAGCTTTTTCATTTTCATTAAAGGATGCCGCAAGGGATTGGCTCCACTACTTTCCATCCTAGAGCATCACCACTTGGCTTCAAATGAAGAAGAAGTTTCTTGCCAAGTGCTTCCCAGCCTCAAAGTCTGCCACCTTGAAGAATGACAATAGAAACATCCTCCAATGACATGAAGAGTGGTTTTATGACTATTAGGAGAGGTTCAAGAAGCTTCTCTCAAGTTTTCTTTATCATGGCTATTTGGAGGGAGATTTGGTCTACTACTTTTACAAATGGTCTTCTTGATGAGGAGAAAAGGCTAGTCAAGATCCGATTTGAGAAGACAAAATCCCAACAACACAAGTGCCCCCTACAACAATGGAAAGCTCGAGGTCTAAGCCTCGGTACTCACTTCCATGGCCAAGGTATTGATGATACAATCTAGAAACAAACCATAAGCAAAATCTTGCAAGATTTGTTCTTCACCACATCCTATGGATGCGTGCCTGATTTTGCAAGATGATTATGTGGCAGAGGTTTATGTCGTGGGATATCAAGGAGGCCAAGGATATCAAGATGGGCAAGGCTATCAAGGCAACCAAGGATATTAAAGCGGGCAAGGCTATCAAGGCAATCAAGGGTACCAAGGTGGCAAAGGCTACCAAAACTGACCTTACAATATTGGTAATCGAGGTCACCCAAATCTCCAGTATGGTAATGCTCAAGAAGGGCAAAACGTACAACAATTCCTCCCCCAACAACAAAAATACCAGCCTCCATAAAAAAATCCCAAGGCTCCAAGACAAGCCCTATGATCAAGGCGAGAGTTTGGGCTTGTCAAAAGATGAAGTGATGACCATTGGGAGGTTAAGTATATGTGCGGGAAAGGCCGATAAATTCCAATAGAAGGCCAAATCAAGCTTCAAGAACTTAGAGACTCAAGTGAGCCAAATAGCTCAAGCCTTGAATTGGATGGAGGCAAGGGAAAAAGGAAAACTTCCTTCCTAACCAGAGCTTAACCCTCGACCAAATGTGATGGAAATCTCATTGAGGAGTGGAAGGGAAGCGAAGGAAACCCAAGGCAAGATTTTTGTTAATCTGGTGTTTGAAAAAAAGGAAGATATTGAGAAGGAGGCCGGGGAGTTGGCCAAAACGAAAATGAACAAGGGAAAGGAAATTGAGGAGGAGGCCATTGTGCCAAGGTTGGGATCAAACCCTGAGACCTCATCCCCTCCTCACAAGAGAACCAAAGTGGTGGAGATCCCAATCTATATACTGGAACCACAATTTATGGAGGCATTAAAGGATAGAAGAGCAAAGGAGGATAGCGAGGATATCTACGAAGTCTTTTGTAGATGTGAGGTAAACATTCCACTCTTCAATGCTATAAATCAAATTCCAAGGTACGCTAAATTTCTTAAGGAATTGTGTGCCGTTAATAGGAAACAAAAAATGAAGAGTAAGAATAAGAGTGGAAAGAGTGAATATGTTTCCATCATGACTGATAATGAGTTACCTCCTAAATGTGATGATCTGGGAATGTTTACAATCCCTTGTGTGATAGAAGGAAAAAGTGTTAACAAGGTGTTGACATTAATGTGATCCCATATTATTTATATGAGAGTCTAGATCTAGGCACTTTGCACCAAACCGGGGTTGTTATCCAACTAGCCAATCACTCTAGGACATACCCAGAAGGTATGGTGAAAGATATGTTGGTGAAGGTGGGCTTTTTAACATTCCCCTCCAATTTCTATATTCTTGAAATAGAGGGTGGTAATCATGCTAAACCTATTCTCTTAGGTAAGCCATTTAAAAAAAACTCAAGGACAATAATTGATGTGCATAAAGGAACCCTAACCATGAAGTTTAATGGGCGGAAATTAGAATTTAACACTTACAATTCTATTGATCATTCTAGTAAATACAATTCTTTCCAAGCTACTAATGTTGTTAATAATGTAGAGCAATATGTGTTTGAGCCCAAAGATGGTAGTCCCTTGAATGTTGCCTTAGATGATGATGTGAATTATGCTTTTATTGCAAAAATTGTTGGTACTAACATGAAGGAAAACAGCGATGATGAAGACTCTCTTGGGAAGACAACCTCCAACAACCCTCATGTATCCATATGAAAGCCAACAAAAGTGGGTTTCCCTCCTTCTCATGTGAAGAGTTTGGCGGTTCACCCATCATTGACCCGGTTGTCGTTTAAAAACACGAGTCAAAGGGCTTACTGGTAAAAGATAAGAGATTTATAATTCTGCACCCGTTCTAACTGTAAGCTACCAAGGGGTACTAAGCGGCAAGCCCTGGGTTTGTTCACAGAGATGCTAGGGCTCAAGTACTAGTTAGGACACAACTTTGTGCGGGTTGTCAATCTCCACGAGTGAAAGGAATATCTAGTAAAGCAAACATACAAAAGGCGGGGGTTTGGTATTTTCAGCTAACAACTACAAAGCATGAAATAACAAATAAGTAAACTATTTATACTAGGCACTTAGGAATCATTTAGCAACATGGTAGTTCTAATGCTTCAATCCTTGATACATTCACATATAGAAATACAAAAGACCTATCAGTGTGTTCACAACACGTGGTGTGGCCGAAGGCATACACTTCCCCAACCCTGTCAATATGGGTGTGCTCACAACCCTCCTTCGGCACAGCCATCGTAATTAGGGGAGTACAATAAGGTTCGACCATCGTTGTAGGTCTATTTCTCCCCTATGCTATTACGTCTTGGGCTTTCACCACGAATGCAACTACTTCTCCTGGGTCCAATATACACTAGGCCCAAGGTTTGTAGGTACCTTATCTGTGATACTAGGGTTTTCAATACAACACCTAGCTTGCTACTATTAGCTATCTCTACCCACAGCCTCTCGGTTAATAGTCACGAAGTCAGCTAAGACTAGTATGACAGAAAATAGGTCAGAGCATTCTTGAATCTCCCGTGCATACACCCATGCAAACTCGTTCTCGTTCTCCCCTACCCATTCTAACATCCAAGTTTCTCTTCCCAATAGAGCATCGATAATTGCACCAAAATGAATGAAGCCCAAAGTGTGTGCTTATATGTGGTTTAATATTCATGCATTTATAACATTCAAGAACAATCACAATAATATAAAAAAACACAAGGATGGGGTGAATCTAATGAATCTCATAAAGAAAATAAAACATACCAAATGTCAAGATGAATCCCAATTGAAAATCTATTCAACAAAGGTTAGATCCATGGAAAAATTAGATTAGATTCCATTGATCTAGTAAATAAGATGAAAAGAAAAAGATAAGAAAAAAGAAGAAGAAGGATGGAGAAGAAGAACTCTCCTTTCCCTTCTCTCTAAACTAGAGGGAGACAAAATCTACATTATGACTAGCTTAGGGTTTAGTAGAAGACTAAGGCTCCTACATACAGTATTAGGAGATTGGGCCTAAAAATAGGCCCAAAATAGGCCAAGAGTAGCAAAACCATAGTCACCATTTCCCTCTAGCCGCTGGACCTTTCTCGAATAAACTGGTCAAATCCGTGAATCTCATGGACCTGAATTATAGTGTGTTGGATAGATCTCGGAAAGACAAAGATTTCAATATATGGTAGAGGGAAATTGGATGAAAATTGAGAGAGTTATGGCTAAAACGGTCATCCGCCAAGGTTTCAAAGATCGGCACGGATGTCACAGTCCATGAAGCATGCAAGCACGAGGCGTGGGATCTGGCGCAGTTCGTAAACATTCATAGTTGTAGGCCGTGGGATCTGGCGAGATATGTGAAGCAGGTCTCGTGTCACAGTCCTTGAAGATTTTCACGGACCGCGAACAGTACATGGTTTTTTTCCTCAGAGTTTTCCCTCGATCCGTGAAGGTTTTCACCGATCATAAGCTGCCTATGGTCTTTGTTCAGAACTTTTGTCACGTTCCATGAAGTTTTTCATGAACTGGCTCCATACTTAGCCAAATCTTCAATTCTTCATCTCCAATCTTCACGGTCTGGTGCTTTTGTCACGGCCCGGCGCCTTGCCCCGTGATGGTCTTGTGCTGGTCTCGTGGAGGTCTTCATGGAACCTTTGGATTCTTGTGTAGTGCAGACCATGAAGATTGTCACGGGCCAGTGGTGCTTCACCATGCATAGTCTATGAAGTGCCACCAGTCCTTCGTCGGTTGAACTTTGTTTGCTTGCTATGGGTGAACCGTTAGTCCGAATCGGGAGTTCTAGTAGTCAATTTCATAGTACTCAAGAAGAAAAATCCAATGGAACCAACCTTGAAGGTTAATTCTTCCTAGATCAATCTAGGACTAAGGAAAAACTCCTCGGACCATGATTAACTATTTTCTCCTTTGGCCGTCTTGAACTTCAAAGCCGCCTATCTTTGGCTTCAATCTCCCTCTACCATGCATTAATGTTCGGGGCCTTTATCTTCTACCATTCTAATGTGAATGGCCTTTGCCTCTTCTACCATCCTTGCAAATGGCCATAAATCTTTTACCGCTCTTGCGAACATTGAATGTAACCAAAAAGTACTTACGAGCGACCTACTAAACAGGCCGTCTAAACCAAACATGGTTGTCTAAACCCCTTGGTCACGTAAACTCAACTAATACTAGCAATCCACCAACTAAAAGTAACTAAAAACAATGTCAAATGAATTGGTTAAAGCATGTGTAATGGCACTGATCAGACTCCCCACACTAAAACTTTTACTCGTCCTCGAGTAAATAAAATAAAATAAAAAGGTTCAAGCAGAATGAAGCATGCAAAAATAGACAATGCATTCAACTTATAACCAAACTACCCTAGTTCCCCAATAAGGAGAAAATCCTTAAAACTTTCACACTCCCCGAAGATCCTAAAGTAACCTATCCACCCGAAATAAAATGTGGAAAAAGGTAAGCCAAAAAGATAACGGTCAAGCTAGCTTACTTTTCCCAAAATGATCCCAAATCAATCAAAGAGTCATCTCTAAAAACAATCCACCGCAGAAACATGCATTCAACCTAGTTTTTTGTTTTCTCTCATTTTTCCTAGGAGCCCTTTCGGGTTTTCATCCTAGTTTTAACACACAAAGGGTACTCACTTCTCACCTTTTTCCACATTGCCTCTCACTTTTGCCTGGACTCGTAAGTCTAGATAGGCCAAGCCTCTCACTTCAAAAGTTCAGAATCATAGTGCAAGGATTCTCGATAAAATAAATTACCAAGAACTCAAGCAATACCTACTCTAAACAAAAACAACCACCAAGTAGTGGAAAATGAAAATAAATAGCTAATATGCAACCAAATATACCTAAATACTTAAGAATAAACGCCTCTTCCCCGGCAGCGGCGCCATTTTGATAGCGGGCAGTCGTCGCACCCCTATTCAAAGATAATTTATAAGCCCTTTTTGCTTACTTTCTACAACTAGGTAGATAGCGGCAAGTCGGGGTCGTCCACGAAGAAGAGGGATCTTCCTAAGCGTTTAGGCACAAAAGGTTGATATTAGGCTAGGAGTAGACATATATACATACATATAAAAGCATGTAAATGGGGGGTTTGGTTGGTTGGTTTTCCTAAGTTACGAAAGTAAAAAAAACAAGATAACTAGCAAAGTCAAGTGACTATGCTAATCATCAAACAAAACTAAGAAAAGGAGGTTTTAAAACTACAAAGATAAAAAGCCTTTGGGGCAAGGGATATCTAATGTAGGTCATTGAACCATTCACTCATTCTATCATATAGCATTACATGACTCAACATCAATATACCCATCAAGCAAGAATCACAACACATTGTGCACAAGAAGTTCTAAGTTCATGCTCGTAGATTTTCATGCAAAGGAGCTACGGAATTCGTCACGTTCCTAACACCTAACCAATTCAATCATACAAGCACTCCCTATGCTCAAACAACTCATGGCACAAATGAAGTGAAACACACCATCAAGAATACATAAATGCTAAATAACAAATGCTTCAAGGATGGATTAAAATCATCTATTCAATACTTCAACTACTTGTTGTGAAGATAAATCTTCCATCCTTCTTAGTTCGTAGTTTGCAAGAGTGAATTCGACATCTCTTGTCAAACCTCACCAATGACTCCTCTATTGATAGGAGTATCCCATTGATGGCATTTAATCACGAAGAACCAACAAGCTTGGAAATACTTATGACCACTACACCGTCACTAAGCATTTAACCAATTCATGCAATTACACGAGATTGGATGAACGTGCAACGCACATTCATCCAAGAGCATATAACTCTCTCGCTTGCTACACAAACGAACATGACGAAGAGTTCAACATCAATCACATTCATCTAGCACATTATCAATCCATCAACACAATCAAAAGCTCTAAATCATACTCATACATTCCTAACAAGAAAAGGGGGGAAATCAACCCAAATCCCCCAAACCCTAGCTAGAAATTCATACAAGTATTTCATATGCTCAAGCTTTCAACAACATCAATGAAATCAACAATTAACATTCAAAGCATAATAAATGCACAATAGCAAAAACACCAAATAGATAGATAAAATGATTCTTACTACATAGAAGTGGAAGCTTCAATCCTTTGCTCCCAAGATAAAAACTACCCTAGATAAACAAAACCCATAACATAGAACAACAATCTACAAAGAAAGAAGAAGAAATGGAAGAAAATGGTGAAAAGCAGGGTTTTGGAGCCCTAAAGGCGGGCTTGGAAGCTTTGGAGAAGAAGGGGTGAAGAGGTAGTTATAGGGGAAGAAAAAGGGGAGAAAAACACTGCTGCAGGGCTGAATTCACACTGTCATCGCGACTCGCGACCAGTTCCATCACGAGTCGCGACCAGATCAGTAAACTCCAGCCCTGTTTTGTTTTGCTTCCTCCGGGTGAACCGTTGATCCGTTTCGGGAGTTCTTGTAGTCGGTTTTATAGTGCTCGAGAAGAGGAATCCAATGGTACCACTCTTGAAGGCTGATTATTCTCGGAAAATTATGAAAACCCTGGACCATCCTTCACCCGTTGCTTTGCTCTCCTTTCTTCACCTCTTCACTTCTTCAAATCTTCAAAAAGCCCAAGTGTAAGTATTAAAATCTTCAAAGATATCTTTCAAAGTCTTCAAAAAAATCACCTTGTCACACAAAATCATCTAAAAAGTGATAAAAACATCAAAGTCGCTTTTATCCCTCCTTAAATGATTTCAAGGCAGAATGCCACATGTAGAGCACAAAATTATACAAAATCCAATCCTAAAAACCCTAATATAACCCCATAAAATGGCCTCATCAAGTCATCTCTAAAAACAATCCACCGCAGAAACAAGCATTCAACCTAGTTTTTTGTTTTCTCTCATTTTTCCTAGGAGCCCTTTCGGGTTTTCATCCTAGTTTTAACACACAAAGGGTACTCACTTCTCACCTTTTTCCACATTGCCTCTCAATTTTGCCTGGACTCATAAGTCTAGATGGGTCAAGCCTCTCACTTTTACCTAGGTCTTTCGACCTATCCGAGCTTTTCCCAATGTTACCCAAGTCACCCTTACGGGTTTTTGACTTGTCCGAGTTTAAAAGAAATTTCAAAATTCCCTTAGAAGAGCTATTAGCCACATAAAAACAACTAAAAATCATAAGTGCTATCTAATCCCCTTCCCCACACTTAAAGCTTGCGTTGTCCTCAATACATATACAAAATCAAAGAACACATGTCAAGGGAAAGAAATAGGAAAGCACTTATAATGAAAAAGAACAATAAAATCTACTCTTGATGGCACAATCATGGAACGTAAAGAACAAACTACCATCACCCTCAATATACTATCCATAACCTCTAATCATGAAAGATCATTCTAACCACTATCATGCACCACAAATCGAATAAGGAATTGAATCACAATAGAGAGTTACCTCTTAGGTCTCGATGTGTTTGTCTCGAGGTTTTGAGGGTAGGTGGGTTTTGGATGGTATTTTGGTGGTGGTAAGGTGGTGGTAGGGAATAAATGGTGATTGAGTGATGTACGAAAGTATGTGAGCTTCATGGGTCGTGCACGTCTACATGCCCCATGAATTTGGGGTTTGGTTCTCTTCCTTGTCCACCATTTTGAGCATCACAAACCATGTACGTCTACATGGTCCATGAGTTGGACTCCCCTTTTGCTCACCTTCCTCCAAGAACCATATGCTTCCTACAAAACAAACATGCACACCAAGTGTATTAGTGTCCCAAAAACAAAATGCTATAAATAGGAAAACACACCAAAAATGCTAAACTAATCTTAAAAAACAATAATTTAAGCTTGGGTTGCCTCCCAACAAGCTCCGTATATTTAAGGTAGTCAGCACGACCTTAATGTTATCTATAAGGTGCGGGTTTGTACCCCATCACCTTAGCCAACCAAAAATGAAAAGCAGGGGGTAAGAATCTTCCAAGAGGAAGATATAGTAGAGGTGGAGTCAACCTTAGAGGGAATGGGTGGTATGGAAGCTTAGCATATTCAATTGGCTTCCCTATGATTTTCTCTAAGGTTTCCGAAAATGTGGGAATTGGTTCTATAGGTGGAGGTAGGGGTGAAAATGGGTAATATGGAAAATTAAGTATAATTACCCCTTCCTTGAATTCTTCACTTTCAAAAAACCATTCCCCATCCCCTTTAGATTCATCTATCAAAACTTCATATTCAACTTGGGATGGTCATTTTTGGAATATTGGGTTTCTAGTTGGCTCACCCTATTCATCAAATCAAGAACTTTCCCTTCAACTTTCTCAATGCTAGAGAATAGTTGAGTTCCCAAATCGCTAATATCACTAAGCACTTGCGATTGGAGTAAATCACTACTCTTCGTCACATTAGCTATAGCTTGCAAAATTTCCACACAATTTGATTTGGGAACCAATCCTAGGGATTGGTTTAGGGGCATTGGATAAGTTGGTGAAATCCCACTATCTAACCCAAAGTGTTGGATTTCTAATGCATTTCCATACCACGAATTTGAGTTACCACTAAACCTCAAATCCGGAGAGTCGTGGTATGGATAACAATCTTGATCCCAACGGACTTAGGAACCAATGACTCCTACCTCTCTCATTTTTGCTCATCCAAGAGCAAGACTCCGGAGGGTGGCAGCGATGACATATCCTACAAAGTCTTGCTCTTTGATCCATTCTTCTCCCATAGTCACTCAACCTTGGGTAACACTCTATAGGGTGATCGCAATGACACACCCTACAAATTGCTCTCCGTTGAGTGCTTTCCCCCATTTTTTTTCCAATTAAACCCCAACAAAGAAAACATAAAATTTGGAATCGTAGTGCAAGGGTCATCGGTTTGCACCAAGAACTCAAGTAATACCTACTCCGGAAAACAAAAACAAGAAAAAGATAAAAGCAATACTAACTACTCACTAACATGTTATGCTTAGCTAATACTCAAACTGAAAAGTATCCCCAACAACGGTGCCAAAATTTTTACCCGCCGTCGACCCCACCGTCGTTAAAAAAATGAGTCGAGCAATGTACTGGTCAAAGATAAAAGATTTATAATTCTGCACTCGTTCTCACTGCTAAGCTACCAAGGGGTAGTAAGTGGCAAGCCCTGGGTTTGTCCACGGAGATGTTAGGGCTCAAGTACTAGTTAGAATACAACCATGTGCATGTCATCAATCCGTACAAATGAAAGGAATAGCTAGTAAAGCAAACATGCAAGGGGGGAGGGGGTTGGTGGGTCGTCAATCCGTACGAGTGAAAGGAATAGCTAGTTAAGCAAACATACAAAAAGGGGGGGTTGGTGTTTTCAACTAACAACTACAAAACATGAAATTAACAAACAGGTATACTATTTATACTAGGCACTTGGGAATCATCTAGAAACATGGTAGTTCTAATGCTTCAATCCTCGATTCATTCACACACTAGTGGGAGAACCCCCCATAGGCACTGGTATTTTGAGAATTTTTATACTGATGCCTAAATGACCCAGTGCAAAAGGTGTAGTGTATAGGCATTGGTAAGTGGTACCGATGCTAGAATCTATTCCATCACCGATAGATTTACCGATGTCAATGCATGGAATACTGGTGCTAGTAAATATGCGATCAATAAAAAAATCCGACCAGTGAGAATAAACTCACCGGCCGGAATGTGAAACCCAGAATGAACAAAACACAAAAAAAAACATAAGCTCAAGTAAGAAACTGGAGAATTCATACCACAACCCAGAACTTCAGTACATAAAATTTATAATACATAACACCTATCAATTCATGAAACAAGCTATACCTAAACATAGATTAACAACATCAACCATCCTAAAAACTAGAACCTAATTTCCAGAAACCCCAGATTGGTGTGTGTATAACTATGCTTGAACAATGTATTTAACATTAACTATGTTTTAATGTTAAACACGCCATGTTAAACACTAACACACCATAAAAATTTTAGATTTCAGCAAATGTTACGGCACCTTCCATTAAGTTTTTGCACGTATGATTTTTCGAAGTAAACTATTTAAAATGTCAAAATTATGCAGCATTTAAGCACTGAGAAAACTTAGTGTGTATAACTATGTATTTAACACTAACTATGTGTTAATGTTAAACACGTCATGTTAAACAGTAACACACCAAGTTTCAACGGTGAATATAAACTGCAAAATTTCCACAATTTAAATCTCAGATTTCTACAAATGTTACGGCGCCTTCCATTTACTTGGTCGAACAAAACAATTTTAGATGTCAAAAGGATGCAGCACTTGAGCACACTGAGAGAGGCATGATTTGTATGCATATGTTTAAACAATGTATTTAACATCAACATTGTTTAACATTAAACACACCAATGCCTCCCCAGTGCGC
Source organism: Rubia yunnanensis (assembly GCA_037428765.1). Classification (NCBI taxonomy): domain Eukaryota; kingdom Viridiplantae; phylum Streptophyta; class Magnoliopsida; order Gentianales; family Rubiaceae; genus Rubia; species Rubia yunnanensis. The sequence goes on along the minus strand of CM075066.1, from coordinate 77,388,726 downwards.
ATACACTACAAAATCTCCACATTTAAAATTGTGGAGTGTTATAAAAGTTGTAGCACCATTTTCATGATGAAATAAGCATTACTTAGTTAGAGGGCACTAAGTGAATAGAAAACAACCCATGTAGTGCCCTTAAACTAATTCTTCCACCTTTAAACTTCACAATAACAATTACAATAGAAAATAATTTAAAATGTCGAATTGAAGCAGCTTTTGAGCACCAAGGAAACTTGGTGTGTAAAACTATGCTTTAACATTAACATTGTATTTAACATAAGCAATAACTTAATTTTAATCACACAATATTATATAGTTACAGAGTTCTACACATGTTATAAGCATGACACAGTTATAGGGTCATACATTAATTGAAGGAAACCTATGCAGTGCCCTTTAACTAAGTAATGCTTATTAATTTAAAATGTTGAAATGAAGCATATTCTCGAGGTCACGGAAACAGGGAATGTTTAAACAAACCATTTCAAACACTCTGAGTTTCAGTGGCCCCGATAGAATGCAGTATCTCAACAATTTAAACATCAACTATAACCAATTAAATCAAAGGGTACAAATGTTACAACACTTTTAGTAAAGGAAGAAGCAATACATAGTCATATGGCAATATATAGGTAACCAATGCAGTGCCCTATAACTAATGCTTATTCATTTAAAATGTGAACATGAAGCAGCTTTACAGAACCGAAGAAACATGGAGTGTTTATATAGACAAACCAGGTCAAACACTTCAGGTTTCCTCGGCACTGTTAGGCCACAACATCTCAGCATTTTAAACTTCAACTAGAAATTATCAAATCAAATGGAGAACAAAACTTAATCTAAAAAAACCTTAATTTAGTTCAAACATAGTTACATAGAAAACCACGGTTTATACCACATGGTACAGATTATAAATTTAAAATTACATAGTACCAATCTACAATTTAAAATGTAATTATCACAAACCCCTAAACATGACACAATCATCTATATATCAAAATTATTTCACAAAATTTTTACCTGCACAAGATGTTGACGAGCGGCTGCCCTCCATCAGCGGTTGTGCCAGGTCGTCAGCCTTAGCGGTGGTGATGTTGGCGGCCTTGGTGGCGGTGATGTCGTCGGCCTTAGCGGCGGTGATGTCATTCGCCTTGGCGGCGGCGACGTCGTCAGCCTTTACTGCTATTTTCTTCAATTGTGGTCCACTCCTCTTCCTCTTTGCGGGGGCCTTCTTGTATTTTAGAGGAATCTACAATAGCAACAAAACAATACCAGCAAATGGTATAATGTTATAGTAAGACCATAATCAACTATGAATATAATGAACTTACACAATTTGCATACAAATCACGATAACAAGTTATGAAACCTAAGAAGTTTAATTACATGGGCTAACAAACACAATCATTAGCCACGTAAAAGCAAGGACCCAATGCTGATGCAACCAAATTCATGAACTATGCATACATTGGTCAAATGCATGAACGAATCTTGTTCCATCATATAATATAACCTACATAGATTCCCTAGTTACCATATTAAAGAACACAAGAAGATCCTCATATGCAAACCATTCCAACCCAATCCCATCTCTAAGAACACAATCAACAACATTTAATAAGGCATTTAGGCACAAAAGATTGAATTTCATTCTATGAGGCATTTCATCGATCTTGTTGCATGCATAGTAAAATTTAGTGAATTCTAACAAGAAAATAATAGGGAAACAAATGCTTCTCTCCAATAGGATTACTTACATATCTTTGAAGGACAATAAGATAGAAGGGTTCTTCAATATGTAATGGCCGGAGCTTTGCTTTGAAGTTCCAACGAGCTTGGCAGTGGTGACATCATCGGCCTTGGCATCAGGTCGTTAGGAAATGGAATAGAGCGGATGAAGAGGTGGGGAAATGGGTGGCGGTTTTAGAGAAGTGTGGGAGGGATGAAGAGGGTTTCAGGGTGAGAAAGAAAGGGTTTCAGGGTTTTTATAGGTAGCAATAAAATTTTAACGGTTGAGATTTGATGAAGGAGAAATATGAATGGTTCAGATCTAGTCATCACATTAGCAGCGGTAATGAATGCACAATACTGGTGCCTATGGTATTTAACGCAGCTGCTCTGGGCTGCTTTGAATGGAATTTTTTTCGTAATTTTTGGAACCCGGGAGCAAAGCATAATGAAAATTTTCTAAGTACCAAGCACCGGTAACGAAACTAGTGCTAAAATAAACACAACCAGTGCTAATATACATTAATGCAACTACCTGAGACTGCTTTCATTTTTTTTTAGAAACAGAGAGGAAAGGAGAAAAAGGTTTTCTAAGTACCAAACACCGGCACCAAAACCGGTGCTACAATCATTCAAACATGTGCTAATACACATTAACGCGGCTGCCTGAACATATATCTAAGTCTATAGCAACGGTATCTTTCATATCGGTGCTAGTTTAAAACTTTCTGAAATTCATAATTTCACCCCACACTTTTTATCCACTAACTAGTAACGTTGGATAGTTTTTTTGGTTTATGTATTTAAGTAATTGGACTGATAGGTAATCAATTGTACAGTTTTTCCTTCCCGTGTACAGAAATTGTGTATGTCGGGTCCCTGAAATGGATCTGTACGTTACATTACTAAAATTGAACTATTGCCCAAAATTGTGTTACACCATCGTTTTTTAATCGAATTTATTTCATATTTGGTATTATTGGGTTAATTGAAGTTTAGAAATAGAAAAGTAACTTTTAGTGAAAATTTATAAAGCGCTAGTACATGCGTTATAGTATCTTACTATAGATGACTAAGAAGTTAGGAAGTTTTAATATGGAGGATTACTGGTAATGTTTTCTCAAGAAATATTAATAAATTTTTTGATTAAGTCTTGGCATATACTTTACGGATTCAAAATGTAGTACTATATTCGAGCGGATTTTAATTTGGACGCCTGAGTGAACTTTTTTCTTTTTGCACTTAGGTCCCTCCAAGAATCTTGGAATTGTCGAAAACCAAAATTGGCAATTCCATATTGAAATTTCATAATTCAAGTTCAGAACTATGCGATTGGACATGATTGGATAGATGGAACATCCCCGAAATTGAGAACATAAATCTTGTACAGTAAAATGCTGAAAATGCACTATTGTCCAAATTTTAACTCTGTACTTATAGCACTGGTTCCTTACCGGTGCTACAACAAAAAATCAAACTGGTACTAAAAGTTTTCCTAATTTTTGCATTATTTTTTCCATATAACAGATTTTATGCACTGGTACGTGTATTACCAGTGCTCAAAATTTTGGATCGTGCTATAACTTAAAAAGGAACCGGTACTTCTTTGTTCAGATATTTATATCGATGCTAATGATATTTTTAGCACCGGTATTTTGGCATCGGCACCGGTACAGTTGTACTGGTGCCTACGTACCTGTTTTCTAGTAGTGACATATAGACATACAAAGGACCTATCAGTGTGTTCACAACATGTGGTGTGGCCGATGGCATACACTTCCCCAACCCTGTCACGGTGGGTGTGCTCGCAACCCTCCATCGGCACCGCCATCGTAATTAGGAGAGTACAACGAGGTTTGACCATCGTTGTAGGTTTGTTTCTCCCCTGTGCTATTACGTCTCGGGCTTCCACCACGAATGCAACTACTCCTCCTGAGCCTAATACATGCTAGGCCCAAGGTTCGTAGGCACCTTATCTGTGATACTAGAGTTTTCAACATAACACCTGGCTTGCTACTATTAGCTATCTCTACCCGTAGCCTCGTTAACAGTTATGAAGTCAGCTAAGACTGGTGTAACGGCAAATAGGTCAGAGCATTCTTGAATCTCCCATGCACACATCCACGCAGACTCATTCTCCCCTACCCATTCTAACATCCAGGTTTCTCTTCTCAAGGGGGCATCAATAATTGCACCATACATGAATACATCCCAAAGTATGTGCTTATATGTGGTGTAATATTCATGTATTTATAACATTCAAGAACAATCACAATAATATCATAAACACAAGGATATGGTGAATCTCATAAAGCAAGTAAAAAATACCAAGTGCCAAGATGAATCCCAAGTGAAAATCTACTCTACAAAGGTTACATCCATTGTAAATATTAGGTTAGATGCCATGTATCTAGAAAATTAGATGAAAAGAAAAAGATAAGAAAAAAGAAGAAGAACTCTCATCTTCCTTCTCTCTAAACTAGAGGGAGACGAAATCCACATTATGACTAGCTTAGGATTTAGTAGAAGACTAAGGTTCCTATATATAGTAGTAGGTGATTGGGCCTAAAAATAGGCCCAAAATAGGCCAAGAGTAGCAAAACCCTAGTCACCCTTTCCCTCTAGCTGCTGAACCTTTCTCGAATAAACTGCTCAAATATGTGAACCTCCTGGAACTTAATTATAGTTTGTTGGATAGAGCTCGGAAAGACGAAGATTTCGATATATGGTAGATGTAAATCAGATGAAAATTGAGAGAGTTATGGCCAAAATGATCAGCTGCCAAGGTTTCACGAACTGGCACTGATGTCAAAGTCCGTGAAGCTTTCAAGCATGGGGCGTGGGATCTGGCGCAGTTCATGAACGTTCATAGCCATAGGACGTGGGATCTAGAGTGGTCCATGAAGCTGGTCTCATGCCACGGTCCGTGAAAATTGTCACGGACCGCAAAAAGTACATGGTTTTTTTGTTTAGAGTTTTCCCACGGTCCGTGAAGGTTTTCATGGACCACGAGAAGCCTGTAGTGTTTGCTCAAAACTTTTTTCATGGTCTGTGAAGGTTTTCATGGACCGGCTCCATACTTAGCCAAATCATCAATTCTTCATCTCCACGGTCCGGTGCTTTTGTCACGGCCCGGGGCCTTGCCTCGTGAAGGTCCCGTGCTGGTCTCATGCAGGTCTTCACGGAACCTCTAGATTCTTGTGTAGTGCAGGCCATGAAGATTGTCATGGGCCACTGGTGCTTCACCATGCGCAGTCCGTGAAGTGACGGCGGTGCTTCGTCGGCTGAACTTCATTCGCTTGTTACGGGTGAACCGTTAGTCTGAATAGGGAGTTCTAGTAGTCAATTTTGTAGTACTCGAGAAGAAAAATCCAATGGAATCATCTTTGAAGGCTAATTCTACCTAGATCATTTTTGGACTAAGGCAACAATCCTCAGACTACGATTCATCGTTTTCTCCTTTGACTGTCTTGAACTCTGAAGCCGCCTATCTTTGGCTTCGATCTCCTTCTACCATGCATTGATGTTCATGGCCTTCATCTAATACCATTCAAATGGGAATGTCCTTCAAATCTTCTACTGTTAAAATAAAATGGCTTTCGCAAGAATGTAATGCAACAAATAGCATTCAAGGGCGGCATACTAACGTACTAATAATGGAGACCAAGGAGCCCGTGAACACAATATGTCAATAATTACTAATTAAGTATACAAATGTGGGATTTAGAATAGAAAACCAAACATGGTTATCTAAACCCCTTGTCATGTAAACTCAACTAATGTCGCCAAACCGCCAACCAAAAGTAACAAAAAACTATGTCAAATGCATTGGTTAAAGCATGTGTAATGGTGCATATCAGTGGTAGAGTGAAAACCACCACCAAAATTTCTTAAATGCTCATCTCTTGGAGAAGGAGAGAAGCCCTCGATTGCTCATTCAATTGAGATTACCATGAAGAAAAAACGGGGGTTGTTGAGCATGTTGGAAGAATATGAGGAAGCCCTAGCCATTGTGCGCCAAGTCTTGTTGGAGGATAATATGGATCCCAAATGTTTTATCTCGGATCGAGGAAAGGAGACCGATCACCTCGGTTGATTTTGTGAATAACTCCAAGTAGGGGAGTAAGTTGTGCCGACGACGTTAAATAAGCTTGGTTTTTATCATCCGGATGACACTCGTGATGTAACTTTATTTATGCTTTGTTTGTAACTCGTGCTGATGGCGTTAAATAAACTTGGTTCTAATCATATTAAATTGTTTATTTCCTTTTATTTTGGAGCAATATTATGCTTAGTGTGCATGGTTGTTTTATAGGAAACACTTGGTTTTGGAGAAAATGGGCAAGGAGGTAAAGTGAGCAAACGGGGTAGGACAAGTCCAAATCATGGACCGTGTAGACATACATGGTCCATGGATGTTAGAATTTTTTACCAAGGAGGTCAAATCAAACCCTAAATTGCGAGCCATGTAGACCTGCATGATTCACGACACTTAAACATCCCTTCATCTCCAAATCACCCATCTCTTCCTTACCGCCCCCACATACTACCCGAACCTACTTAACCGCAAACACAACTCGAAACCAATGAGGCACTTCTCCCTTCATTGTGATTTCAATGCTTTACTCGAGCTGTTACATATGATAGTGATTGGGCTTACTTGATGAGAGGTTGTGGGTGGAGTATATTATGGTAGTTGTAATTTTTTTATTAGCTCTCATGATTATGCCACTAAGGGTATATTTTGGTTTTCATTTTTAATTGTGGGTATTCTCTCATTTTCTCTCCATTTCATGTGTCCAAGAATGTTTATCTGCACCGAGGATAATGCAAACTTTAAGTGTGGAGGAGGAGAATAAGATGATACTTATGATTAGTGGTTTAGTTAGTTGCAGCAAATAGCTAAAAAAGAATAAAAAGAATCCTGCTAAGTTGAAAACCCGAGAGAGCAACTTAGACAAAAGTGGGAGGCTCGGATAAGTTGAAAAGTCGAAAGGGAAACATATGCAAAAATGAGAGGCCAAATGGTGTGGAAAAGGTAAGGGTGAGCATTGAAAAAGAAAAATATGTGAAACTAGGACGAAAACCCGAGAAGACTCCTAGGCAAAATGAGAGAAAATGAGAGAAATTGAAAAAATTTATGCTTCTCTTGATTTATCTATTCGGTAGCTTCTTTGGTAGAGTAAGCTAGTTTTACACTTGTATTTCGAGAAAATTCTAGAATTGTGGCTGCAGTAGATAGGTACGGATGCAAATGTGGAGAACGCATTCTCTGAATGCGTTCTCTTAATTTATTAATTTTTTTAATTTTCTTTAAAAACGAGGATGCATTTGCTAAATGCATCCTCATCATTTTACCTATTTTTTATTTTCTGAAAAAATGAGGGCACATTCGTTGAATGCGTCCTTGACCTTTTGGCGTTTTAATTCCCAAATTAGAAACCCAATTCAAAAAATGTTCCCTTTCTCCGGCGACCTAATTTCTCTCTACCATCAAACACAGTATCGCTGGGAAACACCGTCTCTTTTGCCAGGAAACGCCATCTTCTTCCTTCCTGGCCGGGCTCACACCATTGGTCTCTTTCCCAGCCTTCGTTTGTCGTCATTTTCATCGCCGAGTTGGGTATTTCGTATCTTCTTTGCGTATTTCTTAGATATGCAATTAGTTGGTATAAATTGGGAATAAATGATTGTTGGGTTTGTAGGTTGCTTATTGGCCGGTCGTTACTGCCTCTTGCGCCACCGTCGGACCTGCGCGTGGAAAGTACGCGCCACCAGTGTCACTATGCATGGAATTCATGCGCTGCTATCGTCCCTGCTGAATCATGTAAACTCATTTTGAAGGTATTTTTTGTCATCTACAGAATTAATGTTTTACACAATTCACTCGTTTCCCATTTTGTTTGTGAGAACTCAAGTTATATGTTTTTGTGTAATTGTTCGATTTGGTTTGATTGATTTTTTACCAAGTCTGATGTGATTACTATGTGTTGTAATTGAGTTCAAATTTTATATTGAGAAGAGACATTACCGAAGTTTTTGTGAGTATGTAAATTAGTAAGATAATCGATAATAGTGTATGATTTGGTTGCCCCATGACAATTGAACAGTGTATGGTTATGAATTGAGGAGTTGAATATATGTTTCTGATTATGGAATTATATGTTCTATATTTGTATAATACAGTTCTACGATGTTTTTGACGGTGTACTTGTACAAATGGGGTCAGATTAAGTTTGATTTGAATGTGGGTGTGTATTATAATCCTCTCATACCTGAGAAAAATGTAACTTTCGAACCGAGGTTAAGCCACTCCGAGTTAGTTGAATTAATTTTCAGACGGCTTGGCATTGTAAGTGAGGGGTTTCTGTTGAAAATCTATTGTCGTTGTCCTGAGCTGATTGGTTCGTCTATATACTATCGATGTCATAATGTGGAAGATGACGAGTCCATCGTGACCTTCTTCAACATTGTTGATCGAATGTCCTTGTTCTTAGCTAATATTTACGTTAATATGGAAAAGAGGTCAAACACCTTTAAACGTGCGGGTAATGTTAGCTCGGGTACGTTCATGTCGTTGTTGAGCAATGTTCAGAACTATACAACTTTGCCAACCTTCCCACCCCCTGTATATTTCCAAGGTTTAGGAGAACCTCCTTTCATTGGTGAGTTTAGTCAACCCAGTGCGTATGTCCATCTCGGTCGTACTCAGCCATCCATGAGTTCTGGTATATATGGTGTGCATCATGAAGAGTTGAATGTCTTTGATGATGATTAAGTAGGTGAAATTAGAGAGCATGTTGTTGGTGATGGTGAGCATGTTGTTAGCGATGATAAAGGTGAGGAAAGGGAACTTGAAGAAGAAAGTGAAGATGGTCGATTCTTATCAACTGAATTGAATCCAGGAGATGATGATGAACAAGTTGTGTACACGAACAATTAAGCCACGTCATTCCACCTTGTGGAAAATCCTAATATGGAGGCCTACTTTAGGGATTATGAGTGGGCCTGATGAGGATGGGTATGACCCAACTGATTGTGGCGAAAGACTTCCTAGTTATGTTCAAGCAGCCGCTGAACTTGACTTGGGTATACGATTCTGGAGTAAGCCAGAATTGGTATCAGCTATTTCTAGGTGGAGTTCAATGATGAATAGGGAACACCGGGTCGTGGAGAGTAGGTCACATACATGGTATGCAAAATGTAAGGACGTTGTTGAAAGACGTGTCAATTATCATTAGATTGTCAGAGCCAGCAAAAAGGCTACCCATGGGATGTGGGAGATCACCAAATGGGCAAGTAGTCATAGTTTTATTAGTGATGGTTGATCAAATGGTAACACTAACCTGACATCGTTGATGATCACTCATTCTATTTGCCATTAGATTGACGTGAACCCTTCCTTCGCGGTGAAGGATGTCCAAGCGCATGCGCATAAGGAGTTAAATGTGACCCTTTCCTACAAGAAAGCATGGTACGTTTTCCAGAAGGCTATTGATTTCGTATTCGGAACTTGGGAGGAATCCTTTGTAATGTTGCCAACATTTATTGATAAGCGAGTCAGGGCCAATCCTAGCACAGTTGTTGATTGGGCAGACGTACCTGATAGAATACACGGTCTAGGAAGTTTAAGTTTGTGTTTTGGGCATTTGGTGAGGCTATCGAAGCTTTTCGCCACTATAGGCCAGTGATTAGTGTGAATGGGACTCATTTGAGAGGCGTATACAAGGCCACAATGCTACTTGTTGTGACACACAACGCGAATAATTACATACTGCCCATTGCTTATGTAATACTTTATGCTGAGACTATTGAGAGCTGGAACTGGTTCATGCGCAAACTGTGACTCCATGTGGTAGGTGGTGATACTAGGCCAACCTGTATTATATCGGATCTTCGTGAAGGAAGTTTGAATGCAATGAGATATATGGATGAATGGATGGAGCTAGCAGGATACCACCAGTTTTGCTTGAGGCATTTTCAGTCCAACTTCCTTAGGACGGAGTGTGGGAAGTTCAAAAATATGCATTTGAAGACTTTGGTTTGGCAACTTGGTTATGCTAAACAAGAAAGCATGTGGAGAGAGTACAAGGAGGAGTTGGAGAGTCTCGAACCATCTGCTTGGGTTTGAATGAAACGTTATGATAGTAGTAAGTGGTGCATTACTTTTGATGGGTGAGATCGTCGATGGGGAATTCTTACAACTAATTTGTCAGAGAGTTACAATAATTTTTTAAGGCACACATGACATCTCCTGATAACAGCATGCGTTAAAGCCACTTTTGAATGAATAGTTGAAATGTTTGCACATACGTTAATGGACACCAAAAATTGGAGGTACTTTTTCGATACATTATATTTCATTCATTATGTGTTTTTGGATTAGGTAAACTTTTCTAAATTGATGTATAATTGTATAGGTCTAAGGTCTCAAGCAGGATTTGGAAAAAGTTTCAGAAGCAAGACACTTGGGGACAGGGACATAGTGTGACTGTGTATGATCAGGCATCACAAACTTATAAGGTTTTGACAAGGACCATTAATGGTAGCATGGGTGAGAGCCAATACACTGTGAGATACCGGAGAAAGGAGTGTAGTTGTCGCGAATGGAAAATTTTCCATTTCCCTTGTTCCCATGCATTGGCTATTTGTAGGTATATGCGTGACGATCCGTATACTCTTTGTGATAAGGTATATCATACGACCACCTTTCTGGATCAATATGGTAAGGGTTTCATGCTTATCTGAGTCCATCACTATGGCAACCCACCATCTGGAGTTTGATTCCCGATATTGAAAAGTTTGTAACAAGAGGCGTGGTTAGTTTGCGGAGAGAAGGATATGGAATAAAATGGACAAGAGACCGTTGGGTGATTGCAGAGGCGTCCATGGGCGAGGGCATGCTTAGGGTCTTGTTTGTTGTATGTAGTTTCTAGAAATGCTTATGTTTTTTGAGACCACTATGTATTATATGATATTATTTAGTTATCATGTATGTTACATTAAATTCACTCGTTATTTAATTAATCTTTGTGTGAATTTGTATGATGTCTATTGTTTAAATTGAAGCTAATGTTTAAATTGGTTTGAATATTTATTACATTTAATTGTATTATTTTTGTGGAAATATAGATTGATCATTTATTGCAATGTAATTTTGATTTTCACCAGGGATACACCATGTATCATCCGGGACCCATTGATGAGGAATTACTTTATCTTCACCAGGAGCATCATGCACGTGCTCTATACAATCATCAATTGGAGAATGAGGCATTGCAGGTGAGACGATGCGATGGGGCTTGTTGGATTGGTGGGATACCTGATCGAGTGATGCACTATGTTTGTGAGGCTGGCTTCCATGGACTACTAGATTCTGTACCAATTCACATTGACCATTCGCTTATCACTGCATTAGTTGAGCGGTGAAGACCAGAGACTCACACATTTCATCTTCTGATGGGGGAGGCTACCATCACATTACAGGATGTGGGCATCCTTTGGGATCCACCGATCGATGGCATGCCAGTCACTGGTGTTGACACAAGCAGGCACATACAAGAGTGGCAGAGATTATGCACTGACTACTTGGGGGCTACACCAGACATGAGTGACATCAAATAGGGTCGCATAAGAGCCAGCTGGTTGGGAAACTTATTGCACAGTCAATTTCCCATTGATGCTACTGAGGTAGATTGTCAGCAACATGCAAGGGTATTCATTCTACTGTTGGTTGGAGGATTTCTCATGTCTGACACATCCGGGCACCTGATCTCTCTGCTCTATTTTGATACTCATAGACTTAGACGCAGCACATCAGTAGAGTTAGGGAGTGCAATTTTGGCACACTTGTACATGAGCTTATATGACGCTGCAATTCCACAAGTAAAATCCATATCAGGGCCACTTGTCCTACTACAGGTAACATTATTGGTTAAACTTGTTAGTTTGACACGTGCCATAATGACTGCTTACATTATAATTTATTCTTGGGATAAGTGCTAATATAACTCTATCTACTTGAGTAAGTGTCAGTATAACCCTATGATAATTTTTAGTGCAAATATAACCCTAACTAGTTAATGAAAGTGCCAATATAACCCTCAGACCCCATTTTCAGCATTAACCTCAATTTTCTGGCGTGACTCTATGTAAATTGACCAAAATACCCTTTGGGCTAACTCTGAAATTTTACCCTCATAGTTTGCTGGACCGCTGCCGGAAAATGTAGGGTTATATCAGCACATTATGCAATCTTATTGGGTTATATCAGCACATTCTTAATGTGTGTAGGGTTATATCAGCACATTTCTAATGTTTGTAGGGTTCGGCAGATCCTTAAAGCTTATAGGGTTATATTGGCACTTTCACTAACTAGATAGGGTTATATTGGTACTTTCGAATATTGAAAGGTTATATTTGCACTTATATCAACTAGGTAGGGTTATAAAAGCACTTTTTCTTTATTCTTTTATATTTATTGTCAGTTGTGGGCATGGGAGTGAATACCAACCATCCGTCCGGCCGAACGACTTCAAGTGACCATTAACATGAGTGTTCTTTGGTCCAGGTTTGCATTCAATTAGTAAGGACACACAAACTAAACCTTTTTTCAGTACTAGGAATAGCTAATATTATTCATTATGTTCCTCATAGGTGGAGATCCCAGTACAATTTATCACAATCACCCATACATGTACTAAAAGTGTACCGTGGTCAGCTGACATCTCTCCATGACTGCCAGGTATAAACTAATGTGGTTTTCCTTTTTTTGAACTGAAAGAAAAAAGGTGCTTCTTTTCTAACCACAAAACTTGTCTGTTATGTCAGTTTATTTGGCAGCCATACACTGAAGATGTCATGCAACATCTCCCACAATATTGTACAGCTGGTAGCAATAACTGGCTATTGTGTGTTGGCCTCATTTGTTGGCACGTCATGGAGTATCATCATGTTCATTGTGTTCTCAATTTGGCCTTATCCAGACAATACCCACACAGTTGGTATCTAAGGATGAACAGAAACTTCTTCATACTAAAGACCGTCGGGGAAGGTCAGGCATGGATTGGCGTGTTGAACTAAGAAAATATCTTAATATGTGGGAACATTGAGCAGAACATCGAATTAATGCTCTTGGGTTAGCGGATCCATATACACCCGATCGAGAATACATGGAGTGGTATTTTTCTAGGACAGTGACCCTGATTTATCACCCAGGACGGCGCCAAATGGTTGCAGAGGGGTTTCATTGAGATGGAGCAAGTTTGGAGTCTATGGTATAAACTAGATTTCTCATAGTATCAACAAATAATACTTCAGATTCTCTCATTTTTTTAATATCTAACATGTTTATCTCATTTATGTAGTTGCAAGCAATGTCCAAGATGCACGTTATGTTAGATATTAATTTGGACAAATGTCCCCCGAGTTTCGCAGATGTTATCAGGGGGGTACATAGTGTTGTCACATGTACTCTAGAATATGCGCATGAGCCCTCCAGACTGCAGTATTATCAGCCACATGTGCACACTGAGGGACCTCCCCCTGGTGTCAGATACAATGAAATCATAAGCCACCGCACAGCTCCTTCTGGTTGACAAGGTGGTCGATGACCTCATGCTCCCAGACCTACTGCACACATTGGTTCATCTCAAGCTGGACCCTCACATGCAATTCCAACTCACAAAGGACCATCATATGTTTGACCATCACACTCCAACACTACTCCACATGATTCTACTGCATATCGTACTACCAATTCTAGTCATGCATATATATTGCCTACTGCTCCATTACATACAGGTAGTGTTCCTCACATCCAATATGATTTAAATGAGGACGCATGAGACGATATGGAGGAGGATTTTACAGAGGGAGTTCGGCAAGGCGACATACCTATTTCTACTCATATGGCTATTTCTCGACGCATATCCCGCATTATACGTCCACCCCCATGTGGAACGGGTGGAAAGCTTTGCTGAGGGCATCATTAGTACCTTACATGTCATTGGACATTCATTTCATTATGTTTCTACCTATCTATTTGGCACGTGTTCTTTGAATATTGTATCACTGAATCAATTCATATTTTTGATACTCTATTTCATGTTTATTATTTTCATTATCGTCCTCTAATTTCATAAACATAAAATGCGTATGCTGTTATAATTTTTTCTATATAAATTAGTTAGTAGTGGAAAAAGTAGAAAATTTAAAAATTTTGCATACAACTCTAATTTCTTTAAATTTAAAAACTTCTAAATTTTGAAATTAAAAATTCAATAAATTTTTAACTTTCGATTTATTTTTAGAATTCATTCATTTTCTATATTTTGGAATATTTAAAAAAACGAAATACAAACGTTCAAAATTAGAGGAAATATGACATTCAAAATTTATTCTCATAAATTTTAAATAGGACGGTCAAATTTTTACATTTATTTTATTCTAGTAAATAAGATGTTCAAAATTTATTACCATAAATTTAAAAGAGGACTTTAAAATTCTTCCAATGCATTTATTCTAGTAAATATGAAGTGCAAAAAAATAGAGGACGCATTCAGCAAATGTGTCCTCTTCATTTTTGTTTTTTTAAACACCAGAAATTAGATGGCGAATTTAGCAAATGCATCCTCTTCATTCCCTTTTATTTTAAAAACTCTTCTTCCATTTTTTAGTAAATATCATGATGAAATTTTTTAAAAAAAAAGAAAAGCAGTTAGATGACGCATTCTCTGAATGTGTCCTCTTCATGCGCTAAAAAAAATTAAATAGAAGATGCATTCAGAGAATGCGTCCTCTTGATGCGCTAAATAAAAAAAAGAAATTAAATAGAGGATGAATTCTCTAAATGCGTCCTCTATAAAAGTCTCCGGGTTTGAAAATTGGCAAACTTGCAGCTGGGTCACATCTTATCAGCACCATCAAAGAAAGCTCCCCTTGTATTTTATACCTCACATTTGATTGGTATGACGATTGTTTAGATTATCTTAGGCTTTGGGATATGAGGGTGTGAGAGACTCTTATGTCGTGGGGGCTCGGGTAGTGTAGGAATAAGATGTTGGGTGTTTTGGGAAAACTTTTGCATGTTAGTTTACGCTTAGGTCTTTGCTTGTTCTTGTTTACTCGAGGACGAATAAAGGTTTAAGTGTGGGGGATTTGATGAGACATCAAATGCATGTATTTTTCAAATCATTTAACATCTGTTTTGTTATCTTTTTGTTGGAAGATTGCTAGATTTCGGTAGATTTGGAGTTTAGATAACCGTTCTTGGTTTTCATATCTAAATCCTTCTTTTCGTAACCTATTTTGAATCTAATGGAATTCTGTCCCTATGAGTGATGTGCTCATATCTTTTTAGCACATTTGAAACTCATAATTGTAATAGATTAGGTTTTTATGTAAGGATAATGGATGCTTTGTTGGTAAGAAAGTTAGAATGATTATTTAGGAGTTATATCTTAAGTCTCTAGTTCAAGATGTTTTTGGAGGAAAGATTTAAGAATGAAGATTCATCATGAAAAATAAGAGTTTGGAAGTGAAGGCCAAAATGATATAGGTAGAAGAAAAGTCCGAATTTGAAGAATGAAGGCCAACCGACCGATGCAAATACCGGTCGGAAGAAGAATACTGGGTGCGTGGCTTGGGCGCTAAACCGAGCGCCAGCGCACCCTAAGACAAAGGAGAGAAACACATTTCATGACCAGAACGCTCGTCCAGCTCAGCCTCTCGTGCACTCGTGCCCTGGGTATCAGATAGTTCCCAATCGGGCGTTTCATACCGTGTATTCCGCTCGCCCGATCGGGCGCTCGTACGCAAGGATGGAACCTGTTGCACGAGTCTTCAGAGTTATTTCGAGTGGCCAGCATAAGATGTTGTGCACTCGCGCTAGATCTCGGTCAGCGCCCAACTAGGCGCATCAACAGGCGCGCAGTCCACGCACTCTGCTTGTGCCCCGTGCCCATCTGCTACCCATTTGACTTTTTTTGACCTACTTTTGTACTATAAATATCTACTCTCTTATCCTCATTCTCATTTCCCCTTGGCTGAAAGTACTCTCCCAAAAAACCCTAGTTTCCTCTTCCTTTTCATCTTTTCTCCATTTCTTTATCTATGAAGTTGTCCATGAATGTTAGTATGATTTGTATTAGCTAAATTTATCACTTGGGAGCAATTGATTGAAGCTTCCAAACCTATGTAGTGAGATTCTATATTTTGCTCTTTCATGAACATTTATTGCTTAGCAGTCATTGCGCCATTAATGTTGATGTTTACTTCATTTATGTTATGGGTTGTTTGAGAATATGAAATGTTTTCATGATTAAGTGTTAGGAAGTTAGAGATGTGCAAAATTTCTTAGCTCTTTGATATGAAAATCCAAGAACATGGAATTAGAACTTCTTATTGTATAATGTGATGTTAATCTTTCTAGATGAGTATGTTAATGTGGTTTTTTTATCATATTTATAATGCAGGGTTGAATCTTGAATATTGATTGTTCTAGGTTTAGTTTAATGAATGCTTTGTTTGGTAAATGGCTAGGTATTTGGTAGAATGCTTGTAGCTGTTATCAAATCTATGGTTCTTTGTGTATGATGCCATTGATGAAATACCTTTAGGCATTGTTTGTCCAAAGTGATCATCAATGAGGTTTACAAATTATCATTGATTTCTTTTGAAAATTACTCTAAGAAGAAATGAATGTTGATCTTCAAAATGGAAGTGGTATCATTCCCCATACACATTAAATGTGAATGAATGAGCGAATGAATCTATGACCTATAAGAAGTTTGGAAGTGAAGATCAATTGCCCCAATGCTTTATCATTGTTGTTTTCATCATCTTTTTAGTAGCTTGTTGCATGATTAGCATATTTTCCCTACTTTGCTAGTTGCTTTGTCTTTAAATTATTAATTCAGGAAAAACCAACCAACCCCCCCCCTCTTTACTTGCTTTTATATATCTATATCTATGTATATCTATATCTAGTCTATTATCCACCTTATATGTTTAAACCCTTAGAAAGATCTCTCTTTCTTGTGGATGACCCTGATTTGCCACTAGCTACTTAATTGTATTTAGGAAGCACTTGAGGGCTTATAAATTGTAACTTTGAGAGGTATAGCGATGACCTCCCAACTTGCTTTTGCTTTTCTCTCACTCTTTCCCCTGATACTTGCTCTTGATTCTGCCCCTTTTCTTCAACATACATATATAATATCTGAGCGCAGCAGAAGCTTGAGACTTCCTACCCATCTCTTCATTCAAAATGCCACTCTTAATGTAGTCAAAGGTGACACTACCTCCAGGAGAAGAATTTTCCAAAGAAGCCTTCAAGGTATCCTAAGAATCAGGTAGAGTATTAAGCAAAAATAAAGCTTGCACCTCATCTTCAAAAGTAATGCCTAAACCGGCCAACTCATCAAATATACCGTAAAAATCATTCAGATGATTAGAAATAGAAGTGGTTCAACATGTACAATTTATTATTGCCATTTTTAAAAGCATACAAAGTCTTCAACTTATTCCACAAAGTTCTAGAATATGTCTCATTAGAAATATGATTAAGAACATTATCTTCAACCCATTGCCGAATAAAACCACAAACTTGTTGATGCTCAAACCCCAAATCTTCATCACTATAATGTGGAGGTTTTACGGTATCAAACATGGGTAAATGCATCTTCTTTATGAACAAAAGATATTTCATCTTTCCTTTCCATTTGTGGTGGTTAGTGTCATTCAAACAAATCATTATGCCTACATTTTCCTCCATCATTCAAACAAATACAAACAAGCCGAAATCCAAGAAAACCAAAGAACACGGAACCTGAATCTGATACCACTTTGATGGGACGATGGCCAAAACTATCCTTCCCAATTTCCTTGAATCTATGAGGAGCAACAATAACAAAATAATGGTTGCAACATAAAGAACAAACCAATCACACAAGACACAAGCATTTATGCGAAAGGGTAAAAATCATGAGGTCAATCGACCCACCTCAACCATATTCATTAATCAACCAATAGTGTTACAAGACCCTCAACAACCAGCTACTAGTATCCCAAGTAGCTCTCAACAATGATAGGATTAATAACCACTACAACAATGAAGATTAAACAACAATAGGAGAAGAAATCACCAAATCTGCCGAGATACTTCACAAGGACGAATGAGTCCCTTCTAGACCTCCAAATCCAATATCCACCTTTCAAAATCTAGCAAAACGGTCTTGGAACACCCTGCCAAAGTTTTAGAAAAAACCAACGGTCGGATTGTGATAAATCGCAGATCTACCAAAGTTGCATATCAGAACTCGAAAATCTCTCACCCACTTTTGTGTTTTTTTTCTCTCCCTCTCTTGTTGTTCCTACAAACTTAACCCAAGACAGCCACACCCCAAGTAAACGTTACTCCAAATGTGTGCTAAAATGATCGAAATGCCCCACTTTTGGTTTGGGCCAAATTCCACAAATGCTCGGACTAATTTCCTCATATAGGAGGGAAAACCCAACAAGAAGTTCATATTGAGACACTCACTTATCATTCCTTGAAAAAATAATCAGTATTCATAAATGTGCATAAGTCCAACTAAAATTTTGTTCAATCAATAACTATTGAAACTATTTAAAAAAAATCAATCATTCCAAGATGTTGGAAAAAAAGCCTAGTGGCGATTACAATGAGTTGAATTAACATCCAACCTAACTAGTCTTTAGCAATAAATAACATATTGCAAGGATATCTAAATTATATGTCAACCAGACTGGTCGTCTATACTATTATAGATTAGAGATCCAATAAAAACTGCAACATCGCCCCAGGGATATTAATGGGCTCTTGCAAAAATCATGACCACTTGGCAGAGAGGAGCATATCAAACATTAATATCATTGTGCCAAATAGGGTTCTTCTACAACTGTAACATCACTTGATCCAACCACGATCTATGTTGTTCAAACTATAAACACCTTAAAAACAGAGATTTGACGAAACCAAATTAATGGAAACCCAAAAATAAAACCACAAACAAAATTACGAACACACGATCTGAACAAGCAGATCGAGAACAATACATCAACGTAAACAACTAAATCGAGTTATCATCATAAACACAATGATCTAGTTGATCATGCCGAAGAATAAAATTAATTTGTGGAGACAAATCTCACACTTATTGAACAACAAAAATATAAATTAAAATAAACTGTTCTTTCCCATCTCCCCTAATGGGAAGATGGGGAAAAATATTGAAAAAGAAAGGGTGCGGCAAGACTGGAGAGGGGGGGGGGGGTTGCAGATAGGTTTTAACGGAGGTCGAATTAATTTGAACATGACAAAGTCTTGGGAAAGACCGTCTTTCCATTGCCTTATGGAAAGACGGAGTTTCATTAGAATTATAGAAAGTTGGGAATTAAGTACCAAATTTGAAGAAACTGCAAGTCACGTGCCATATATAAAAGATTTCCCTTTTTAAATTTTTGTTTAATTTCCATTTTGAACCGCCTGAAATTCTCTCTTTACTTTTTCTCTTTTCATTGTCGAAATTCTCTTCTCCTGGGTTTTTCGATCGCAATTGTGACCCAAATTTCACCGTTCATTTTGCCGGTTCGGTGTTCCTTTGTGTTCACCATATGTAATTTTCTACTTTTTAAGCTGGTCTGTTGTTTTGTTTTAGGGTTTTATGTTCGTATTTTAGGGTTTCATGTTCGTATTTTAGGGTTTTTGTTTTGGATCTAATTTTTCTTATATGTTATTGCTTCGGAATGGTAAAGAAGAAGGATGTGTCCATCAATAGTGTTGCGAATGGTGAAGGTGATGTTTATTTGTCAATTTTTTTTTGCTGCTAATGTGTATTTTGGTCTGAAGGTTTTTGTGTTTTATTGCAGTGGAATGGGGAAGAAGAGAGGAAAATTTGTCGAATGTTCTTCTCATGTCGAAGTTGATGCTTTTTTGTTGAATTTGTGTTGTTAATGTGTAGTTTTGGTGTCAAATGAGGATGCAGTGCTTTAAATTGCAATATAACCATTTTCTGATGCTTTTTGTGTGATGATGATAGCATGTTTACTGTTTTCCCCAATTTAAGAGGTTAGTTTGTCGAAGGTCTGATGTTTATAGTGAAAGGCTCCGGGTTTTAATATGTTGATATTAAGTGGTCGTTGTGTTGAATTGCTTTTTTTATTTTGGTGCGTAATCTTTGTTTTTGTCTCCCCTCATTTCTTTCGTCAAATCCAGTGAGAGGTGTTATGTTTGCATTGAAATGTTCTGTGTTTATGATTTGAATGTGTGATTTTGTTGTTCTTGTTATTAATTTTTTGTGTATTGTACTACAACGAGCTGATATGTTGAAAGGTACAACATTTGTTGGTAGTTTAAGTGAGTTAGGTAAAGTTGTTGCTGGTAGTTGGGTTCTACACTTCGATATTTCTATTGTGATTTCAATCGATGAAGAGATTGTAGGTCTTAAACTGAATGTGCAAGGAATATTGTTTCGTTTTTCTTTTATGTTGTTTTAGTGGATTTGTAGTATAATTTGTTGTTGTTAGGCTGCTGGTGAGGCATTTGCTTTGTTATGGAATTGGTTACTTCCAACTATCATAACGTTTGTTGAAATCATAAATGATGGCCATTCAAGAAGATCCTGACACTGATTTAGAGCAGCTGCCCAGCTCTCAAGATATCCTTGATAATCCAGTGACATAGAAGCAGATTGATGACCTTTTGAACGGTTTTAAGAAGAAAGTAGTTGGATCCATGCCTAGTTTCGACCTTCTTGTTCTTGATGAAATGTGATTTGAAAAGCTATGTAATAGTTTGTGGATTTAGAATGCCCAAAATTTGTTTGTTTTGGATGCAAGAAGATATTATGTTGTTATTTAGTAGTAATCCGACTTTAGGTATGACATGTTAAATCTTTAGGTAAAAATAATGATGATTTTATATTGATACATGCTCAGTATAAAATACACATTTCAGAAGTTTATTTTGTTTAAAATTTCGAAGTTACCTAATTATTTTTGTGCCCGGTTGGAAGTTTAGGTTAAAACATTGTATGTTTGTATTTATACATCTTCACCATAAGTTTCATAATTCAGATGATTCATTTTGGATTTGGTGCCAGTTCATTTTTTTAAATAAAATTTTGAACTACCTTATTTTTGTTTGTCAGGTTGGATGTTTAGGTTAAAATATTGCATGCTTATAGTGATAGATCTTGACCATAAAATAAATAATTCAGATATGGTGCTTAATATGTTGTAGATATTTCCAAGCCGGTCTTGTAAACTCGTGGTTGTGCTACAAGATATGGTGCATAACTTTATAAAATATGTCGACCAATTTGGTTCGTAATCCAGCCTTACAACTTATCTGTTTATAAGAAATTCTTTGTCTTTACTTTCTCGAGGTTGAATCTTTCGATCCATCACATATTGGTATTGGTGGGTCTGATGTCGCTATTTTTTCTGAGTTTCCCCTAGACATGAGCACGCAAAGTACTTTTAAATAATGACTCATTTGTTGGTCTTCTATTGCGTGGTTCTTTATAGTTGAATCCCAATTTGTTAGCATGCCATTTGTAGAGGTCCTCCAATTCTCACAGCATTCTTGCTTGTAGCCCATCTAAGCATTCAGTCACGTCAATTTCAGCTAAGTTTGGTAGATGTTCATACCCTGCAGTAAGTTCAAATAAAACATTAGAGTTTCAGATTGAAACATATGATATATAATTTAAATCATAGAGCTTTTATATTACTCATTCGAAGTTAACTTTTCTTTTCGTTTTTTCTTCTCTGATCTAAAACTCTTAAATATGTTCAGTATAAACATTACAACTTTATATTGAAACATGGACATTAATCTTAAAACAATAAAAATTTTAATGAAATTTGAAATGTTAACATGTACTGAGATTTCATATTTCATGAACAAAAAAACTTCATATTAAAAGGTTGTATGTGTGATTTAAAAGGTATCATCGCGGGTGTGAAGCATTCAATTTTAAATGAATATAATAGTGATTGAAAGGGAGATGAATTTGTGCAATAACAATATGTTCTTCGATTTCATGAACAAAAATACTTCATATTTGATCAACAAAAAGATAATAGGTATGATTTAAAATGGTATCATTGTGTACGTGAAACGTTCAATTTTTAATGAATCTAATAATGAATCGAAAGGGAGACAAACCTTCAATTCGTTCAGTAGGCATGACAGCAGCAGCAACAAGACGTTCTTCGATTTCTTCTTCAATTCGTTCAGTTGCGATCATCTTAACAGCAATATTCAATCAAATTAATAAAACGTTAGGATTATATTGCAATTCAAAACTGAAATCGCAAACTAAAATCGTACAATTTATCTCTCTCCCCCAGGGTTCATCATGCTGCGATTTGCACAGATTTAGCGGCAATCTGCAACGTTTTCGACAATCTATGAGGTAGTCTACAACGTTTGAGATCTGGATTTTGATATGACGCGATGGAGAATGGCAGAGCTGCGGTAAAGAAATTGGGGAAAATGGAAAGCTTGGGCTTGCACAAAATAACCCGACCCGAATTTCAACCCTGTTTCCCCTATTCAGATCCGCGAGTTTTTGCTTGCCTTCAAATTGCAATGCAGTCCGTGATCTTTACTTAATTATGGAAAAATCATTTTTCAAGAGACATACCCTTTGAACATTAACTAATTTACTTTTTCAATTGGAGGTCAAATAAAGCCATCAATAAATATGTTTTGTTTACATCATATATCATACTGATATCCCAATTAAAACACTTCATTTGGCAAAACAAACTCCAAAAATTAACTTACAATAATCTATTTCGATTCATTATTTTCGATTCATTTTTAACGAGCTCTTTTCCACGCTGACAGTGAGACAGTCTAAATTTACCAAGTGCCCACATAAAGTAACTGTCGTTTATCACTACTCGAACAATTGGAAATCTGCATAGATCGAAGGAATAATCAGAAGGGAGTGATCCCAGATGAAGTGAAGAGAAGAGAAGATAGAGACCTATTATCAATGGCGTTGGACCGACACTCTTCCACCATCGTTGCATCTCAAGAGGAAAATAATCTGTGAGTTCCCTGTATAACCTACGACAAGCTCTCGCACGCACCTTCGATTTTGTTTTTTGTAGTTCGGCTCAATTGAGTTCATACGGATTTTCGTTTGTGTTTATTGACTGAATTACGCTTTGAAGTTTCTTGTGATGATAATTCATTTTCCTTATTCGGCGATTTACGCGTTTTTCAGAATTTGATGTTTTCCGGATGCTACTGACCTAATTTGAGTCAAAATGTTGAAGTCCGAAAATAATTTAATGGAAGAAATGATTGAGAAGAATAGAGGAAAATAATTTAATGGAAGAAATGATTGAGAAGAATAGAGGAAAATAATTTAATGGAAGAAATGATTGAGAAGAATAGAGGACAAACATAGCAGTATAAATCGAGCAAGTTATGTTGTTATGCTAGAAATGAAGAGAACCTATTATTATTTGATGAATGCAAACTAAGTTGTATCACTTGTACATTCATGCTTTGAAGTGATGAGGTGCTGATCATTAAGTTATGTAGGTTCGTTGATGTGTTGCACGAGGCTCCTTTGTATGGTCATCGAAAGCCTACAAGTATATTGGGGAGCGTGGTCTACTGTATATTGCTTGTAAGTATCAGTACTTTTGATGTCTATCGGTATGCTGAATGTGCATTTGTTTTATTAGTTAAGCTGCGCTGAATATCTGGAACTTTAGGCAGGTTATGCTGTTTTAGCTGCTGGAGCTACACTGTTCATTCATACACAAAAGGAGCTTGTGATACCTTTGCTCTGTAGTTCTGATGTAATTCTTCTGGTTGTCACTGGTACTTTTTGGTATTCTTACCCTTTCTTATCTAGTCTTTGATTTCATGATTTATTCTCTTTAATTTTAGGTGGATTTTTTTTCGTTCTTTTTCCCTTAGGCTTCTTGTTTCAATTTTTTTTATAAAGAAAATGAGGTTAGGGGGTGGGAGGAATAACGCCCCACACTGTATGCTTGTGGAGAAATACTTCACTCACTAGAAATTAGTATTGGGATGGGATTGTAACCAATCTAATGTCAAAGCCCTTCATTAGATGGTTGTGGAGAAATGCTCTACGACAATATATCCTGAAAAACTCCACTAATTGCCTATTGCCTTTGAGATGGAGCTGCGTATGGATTTTTAACTGACGTAGTCTACATACACTCTGTTTTTCCATTAAATTTTCTTACTCGTGTATATTTCTCTTGTTCATCTTCTGCAGGCATATTTCAGCAATATCTAGTCTACCAAGTCCACAAGATACGATTACAGGTTATCTCTCTTCCCTGAACCCTTTTATATATCTGCTTCCACATGTACTTGTGTTTATAATATACAGGTTAATGTGTATAAAATTGCACTATTCTTGACTTCTTATACATATGTATAATATATATATGTATGTATACATATATATACATATATACATATATACATATATATATATATATATATATATATATTCATTCTTGTGGGCATCAACTCGTATAATATGTGATCTCCTGAGAAGTGAGACAATATTCAGGCAAGAAATTGAAGCGGTAAATAATTAAAACCTGAAGAGCCCCAGATCTAAATACATCATCTGTACTAGATAGATAAATACTTGTTTCATAGTTGCTAGATTTAGTGGCAGGTTAGAAAATATTCCATATGTTCTTTACTGTATAAAGCTGAAAATTTTGGAAGATTGTTTTGATCTTGTTCTGTCAGTTTGCTGAAATTTCATTACTAAAATAATACATTGTGCAATTAATCAAGTTAACTAGTTCATGGAATGGTTTCTTCTTTGACCTCTTTACCTGCTATCTTCACTGGTTGGTCGGCTGTTGGTTGTAGCATTTACTCTAAACCCTAATATATAAGATGTGCATGGATTTTGCAGGGTTACTATGTTTTCAGCCAAAAGTTGAAGCATATTATTCGCATTCCGTTTATCGTCATAGCATATGGTATGAGTATTTCTGCTTCTGTCATGCTGTATTCATCAATTCAGATTCTGATGGATGGATCAGAAAAGATCATGGTAATTTTGTCTTTTGTTCATGGAAGAAAAGTTGGCCTCTCATGGGTCTTTAACCTTCAACCTTGATTATAATGATATTATCAGAGGCAATGATTGTGTTGGTTTCTCTCAGACATAATTAATTTTTTCTAGTTTTGAATTTCAACCTGGAGTTTCATTCTCAAAAAGGTCACTCATTGCCATTTGACTGTTTTCCATTGTATTTTTTTTGGACTGGCTGAACAACGATTATGTTCTTCAGTTCTATTCAATTTTTTGGTTTTCTGGTTCTTTCATTACTAATAATTTATTGCCATCTTTCTTTAATTTGATAGTTACTGACTCATTGTAGCTGTGTGCATAATTACTTGACCTATTACTATGATGTATTGGATTAAATTTCAACAGTCTTCTCTCTATAATCGAAATATTTTTTATTGCAGGAACTGCTGCAATGCTACTTATTATTGTCTGGCATCCAAACATTGATATTCTGTCTAAGCACACATTACTAAGGTGATTGTAAATTTCTGTGGTAAATTCAATTTCACTAAGTTCTTGCACATTCCTCACTTTTACAACCCATGTGATGATCTCTTCCTACAGCTATCACTTTCCTTTTTAAAACAAACATAATGCCACAAGAAATAAATATTTGACTAAAAATACACTATTTAATTACTCCCTCCGTCCCACTAAATATTGCTTATTACTTTTTCATGGTCTTCAATGATCATATTTGACCGACAATATCTCTTATTACTTATAATAATTTTGCATAAAAATTTTATATTTAAATCTAACAGTATCTCACATGATATTTTTATTATACATATATTAGTTGAAATTTATGGTCAAAGTTTACAAAATTTGACTTTGAAAAAGTAAATAAGCAATTTTTAGTGGAACAGACGGAGTATGTATGATAAGCATTTATATTTACTGTTTAACAATGTTGGCAAGCCTTGCATGAGAATCATGCGTAGGCTACTCTGTAACCATTTTATGACCTGGCTTTCAAATGCAGGATTATTATGCTAGCTGAAGCAGTCTTTGCTGGTTTCTTTATAAGTGTCTATATTGGTAAGTTTGGCTAAACATTTGTTAAATTTATTTTAAGTACTTACATCATTTTCTCATCCTCAAGTGGTGATTGATTAGTCTGATATTGTGTTCTATTATGCTAGTGGCAACCTGGATTGAAATGCTTGGTTCAACCATAGAAATTGGAATTGGAGTGGTATTAGAGTTGACCAAAATAGGACTCAAAACCAAAGGGGTGGGGGGTGAAAATCCCTCCAATTTTGGGATTCATTTCAAAATTGGATTCTGATATACTCGAACCAAACCCCATAAATTAGGATGATTGATATCCTTATGCCAAATTCCCAAGTCTTTGTTTCATACTTGAACTATTTATTAGCTGAGAAAGGGAATTCAGTATTTAGCTTATTTGGTGCCAGAGAATCCTTCTATTTTCACACTCTTTCTTTCTAATATATATTCTGGATTTGAGCTAGTATATTTAACTTGGACAGTTTGATGCAATGTTGAAGAACTCTCTTGGTGTTGCAGGGTATGTACACCAGAGCAATGCACTGGACTCTGAGCCTGATGTCTTGAAATCACTTTATTCTCCACTTTTACCGTCGAACACAGTGGAAGGGCTGAGGTAATATTAATGTGTTGTTTGAACAGCTTCACATCGCTGAAACTACTTTTCTGTTTATATGCTTGTTTCAAGCTGATACTGTAGATTAGTTTATAAATTATGACAGGGTGGTTTTCCCATTACTTATGCTTGTCATTCTCCCGCTACCAAAACTACTCTTCTTCCCCAATATTGAACCATTTGAAATAATTGTTGACTGTCTCCATAATTACTAAGCATGAGATGAGTAATAGCACTCATTTTTCTGGTTTCCATCTAAATCAATTTCTTCAAAGTTAAAATATTTCCAAATTCAATCTCTATGATTGATATCTGACATTCTTGTTTACTAATGTCCTGGCAACTTTGGAATATGCACATACTGTCTATGAGTGTAGTCACTATCTCTTTACATAGTTATTGTATAAGTGAACAAAATGCAAAGACATAAGTCCGTTGTATGCATCCATTTTTCCAATATTCTATCATCTGCAATTTCTGTGGTTAGTGAATGTTTCTAAAGCAAAAGAAATGTGTCGACTATTGCTCATATGATTCCAATTGTTTGAGTGGGGCATATTATTATCTAGACTAAATTGTTTTTTTGGTCCCCGGCATAGCATCTTATACCATGTTTTGGTCCCTGATTGCAAAACAACCCTCGTTCAGTACCCCACAAATTCAGAACGATTTGTTTAGTCCCCAAACCAGACTCCGGGTGGTTTTCAGGTAGAATAAATTGTTTTTTTGGTCCCTAACATATGATCTTATACCATCTTCTGGTCCCCAAACCTTGAAAACCGCCTTGGGAACCAAAAAAATCATTCTGAATTTGTGTGGTACTAAACGAGGGTTGTTTTGCAATTGGGGACCAAAACATGGTATAATGTCGGGGACCAAAAAAAACAATTTAGTCTTATTATCTATCTCAATATAGTGCTGAAGCTCAGTTAACTGAGCAATAGACTTCGAAGTGCTACAATTATGACACCAGTATGCTAAAAGATTCAAGAATCATGAACATGAAGTGTAGCTTATGTGATCATTAGCTCATTTAAAATGAGGTGTTCAAACCCAACTGAGGTACCTTAACGGCTAGTTAGGGACACTCAGTGTTCCTGAACTCCTGATGGTGTTAGTGCTCTGTGTTACTGCAGCATGGTGGGAACATCTCAACTTGATTTCCTTGTTTAAATGAAATACTTTTGATTTTAGGATGCATGTTTAAGAACTCCTTGTTGATGGCATTGCAAATGAATCTCTTTTCTAATTAATAATTTTATTGTCGATTGTTACCGATTGGAATGCCGAGTACTAAAAACTCATTCTTGTGACAGATATCATGAGGGTGGACGGCTCTCTGATCAGCAAATGGCATTGTTGCAATACCAGCGGGAAAACATCCATTTTTTGAGCGAGGAGGTATGTTCTCTTTAATGTAATCAAATGGTTTTCTGTGACACATTAACGCTTTTGTATTTTCGAGGAGAAAAATGTAGAAAGGATTTTGGTGATCTAGTTCTAAACATCTTTTCATAGTATGGTACTAGAATACAGGTGTACCTTCATCAATAAGCTGGGTGCATTAATAATGATGCCTGACATGAACACTTGCATCTTCTTGTAGATTCTGAGATTGCAGGAATGCTTGAGTAAATATGAAAGGTCTAGTGATGGGATCACGCCTCAGGTAACATATTGGAGTTTGATGCTGTATTCTGTCATTGATGATGAGTTTTTTTTTGTTAGTTCTTTTCTTTATAGTATAAAGAGTAAATTTCGTAATCTTCACATCTGAATTGTTATGTGCTTATCATCCCATTACGATTGTGTTAGGCAAATCCAGTCATTATGCAGTACCTGTAATAATCTTATTTTGAGACAGATGGACAAATTTTATAATCATTGGGCAGCGACTAAATCCAGATTAAAATCTTATTCCCTCAATGATAAAATGCATAATTAGTAACAAGAATCGAATTTTGGCCCAGAGGTAGTGGTACTTGTTGAAATGCTCTCCTGCGATGTCTGTGCATGTGTCACCTTGATTTTACATTATAATGCGAAGTTGAAACATAGTGTAGGAGGTTACTAGGGAGTAGTAAATCATTTTAAAAAGTTAAACAACAGATTCTTGGATAACTGTGGGTTTTTGTTTATCAGCCAGAGCTAATCAAATGGTATCTGCTGTCTCTGTATTCCTAATGTGATTTTATGAATTAGGACCTCACAGCTCTGAGTTTGGTCTCAAGAGATTAATAGTCACATTGCATTCTGTAGGTTGATCTTGCACATCTATTAGCTGCTCGTGACCAAGAACTTCGCACGGTTACTGCTGAGGTATCTTCTTTTACTCATTCTCCCCCATATCCCTTTTACTCATTCTGCTTTGGCGGTTGAAATTCATATATGCCTCAGAGAGTCAGTTGATGGTGAGATTCCAACTTGTTATTTGCAAATTTTCATTTTTTACTGTGTGCTTCAGGTGAACCAACTTCAGTCTGAGCTGAGTCTAGCTAGATCTCTGATTGCAGAGAGAGATTCAGAGCTCCAGTGTGTTCGAAGTACAAATAATCAGGTATTGGAATATATTAATGCCCATTACCTTGTGCCTTTACACTGTTTTATCATGTGGCAAATTACTATGGGATCATTTATTCATTTGCAATGAGATCTTCTCTACTCTCTCTTCCTGTTTTTTGGGGGTATTGCGTGGTCTTCTATTTAGAGATTATCTTCTTTCAGTATTATGAGCGAACTCTGTTGAGTGTAGAATTCAAAGGATAAATGAAACTTAAATATCCATCTCCAAGTCCTTTATCAATATTCACGTTTTTACTTGAACGAAAGCAATTATAAATCCTAACATGATTCCTTGTGTGTGCAGTATGTTGAGGAGAATGAAAGACTGAGAGCTATTTTGGGGGAGTGGAGTACGCGTGCAGCAAAGGTAAAGGATACTCCGAAGCTTCTTCTTTTGCCGCCTGATATATGATTAAAAATATTTTCCCAGCATCACTTCTTTTTTTTGTTGTTGAAAAGCTTGAACGAGCACTGGAGATTGAGAGGATGTCAAACTTGGAATTGCAAAAGAAACTGGGAACAAGGAAAAGCAAAACAAAGGAATCAATTGAGTCAACTTGATAGCTGGAACTAGTCACCTTTCAAACAAGTGCATAGATCAATTACATATGTTAGAATTCATTTTTTTAGGTTATCAGGAATGTAGATAAAAAGAAAGAATGATGAGAAAACTGCAAACTGAGCATCCACTGTACATATTTGATGTTCGTGATGTGACATTGAATGAGGCCGGTATGAATTTTGGGTTTTGTTTCTCAGCAGCATTGAGTGGCTGTTCTGTTGTATTTCGTTAGTTTTACTATCCCAGCCAAATGTGAACACTTTTTTGTCAACTTTCTCTTATCATATTTGACCAATGATAACTTTAGTTACGTATATTAGTGATGTGTTAAAATTTGATATTTAGAAAATACATCATTCAGGGAATCCATGTTTATATACTAGTTGAAATTTATGGTCAAACATTTCTTTAGAAAGTGTGCAGATTCGAGTAAGAGGGGTACTACAATTATTCCACTTGTTATTCAGAATTTTCCTTTAGTCTAATAATTTTAAACCTAGCCATACGTGCTGACAATTGCCGATGTAAATGCTTCTGAAATCAGAATTCCATTAAATACTTAATGAACAATGTGTGATGATTATGTAGAGAACTTTATAAAACATTTACCGAATTTTAATATTCGGACAGATTACAGTGACAAATATAAATCACAAAGTACTGCTTTAAATTGACCAATTCAATTCATACCTTATCAAGTCCCACCAACCCAAGGCTTCGTTGATTTAGACAACTCAGGGCAATGGACGAGTTTCCCTCTTTAACTTGTCTGATCTCCCAGGGTGCGGGTCGTGTCCCTAAGTTTGCTTCCTACATTGTTCCCGATAATATTTTTTTGGGTGAAAACTTGGCAGTTTCGTGATTTTGAACCGTCGGAGACGTGACGACACAGTTTCGCTAGTTGGCAGTTCGACGGCTACACTACCTGTGTGAATGTTCGCCACGTGTCTGCTTTTCGACGGTTTCACATGCGTGCTCTTAAATTCCGCGTCTTCTCAAGGCGGTTTTAATCATGCCACTGTTGTTTTCTCTCCCAAGTAATATCTTGGGTCTGTTGCGTTTTTATTTTTCAAACCTTGGCCTCCTTTTTCTTTCTCATTCATTCTCCTTCACTTCTGTTTTTCGTTTTCCCGGGGATCCTTTCCTCTTCTCCAGGTACCCTCTCTGTCTTTCCTTGTCTTTTTTTTCTCGTCTTACTTTCGAATCAATATGGTTTCCATTGTCGGTCCTCCTAAGCAAGATTCGTACTGTGACACCATCAAGATTCACGATATAGGCGGTCATGTGATGTTGCGCGGTGATTCCCAGGCCGTGTTGGATGCGCCCAATGGCATGATCGTTGTATATCTGGAAACCCTAGAACACTGCTGCCTTGGGTTTCCCTTATGGCCTTTTTTGAGTTTGAGTTGACATATCTCCCCCCATGTCCTTCTGGGCTTTGAGGTTTTGTGTCGCCTCCTCCGTAGTTTCAGCTGAAAGGTGCAATGTATGGAAGATGGTCAAGTGGGAAGATGGAGGATAAACCACATGATACATGAATATTATTATATGGAATATAAGGGGTCTAAATAAAAGAGCAAAGCATAATGAGGTTAGAAAGTTTAGCCTGAAAAAGCACGTTGGCTTGCTGGGAATACTTGAAACGAAAATCCAAAAAGAAAAGGAGGAGGAAACTGGAGGATAATTGTATGGGGTGGAAGCTAATCACAAATGGTACTGATGAGAACAGATATTATGAAATTAAAATTCTAAGCAGCAATGAGCAATGGCTGGATTCAGAATGCAAAAAATTAGATGATAATGGTAAATTCTATTTCAAAATAATCTGTGGATACAAAACAGTAAAGAAAAGGGAACCTCTATGGGAGTTTCTGAAGAATGCTGGGCAAAGAAACCTTCATGGGTGATAATGGGGGATTTGAACTCCCCGCTAGTTTAGAGGACGGATTTGGGGCTAATCCAGTGGACAAAAAGGAAATGGACAGTGGAAGACCTTAAGCTGGAAGAATCAAAAACAACTGGATCACACTATACATGGAGTAATAGGAGATCTAATGGTCAATGTATACTAAGCAGAATTGATGCAGTAATGGTGAACAAGAACTGGTTGGAGGTTTTTCAAGATGATATATGTGAAGTAAAGGTCGGACTGATCTCAGGCCATATGCCATTAGTGGTGAGGTTTAATCATAAATGAAAAATGTAGTGAAGCCTTTCAGATTTTTTAACATGTGGTCAAAGTCTGATGTCTTTCAAGAAATAGTGAAGAGAATATGGCTAATGAATGATATAAGGAATCTGGGTGATGTAGGTAAGGCCCTGAAGACATTAGAAAAACCACTGAGGATTATAAATAAAAAAAAACAAATTCAGTGATATAAGCAAGCAAGCAGAAACAGCACAGGAATTTTGGGAGGCAGCCATGAAGAAATTGAAAGAAAGACGTACTTTTAACAACATTGCAAGTAGAGGAACAAAGAACAAGGAAAGAAACTGAGAGATTAAAAGAGGCGGAGTACATTTCAAGTTAAAATTCAGTGAATCTTATAAGGAGACAAGCCAACCAAAACATTCTACAATTCACTGGAAAAAGTAAAGCAGTGTTGTAACAGGATTGCGGCGCTGGAGGTGGATGGCACAGTGGTGATAAATCAAAATGAGATTGGGAATTGTTTTGTCAAACATTTTACTACTCAGCTATGAAAAAAAATGTAAAGGTAAAGGAGTTGGATAGAGAGGTGGTAAATCATGGAATAGTTCTATCTTCAGAACAACGGGTTCAGTTGATAAAACATTTAAGCAAATTAGATATTGGAAAAGCAATGAAGGGGATTAATGGAGCAAAAAGCCCTGGCAAGGATGGATACACAAGTCTATTCTTCAAAGAGACTTGGGATATTGTGGGAGAGGGTATGATTTGTGCAGTTCAGGGTTTTTTTATGATGATCGGTACCTGGAATTTTCAGAAATGTTGTGATAATATTGATCCCAAAAACTGATCATCCAAAGCTACATGTTGATTATCTCCCTATAGCTTATTGTTCTGTTATTTATAAGATCATTACAAAAGTTTTAAGTGTCGGGATTGGAGAGATATTGCACGTTTTGATAAGTGATAATCAAATTGCATTTTTAAAGGGTAGGCATCTTGCAAATAACATGTTGCTTTCTCAAGAATTGTTAAATAGGCATGGTGTTGAACCATGAGACCTAGCTGCGTTGCCCTTGACAGCATTAACTGGTGATAGAATGATTTGCCGTAATTAGTTGTATTATTAACTGGTGGGCGTTTGGCGAGGAGCCGGGTGCAGGTCGGCCGTCCAGATGGAAGATGGTGGTGAAGGAGGGGCAGCTGGAACAGGCACAGACACAGGCGTGGTGGCCCCAATCGATGAAGTAACAGTTCCATCAAAAAATGATGAAATCTCCAGATCTGAAATCGAACGACTGTCCGTGGAAGATGAGACATAAGGGAAGAAAGTTTCATCAAAACGAACGTGGCGAGAGATATAGATGCGCCCAGAAGTCTGGTCGAGACACTGGAAGCCCTTGTGACGAGGGCTATAGCTAATAAAAATACAGGGAATGGATCGGGGTGCAAACTTATCAGTAGCAGTGGCACGCAGACATGGAAATGCACGGCAACCAAACGGGTGAAAGAGGGTATAGTCAGGCACATAACCAAAAACAACCTCAAAAGGTGATTTGCCACTCATAACTGAACTAGGCAGACGGTTAATAATGTAAACCGCAGAGGAGAAAGCTTCCACCCAATAACAGTGCGGCACTGAAGAGTGAAAAAACATGGCAAGACCAGTCTCTGTGATGTGACGATGCTTCCGCTCGGCCCGGCCATTCTGAGCAGGTGTATAAGGCGAGGACATCTGATGATGAATGCCACATGATATGAGATGAGCCTGAAGTCGGTGATTAGTAAACTCGGTGCCACCATCGGTCTGGAAAATTTTAACCCTAGCAGAAAACTGATTCTCAACGAATTTCTGAAACTGGATAAAAGTGTCATAGAAATCCGACTTATGCCACATTGGAAGAAACCATGTGAATCGCGAGAAATCATCAATGAAAACGGCATAATAAGAGAAACCACCGACAGATAAAACAGGAGCCGGTCCCCACAAATCACAATGTACTTTATCCAATAAACCAGTAGCGCGCTTGTCTGACAAGGAGAGCAACTGACAGATGCAGGCATAACAGAAGTAATAGAAATAAGGCCCCGTCGATTCAATAACTGAACAGTATCATGAGACACATGACCGAGGCGAGAGTGCCACTGCTCAAAAGAAGCATGAAGCTTTGTAGAGCGTAGTTCGCCTAAAAAACTGGAATCACTAGTCTCAAGAAAATAAAGACCAGACCTATGACAGCCTTTACCAATTATCGTCCCTGTAATCTTGTGCTTAATGGAAAATGCATCGGCATCAAATATAACATGAACAGGTATATCACGAGTAAGCTTACTAATGGACAATAAACTTCTAGTAATCTTAGGGACCACAAGGACATCATTAACAGATAAACTAGATAAATGACATTGGCCGATATGAGAAATAGATAATGATTCACCATTTTCAACAAGAATAGAATCAGAACCACGATAACGCTGTACCTAATCAAGATGACTGGTGTGAGCAGTGATATGAGATGTAGCACCTGAATCAACGATCCACTGATTCGACGAAGAATGACGGTTGGGACCATTCAAACTGGCCTGAAACAATAACTTGTCCGCAACCCAATTAGTGGAGCAATCTTCCCGAGATGTAGAACCCAAATAAACCATAGCAAAAGCCCAAGAAATGCACAGAAATTGACTGGGTGCTGATTAGAATATGAAAAACTCGTGATAAAGAACCTCAACTCTCGATAAGCAGCATCAACTCGCGATAAAAAGTATTAACTCGCGATAAACAACATTAACTCGCGATAAATAGCATTAACTCACGATAAACAGCATTAACTCGCGATAAAATGAATGACGCGAGAAATCCAAAAGTTTCGCGAGTCGAGTCGCTCGTGACTTCACGCGCTGGAATGATGAAACGCTGGAATCTCCTTCGCGCGTGACCTTCACGCAGGCGCGTGGATCTCGCCGTTGGAAAAATTGCAGCCGGAAACTCGCCGCTGAAGCTCGCCGCTGTAAGCACGA
This sequence comes from Rubia yunnanensis, assembly GCA_037428765.1. Taxonomy (NCBI): domain Eukaryota; kingdom Viridiplantae; phylum Streptophyta; class Magnoliopsida; order Gentianales; family Rubiaceae; genus Rubia; species Rubia yunnanensis. The sequence goes on along the minus strand of CM075066.1, from coordinate 77,353,957 downwards.
GACTTGTCACTGAGGATGGATTCCGACGCCGTTGGAGAGAAGAGCTTCGACGATTGCCGTGAAGAATGGCTTCGCCGATCGTGAAGAATGGCTTCGCCGCTCGCCGTGAAGAATAGCTTCGCAGCTTGAATCTGGAAGAAGCCTCTGGACGACGATGACGCCTCTGGACGACGACGACGACGCTGAATTTGGCCGGGAACTTCTGCCGGAATTTGGCCGGGAACTTCCGCCAGAAAAAGGGAGGTGCTGAACAGTAAATTAAAATTTAGGGCGTAGGATCAGAACTTGCTCTGATACCATGATAGAATGATTTGCCGTAATTAATTGTATTATTGATATCTGAATATATAGATAGTACATTAGAGGTATAATAAAGAAAGAACTCTAATCATAATAAATCATAATCTCATCAGGAGTCTGATTTAGTCTAACAACTGGTCTTTTCTGATTTCCTGTCTAAAAGAATTGAGATTCCCAGAACAGATGATACACTGGATACAGAATAGCAGCATGAGATCAGAATTGTGCATATCTTATAGTGGCAGGCATACTGAGTCTTTTGAAGCCAAACGTGGAGTCAAGCTGGGGGATGCAATTTCACCATTGTTGTTTGTGATTAGCATGGAGTATTTCACAAGGCTCGTGATAGAGGAACTACAGCTGGGCAACATTGATAACCATCATAAATGTAAAAAAAAACAGCGTGCACATTGGCTATTTGCGGATGACATGTTGCTGTTTTTGTGCTGCCAATGACAAAACTATGAATGGAAAGGTTTAGAGAAGCTACAAGGCTGACTATGAATGTTAGAAAGTCCGGGGTTTCTTTCTATAAAATGGAAGAGGCTGAGAAATGCATGCTTGTTGATGTACTAAAAGTAACAAAATGAGAGTTTGTTATAAAATACTTACGGCCTCCCTTATCAACAGTTAAATGGGGCAAAGAAGACTGAATCTTTTATTGGGAAAATCAGGAACATAATATGTTGGGTAAAAGCTGTAATATTGCATTCCAATGGAATGGTAAAATCACGATTGGATGATTGTGGTAAAACTTTTCTTGGATATCGATGTGAGTCGCGTTACGTACGCTTTCCTTAAAGAGTAATTCGACCCTATTACAGCCCTGGGTTACACGAATTCCCTTCGAGGATAAAACAATCGAGAATCCCTCCTGTTCTAGGCTTGAATCAGGAGAATACTTTTGAGTGCCCGTGTTTTTTGTTGCTATGTATTTCTGGAAAAATCTTGTCTTTTTCCCTGGTCATATGTGTATTTCTTGTTTGTCTATTCTGTGTTCTTCCCCATCTAACACCATGCATGTGTACGCATGTATATATAAGAAACAAATGTTGTGAAGAGACACAACACTTCATTGTTCTATACCAAACAATGTAGCTATCAGAAATGTTACGAACAAATTCTAAAATGACACAACTTTTCATCCTTCTAGGACAATGCAGTGAGTTAGGCATGATGTCAACACTACATCCCGTACACAATCCTTAATTGATCATCATCCTTTCAGTCAAGGAATTAGACACTACACACCACCTCCATCAGAATTATAAATAAATACGGAGATATATAGAATGATGCATTTTTCACATAAGGATAAGACAGGTTAGTCTAACCAACACAATTTTAATACTTATCCCAAAAATGTAACCTCGTAGATAGTTTTTACAAGTGTGCACTCCGCACCACCAAACTTGTTTTAACATCCCGAGTTTACAATTATCCAATTATACTTAAATAGCTTTGTGTTTCATAAAACACCAACAATCCTCCCCCATTTAAGTATTATCCTTGATTCAAAAAATCCAACAACCAAACCAAACAAGTGCATAAATGAAAATGTCTTAAAGATTAAATTTTCACCTTAGTGAACTACACATTCCAAATATTCGAGAATTGGGGTGTCTCTAAAGATTGAACCCTTCAACCCATTTGAACACTTGAAGATAATCCACACACAAGTTCAAATACAACTCAAAAGCGTAAACTTGACACTATATAAGCCATGTGTCCCTATCCATTCATGAGTGCATACAAAGCCAAGCATGGGTTTATTGAAGCGGCTACACTTCACACATCATATAGGTGAATCTCTTTTATCGTACACCTGCAAATGTACTTTGTCAAAGGATTCATTAAGAAGTTAAACTTCAACCTAACATCCATGCAGGTCCATACATAATACCTTCGGGATCTGAAATCATATGTTTCAATCTCAAACAATAGGCCTTCGACATTGAATTTTACTCTAACGTCGTATCAGAGCAAAATTGGGTATCCCATTATCAAAGATTTAAATAGGCTTTAAACCCATCCTGATCACTGAATTGTTTATTAAGTTCCCAACTAGTCACTTCCTCCAGTGTTCCGCTAGATTGCGTTGATATCTTACAAAAACAACTAAAAGTAAATCATGAGTTATTAACTCATAAATCGGCGTTATGCCTAATTAGCTTTTGGGCACAAAAGAATTTTATATACCAAATTTCGTAACCATCATGCCTCTATACCAGCTGTTCTTTTACCATTCTGCACTTTACCAGCAATTGAGGTTTCCACTAATTTCCATTTCACCCCTTCCTTGCTAATTTTCATTTCACTTCTTCCATCCCGAGTAAGGAATGGTTAAATGAACACTCTAGTTTCCTTTCATTTTTCTAGAGCCAACACAACTGTATTACATAATTCTTGAATACTGTGTTCTGATTCATTTTTCAAGAGTCAACACATCCATATTATAAAAAATATATGATGTGTTTTGAATCATTGACACAAATATAAAATTTAAAAATATATATTCTTGTCAGCTCATTTATTTGAAAATAAAATTTCCACCATTTCAGTGAAAACATAGAACACTCATCTTTATCCTTTAAGCTTTATAGTGATAAACAAAGACTGCATTTCATTAAAAGTTCCATCACCATCATCATAATGCCTTTTCAAGAATACACTGCCATGTATTTGATAAATATTTCATCATTAAAATTTTCATCTACGCCATCTTATGCATAGGCTGCGCCGCCCTATCTGTATTATGCATACATATATCTGTCTGTATTATGCATACATATATCACAGGTTAAAAATAAATATACACGTGATTGAATATGTGCCTATTTTATAGATACATGTACAACTAATATGCATTACACATCACATGTGGTTGTATGTCGAAAAATAAATCTATTGCAACAATTATACAATATAAAACATGTTTACTCCACCCTTATCCTACCAGCCAAACATAGACCTAACATAGAAATGGTAGCGATGAAGTCAACAAATTTGAATGGCATAGGTCGTATTAGCAATTTACATGAATCCCTCATTTTCCAACTAAAATCATTTATAACATTTATTATTAATTTTCTCAATGTGTCTAACTGTTTTTGCATATGCAATTTATTCCCGTTTTATTGCATGTATACTACGATTGTAAACTCAGGAAAGTAGTATATACCGGTAATGTTTCTTCGTCTGTTTTTGACAAAAAATAAATAATTACACCATTCAAAATTGCCAGCCAACAACATATTTCAACTTATAAATTCTCAAAGACTTACCGAGATTATTCTGAAAATTTAAAAACTAATCGAGATAATTCTGAAAGTTGACCAGAGGAGTTACGCACGACATCCATCGCAGTCACATCATCTTTAATCAAATCCATCTACCTTAATCCTTAAGGAATTACACCACACGCTACAAGCAACATTCCTCGTCCAATATCCATCCATGCATGTGCCACATGAACCACCAAACTCATCCTCCAATACGTTAAAATAATAATTATTACTCTTTAAGATTGTTGGGTAAAAACTGTAATATTGCATTCCAATGGAATGGTAAAATCACGATTGGATGATTGTGGTAAAACTTTTCTTGGATATCGATGTGAGTCGCGTTACGTACGTTTTCCTTAAAGAGTAATTCGACCCTATTACAGCCCTGGGTTACACGAATTCCCTTCGAGGATAAAACAATCGAGAATCCCTCCTGTTCTAGGCTTGAATCAGGAGAATACTTTTGAGTGCCCGTGTTTTTTGTTGCTATGTATTTCTGGAAAAATCTTGTCTTTTTCCCTGGTCATATGTGTGTTTCTTGTTTGTCTATTCTGTGTTCTTCCCCATCTAACACCATGCATGTGTACGCATGTATATATAAGAAACAAATGTTGTGAAGAGACACAACACTTCATTGTTCTATACCAAACAATGTAGCTATCAGAAATGTTACGAACAAATTCTAAAATGACACAACTTTTCATCCTTCTAGGACAATGCAGTGAGTTAGGCATGATGCCAACACTACATCCCGTACACAATCCTTAATTGATCCTCATCCTTTCAGTCAAGGAATTAGACACTACACACCACCTCCATCAGAATTATAAATAAATACGGAGATATATAGAATGATGCATTTTTCACATAAGGATAAGACAGGTTAGTCTAACCAACACAATTTTAATACTTATCCCAAAAATGTAACCTCGTAGATAGTTTTTACAAGTGTGCACTCCGCACCACCAAACTTGTTTTAACATCCCGAGTTTACAATTACTCAAATCCAATTATACTTAAATAGCTTTGTGTTTCATAAAACACCAACATAATACAGGTGTGGAATTCAAAGAATCTATCTTATGTTTCAAGGTTGCACTTGATAAGTGGAGTGTAAATGAGCTTATCTTGCATTGTACTTAGTCTACCCGGGAGTGTTCATAAGAAGATAACATAGATATGCACATGTTCCTTTCGGGAAGAGATGTAGGTAATGTAAAGTCTAGATTTATCTAGTTGGCAATTTGTGAAAATTATGCTAATATGGTATTATTGAGTTGCAACATCAAAGAAGGAATTTTGGTGCAATAAGGAAAGGTTGAAGACTGAATCCAAGAAAGATACATCTAGTCCAAGTTGTATTTGAGTTGGATGAGATATTCTAGTTCCTTACTTAAAGGGATTAGATTTGGTAATTCTTATCTCCAATAGATTTGATTGTAATCAGAATATTATGTGAAGAAGGAATTACATTTGTACAGGACTTCATGCGTATCAGAATTGGAGATGCAATATTCGTATGTTGGAATATACGGATAAGCATATTTACGCCAAGATGGTTACGGAAAAAAAAGACATAATATTATGGTATTTGTGATTTATGGAAATCTGAATATTCTTCTATATATTAGGCGTATGGAAGCATAGTTGATTTATGGAAAATATCTATAAATATGGAGTTGTTATTATCGAATATATGGAGATATTGAGATAAGGAAAATCCCTTTATTTATGGGATTTGAATATGCTTCAAGAAGCTGATTTTGAATAGGAATATTATGGAGATAATTATGGATAATTCATATCTGCTCATGGACTATATATAGAGAACAAACACGGCTGCATTATTCACGGATTTAATTGAGCAAAAATCTGCATACATATTTTCTAGATTTTTGAGATTTGCAAAGAGTCAGAATACTGTGTTCCAACACACGAACCTGCTGCACAAAGTTCATAATCATATGCCTTAATTCCTCGGGAGGAGGAGATCCAGCGTCGACGAGTTTCGAGGTCAGATGGAGTCTGATCAAGGCGGATCGGTAGCAAGGGGAGCTTGCAGGATTCACGTTATAGTTAGATAAGATAAGTATAATTGTATGGTGTACTTTGTACGGTATCTTTCTGATTAGTGGATTCATTCTGAACTGGGCCAGGCCCCGCAGATGTAGGTGGATTTCACCGAACTGCGTAACCAAGTCTTGTGTCTTTTATGCTTTACTTTACTGCATACTTGGTTAGATAGGCTATGTTGGAACACAGTAGTGATAATTGAATTAATTAGGTAAAACCAAATTTCAGGTAAAAGAGATTTCTCTGCAGCTTCTTGGGATCAATCTGCGACAATAAGAAAAGTGGTTGAATGGGTATTAGAGATTCAGGGATCTGGAACAAAACAGCTCTTTGTAAACATTTGTGGGATGTGAAAAAAGAAAGAGCGTATCGTGGATAAATTGGATCAATGCATATTATCTAAAAGGTAAAAACATGGAGGATTGTAAGGATCTTAGACCCATAGCTGCCCTTGGAAGATCTTAATGAAACTGGAGTTGCAGGTTTTCAGTGGTTTATCTAATTGTGCTAAAAAAGATGGGAATTTTGATCAGCCTGTTGTATATGATATGCTGAAGGGTGGTGTGGTGTTCAAGCAGAAAGAAAAAAACAGTCTGGAGCAGATTTGTTCAACCTAAGCACAGGTTTTTCCTATGGCTTCTCTTGAATTATAAACTGCCAACAAAAGAAAGGCTTATTAGTTTTGGGATTGTAAATGATCACGAGGCGTGTAGTTTTTGTGATCAAATGGAGGATACACACCATTTATTCACTGCTTGCAGGTAGGGAAATGAACTGGTGAGCGGACTAAAACTCCATGTGCCTAAGAATATGAGAAAACTAAAAAGATCTCTATTTCAGATAGCTAGGAGGAAAAAGAAAAAGAAATCCGTGGTGGTGTTAGAAGGTTTGTATAACCTATGGCTTGGAAGGAACACGAGGGTATTCAATGGAGGAGATATGAAAGCAGAAACACTTGTTTTTCAAACACCAACGGAGGAAAATTGGAGGATGACTGCAAAGAGAAGTAAATAGACTTGTAGTTTTGAAGTTATGATTTAGTAAAGGGTTTTTTTTTTGTAATAGACTTAGATTGATGGTCCGAATTTTGTAAGTTTGGTTCCTGTATTATTCAATAGAAAATTTTCTTACAAAAAAAATGTAAAAATGTGTATTTGAATGTGAAAACATATTTTAAAAGTATAGTATAAAAATTGTAATATTTAAATTCTTTAAATTTTTAGATTTAGTATGTAATTTAGCAAATGCAGTACAAATGAATATATACAGTAAACCGTCCATAACTTAAAAATATGCCACCTTTCAGGAGACATTCTCCTCTAAAAATACTCTTTGTTCCACTTTAACGAATGGGCCATCACAATTGGCAAATGTTAAGACCATGTACAATGGTAAAATTGCTCTGCAGCTGCTCTTATGGTTTTAGTTTATTAAATATTCAATCTCTCTCTTCCACCTCATCTACTGAAACCACAAATAAACCACTCCCTTTTTCTCTCCACAAAGAAACTACTTTGCAACCACTCCATGGATCCCACTTGATTTTCTCTATCATACTCATTAATTGTACCTTTAAAATTTAATTTAGATAAATTTGCCTACCCAAATAAATTGAAATATGAAATTTAATAATAAATTTGTAATTTTTTTAATTGAATTTCATTTTTAAAATTTTCATATTTAAAATTAATATCAAATTTTAAAATTACAAAGTCTTGGGAAAGACGGTTTTTCCATAGTCTTATGGAAAGACGGGTTTAATTAGAATAATAAAAGGTAAAAGGTCTAAGTTGCAATATTAAAAAGTAGTATGCAACATATGGTAGTAATAAAGTTTATAACCCGATTCATGCAACCCAAAAATTTTATCTTCATTTCTTCTAATTTACACTTTAAACCTTGGTCTTTCCATAACTTATGAAAATATCTTCTTTCAAGAGACTGACTCTTTTAAAATTGTTTTATAAGCCATAATTAAAAAGGACCATATTTTTTTAAAAGAATGTAATGTCAATTTTTAAAAAGAATAAAATTTTAAAAAAAAATATTAAAGAAATTAATTTTTATAATTAAAAGAATCAGCTTTGTTTTTTAAAAAATTTAATGTGACACATGGCACTACACGATTGGGCATTGGAACATGTGTCCCAATTAGGCGGAAAAAAAGGGCATTGTTATATCACGCCCTGTATTTTACTAGTTACGCCCTAATACGGATATATATGTATAATACTAATATTAAGATTTTAAAATAAAACAAAAATCAAAAACAAAAATTTAAAATCAAAATAAAAATAAAAATCAAAATCAAAAATAAAAATCAAAAACAAAAAAAACCACAGCTGCTCTGTGCGCCACCACCGCGCCGCCGTGCGCCACCGCGCACCACCGCTGCGCCGCCGTGCGCCGCCGAGAGCCACCGCACGCCGCCATGCCCCGCGACGCCACCGCGCGCCACGCCGCCGATCTCCGCCGCTACGTGCTCCAGCGCCATCGCCGTGCACAGCGCCGCCGCCACCACCACCTATTTCTCTTCTTCTTCGTCTTCTCCGGCGGTTTCGTCTTCTTCTCCGCCACCGCCACCGCCACCGAGCAAACCCCTAACCCCTCCGTCTCTCCTCCTTCGTCGCCGTCGATCGAAGCCCGCCGTCGATCGAAGCTCTCCGTCGATCGAAGCTCTCCGTCGTCGATCGAAGCCCGGTTCGCCATCCCGGCTCGCGCCCGGTACATGGCGAACGGAACGGCGCCCGCTCGCGCCCAGGCCGTGGAGAACGGGACAGCGTCCGGTTCGCGCCCAGTCCGTGGCGAACGGAAGGCTCCCGGTTCGCACCCGGTCCGTGGCGAACGGGACGGTGCCCGGTTCGCGCCCGGTCCGTGGTGAACGGAAGGCGGCGAACGGCCGGAGGAGAAGGAGAGGAGAGCGGCGGCGGCGACGGCCGGAGGAGAAGGAAAGCGGCGGCGGCGACGGCCGGAGGAGAAGGAAAGCGGCGGCGGCGACGGCCGGAGGAGAAGGAGAGCGGCGGCGGCGCGGCGGCAAACGGAAGGCGGCGAACGCCCGGAGGAGAAGGAGAGGAGAGCGGCGGCGGCGGCGGCCGGAGGAGAAGGAGAGCGGCGGCTGAGCAGCGGCGGCTGAGCAATTAAATAAATAATTAATTAATTTAATATTAATTAATTTAAATTATTTAAATTAAATTAAAAATACATATTGTATATAAAATAGTATAAATACAGGGCGTAACTAGTAAAATACAGGGCGTGATATAGCAATCCACAAAAAAAACCAACAGGTGGGCTTCTAACAAAAGGAAACAAGCAAGCCCCACCCCAGATATCACATGCGCAAGTCAGATCTGGAACGATTTCACTCAAGGGCAATCGATCGGTTCCGATTTTTTTGAACCACTTTAAAACCCACATTGTAAAATTTTATGATTACACTTCGGTTCCAGAGTAAAATTTTATGATTACACTTCAGAACCACTCTTGAACCCCCATTGTACATTCTCTGAGTGTTTACTCAAAACTTGTTTACATATTATATACATTATCTATGTATTCGACACTTTTATTTTTTAATTTTTATTTCTTTTATATTGACCCACTTCCTATTTTTAATTAGATGTCTTCAATTTAATCCACTCACTCTACTTTTTTTTACTTTTTCAATTCAATTTCATCAACTCATTTTACAAATTCACACCTAAAGTCATCGTGCCAACTACCAAATAAAGAGAAATAGAGCGGGTGGAAAACATGAAATGAGACTTTTAAAAAAATGGTATTACCTTCATTTTATTGGATGCGACACACTAGTTTTAGGTGCTTGAATTTAAGTGAATGAAATGAGTGGATAAAATTAAATTTAAAAAAGAAAAAGTTGAATGAGTCGATGAAAAGAAAAGAATCTTGCCAAAACAAAATAAAAGTGCCAAATTCACAAAAACAATAAAAAAAACACATAAGAGGGAGTACAAAGAGCCCAATGGAAAATAAGTCGTAGCGTACAAAGCTAAATAGGAAAGTGGGATGAAACAGTATGAATTCCCAAATACACTCAAGTGAGATAATAAAAACTTTAACTTCAGGGCAGTTTCCGTTTTACACAATATCCAAATAACAAACCGTAATAGCGCAACTTCTTTTCCAAATTCTGCAGCGAGTAGTAAAACCGATCAAGAACCTCTTTCTTTAATGATACCACACTGCAGTGCTCTATTGCCGTCCATGCTAAAGTCTGCAGTCCATATTTCCAGAAATTTCAAGAACTGCCACATGCCTAGCATACTATGGGCAACTTGATCCATCCCATCTTTAGCTTTGAAGCTGAATCTTCATAGAGGAGTGGTGTCCAGTTTGATTGTACCTTTGGTGACCATCAATGGCTAGAAGAGAGTATGTTGTACACAACACTGGCATGCAAGTTCAACTCCACTATAATGGGGATACATGAGCAGTTTCGTTCAGGAAAAGACAGCCAAACACATAGTTGTAGAAGTCACTGCCTTTCACGACCCCTCCTGACCCGACCACGGGGTTAGTATCATACTTGCAAGCTCTATTGCAATCAGGACAATAAGTCACCTGCATTGACATAAACATGGAGAAAAGTCTCAGTAACTATATACATGTAAATGGATAAAAAAAATGAGCCAAAGACTTGCACATCCAAATGTTCGCATTTCATAACCAGTACAACAATTTGAGCAACTCAAGCAGAATGTGAGAATTCTTAAAGCTTCAGAAAGCAGTGTTTTGCAGAAGACATCATACTTATTGCAGCCGGGCTTCAGCCATAAGAGGTCTGGTTTTTTAAACTATCTACTAGCTGATGCAAAGCTATAGTTATGACTGCTGAATGACGGATTGAATTAATGAAGGGCCGCTTGATAAATGAAAATTCATTGGAACCGAGTTAAGCAAACACTTCAGAGGATTTAATTATCAAAGCTTGAAGTCTCTGTCCATAACGTGAAAATCTTAAGGAAAATCACCAACACGTGTAGTACCTCCAGCAGTTTTGGTTGGAAATTAGAGTCAAGCATAACATCCACCCCATACATTGCTCTGGAGGTTGGACTTTGCATTTCTGGATGAACGATTGCCGCTGATTCAAAAACAGATCTAATCATCTTTTTCACTCGTGCATGAATATCCAGCCAATTAACTGTGCACGGAAATAAACGAATCAGTAATTAGTTCGAGAGCTACAATATATATCTGACACAAACTCACAGCAAAATAGTTTATCTTTCAATACCATGATGCTCTAGTTCAAACTCCTTCACAAAGTCTGGCGTATTCATATGATTAAGTGTTCCTCTGTAGTTCTGCATTCATAAAAGCACATGTGAAGTTAGATCTTACCTCTACAAACATCAAAGGAAACTAATTGATGGCAGTAGTGAAAAGTATGCTCCAGAAATTTTTAAAATGAGCAGATCGTATATTAGTTAAAATACTAACCATAACAGTAAAATGAGTTTCGTATTCGAAGAAACTGTTTGGGTCCAAAGAGTAGTTGTTATTTGCCAACCTTACCTGAAAAAAAAAGCGAAGCACTCAGCAAAAAATAAAGCATGAAAAGACCTTAATTTTAAAAATAGATATTAAAAGCCTAAGTGTGCATAGGTAATATCAATACATTCCATTATACATACCCAAAAGGTATCGGCAAGACAAATATCCAGCGGTACAATACTCCGAGCCAAGACTATGTAGCGAAGATCAAATTTCTTCCCCTTAAACAGTGCAGGATGCTCAATATACTTTTGGCATATTTTTGGACCTGTCTCCATAAGACGTATAATTGCAGATAGATTCCCAGTTACAGTAGTATCAATAGTCCTTGCCATGTTCCATGGCTTCAGTATCCAAAAATTGTTCAATCCATCCCTCTCACGCACAGAATAATCTCCGATGAAATAATTAAGCTCTGTCTCAAGATTATAAGTTGGCTGAAGCCATTCAGGATATCCATAAGCCTGGAAGCAAAGGTAGCTAATTATAGCAAGAGGCAACAAATGCTGATTAAAGGATTAACATTAGATTATCCTTACATTCTTGACAGTTTCTGCAAGATGATGTTTCATGACAAGGCAAGCTTCAAAGGGGAATTGATTAACAAACTGCTTATCATCCAGTCCGACAGCCTTCTTCATCTCCTCATCTACTTGCATGCCTGTCCAGATAATATCTGCATCTTTGGGCTCAGATGCTGCACACAGTAATAAATATTTAAAAAAACGTGACAGTGAGAAAAATGAAACAGCTTACTTAAATCTTCACAGGCTATATCACACGAAATTGAGGATAAATTATTGACATGAGTATAACATAACAATTCATAATAGTGGATGAACTCCTATAGAACTGAGTTTGTATGATTGAATCAGAAATATACCACAAAAAAGGTCATCTGATCAAAACTCACTCAGTACAAATTCAGGACGTGTCAAAAATTCCTCCACTTGGGGTATATCTGAGTAAACCCGCAATGCAGTTCCGTCACTCCGGGACAATCTCTCACTGGTAGATGGGCCCATTGGTGGCGAAGGAAGTTTCTTTGCTTGCAATTTCAGCCTGTGTTTTTCGTACTCCTAAAATACATAAGTAATTGAGATAAATTACTGCATCACTGAGATCAAGATCAAAAGGAATGAGAGGATGAAGACTTACTCTCATAAAATAATTTTGATGAGTGTGGAACCAAGCAGTAAGTCTAGCGGATCGTTGTTTATCTTCACCTATACCAAAAAGGTAATCACGAGTGCACTCATCACCTCTCTCAATGTTACTTGTAGGCCAGAGAATCGAATAACTGAGAATATGTCAGAGTTAGAATTTGCAAGCAAATATATAAGAGGAAGGTCCCAAGTTAAAAGATCATGTTATAATAATAAAAACAGAGGGCCTGTGATGAACGGAGACAACCTCACAGCTGATGCTAAGCTGCCCTCTGGCATGTAAAGAAAAGGAGCAACTCTAAAATTTGGTGCATCACTGTGCCGCAAAGCTGAACCCAGTTCGTCCATCACATACCTACAAGTACACCAGAAAAGTCTAAATGGAGTGCCTTAAAAAAACACAGCAATACACATATGTGCAATTAATTAAACCAGTCATTCGCAACAAGGAATTTCAAAAAGAAAAGAAGAAAAAGAACAGAATCATTTACACCAATTCTGCACTTATGCCAGGAAGGGAAAGAGGACAAAGAGCTAAGGGAGAGGATTAGCATGTTTTTCCCTTTAGTTCAATGTCTGTGCATGCTACCTGAAACTTATATTTTCGCATTCGGAGAATTAAAACAAGAAAATTGTACCAGCAAAGTTCTATATTTTAAATCCCAACAAAACATTTAAGCACTTCCTGAACCACCATAAATAGAGGTTCCAAATTATTGTCTCCAAAATATTAGATTAATGTTTCCCTTGATTAAAAGATTTACCCACACAACAAAAAACACTATATGAAAATTATAGTCTTTGGCAAATAAAATTTCAATAATACCAGATGGAGGTCTCGTCAAGCTTTTCATCATCTGCAAGTCTATATGTCATTAAGAAGAGCCACATTGCGTTGATAACTCGTTCAGGAAGAGGTTCATTATCAGTCCACTCAGGAAGCCGTGGTAGTAACATTGAGTCAACCACAGACTTCTCAGACTCAAGGATCCTAGATGTATCAACACCATTCAATAAAGCTACTTTAGGAAGGGACTCAACAATTTCAACAGCACTATCTCCAAGGGGACCTGGAATATCAACCTGTTTTATCACTTGCCAGGATCAGAACAGCTGAATGAGTCGAAATCAATAAAATCAGTTCCAATTAAAATACCTCTAAGACTTGTAAGTTGCTAAACGCTCTAAGCAATTCCAGCAGCTCAGTCATTAAGTTCTCATCCAATGGGTTCTCACGGAGATTCAAGTATGAAAGGCACGGAAATTCTACAGGTGAGAATGCCTGAACAAACAGGCATGGATTAAATAAGGGGTTTTAATGATACGTGAATCTTGCAATTTATGGACACTAGTAAACCAATGACAAAACCAGCAATAACCAACTCTGACCTTTCTCACAAGATTGCGAATATTTCTATTCGAAACATCGAGAGAGGTAATACTATGCAATGGTACATCACTTTGGAGATCATGGGCAGGATTTTCCTTCCCAAATACTCCTCCACAAAATCCAAGTGCCCATTTTCCATAGTTAGCCGTGAACTGTGAATTATAAATTTCCAGCTCCGGACAACTACGAAGAATAGCATCAGCCAAACGATTGCCTCTGCAGAGAAACAAATAGGACCATCGGAACCCACCACGAGCAAACACAGGATTAAGAAAATCAGTCTCACATAGTTATGTCAACATTACCCACTATCTATAACTGGATTGTCCTTCAGCCAGACAGCTTTAAGGTGTTTCAGCTGTGCAACTTCTTTTAAAACTAATTCCACATCCTCGAGTCTGTTCCCACACAGGCTCAGCGCAAGTAAATTCTAGCACAGAAAAAGCATAAAATTAAATCTTTAAATTCAAGAATCAGCTGGGAAAACACACACACGCAGGAAACCCAAATGCAACTTACAGGAAATCTACCAGGTAAATCAAGAGAATCAAGCAAGGAATCATCTATATCGAGTTCATCGAGCTCCAACCATCTTATAGAATCAACATGACCCTCTTTCACTTGGCGTAATTCACTCTCTACAATATCCTCAGCACTCAATTTCGCTTCATTTTCATCCTCAGCTCCACCACCATCCACACACATCAATGCGGCCATTCTTTCCGCGAGCCCCTGAACCTCCTGCAGCTGCTTGTAAGCATCAGAGAGGCGAAAAGTCCACGCGTGGTCGACGAGAAAAAGATTGGACTCCTTGGCCATGAACTCCGACGTGAGCGTCAGCCGTCTCTGTCGGCCGGAGACTTCGTCGATGGGCTCAATTTGGAAGAGCTCGCCGGCGTCGAAGGTCTCATTGGAGAGTTTCTCGAAGAGTGTACGGTGGAGTGAGTGGGGGATTCCAGAGGCTGCGATAAGCAATCCGTGAACTTTCACGAAGTCGTCAAAGTTTTGAATCCTTTTCCCACCGCCTTCCACGGTGGCGGAGGTGGCGGACATTTTCAGATTGTCGTCCACGGTAGCGGGAGGGTTTATGACTTAGTTGCTGTGAATGTGATGAAGTGAACCGTAGCCGTAGGGTTTATACTCACGGCCCCGTTAAAAACTAGAGCGAAGAGGGATTTTTTAAGTGGATTGCTATATCACGCCCTGTATTTTACGATTACGCCATATATTTATACTATTTAATATACAATATTAATTTATTTTAATTTAAATAAGTAAAATATATTTAAATAAAAATTAAATAAAAATTTCTTTTCTATTTATTATAAAGAAGGCGACGGCCTTCTTGCACCGCCGCCGGCGCGACCAAGCGCCACCTCCGTCGCGCCGCCGAGTGTTGCCACCGTCGCCGCTGCCGGGCACCGCCGCTGAGCCCTCGTGCCGCCGCCTCCTCCTCCTCCTTCTCCTTCTCCTTCTACTCCTTATTATCCTCCTTCTCCTCCGCCTTCTCCTCCTTCTCCTCCGCCTTCTCCTCCTTCTCTACGATTTTCCGGTCTCCTTCATCTTCTCCGATCTCCTTCTCCGGCGAAAACTTCATCTCCGGTTCTCCTCTCCCGCTCTCCTCACCTGGTTCTCCTCTCCCGCTCTCCTCACCCGATTCTCCTCTCCCGCTCTCCCCACCCGGTTCTCCTCTCCCGCTCGCCCGATTCTTGCTTCCGGTTCTCGCGCCCGGCTCGCGCCTGGTTCTCTTCGCTCGGTTCTCGCCCAGATCGAGCTTCGGTTCTCGCCCGTCGAGCTTCGGTTCTCGCCATCGTCGCCGTCTTCGGCCTTCGTCTGGATCTCGCCGTTTTCGCCTTCGTCTTCGTCTCTCGCCTGGAGCCTTCGCCCTGAGCTTCCTCGTTCTCGCCGGAGAAGACGGCGGAGAAGGTGATGGAGCTCAGCTGAGCTAGGGTTTCGCTCGATGGGGACTGCGGAGGAGGCACGGTGTTGGCGGAGGAGAAGGAGAGCTAGGGTTTTGCTGCGGACGAGGGACGGCGGAGGAGGCACGGTGGTGGCGGTGGCGAGACCGTCGGAGAAGACGAAGAAGGCGGCGGCGGCGGAGGTGGCGCAGTGGTTGGTTTGTTTTTTATTTTTTGATTTTTGTTTATTTTAAAATTTTAATATTAGTATTATATGTGTATATACGTATTAGGGCGTAAACTAGTAAAATACAGGGTGTGATATAGAGAAGAAAATAGAGGGCATAATTGTCCTTTTACATTTTCTAATTTTTTAAAATAGGGGTATAATAGTCATTTCATATATTTCCGGCCAAATTCAGGACTCAAGGGTTATATTAACACATTCTAGCCAAACACAGGGTTACATAGCACTTTCCAACTTCACAGGATCATATTAGCACAAACCCTCAAAACATAGGGTTATATGAGCACTTTACTCAAAATTTTATTTTAAGTATCTTATAATATTTAGGTCTCCCATTTAAATTAAAAATAAAAATAACTCTAGTATTTAGGAGTATACAGTTTTTTAACTAAGAATAACTATATGAAATATAGAGCTAGAATTTATTAAATAATGAATAAAACGGAAAATTTTATTTTTATAAGTTTTTAAAAAATAATATATTCTTAGTGAACGAAATAAGTTAAATATAAAAAAAAATCATTAAACTTGTTTGAAAGGATACTCCCTCCGTTTTTTTATTAATGACATCATAGTTTTACGTGCTTGAATTTAGGTGAAGAAAATGCGTGAATGAAATTAAATATGAAAAGTAAAAAGTAGAATTAATGGAGGAAATTAAAAGAATTTTATAAAAATGAAAAATGTGTCATTTAAAGAAAAACATCTCAATAAGGTAATTGCATCATTAATGGAGAAACAGAGAGTACGTGTCTTCGAAAAATACAAGTAACACAAATCAATGAAAAAAATGGTCTCTAATGAAAACACATTCCCACAATCTCCTAACAAAATTAATAGAAAACGAATTGAACTTGTGCAATAAGTTGATAATAAATTGATAAAAAATTATTGTCACTGTTGCTTTGATTACTCCTAGAGTTCGTCTCTTGTGAGACCGTCTCATGGTGAGACAAAGGACTAGAGGTAAAATAGGAAAAAAGCAAACTAAATTCGGGGGCAAAAAACTAATAGAATTGGACTAAATTGCAAATGATCACAATTATACATTAAATCTCTGAACTTTTAAAACATCAATATGAAACCTCATCTTGAAATCTTTGCAATTTAATCTCCAGTCTTACCATGGAACGATCTTATACAAGACTTTGTCTTACTCCTAATGTTAGCGTATCACCGGTTTGTACCCTAAATTTTAAAATATCTACTTTTTTGCTTGTATCTCAAAAGAGTGTATTTTAGTTTAAATTGAAATGATAACCAATTTTCTCTGAAAGATAGATTTTTACAACATAAATGAAAAAAACATGTACCTTTAAAACTAGGGGTTGTTGAAACTGAAGCAAAGCTCCTCATCATCTCAAGAATCTGCTGCACTGGTTCTGGAGAAGTTGCAGCATTCATGGGATGACGAAATGAAGAAGGAGATGGCAGTTGGCGGGTGTTCTTCATTTCAAATTTTGGCGCCAGATTCTTCAATTGCTTAAACGCAGCAACTTCTGTCGTTTCATTTCTTTCAGCTTGTTTTAGCAATTGGTTGTACACGTGTCTTGAATTGTGTGGATGAACGTGTATTAGCTCTCTGTTATAACAAACAATACAGCTCACTCTGAGCATGTGTACTGAATGATTCCTTTCTTCTGAGCAATATGAATGGCATGCCTCTGTTCTTCGTTTTCTTTCTTTTCTGCATTTCAGATTAACCACTAAATTCTTCATGGTATCAGAGCAAATGATCCAATCATTGTTATAATCTTCATCAATACGTTTCTAGATAAATTTTGAGATCCATTTATCATGGCATCAGATAATGAATCTGTTAATTCGGCTAGATCCAGTTCTAGTCGAAGCTATCATAAGAAAAATGAAGCAAACGATCCTTTTCATCTGCAGGGCGCAGATAGCTCCAGTCTTGTGCTTGTTGCAGAGCCGTTAAATGAGTTCAACTACATAACATGGAGCAAAGCAATGGTGAGAGCAATCAGATCTAAAGGTAAACTGAAGTTTTTGCTAGGTGAAATTCCAGCACCAGAAGTTGATGATCAAATGTATGAGCAGTGGGATAAGGTGAATTCTACCATAATCTCTTGGATTCTGAATTCAATCAGTACTAAGATAGCAAGAGGTTTTATGTTTTATGATGATGCCTATCTGTTATGGAATGAACTTAAGGAAAGATTTGGTGAAAGTAATGGTCCTTTGCTACACAAATTGAGAAGAGATATATGTGAATTGAAACAAGGGAATGATTCGGTTGCAGTTTATTTTACTCAATTGAAAAGTCTTTGGGATGAGTTTTCTTGTTTGAGACCTAGAAGGAGATGTAGACCTGATTGTGTGAATTATGATTGTTTGCCGACTGAGGAAGAGGATGATAAACTCAGTCAATTCTTGATGGGATTGAATGAAGAATATGATGCTATCAGTCATCAGATCTTATTGATGGATCCCTTTCCTAGTGTCAGTAAAGCATGTTCTATGATTTCTAGGATTGAAAGACAGAAGGTGATTCATGGTGGATATCAAGAATCCTCCAACAATGCAGCTATGGCAGTAAGGGTGTATAGAGACACTAAGATTCCTTATCAGATGAAGGAAAATGCAGCTGATCAGTATGAAAATTATGGAATCAGAATGAAGAATGTCAGAAGAACTAATTTGAAGTGTGATCACTGTGGGAAGATAGGGCATGTGAAGGAGAATTGCTTCAAGATAAAAGGATATCCAGAATGGTGGGATCATAACAGAGATTTTGGATCAAAGGCACAGCAGGTTCTAAAACCACAGTTTGCTCCTCAGACTTTTCAAGGCCAGCAACAAGTTCAGCCTGCTCAGAAGTTTCAGAAACATAATGCATATGCAGTTTGTGAGAATGAAGAGACACCACTCAGTGATGGAGATGCTAAGCTGCATGCACTCATTGCTAAGCTAGTGGATGCTCAGTTAGACAAGAAACAAAGAGGAAAATAGCAGATGCAGGAATCACATGTAGGAATCAATTATGAACACTACCATGATTTTGCAGGTAGTGTGATTACTAATATCTCTCTCAATGTTATGACTTTGAATGTTGATAATTGGATAATTGATAGTGGAGCTTCAAGTCACATGTGCAGTAATATGTCAGTTTTTGCTTCCATATCTCCAGTCCATGACATTACACCTGTATACATGCCAGATCATACAACCAAATTTGTAAAAGCCATAGGTTCAGTCATCCTCAGTCCTTCACTCACTCTTCTAGACTGCTTACATGTTCCTGATTTCAAGTATAATTTGCTATCTGTGAGCAAATTAGTGAAAACCTTGCCATTATACTTCAGTTTTTCATCGCAGCTTTGTTTGCTGCAGGACCTCAAGACTAAGAAAGTCCTTGCAGCAATCAATGAAACCAAGGGCCTTTACATACTTGATAATCAGTCTTTCAAATCTGATGTGATACAGCAAAGGATTCACTCAGCTTTAGCAAATTCTATGCCTAGACACACTTTTGCTTGTAATAGTCAGACAGTTATATCTCCTAAACTTTGGCATCTCAGATTGGGACATCCATCCTTGGATGTTCAGAAACACATTGATGTAACTAAGTCTTTTTCTGTTGATGATAATTTTTGTTCTGTTTGTCCTTTGGCTAAACAACATAGACTGCCATTCTCAATAAGTAGTACTGTTACTAAATCTCATTTCTTCCTGATTCATGTTGATCTTTGGGGGCCATACAAGGTCAATTCTGTTACAGGATGCAAATACTTTCTTACAATTGTTGATGATTTCACAAGATGCACATGGACTTATCTTGTGAAATTCAAAGATCAAGTTGCTTCTCTGTTGAAGTCTTTTTTTTCTATGGTCAAAAATCATTTCAGTACATCAGTTAAGTTTTTCAGATCAGATAATGGTTCTGAGTTTGTCAATAAAGATTGCTCAAAACTATTTTCAGATTTAGGCATCTTACATCAAAAATCATGCTCCTACACTCCACAACAAAATGGTGTTGTGGAGAGAAAACACAAACACTTGCTTCAGGTTGCTAGAGCCATTTTGTTTCAGTCAAATATTCCTGATACTTTCTGGGGAGATGCATTGCTTACAGCTACCTTCTTGATTAATAGATTGCCTACACCTGTGCTATCTTGGAAATCACCCTATGAAATCTTGTTTCAGAAACTGCCTGATCTTAATCATCTCAAAACTTTTGGTTGTTTAGGCTATGTCACAAATACTCAACCTCACAAAGACAAGTTTGCTGAAAGAGCATTTCCTTGTATCTTCATAGGGTATCCTTCAGGTCAGAAAGCATACAAAATGTTTGATTTACAAAACCACAGACTTCTGATCTCCAGAGATGTCATCTTCCATGAGTCTATCTTTCCCTATTCTTCTTCTGATCAATTTTCCTTTCCACTTCCATTTCTTGATGATCACACATCTTCTGTCACACCACCATCCTTCAGTTCACCACCCCCTGCTATCCCTTCACCTCCAATTGAATCATCAGTCAGACACAACACTAGAGTAATAAGAGCACCTGTTTGGACAAAAGATTATGTGTCTTCTGTTTTCCATTCCACTTCACAGCCTCAGTCCATTATTCCTGCACATTTGGTTTGTTCTTCACATATTCAAGAACCTTCCAATTATCATCAAGCAAAGTATTCACCTGACTGGATCCAGGCTATGAGAGAGGAGTTAGTGGCTCTTGAGCAGAATCACACTTGGGACTTAGTCAAGCTGCCACTTGGCAAGAAGGCTATAGGATCCAAGTGGGTATACAGGATCAAATATAATGCTGATGGATCCCTCTCCAAATACAAGGCAAGGCTAGTAGCAAAGGGTTTTAATCAGATTGAAGGGATAGACTTCTTTGAAGTTTTCTCACCTGTTGCCAAGGCTGTAACCATCAGAATGTTGTTAGTTATCAGTTCAGCCTCTAAATGGCACATTCATCAACTAGACATTAATAATGCATTCTTGCATGGCCATCTTGATGAAGATGTCTACATGAAGCTGCCAGATGGATATTCAGTTTCTGATCCACATATGGTTTGTAAGCTTACTAAGAGTTTATATGGTCTCAAACAGGCTTCTAGGCAATGGAACAAAGAATTCACTCAGCATTTGCTCAGTTTAGGCTTTGATCAGTCTCATCATGATCACTGCCTCTTCCTGAAATATACTGCCAGTTATACTTTAGCCCTTGTTGTATATGTAGATGATGTCTTGATCATGGGGAACTCACTTCCTGCAATCCAAATGATCAAAGATTCTTTGCATCAAAAGTTTACCATTAAAGACTTGGGAGCTGCTCACTATTTTCTAGGCCTGGAACTGATCAGATCTGGCTCAGGATTACATATACATCAGAAGAAATACATTCAAGACATTGTGTCAGATTGTGGAATGACACACTGTAAATCATCCTCAACTCCCTTTCCTTCTTCTTGGCCTGTGCATGATGAGGCTTCTCCTCTCATGACTGATCCAAGTGTATTCAGAAGGTTGATTGGTAGGTTACTTTACTTAAATTACACCAGACCAGATGTTACTTTTGCAGTTCATCAGCTGAGTCAGTTTGTGCAGAATCCTACTCTTCATCATATGACTGGAGCTCTACATATTGTCAGATATCTTCACCATCACTCAGATCATGGCCTGTTTTATGCCTCCACAAATAATCTTAGGCTTCATGCCTACTGTGATGCTGACTGGGCAACTTGCAAGATCACCAGGAGATCAGTAACTGGTTATGCTATTTTCTTAGGATCAGCTCTCATCTCCTGGAAATCTAAGAAACAATCCACAGTATCAAAATCTTCTGCAGAAGCTGAATACAGAAGTCTCTCTATGACATCTTGTGAGCTTAAATGGATCAGTTATATTGCCAGGGATCTTCATCTGCAAGTTCTTTATCCTATTCCACTTTTTTGTGATAACAAGGCAGCCTTGCATCTTACTGCCAATCCTGTTTTTCATGAAAGAACTAAGCACTTGGAGATTGACTGTCATCTGGTCAGAGATTATTATCTTGAGGGTTTTCTGCTTCCCTCCTTTGTCAATTCTAGGTTGCAGCTTGCTGATGTTTTCACTAAGTCATTGCCCCCTGGTCCTTTCAACTCTAATTTGTTCAAGCTCAGCTTTTGTTCCACTGCTGCTGATCTTGAGGAGGGGCTGTTGAAACTGAAGCAAAGCTCCTCATCATCTCAAGAATCTGCTGCATTGGTTCTGGAGAAGTTGCAGCATTCATGGGATGACGAAATGAAGAAGGAGATGGCAGTTGGCGGGTGTTCTTCATTTTAAATTTTGGCGCCAGATTCTTCAATTGCTTAAACGCAGCAACTTCTGTCGTTTCATTTCTTTCAGCTTGTTTTAGCAATTGGTTGTACATGTGTCTTGAATTGTGTGGATGAACGTGTATTAGCTCTCTGTTATAACAAACAATACAGCTCACTCTAAGCATGTGTACTGAATGATTCCTTTCTTCTGAGCAATATGAATGGCATGCCTCTGTTCTTCGTTTTCTTTCTTTTCTGCATTTCAGATTAACCACTAAATTCTTCAGGGGTTCAAAGCTGTAAACTGATTAAAAACGAGTATTGTTTTCATTATTTGCTCCCACCATAACAAAAGAACAATTGTACAGAAAACGTCAAACCATGACAAAGAAACAACACAAGAGTCAACATGATAACGTTTTCTACTACCAAATCTTCAACCTACTTTATCATCATCATCACCAAATTCACGTTTTATTTTATGGAAATGTACATTTTTCTTACGGCCAAGCTGGATTTTTTAGTGGATCGCTATATCTCGCCCTGTATTTTACTATCCTCGCCCTAATACGTATACAGTATTTTTTATGTTTTTCATTTTCAATAGGTAAATTACCTAATACGTATACAGTGTTTCTTGTTTTTTTTTTTTGTCAATAGGTTCGCGCGCCGCCGCCGGACCGCCGCGCGCCGCCGCCGGACCGCCGCGCGCCGCCGCCGGACCGCCGCGCGCCGCCGCCGGACCGCCGCGCGCCGCCGCCGGACCGCCGCGCGCCGCCGCCGGACCGCCGCGCGCCGCCGCCGGACCGCCGCGCGCCGCCGCCGGACCGCCGCGCGCCGCCGCCGGACCGCCGCGCGCCGCCGCCGGACCGCCGCGCGCCGCCGCCGGACCGCCGCGCGCCGCCGCCGGACCGCCGCGCGCCGCCGCCGGACCCGGCTCGCCACGGCCTGGGCGCGAGCCGGCGCCGGTCCGGTCGCCGCGGGCTGGCCGCGAGCCGCCGCCGGGCCGGTCGCCACCGACAGGCCGCGCGCCGCCGCCGGTCCGCTCGCCACCGGTGGACCGCGAGCCGCCGGTGGGCCGGTCGCCACCGACAGGGCGCGAGCCATCGCCGGGCCGCTCGCCAGGGCTGGGGCGCGAGCCGTGGCTCGCCGTGCGGTGGGCGCGAGCCGCGCACGGTCCGTTCGCCAGGGCTGGGGCGCGAGCCGGACGCGCCTTGGCTCGCCGTGGGCTGGGCGCGAGCCGCGCGAGCCGTGCCAGCCTGCTTCCAAAAAACGAACTGCTATAAATGAGCTCGAATTCTTACTCATTCAAAGGGCACTCGAATCCTTACTCATTCAAAGGGCACTCGAAAAATATTGCTATCCAAGACGAGCAAAAATTACCCCGAAAAGGGTGTTAGAAATTCCATGTCTTCGGAGGTAATTTTACTAATTAGCTTTCTGTCCGTAAGTAGTTGTTAAATTTAATAATTTTTGCCGTACAAATTTATGCTCGTCTTTGTGTTTTAATTTATTAACTGTTACGATAAAATTATTGCACATTTATCTCCTATGAATTTATCTCCTGTTAATAGCAGTAACGTTAATGTATGTCCTATTAATTATTGAAGCAGTTATTTTTGGAAGCAGTTAATTTTGTGATTTTGTTAATTATTGTACCGTTAAGTTACGTATTTTTACGCTATTTTGATATTTTAATTTGTTGAACCGTAAGAATGTTATATTAATTCTAGCCACGATGTTATTGCATTTTTTCCCACTACATGTATGTTTTAGCTGTTAATGGGAAAGAAATTTATGCTCATCTTAGTTTTTTAATTTATGCTCATCTTAGTATTTTAATTTATTAATCGTAACGTAAAAATTATTGTAACGTTAATTTTATTTATTGTAACGTTAATTGTAATTATTGTAACGTTAATGTTGTTGTTTTGTTAATTTTGTTATTTTGTTAATTATTGTGACGTTAATGTTGTTGTTTTGTTAATTTTGTTATTTTGTTAATTATTGTAACGTTAATTTACATTTTTTTACGTTAATTTTGATATTGTAATTGGTATAGCAGTTGAGTGTAACTAATTACTTGATGTTTATTGCTGTTTAAGGATGACAATCAGTCATGTGAAGCTGCTGCAGGGCGGAACGGATACTCTCCATTTGCCACCTCAGCTGTGTTCCCAGACGTTGCCGAGGCTTACTCCTACCTGCAACGGATTGCTCTGCAGGTGGGATTTGAACTTGTGACGGGGTCCTACAAACAGAATAGGAATGGTCCCCTGAGGTTATATTGCATTTGCAATCGGGGCCGAAAGGATAAGGATGTAGATACGAGCGAATCTGATGTAGTCCGACGGAGTAGCAGCTCGACCAGCAGTTGTGGCTGCCCGTTCGCGATTGTCTTGAAACAGAGCATCACGGGGAATGGTTGGAATGTAGTGCCGTGCAAGGATCCCAGACGACGGATGCACAACCACCCTTTCTCAGTGTACCCCGAGGGTCATAGACAGAGCAGCAAGCTCCATGCGGACGCGAAGCAAATGATCAGAGACTTGACAGATTCAGAAACTGCCCCAAGGCATATCAATGCCAGCCTCAGTAATTCGTTTCCGGACCTGCATCAGAACATTAGGCAGGTGTACAATGAGAGGTCGGCATATGCAACAGAAAGGCGAGGCGGGCGCAACACAGCGGAGAATTGTTTGCATCTGGCCACCGCGAAAGGGTATGTCACTAGTCACCGCTCAGCAGGTGATGGTACTTTGACTCATTTATTCATGGCCAATCCCGATGCTGTTGTGGCATTTCGCACGTTTCCGTGGGTGGTGGCCATCGACTCAACGTACAAGACCAATCGCTACGGCATGCCATTCATTGAGATGGTTGGGATGTCCCCTTGCAACACAAACTTCCTGATTGCCTACGCAATTGTCGTTGACGAAACGGCAGATACCTATGAGTGGGTGCTGAACGCGCTGAAGAACTTGCTTGTGGATGGACCGTTCCCTGAGGTTGTGGTCACCGATCGGGAGATGGGACTGATTAGGCCACTTCGGACTGTGTTTCCGGAATCGAACCATTTGCTCTGCACCTGGCATATTAACAAGGATGTGGAGGCACGTGTTACTGTGCTGACAGGGAATAAGAGGAACGGGGCAGCGTTCAAGAATGGTGCATGGTTCCGAGTTTGCAATGCGTCCACCGTTCCAGAGTACGAAACCGCCTTGGTGGATATGAGGACTGGATGGGCTTGGAGCGAGGCTGTTGTTAGTTACGCTGAGACGACGTGGCTCACCCCCCATAAGGAGAAATTTGTGAGGGCATGGACGAACAGATTTCTGCATTTCGGGAACACAACTACATGCAGGGTCAAAAGTGCACACTCGTCATTGAAAGGGTGGTTACATACGTCGACTGGTTCGCTGGACACGGTATGGAGGCGTGTCGACCTGCAGATAGCCCAGCAGATTACTATAATCAAGACCGGCCTGGAGAAATCAAGAACTGTCGTTGGAAGATTGCACCGTAGGGCCCTTTTCAGCAACTTGATCAACAATGTGTCCAAATACTGTCTGGATAAATTGACGGTCGAGTCCGGGAGGATTGATGCACTCAGAGCACAGGTATATGCTTACTGTGGATGTGTGCTGCGCTCGACACACGGAATACCGTGTGCATGCATCATGGCAGGGGCAGTTGCTGAAGGAATCCCCTTGTACTTGGACGACATTCATCCGCTGTTCAAGAGCCTGGCATTGGGTGATCACGTGCGGAGCACGGACAACATTGCGAGGGCCGAACAAGATCAGTCGCGGTTCAACACTCTGTTGGAGGAGCTGGCACGCAGCGACCCTTCGGTCCGCCGACGAGTTTCATCCTACATAGATGTGCAGTTGCGTCCGGAGGAGAGCGGCATTGGCGAGCCGGACAATTGCACCAGTGCACGTGGGAGACCAAGCGAGCAGGTCCCCCGATCAAGATCAACCCGACATTCACCGAGCTACCACGAGCACGTGAACAGGCGATACGGGAGTAGTTCACGGTCCCCGGGGCGCGGTTCAGGGAGCGGTCGCCGGCACGGTGAGTACAAGCACCATTCTTCCTAATGAACGCCTCCTGCGCAAGATATTTATCTTAATGTGTTCTCCTGCAGCGACATTCCCGTTCCTCGAAAGTGTCCCCCACATTGTCCGGCGCTACATCGAAGGCTGGAACGATGTCGCGAGTGATGGAAACTGTGGCTTCAGATGCGTTGCTGATGCGTTCCACGTAGACGGTGAAGGTGAATGGTCTACAGCGCGTCGGGCGGTATTTAACGAGATATCAACTCATTGGCCTGACTATGTTCCCATATACGGTTCGCAAAATGACGTTGAACTCGCCAGAGCCCGTATACACCACACCAGCGGTCCATGTGGTCTGGAGCATTGGTTTACGGTCATTGCAGACATGTTTCCTGTGGCCACCTACTACAACGCGGTTGTAGTTCTATATTACATTTTAGAGAATGGGTCGGCGGACCATTGCTGTACGGTCCTTCCACTGAGGGCAGGCGGGGGCGAGGATGGAACAAGTAGGGAGCTACACATTGTATACGTTCGCAGTGCAAGCCATTTCGTCCGGGTACACGTGAAGGAAAACTGTCCCATGCCCCCCGTGGTTAATATGTGGACCACGTTGAGGAACGCTAATGTCGTAGGTTGGGAGTTACCCTTTCGTAGGAGGCTAAGGGCTTGGAGAAGAGCATACTCTGAGAGTAATTAACTGTTGTAAATCGCCAGAAACAGTTTGGCATGCACGCAACCGTTACAGTTACTATCGAAGCATGGAGTAATTATTTTGATAGCATTACTGTTGCAAAAATCGATGACTTATGTATTTGATATGCACAAACAGTTACCGATTACATAAATGAGCAAACTATGGCAAAACTGCGGGTTCATACATAAGCAAACGTCCGACTACGGAATGGGGCCATAACCGAGCCTGCGGTACTCATCGCGACGACTGACAAAAGTCGTCATCAACTGCCTCAGGCGGGGGTCGGCGGCGAGTCCATCAACGGTCGCCGAGTCATACGGATCCAGGTCGCCCATCATGTCACTCAGCATCTGTTGCACAGGAAACAGAGTTTACAATAACGAAACAGTAAAATGTAATAGAATTACTCGAAGCAAACAGTACGGGAAAACTTACCGATAACTGATGATGTATCCTGTCCGGTCCACTCGCGGCAGCATGTTCAGGATTTGCGATCAATGGGTGCGAATGGGTCGCGTACCAGCCCTCGTAATCCATGGTACACTCTGATGGGCTCGTGGCTATCGGGAACGCCGCAAGCTGACCGTTGTGCCAACTGTGTGCCATCTCCCATAGGGTCAACTGCAGCCTCCCTGGGTAGGTCACTGAATAGCCGGCTGGATCAGCCGGGCGGGAACAAGGCTCGGGCGCAATTGCAAGACCCCGCGGTATACCCTGTAGGAGACCGAACTGCCACACAACGCGATCTGGCATGTACGCCTCCATTGCGTCGAGGTGTCGAATCACGCCGCGGTAGTGAGTCCTCCCCCCCGCAGCCCTAACCACGTCCACTCCATATGGCAACCAATCCACCTGCAAAAAGTTTCACAGACATGTTACGTTTCTATGGAATCCGATCTATCTACTACTGTCAGAATAAGAGTAAAAGCATGGAATTCATACCTGGTCGGGCTGTAAGGCATCCAACTGTCGCCTGATGGCACCGAGCCTCCCCGTACCCCTCCCCGATCTATCCCCTGTGTGCCACCGACTGGCGCGACCCGGAAGAGCTGGCAACGTACTCGGTCCTGGCCGAAACATCGGAAAGTACTCGTATATCCATGCTTGAAGCAGCGTGCAACATCCGCATAGGCCGCGCGCCTTGGACCGGGACGCAATTCCCAACTGCAGATACAAACTGGCCAACGTCGCCGAGCCCCACGACAACTGCGAATCAAGCAGGGGTAGAAGGTTGGCTCTAACCTTATTCCCAGTTTTATCCACAAAAAGCGTGGATGAAAACAGGGTCAGCATGTAGCACATAAATTGGAAGTTCTGGCTCTGCCCCGCTTGAACACACCTCGCCATCAACGATTGGGCATCTATGTTACCCCCGTTCCAGTCTTCCGCGACGAAGGACTCCACGTCTTTCCCAAACAGTTCAGCGCACGCTTCCTCAATAGTCTCCGCCGAAATGGTACTCGCAACAGCGCCACCATCGATGGGAATGCCAAGAATCATCTCAACGTCATGCATCAAGATGGTCATCTCCCCAAACGGCATGTGAAACGTGTTCGTGTCCGGCTGCCACCTCTCGACAAAAGCGGATATCAGTGCCATGTCAAGGAACTGGAACATAATCGCAGGCAGGTGGCCCAACCCGGTCGCATGTATCCGGGCCTGTGCAACATCGCTCAGTTCGGGGAGCGTGTCGACTAGCTGCTTGCATAGCGGCGACCGAGCATGGCATCTCAACACACCTCGCTCTATACCATTCCAAACGTCAAGCGCGACGTGTCCTCCGAAGCTTGGTATGACGAGGTCATCCTGCGGGCCACCAGCCACTGGTCCCCGCACTAGCCACGTCTCATCGGCGGCGGGTCGCTTCCTCCTATTCCTCGGTGCCATTCCGGTGCTAGGCTCACCGGCATTGCACGATCCACCAGAAGACTGTGCGAATTGACCAGCTCTGTTCCTCACGGTGTGCCTGGCTCCAGCTTCAGCATAACGTTCGATCCCGGCATCCAATGGAACACTCGAACCAGGTTGGCCCACCGGGGGGACATCTGCGGGCAGGTCATAATTCATCTGCCAATCACTTTCATGACGGATACCACCGGGCGCGAGGATGTTAATCTCCGGACCGTCCCATGTCGGCATGGGATCGAATGCACGAACGCTCGGTGGAGAAGGCTGCTCCGCTCCTACATCAAACTCCCGCGGGCGAGGCGACGGTTCATCCTCGACCACGCGGCCTCTAGCCTGTCTCGCCGAGGCACTAACACATCTTCGTCGTATGGAACGACCATGACCGTCAGGTTGACCACCAGTGCTCATCTACGACACAAGATATGTAATTAGTATAACAACAAGTGAATCAAACTGATATGATAAGATAAATTAACATACATTTCAACAACGTGTGAACTAATATTTTCGAACAGTGCATCAACGAACTGGAACATTTTTTCTAGTTACAAATTGGAGATTACATAACTAAATAATCTTATTTTCTTACCACATCGCACTATTATTAACATTCAAGGAAACAATAGTTAAAACATATCGTAACAGTTTACTACACAATTGTTTACATCGGATTACTAAAGTTTATTTACATAGAACTATATTCTATTATGTCACATAACTAAATAATTTCCAAAAAACACAATTCCTAATCAATAATTTCTGAATAATTTCTATTACGTCACATAACTAAATAATTACTAAATTACCCAATTTCTAAAAAATACAATTTCTAAAACAATATGTCCAAATTTAAACTAAGTAATTTCTACAAAACACAATTTCTTCGTTTTAATTCCAATTACGCCACATACCTAAATAATTTCTAAATTGGCCAATTTCTACAAAATACAATTTCTAAACCATTATGTCCACATTGAAACTAAGTAATTTCTACAAAACACAATTTCTTCGTTTCAATTCCAATTACGTCACATAACTAAATAATTTCTAAATAACCCAATATCTAAAAAATACAATTTCTAAAATATTATGTCCGAATTTAAACTAAGTAATTTCTACAAAACACAATTTCTTCGTTTTAATTCCAATTATGTCACATAACTAAATAATTTCTAAATAGCCCAATATCTAAAAAATACAATTTCTAAATAAATTCTATTATGTCACATAACTAAATAATTTCTAAATAACCCAATTTCTAAAAAAAACAATTCCTAAAATATTATGTCCAAATTTAAACTAAGTAATTTACACAGAACACAATTTCTTCGTTTTAATTCCAACTATGTCACATACCTAAATAATTTCCAGAACAACACAAATTCTAAACAAATAATTCCTAAGTAATTTCTATTATGTCACATAACTACATAATTTCTAAAAAACCCAACTTCTAAAAAATACAATTTCTAAAATATTATGGCCAAATTTAAACTAAATAATTACTAAAAAACACAATAAGCTTCCAATTATGTCATCATGTCCAATTATGTCATTATGTCATTAATTCCACATATGTCACATAGCTAAACAATTTCCAAAGAAGCACAATTTCTAAAAAATCGTTTCTCAGTAACTTCTATTATGTCACATAACTAAAATCCTAACAATTCCGACAAGCTCAACAAAATTCTAACAATTCCGACAAGTTCAACAAAATTCGAATAGATCGGGCAACGATTCCCACGAAAAGAAAAAAAAATTTCTCAAAAACTTACATTTTCCGGCGAGATTCCGGCGAGATTCCGGCGGGATTCCGGCGGCGGCGGGCGGCGGTCGGAAATGGAGAGGCAAGGGGGAGAGGCAAGGGGGAGAGGGAAGGGGGAGAGGGAAGGGGGAGAGGGCAGGGGCTGGAGAGAGCAGGGGGAGAGAGAGGGAATGGGAGAGGGAAGGAGAGAGGGAGGGGGAGAGGGGTATTTATAGTTTTTTTTATAGGGTTTTTAATATTTTTTTTTCTTTTTCCTGTTTTTTAAAAATTTAAAATTATTTTATTTTAATTCAAAATACGTGTATTTATACGTATTAGGGCGAGGATAGTAAAATACAGGGCGGGATATAGCAAGGCCCATTTTTTATGGGAGTTACCACTGCCTTCACTTGGAAGTAATTCTTCCGACTGTACTCGCCCTTTTCTCGTCCTTGTCCAAAAGGGATTGCTGCGTCGAATGTATCAAAGCAGTTTATCCAACAGCACTCTCATCAGCGTGCTGGTCGTGTCGATATTCTGCGTAAACACGCCCACCGCGAGACCATGCACGCTTGCATTCGCCCTCCTTATCACCTCATCGAGATCCCTGAAAATTGCGCAAAGATTTGTCAGCAGCTGTAACAAATGTACACGTGATGTGTTGTATTTTAAGAGAGCCTACACTGACCCAAAAATCTCATCTTTCGCAATCAACATGTCGTCCTGCAGCTCACAATGATCAACAATGTCATGAAATGTAGCGATTAATTTAGCGCGAAAAATGTGTCTTCTAACATGGTTTACCTTTACTTTGGAGAAGATGGTGCGCTTTATGTAGTACCCCTTTTCACCTAATTGATCGCCTCCTGTTTCGAGGGTGGCTCCACAGTCTTGCCCTGATCTAATGTATCTTAAGATCTTCTGAAACTGTCCTAAATCACTGTGGGAGGAAAATAAAACTTGGTTTCTTTTTTCTCTCTTTCGGCGAAAGCAAAATCAGAAAGTAGCGTAAAATGTGCTTGAGCACTTCTGGGATTTACACAGAGACCTTGTTCCATTCCTGGCATGAATGGATCTCCAACGCTACATTACACTGCACAAGCCTCGGCTTTCTCCACAAACTCACCGTGAACATCCTAGTGCACAAACATCCACGAACCAGCACAGCAACATTGTCCCTGAAATGAAGCTTTTCAACATATTGAGACTTGAGAGTTTACAACCCCGTTGTTAAAGAAAAGATAGGGGATAGATACGTTATCTAGTTAAAGAACAGTGCTGAATTTCAGTTTCACCTAAATTCTGAATCTTTATGCCAAGTTGTTTAACAGTTTGGTGTTGAAACACCAAGTTCAGTTTGATGTTAAAACTCAAAACGAAACACACAGTGCACACACAACTTGGTTACGCAGTTCGGTGCAAATACACCTACGTCTGCGGGGCCTTGCCCAGATCAGAAACCATTCACTAGAAAGCAGTCTTTAGTACAAGAAGCTTAACTTAAATACTAATCCATTGCTAACCTACAGAGTGAATGTTGTGAGCTCCCCTCACTGTCGATCCTACGTCGTTGAACCCTCACGATCAACACGTCTCCCTGGATCTCCTCCTCCCGAGGAATTAAGACTTCCTTGTTTCTGATCTTTACGAACTTGGTCGGTTGATTTACGAACCTCCAAACAAACACGGCAGATCGCTCCAAAGTTCTCAACGTAGAGAATAGCACTGGACGCTCGAAGTGATTGCGTTGTATTGGTCTTCTATTTATTCCATCGCAATCCTGCCTTGAATCAACTTCCTTCCTTGTCTAACTCTACCATAAATAGACTTCTAGACTAAGGAAAACTCTGATTCTAATCTGGTACTTAAATGGACAATCCTGTTAACAATAGGACTTGTACCATAATTAAACTACTAAATCAATTCCCAACTATTACAGGAATATTTGTTTACCAGAATTAATCTTCCACGAACTAAGATAATATCTCTCACAATATTCTGATTTGATCACATCAATATACTCCATAATTCCGTGGATAAAAATCTGTGTTTCCGGAAATCTTTAAAACCTGCAAAACGGTGTTTAAACACCAGATTTCCACAATTCACAATTTGCCATATAACAAGTCCAACTCCCGAGGACTTTACAATCTCCCCCTTGGCATATTGGTGAATTCACTAATACACACAAAACAGAACACCAGAATCCCAGAACATAGATCAGCAGAAAACCAGCTAGCACACATATCCAGAATCCAGACCGAATTTAGAATCAAATCAGAACTTAGAATCAATCAACAATATCAAACTTCCAAAACGTCTCCCCCTGAATTCATTAATATGACAAGAAGGCCAAAAAAAACAGGAAAATCGCTAAAGCCAATTAAGCCAAACTGTCGTCCGAATCTTCTGAAGTACCAACATTGGACCTTTCTTGAGTTTCTGCCAATAAAGCTGCTCTTTCAGCCTCCAAAGCTTCAAGCTCCCCCTGAATCTTGTCTATTGCTGCCTGATGACGCCCAAGGATTTCCTGACAAACTGTAGCTCTCGCCTCAATGGCTTTCAGCCTAGCTTCACTATCATTCGAGCAGCCCATTGTCGGAGGTGTCCAGGGAAGATCCTTCACTATGCGGCCACTCAAAGTCCTGAGGGTTGGCCTTAAGGCATGTGTGGATATTATCTCATCTGTCTCCCTTGCAACTGCTCCCCCTTTCAGCAGTACCATGGAAATAACGCACGGATGAACTAGAGATTCCTTCCTAGTTTTACGGGCACAATCCAGAATGTCATTGAATATCAGTCTACCCAGATTCACTCGATGCCTCGCACCCAGACAGTAAAGCAAGGTTGCCATTTCTTTTGTAACCATAGTGCTGTTCACTGACGGAATCCAGTTATGCACTGCTACCACATATAGACAGTAATACCTGGAAGTCAGGTTTGATGCTGGAATTTGTTGTCTCCCAGCAAGTGGCCAACTACTTTCCACTCCTCCTGTCAACTCAACCGCTACCTCATCAAAGTTTTCTGGAACTTGGTGTTGAAACACCGACTGAGAGTTCTTGAAATTTCCCTGCTGCAAACATCTACTAACAGCCTCAGGGGAGAAAACAATGACTTTCCCTCTCACATAGACTCTGTGAAACCACCGAGAGTCTTCATCCTCACATTCGTCCTTCAAATTGGAATAAAATTCCAACACCATCTGTTTATTGAATTCTGCGAAGCAAGTGGCAGCTCTAAGCACCTTAAGGTATTTAAGAAATGCAGTAAATCCACAATCTTCATATTTTTCCGCATCAGCCGGTCTCTCTGCTAGGATTTTCCTCCCACTGATGAATTCAAACTTATCTTGACTATCATGATCATACCATTCACTGCAAATGGCTTGACTGACTTCAGGTGCAGGGATGGCTTTGGCCTTCATTTTCTTAGCTGACTGCTTCAGCTGTTCTGTCCTTAATCTCTTCAGCTTCTCCCCAATGGGTTCATCACTGTCTTCACTTTCAACTCCATTCCTGTCTCTGCAGCGTTTTGATCTCCGAGTTTTCTTGGAGGCTGAGACCGAACTTCCTTCAGCTGGTGTTTCAACACCAACTTCCTTTCTTTTCCTCCTAAGTCCCTGGACTGGACTAGCCTCTGGTGGTGTTTCAACATCACTTCCAAACATCGCAGAGATTTGCTGCTCCTCAGTCAAATCCTCTCCTGGTGTGGGAACACCAGAACCCAGCATTGCAGTATCTTCGTCCACATCAGTACTCAGCATGTTCACTCCTTCTGATTTCTCTTCGTCTGGCATCTCAGCATTTTCACTCTTTTCCTCAGCCACATTTCCAACAACATCCTTCTCTGAATCTGATCCCACAAATGCTGCCAGAGCCTCTTCAGATCTCATAAAAGCTGCCAGAGCTGCATCCAGCACGGTGGCCTTTTCAGTTACATTCATCGAGGTTTCCTCTGTATTAACTCTTCCAACACTTCCAGCTTCTTCTTCACTGTCAGAGATCTCCACAACTGGGATCGATAACCTTCTCAGAGATATTTGAGTCTGATTCAGAGACTCATCAATACATACCATCTCCCTAGCAACATTAGTGGATTTAACCACTTTTATCCAAGGCTGTACAAAAGCATTATCTCCCAAATTTTTGATACTGGGCCTATGCAATGATGCTATCCGAGTATAGATTGTAAAGAACTTACTCTCGAACTGACCCTCTTCATATTCTACTTTATAAGTTTCTCCAAAGCCAACCCCAACTAACTTAGCATCATAGTCGCTGATCTCCTTAATGTCTCCTATTCTCCCAGTCAACACCTCATCAAGCTTAAACCTATTTATCTTGCCATGCAAATTTTTATATCTCCTGAGGTCTACATAGTCCTTATTTTGCACCATCCATTCTATGAATTCGAGAACAGAGCTAAAAAACATACCATCACGGACGAAGGAGCAATCAAAGCTGGCTTTCCGTCTCCTCTGATTTTGTCCATACCAAGCCCCTACTGTCCGTACTCGATCTCCACCCATCTCGTTCAAGTCTGTGTCATCACCGAACTCTTCAATCCTTGGATTCTCAGGCACCCGAACCCTGACTGAATCTCCGACCATCTTCTTGAACACGGAGCTCGGCATTGTTATCTGATTGGTGAGCAAAAATAACCGGGGGTTGTGAAGAAAATTTTGAGGAACAGAGAGCTCCGAACTGAGGAAGAAGATGAACAGTTGCTGGTTTGAGTTTGTGTGGGAATCTACTTTCTCTTTCCCCCCTTTTTCGACACCAAAAAGACCATCTCCTTTCTCCTTACTTCGGACTGTCACACGCACATCTTTGGCCCAACATAATTTTCTGGCCCACATAGTCAGCCCATCTGAATTACTTGCCTCTGAAAGCCTTGGTGTTTAAATACCACTTCACATATTTTTTGGTATTTTCGATTTTTCATTCATTTTTTTTTCACGATATAAAGAAAACAAAGCAGTAAATAATACAATAGAAAGTACAAGCCTCAGTACCTTACATTCGACAGACACCCAAGTGTTGTCTAAGTACTTCAAACGTCTCACCATCCAGAGGTTTTGTAAAGATATCGGCCAGTTGTTCAGCTGTTGGCACATACTGGACTGTAACTTCTTCTTTTTCAACCAAGTCCCTAATAAAATGATGACGAATATCAATGTGCTTCGTCCTTGAATGTTGCACAGGATTCCTGGATATATCAATAGCGCTTTTATTATCACACAGCACTGTCAGACTCACATCATCAAACCCATAATCTCTCATCATCTGCTTCATCCACAATAGTTGTGCACAACAACTCCCAGCAGCTAAATACTCTGCTTCAGCCGTAGACAAAGATATGGAGTTCTGCTTTTTGCTATACCAGCTGACTAGATTCGATCCAGCAAAGAAACATCCACCTGTAGTACTCTTACGATCATCAGCATTCCCAGCCCAGTCTGAATCACTGAACCCTACTAACTATGAATCCTTGTTTCGAGAAAACCATACTCCATACTCCACTGTTCCACTTATATACCGAATAATCCTCTTCACTGCTGACATATGTGATTCCTTTGGATCTGCTTGATAGCGAGCACAAATACCAACACTCAAACAAATGTCTGGTCTACTTGCGGTTAAGTACAACAGGCTCCCAATCATACTCCTGTACATTTTCTGATCAACACTTTGTCCCTGCTCATCTTTTGTCAGTTTATCAGTAGTAGCCATTGGAGTGCGTATTGCTTTTGCGCTTGTAAGTCCAAATCTCTTGATCAAGTTTTCAGCATACTTCTGCTGATTGATGAAGAGACCATTCTTCTCCTGAATAACTTGCAATCCCAGAAAATATGACAGTTTCCCTACCATGCTCATTTCGAACTCATTAGTCATTAAGTCAACAAACTCCTTTAACAAGACTGAAGAGGTGGATCCAAACACAATATCATCTACATAAATCTGTGCAATCAGAATATTTGAACCTTTGTGTAGTACGAACAGAGTCCGATCTACTCCCCCTCGACGATAGCCCTTTTTAATCAGAAAGGTTGTCAGTCGCTCATACCATGCTCGAGGTGCCTGCTTGAGACCATATAGTGCCTTATTCAACCGATAGACAAAATCAGGAAACTGTGGATCTTCAAATCCTTTAGGTTGCTCCACATACACCTCCTCCTTAACGACCCCATTCAAGAATGCACTCTTGACATCCATCTGGAAAAGAGTAAAGTCCAGAATGCACGACACAGCCAACAAAAGTCTGATGGACTCCAATCTGGCTACAGGTGCAAAAGTCTCATCAAAATCTATTCCTTCTACTTGCGTATACCCTTGAGCAACGAGGCGTGCTTTATTCCTTGTGATGTTACCATCTGCATCAGATTTATTCTTGAAAATCCACTTGGTACCGATCACATTGACATTTGCAGGTCGTTGGGTAAGAACCCAAACATTGTTTCTTTCGAATTGCTGTAATTCTTCTTGCATAGCAGAAATCCAATATTCATCGAGCAAAGCCTCTTTATAATTCTTCGGCTCCGTGAGTGATATGAAACAAGATAATCCTGCCAATTCCCTGTAATTTACATGAGGTTGATCCCGAAGTTGCATATGTCTGGACGGACGCTGTTCAGATTCAGGTGTCTCGGTTTCTGGAGTTTCAACACTAGTTGACGCTGTTGGTGTTTCAACACCGGTAGGAAACACTGGTTCCAGCACTTCACCTTCTCCAACCTTGTCGTCCTCAGAATCATCTACCACCACATTAATAGATTCCATGACCGTTCCAGTACGTTGATTAAGCACTCGGTATGCTCGACTGGTGGGAGAATATCCCAAGAATATCCCGACATCACTTCTAGATTCAAACTTAGCTAACGGCTCACGATCTTTTAGAATATAACACTTACTGCCAAAAACATGAAAATACGACACATCAGGTTTCTTCCCTTTCCAAATCTCATACGGTGTCTTCTCAGTAAATGGACGCAAATATACTCTGTTGATGGTGTAGCATGCTGTATGAAGCGCCTCAGCCCAGTATTTAGAATGAATTTTCTTTTCGGCTAACATTGCTCTGGCCATTTCCTGCAGTGTTCGATTCTTCCTTTCAACTATACCATTTTGTTGCGGTGTGATGGGAGCAGAGAACTCGTGGTGTATACCAAGTGTCTTACAGATGTCATTAAATCTAGAGTTTTCAAACTCCTTTCCATGATCACTTTTGATACGTGCAATTCTTGCCTGAGTAGATCCTTTTTCTACGTGTAATTTGTACACCAAGGTCTCGAAAACTTCAGCTGCCTCTGACTTCTCTTTGAGAAAAGATACCCAAGTATATCTCGAGAAGTCGTCCACACACACAAAAATGTACTTCTTCCCTGCAACACTGGGTGTATTGACCGGCCCCATTAAGTCCATATGTAGAAGCTCCAAAAGTCTTGACGTTGAAACATCATGAACAGCGTGATGTGGGATCCGAATTTGCTTTCCTTCTTTACATGAGCCACACACAACCTCCTTGCTTTCACCGATTTCAGGAATACCTCTGACTGCATTCAGTCTGGAAATACGGGCCAGGGATTTGTAATTTATATGTCCCAATTTTCTGTGCCATAGAGTGCTAACTTCCTTCTTCGAGCTCAAGCATGTGACATCTTGATCGAGCAAATAACAATTATCTATTGACCTTGTTCCAGTGAATACTCCAGTCCCATGGTTAACAATACATTTTCCTTTGTCAAAGTTAACTGTCATATCATCGTCACATAGATGGCTAATGCTCAATAGATTAGCCTTCAGACCTTCCACAAGCAATACATCTTGAAACACGGGGAGTCCTTTAATCGCTAACTCACCCTTGCCAATTATTCTGCTCCGTTTTCCATCACCAAATTTAACATGTCCACCAAATCCAGGTTTGAATTTTTGCAAGAATTCAGGAACTCCAATCATGTGCCTTGAGCACGCACTATCAAAATACCACGAGGTTCCTGTATGTGCCCCAAAACATACAAAACTAGAAAAACAAACATCTCGAGATTTTCGAACCCATACCTGGCGTACTGGTCGAATGACTTGTTGCGGATTCAGATTAACCCGTGTGTTGAGAGATCCAGTTTTGTATCCTCCAGTGTTGAATTTGTGCATTTTATGTTCGAAGTTGGTGTTGAAACCTCGAACTGGATTGGTGTTGAAACATCGATATGGGTTGGTGTGCATGCCTCGATATTCTGTGTTGACAGACAGGGTTTTCATCAGTCTAAAACATCTGTTTGTCACATGACCTTGAACTCCACAGTATCCGCATCGTCTGACCCTTTTTGTGGGACCATTCTTCTCAATTATTCTCGGAGCTGATGCATTTTGATCTGTCTGATGATTTCCTTCTTTCACTGTCCTTTCATAGCCAATGCCAAATTTGCTCGTCTGTCCCATCCTTAGACATTCTTCGAGTTTAGCTTTCCCAGTATTGAGGCGTCTAATGGATTGTTCTGCCTCCTCTGCTCGTTGCACCACTACAGCAAATTCCTTCTTGAGTTTTTCCAGATCTCGAGTCGCCTCTTCCTTTTCGCATGCATACACTTTAGCATTCTCACTTAACCTCTTGTTTTCAGCCTTGAGTTCTTTGTTTTCATCTGCCACTTTTAACCACATTTTGTACATCTCCATGCTTTCTTTGCGAATGTCTTCATCACTAACGCTTCTACTCTCTTCATCTGAGCTACAGATCTCTTCTTCGTTCAGCACACTGAGACTTTCCTTACAGAAGTCGTCTACCTCCACCATTGACACGCCGAAAGCAACATGATTTGTATACTCATCTTCATACTTAACATCATCTCCTCCATCATCATCACTCCAGGTTGTGGCATATGACTTTCCTTGTCTTTTGAGTGTATTGGCACACTCAGCTTGTATGTGTCCAAAACCTTCACACTCTCTGCACTGGATTCTCCTATTCAGGTTCGGATTTACCGATTTGAATTTTGGTGTTTCAACACCAGTAGATTGACCAAATCGTGGAGTGGAGTTTGCATTCGGATTTTTGCTCCCACTTGACTTTTCTTGTGGTTTCCTGCTCATCTTCTTCATAAATCTGGAGAAATTCCTGGTTATGTTTGC
The DNA here is from genome assembly GCA_037428765.1 of Rubia yunnanensis. Lineage (NCBI taxonomy): Eukaryota > Viridiplantae > Streptophyta > Magnoliopsida > Gentianales > Rubiaceae > Rubia > Rubia yunnanensis. The sequence continues at coordinate 77,314,269 of CM075066.1, read as the reverse complement.
AATCTCATCCGTTTCTTCATTATCTGTAGAATCATCAACCTTTCCAGTGTTTGTGCTTGAAAACGCCATTTCTTTCTTCCCCGTTTTAGTTTGCAACATCTCCATTTCATACGATTCCAGAGATCCCATAAGTTCATCAAGTGTCATTGTTCCGATCCTTCCATTTTCATTTATTGCCGTGACCTTCATGTTGAACCGTGGAGGTAATGCCCTCAACACTTTCCTTACAAGTTTTTGATCTTTGTACTTTTTGCCAAACTGAAAAGCCTTGTTTGCAATATCTCGGACTCGTCCATTAAACTCGGAGATAGTTTCATCTTCACGCATCTTCAGTTCTTCAAATTTGGTCGTGTAATACTGCAGCTTTGATTCTCTTACAGAGCTTGTTCCCTCATGGTAAATTTGTAACACATCCCATGCTTCCTTTGCAGTCTCACAGTTTGAAATCATTTTAAACTGATCTTCGTCCACAGCCGTAAAGATGGCATTCAATGCTTTTGAGTTGGACACGTGCGCTTTATGCTCCTCGGTGGAATACCTAGAGAATGGTTTAGTGGCAGTGAAGCTTGATCCTTCAGTTGTGTCACTAGCAGGTGGAGTGTATTGATTTATGACATAGTTCCAAGCTTGATCATCTAGAGCTCCAATGAATACTTTCATACGTGCCTTCCAGTAAGAATAATTTCCTTGTTCCAGCAATGGTGGTCGCGTGACTGATGCCCCCTCCTTTGGTGCCATGGTGAAACCTGATCTCACTCTCCCTGTATAGGGGTCAGCAAGTGCCTTGCTCTGATACCAATTGAATTTCAGTTTCACCTAAATTCTGAATCTTTATGCCAAGTTGTTTAACAGTTTGGTGTTGAAACACCAAGTTCAGTTTGATGTTAAAACTCAAAACGAAACACACAGTGCACACACAACTTGGTTACGCAGTTCGGTGCAAATACACCTACGTCTGCGGGGCCTTGCCCAGATCAGAAACCATTCACTAGAAAGCAGTCTTTAGTACAAGAAGCTTAACTTAAATACTAATCCATTGCTAACCTACAGAGTGAATGTTGTGAGCTCCCCTCACTGTCGATCCTACGTCGTTGAACCCTCACGATCAACACGTCTCCCTGGATCTCCTCCTCCCGAGGAATTAAGACTTCCTTGTTTCTGATCTTTACGAACTTGGTCGGTTGATTTACGAACCTCCAAACAAACACGGCAGATCGCTCCAAAGTTCTCAACGTAGAGAATAGCACTGGACGCTCGAAGTGATTGCGTTGTATTGGTCTTCTATTTATTCCATCGCAATCCTGCCTTGAATCAACTTCCTTCCTTGTCTAACTCTACCATAAATAGACTTCTAGACTAAGGAAAACTCTGATTCTAATCTGGTACTTAAATGGACAATCCTGTTAACAATAGGACTTGTACCATAATTAAACTACTAAATCAATTCCCAACTATTACAGGAATATTTGTTTACCAGAATTAATCTTCCACGAACTAAGATAATATCTCTCACAATATTCTGATTTGATCACATCAATATACTCCATAATTCCGTGGATAAAAATCTGTGTTTCCGGAAATCTTTAAAACCTGCAAAACGGTGTTTAAACACCAGATTTCCACAATTCACAATTTGCCATATAACAAGTCCAACTCCCGAGGACTTTACATGTGCGAAATGGGCTAGCTACACGACCTAGTCTATATCAGCATCCTCACAGAGGATGAAAGGGAATTTTCATCTGAGTTCCAAAGTCACCAGCTTGAGGTTGCTTTTAGCAGACAATTCAAGAACCATCTTTCGGTTTTCATTGATCTCGTGAAAGCAAGCTGAATCAGAAAAAGTACGATAAGAAAAATCAAAGCATCAAGAGCCTAAAAAGAATGCACAAATTGAAAATGGATTAAAATCTAAGACAGAGGATAAGACTTTCATAAATCTCGGAATGTCAACGAGAGCTTAAAAGATCAATATATTCCTACATAGGAATATATTTCTACATTTCCTTCAGTTAGAACTTTACATACATGTGTTTTATGGTTAGGTAGATAACTATTCAAAGAAGCACATTGTCAATTGCGATTTAATGCATGTAAGAAAGTATTTACTAATCCAAAGAGAGTCAAGAAAATCTGTTATTCATATGTAGATAACAACCTACACATATTAGTGTACAAACTGGATGCCACAGCAATTCAAGGCAATAGTATAAAAAAGACGTCAATGATTCACTGGATTACAAAGCTATCACTGCAAACACGATAACAAATAACAAGAATGGTCTCTGTATCTGTCATATAACCTTCAACGATGTCCGTAAAGGAAAAACTGATGTCCGTAAAGGTCACAATAGCTTTAAGAACAAGGTTATTGCCTTTACCAAAAGATGACTACACTCTAAAATGTACACCGTCAACAAGTTTATGTAAATAATTTACTTCAGGCTATTAAGAGATGAAGATATCTACACGAACAAATTTTTTTAATGAGGATAGGGAGAAAGCTTCAAGGCGCTATAGTAGGCTACATAAGTCAAACCCATACTACTAATGACATGTCCATAAATCAAAGTTCACCAAAACGAAACTATAGCCACAAAGAAATTATTAATCAATTACCACTAACCTGAATAACTCGATTCCAGTCTGATCATAGACTGCATTTAGGAGAAATAATAACTCCACTAAAAGTTTAAAGAGCGACGTGCAGATATAACCTTACATAATTGATAAAAGAAAAGATATAACCCTGCAATAATCAAAAGTGCAAATATAACCCTAAATATTTAGGTTATGTGTAAATATAATCTTTTCCGACATTTGAAGACCGAATTGTGTTAAAAAGACAAATTTACCCTCTGTTAAAATTATTTTAAAAAACACTGAAATGACATGCATACCCCTGAAACCCTAAATCCTTCATCTTCAAATTAGCTTCTCACGGCTTTATCTAAAATTTCATCTTCATTATCCCGGATCTGGAATCGGAGACGGAGGTCGGCGACGGGCATCGATTTGGTCGGCGACGGAGGTGGCCTCGCCGGAGCTGGAATCGAAGGTGTGGTTGATGAAGCAAATCCGCCAGCTGGAATTGGAGATGGAGGTCGGTGACGAAGGTATCGATTTGGTCGGCAATGGAAGAAAATCGCCACGAACGCCCTTCTTCCCGTCAGTTTGGACTCGCTAGTGGTGATAGGATAGAGCAACTGTGTGTTTTCAGCTCAACCCATTTTTCAGTTCAAAACCCACTCCATCCGTCGCGTCGGAGGAGGCTGAACTTGACCCTCTACGTGTTAGTGCAGGACGGCGGTGGGAGGGCTCACAGGGAGGAGGAGGGGGCTCCAGTATCGACCGGGCCGGAAGAGATCGTAACCACCGCCCTTTCTTCTCCCCACCACCACCTTCAAACCCCACTACCTCAACCACCGCCCGCCACTACACCATTGGCAACCCTGATTTTCCGACAAAAGCCCCATCAAACCGCTCCTCCGACAACAATTTCTTCCTCTCCCTTCAATCCTAAATCTGAATCTAATGCCCAATAATTTCCAAATAATCTGAACCTCTTCTTTCCACCATTTTGGAATTCTTCAAGTTTTTGGGATTCGTCCAAATAAAATCCAAGCCGCAATCTTGGACTCAGTTTCATCTTTCTAGGTGCATAATTTGGTTCTTTGTTGAACCCCACCCTTGTTGACCATTCGAATCTGTTTGGAGAAGAACGACTAAGAATCATAGCGGAGAAAGAATAGAGGGTAGGCTGAGCTAGAGGCAGAGGAGGAAGAAGGCAACTCTGGTGTGTATTTTGCGGTGGAAAAGGAAGTGGAAAGGTGGGTGGAAATGGCGGTGGTGGCAGAGGCAGTAATTGGTGGTGATTTTATTTTGTTCCGGCACGACGGCAGTGGTGAATGAGTGGCGGTGGCAGGGGGTAAAGGGCATATTTATCTTTCAAATTTTTTTATTAGGGTGAAAGGGCATTTTGGTCATTTTCGTTCGATCAATGGCCGGAAATGGCCAATCAATATCGGAACATAGTCTTTAGGGTTATATTTACACTTATGTAAACTAGTTAGGATTATATCTGTACTAAAAATTATCTTCGGGTTATATTTACACTTTCTTAAATACGTAGGGTTATATTTGCATATTTTCCAAGTTTAAAAGTAACAAAATGGGAAGAGATAAGGAAGGACAAGGCAATATATACTTTGACAGACAACAGCTGAGTTGTTCCAAGGACCAAATATTATGACGAGAACAAAGGAGATGACACTAATTAACAATATAAAGAAAAAGAAAAGTCAAGACAAATACTGAAACAATCATAGTCAATAAACCATTGTTATTGAAAGCCATTGGCCAAAGTATACAGAGATAAAAATGCATTGGTGCAATCCGGCACATTTCACAAACACGCGCGCACGCGCACACACATATATATCATACATAGATCCCTTCAAGTTTCCAAACAAAAGAAGAGAATAGGAGACATTTTTCCAACCTTAGAATCTAAAAAGATGCTGCTAATTAGCCCAAAGAAATTACATCACAAGAATAACAAATAGAGCTGAGCATACTCCTGAAAAACCAGTGTGGAGGAATCAATACCAACCTTCAAGCATTGGTATCACCCGGTGTACGTCTTCTGGGTGGTTTGAGTGAACAAGATCCCATGACAGGCGCATGATGCATTCCTTTTTCAGGTCATCATTGGAACCTTTCTCAGCCTCAACAACTTCACGTTCACAGCCCTGCAAATGTGTTGTACTTCACATGAGCTAACGACAACAATAGCAAAACAGTTTCCCCACTACATGCAATTGGACTACATGGATCATGTGTGGCTATAGCGGTTCACCATAATGCATATTCTCATCCAAACCAGCTAACAAAGAATACAAACTAAGATGTAGAAACTGGAAAGAACAATTAAAATGCTCCAAACCCACACACCACAAGCACAACCAAATCCAGAATTAACTCAAAACTGAATACCGAAGGGTAAACCTGCAAAAACAAATTATTCCTAGCAACCCTAATTCTCTCCAAAGAAATTTTCATCCAAGGTAAGTGCTCTTCCAATGATTTTTAGAGCAGAGAAATGACCAAAAAACAAGCGAAGGCAGCAAAATTCCCAAAACACAACTTAGTATGTGACTGATTTCCAACAAGAAGCAAACTTAGAATGATACCACAATCCTTATTTATTTATAGGATTTCACTGTGAACAAAAGCAGCAAACTAGAAAAATGGAAAAGCAACGGGAATGAGATGAAAACAGACCTCCGATTCGCCGCCTCCTCCAAGGTTCTCTTCTGCGCCACTCTCTTCCCCGCCGTCATCCTCATTGATAGAATGATTTGCCGTAATTAATTGTATTATTGATATCTAAATATATAGAGAGTACAATAGAGGTATAATAAGAAAAGAACTCTAATCAGAATAAATCATAATCTAATCAGGAGTCTGATTTAGTCTAACACCCCCCCTCAAGCGAAGCGTCGGATGCTCGCCGACTCACAGCTTGGACCTGAAGAACTCGAACAGCGGACGAGAGAGCCCCTTGGTGAAAATGTCCGCAATCTGAAGAGAAGTCGGAACATGAGCAACGCGCAGCTTTCCGGATGTCACCAACTCACGAACAAAATGATAGTCGATGTCGATGTGCTTCGCCCGCTTGTGCGCCACTGGATTCTGAGCCAAGAAAATAGCACTACTATTGTCGCATAACAACAGTGGAGAACTAGAAAGTGGAACCCGAAGATCACGAAGCAAATGAGTGAGCCAAACCACTTCCGAGGCAGTGTTGACGAGAGCACGGTATTCAGACTCAGTGCTAGAGCGAGAAACAGTAGGCTGTTTCTTGGCACTCCAAGAAACCAGATTCCCACCAAGAAAAATCGCATAACCATAAGTGGACCGACGAGTCTCCAGACAGCGAGCCCAATCAGCATCAGAGTGTCCTAACACATCAGAAGTACTAGCAAAGCAAAACTGGAGACCAAAATGAAGAGTGCCACGAACATATCGCAAAATGGTCATCTCTGGGATCCTGAAGATACTGACTCACCGTGTTGACCGAGAATGCCAAATTCGGGCGAGAGATGGTGAGATACTGAAGGGCACCAACAAGAGAACGATAAAGTGTAGAATCCTGAAATGGAGGACTGGTAGAGCTGTGAAGCTGAGAACCAGCAACAAATGGAGTAGAAACTGGTGCCGCGTCAGACATACCGGCCCGATTCAAAATATCCCGAGCATACTTTGCTTGGCCAAGCAGTAATCCTGAGGAGGTAGGCAAAACTTCAAGACCAAGAAAGTAATGAAAAGCACCAAGATCCTTGATCACAAACTCTCTGTGTGTCCGATCAATGAACTGGCGAAGAAGAGTCTAGTCATTGCCTGTAAGAATGATATCGTCCACATACACAAGTAGGTACAGTAATGATGACCCTCTCGAAAGGACAAACAAAGAAGTATCAGCTGAGCTGCACCGAAAACCAAGCTGTGTCAGATAACTGCTGAAACGCTGGAACCAAGCCCGGGGAGCCTGCTTAAGACCATAAATGGCCTTTTTCAAACGACAAACATAGTCTGGACGGACAGAATCCTGATAACCAATGGGCTGCTTCATGTAGACAGGAACATCAAGAACACCATTAAGGAAAGCGTTCTTGACATCCAACTGATGAAGTGGCCAGGAACGCATGGTGGCTATGGCGAGAACCGTCCTAACAGTGGAGACTTTGACCACAGGACTGAAAGTGTGGTCAAAATCAAAACCTGGAATCTGCGAGAAATCCTGCGCCACAAGTCTAGCTTTGTGATGCTCAATAGTGCCATCTGGTCGATACTTGAGCCGATAGACCCATTTGGAGCCAACAATGTTGACATTTGAAGGTCGAGGCACCAAATCCCAAGTGTGCTGACCACGAAGAGCATCCATCTCATCATCCATGGCTGAAACCCAGGATGGATCCTGAAGGGCAATGCGATAATCAGTGGGCTCTGTCTGAGAGAGGAGTGCAGCAGTGACACCATGAGCAATAATATTCGAATAATCCCGCCACTGAATGGCACCAGTAGAAGACCGAGTGGCCATCCGATGAGTACGAAGCTGGGGCGGCGAATTTGGAGGAGTCGACTAGCTGATTACACGGAGGAAGATCGAGCTGTGCTGACCGGAGAGTGGCCGTCTGAAGTCAACGGAGAAAGAATAGTCGATACAGGTTAAGACGTGGTGGCCGGTGGCTGAGACGGTGGCTGAGGAGTGCTGGCCAGCAGCTGAGATATGGTGGGCATTTGGCGAGGAGCTGGGTCCAGGTCGGCCGTCCAGATGGAAGATGGTGGTGAAGGAGGGGCAGCTGGAACAGGCACAGACACAGGCGTGGTGGCCCCAATCGATGAAGTAACAGTTCCATCAAAAAATGATGAAATCTCCAGATCTGAAATCGAACGACTGTCCGTGGAAGCTAGGACATAAGGGAAGAAAGTTTCATCGAAACGAACATGGCGAGAGATATAAATGCGCCCAGACGTCTAGTCGAGACACTGGAAGCCCTTGTGACGAGGGCTATAGCCAATAAAAACACAGGGAATGGATCGGGGTACAAACTTATCAGTAGCAGTGGCACGCAGACATGGAAATGCACGGCAACCAAACAGGTGAAAGAGGGTATAGTTAGGCACATGACTAAAAACAACCTCAAAAGGTGATTTTCCACTCATAACTGAACTAGGCAGACGGTTAATAATGTAAACCGCAGAGGAGAAAGCTTCCACCCAATAACAGTGCGGCACAGAAGAGTGAAAAAGCATGGAAAGACTAGTCTCTGTGATGTGACGATGCTTCCGCTCGGCCCGACCATTCTGAGCAGGTGTATAAGGCGAGAACATCTGATGATGAATGCCACATGATATAAGATGAGCCTGAAGTCGGTGATTAGTAAACTCGGTGTCACCATCGGTCTGAAAAACTTTAACCCTAGCAGAAAACTGATTCTCAACGAATTTCTGAAACTGGATAAAGGTGTAATAGAAATCTGACTTATGCCGCATTGGAAGAAACCATGTGAATTGTGAGAAATCATCAATGAAAACGACATAATAAGAGAAACCACCGATAGATAAAACAGGAGCTGGTCCCCACAAATCACAATGTACTTTATCCAGTAAACCAGTAGCACGCTTGTCACTAGAGGAAAAGGGCAAGCGGCTACTCTTGGCCATCTGACAAGGAGAGCAACTGACAGATGCAGGCATAGCAGAAATGACAGAAATAAGGCCCCATCGATTCAATAACTGAACAGTATCATGAGACACATGACCGAGGCGAGAGTGCCACTGCTCAAAAGAAGCATGAAGCTTTGTAGAGCGTAGTTCGCCTAAAAAACTGGAATCACCAGTCTCAAGAAAATAGAGACCAGACCTATGACGACCTTTACCAATTATCGCCCATGTAAGCTTGTTCTCAATGGAAAATGCATCGGCATAACATATAACACGAACAGGTAGATCACGAGTAAGCTTACTAATGGACAATAAACTTCTAGTAATCTTAGGGACCACAAGGACATCATTAACAGAGAAACCAGATAAATGACATTGGCCGATGTGAGAAATATATAATGATTCACCATTTCCATCAAGAATAGAATCAGAACCACGATAACGTTGTACCTGATCAAGATGACTGGTGTGAGCAGTGATATGAGATGTAGCACCTGAATCAACAGTCCACTGTTTTGACGAAGAATGACAGTTGGAACCATTCAAACTGGCTTGAAACAACACCTTGTCCGCAATCCAATTAGTGGAGCAATCTTCCCGAGATATAGGGCCCAAATGAACCATAGCGGAAGACCGGAAAATGGCACAAAAATTGACTGGATGCTGACGAGAATTTGAGAAACTCGCGAGAAACAGCTTTAACTCGCGAGAATTTGATGCAGCTCACGATACATTGATCAACTCGCGAGAATTTGAATCAACTCGCGAGAAACTCCGTTGCTGCGAGATGACTCGCGCGTGGCTTCACACACGGATTTTTCTTCTGGGCACGAGATGACTCGCGCGTGGCTTCACGCTCGGACGAGAGGACTTCTTCTTCTTCTCCGTGTCGCGATCGGCCGTTTCTTCTCCAGCTAGTTTCGCGATCGGATGAGACAACGGAGACAACCGAGATCGGACGAGACAGCCGCTGGACTTCGCCGGAGGAGGAAGCCGGTGCTGGAAGACGCCGGAGGAGAAGACAACCGCTGGAGACTTCGCCGGAGGAGGACGCCGGCACTGGAAGACGCCGGAGGAGAAGACAACCGCTGGAGAATGCCGGAGGAGGAAGACTCCGCTTGAAAAAGACGAAATTTTCCTGAAAAATTGAGACTTGAGAGGATACCGGAGGACGCCAGAATTTGACCGGAACTTCGCCGGAAAAGAGAGAAGGAGGGAGGCGCTGAATTAAAATTTAGGGGTTAGGATCAGAACTTGCTCTGATACCATGATAGAATGATTTGCCGTAATTAATTGTATTATTGATATCTAAATATATAGAGAGTACAATAGAGGTATAATAAGAAAAGAACTCTAATCAGAATAAATCATAATCTAATCAGGAGTCTGATTTAGTCTAACACTCATCCTCTTCTTTACCCTCAACTACCTTCCGCTTTCCACCGCCGACAATTCTACCACATCCACACCACCACCAACTTTCTCTCCTCTGTATTCTATGGCAGTGGCGCCACCTGCTGCTTTTCCACTCCCATAGCTTCTCCGTTCTCGTCTCTGACGTCGGAGGCTTCGTTGGGACTCACTGCGCCATGGCCTTAAAAAAGAGTGGCGACGGAGTACCAGATCTCGACAACTTCCATCGCGACCCGGCTGACCAACCTTTAGACCCAAATTGGATTCGCAATTTTGGTAAATAAATTAGCTAAAATGTAAATAATTTTTCAATCGTTGATTTATGTATATCAATGGTCAGGATATATTCTCACTTATTAAGAAGGTGTTCTCACCTGATCTCTCCATCCCACTTTAAACTTTTTAAACTTCCTAATTCCTATATGTATTAAACCCTAACTTTCTTATATCCTTTCAAAAATCATTTCGTCTTCTTTCTACCACAACGCAACTTATCTTTCTCTCTCATTTTTATCTTCTTTGCCGTTAAGTCTTCTCTCCACCCTTCATTTTCCCCAATTTTTGTCGTTCATTTTGCCAGTCCGTCGTTCCATTGCGTTCGTATGAGGTAACTTGCTTACTGGTGGTAATCTTATGAATCATGAAAGTGTAGATTTCACTAGATTAATTTTGCTATGAAACATCTGAAATAATATGTTATGTACCTGATGGAACTGTTTAAACACGTGAACTAATTAATTTATATATATTAATAAATTAACCATCAAGGTCCTGATTTAATTAGATAAATGGTGTTATGGAGATTCATATTTTATAGTATAATGAAATGCCAGTGTAAATGCTTACACACGTGAATAAGTGTGTGTATGTATTCTTCAAATTCTAGATAACTAGTTATGATAGCCGAATTAAGCCCTCAAATACACGAACTAAATGCAAAACATTTGGTCTAATGATTTTGTATATGCGGGAATCGAAAGTCGATGTCGATGTCACATATTGTTTCACAAGTTTGAGAGTAAAAACACTATAGTAATTTCATGATATATCGAAAACAGTCAAATGTATTGGGATTTGGGGTGCGATCTTCAACACCGAGAGGTAAGAAAAATGAACCATCACAGAGAATTATTTTGTGTGCTTGTATCAAGAAAACACAAAAATGAAGAGTGAAACACCGGACACACCTACCATTGACAATATTACTGAACATGGAACTCAAAAGATCAGAAGAAAAACAATGGAAAATGTGGTTACGAGAGCAGAATGCAAAGCTAGAATTTGGGTTGAATTCATCGACGGAGCCTATGAAGTTTTGCATCATGTGACCTCTCACAATCATGCTTTTACTAGATTCGAGTGGCAATATTTTCAAAGATGTGAAAGGACGAGGAAGGGAAAACTGTAGAAGAAATGGAAGAAGTGGGATTAAAACATAGCCATGGATTCAAGTATATGGTTTTTAAAGCTGGTGGTATTCATAGTCTTGGACACCTCATTAAGGATCATCTAAACTATGACAACATGATGTGCATGAATGATATTGAAGGAGGTGATGCTCAGTAAGTAATTATGAGATTATCACAGAAGAATAACAAGGTAAAGATTTCTTCTTTAGAGTGAAACTCAATGATAATGGTAGGCTAACCACATTATTTTGGAAGGACTCAATGATAAAAGGAAGACTATTCCCTCAATGGGATCTAGTTGTATTTGACACAATATACAGGACTAAAAAATGCAGCTTGATTTGCGCTCCAGTAGTAGGAATAAATAACCACTGCAATAGTGATGTTTGGATGTGCTTTCATCACCAATGAGAAAGTTTCAACTTTTGAATTGCTTCTTGATATTCTTAGAAAATTAATCGGTGGTATAAAACCACTAACAGTATTTACAGACCAAGATCCAACTATGGCCAAAACAATCGAACAGGTGATCACTTTTAAATTCAATTGATATGGACTTATTTGGTTAATATGTTTGTCAACGGACTTTATATGTTTAAGTAATTTGTTCTTGTGTTTGATATGAACATCTTATGTATAGTTCATGTTTGTTTCTCAAAAAGAACACTTGTTTACAGTTAACATTATTCATTTACAATTACTTAGTATGTTTAGGTTTGTTGTATTATGTATTTCATTTTAGTTCATCTGTTTATATATGCACTTGCCCAGAGTAAGATTAATTATGTTTTTTTTCTTCAGATTTTCCCCAAAACAAGGCATAGGTTGTGCATGTGACACATTACTCAGAATGCCATTAGTCACTTTGGTGAATTAAAAAAAGGATAGCATCTTCAAAGAAGCATTTGAGCATTGTTTGAAATACTATTAAAAAAAGAGGATGAATTTGAAAAGATATGGAACAATATGATCCAGACTTTTTAGCTTAAAGATAAGAAATGGTTCAAGAGACTTTATTCTATTAGAGACAAGTGATGCCCCATAATGAGCAAGGACTTTTTCTCCACAGGACTCTTTTGTCACAACGAAGTGAGAGCACAAACAAAGATTTGTCATTCAATTTTAGCAAAATGACCACACCGAACATGTTCTTAACCATCTTCAATGGAACTCTTGATTGCTGGAGGGAAAAGGAAATAGAAAAGGAAATCAATGCTCAATTTCAGTGCCAAAGTTTGCTATACAGGAATCAAAACTACTCAAACATGCAACTCAAGAGTACACATTTTCAATGTACTATAAATTTGAGAAAGAATACAAGCCTGCACAAGCAACCAAAGCATTGAAAGTTTTAATCCTTGGATCAGAAACAAAGTATGGAGTGAGTCCAGAAGAAGATGATATGAAGGTTGAAATTGTGAGCTTCACATAACAAAGTGGAATGGAAGAAATAAGTTGCTCCTACAAAACTTTTGAAGAAACAGGTATATACTGACTAAATTGAATATACATGGTAATTTGTATTCTTATTATGTTTGGATCATAAGTTCTTGATTTGTATGTTTATCTTCATGTAAGCAAAGTACTTCATATGTTTTAGTCGTTACATTCTACATCTGTCCCATTAGTTCTTCATTTGTATGTTTAACTTTCAATGCAGGTTATTGAATATTTTAGAGGATTTAGTTTAGATTTTTATCTTATTAACTCTTATATATGTGTGGTTATCTTTGTATGCAAGGTATGCTCTGCTTTCACTGTATCTGAATATTGCACATCAATTCAGTTAGTGAGATACCACCACAATACATTCTGAAGTGATGAATAAATCTTGCTAAAATACAAGTGTTAGACAAATGGAAAGAAGCACAAGAAAGTCAAGAACCAGATAGAGTAAAAAACAAAGTTCTATGGTGACATCAAATGGCAAGGAACCAATACAATCTGGTTCTAAAATGTGAATGCTACATAGAAAACTGTCTACTTCTTGAAGAAATTTTTAAAAAAGATGATGAAAAAGTGAAGGAAATTCTTGCCTCAAAAACTACAAAGAAACCTGAAAAATCAAGCACTAGTGTAGCAAAATCCCCCATCACTAAACCACAACAATCCAAAATCCATCTCCCACAAAGAAAAAATAAAGAAGCAAGAGAATTGAATCATTGAAGCAAAGAAAGATAAAAAAATACTAAAGAGTTTGGTACAAAGACAATAAAGCAACAAGTGGTCTATGATAGACAATGTAATCAGCGTAATGATAGGATTAGTTGGTTATCTATAGTTGTCATATATGCATAGCTGTATTACCATAGTTATAGTGATGTATCAGTATATATTCACTTCAATAGAATGCAATCCTAGCAAGGGTTTTCACTTCCAATCTCTCCTATTACATGGTATCATGTTGATATTGATTCTACAATTTCTCTCTTCCATTCTTTAACATGCCTTTCCTCTGCTGACCAATCATCATCAGAAAATGCACCCACCGGCGATAGTACATCTCAAAACACTACCTCTCCCCCTCTCCCCCTCTCCCCCTCCCTCCAAAACTCCTTCTCAAATAGCTATGGCTCAAGCACTTTATATTGTATCAATCAAAACTCATGTCCCTTGCATTCTTTATCTCACCGAATCCAACTATAACACATGACACACTCTATTCCTTATTACAATAGATAAATTTTCCCTTCTCTCTCATATTAATAATTTAACCCCGCCACCCACTGATCCCGAATGGAAGATTCTTGACTTCACAATCCTCTCGTGGATTTTTGGATCCATACACCCCAATACCTTTGATATTTTCGAGCATAAAGATGCCACCGCTCAAACAGTCTGGAATCACGTTGAAAACCACTTTCGAGACAACAAGAAGAGCCGAGCCATTCAGTTGGAGGCAAAATTCAGAGGCCTTGTTCAGGGTTCTCAAACGATATCTGATTACTATCAAAAGTTGAAGACTTTGGCAAACAACTTAATGGATGTTAGCAGTCCTATTTATGATGAAACTCTAGTTCTGCAAACTATTTGGGGGTCTAAACAATGACTTTCAAGCCATGTATGCTATCATACTAATGTAGAGGCCTTTTCCTACTTTCCAAGAATGTCGAAGTATTCTTCTCTTAATAGAATTAGGCTAGGCAAACAACTCAAGTGTTGAGACTGCTCTCAATGCTAATGTTACACCACAAGCTACTCCTACTCCTCCCAATCCAGCACCACAACTCAACAGTTCATCCAACTATCGTGGACGTGGTCTTGGCCGTGGTCGAGGTCAAGGTAGAGGACGTGGTGGTTGTGGGTGGTCCTCTTGGAATTAACCATAGCAGTGGCAACAACAAACACCGCCTTAGAACCCCACAACACAAAATTGCTCTCCCGATCTCTTTGTTCTGGCCCTCACCTACAACAACAACACTTTCTGTCTCCTCCGCAAGCAATGATATCTCATCATTGGGATCAACAAGTCTTGTTAATTCCCTTAACATTATGTCACTGCAACAACCTAATAACGGATGATACATGGAGTCTAGTGCATCCACACACATGACCTCCAATTCAGGTAATCTCTCATCTGTTCTTAATCCTGGTCTTTACTCATCATCTAATATTATTGTGGGAAATGGAAACAACCTCCCAATCACAAATATTGGCCACACTACTCTGTCTAAAATCCCTCTCCTAGACTTGAAACATGTACTCGTAACCCCGGGTTTCATCAAAAACTTAATCTATGTATGTAAATTTATAAGAGATAATAATTGCTCCGTTGAATTTGATCTTTTTGGTTTCTATGTGAAGAACCTTCCTACCAGGACCGAGATAACCAGATGCAATAGCCAAGGTGACCTTTACCCATTCCTTCTGCCACTTACAAAATCGAGTCAATTCACTCTCCGACATCTCCTTCTCAATCTCAAATGCTATGGCATCGCCGACTCAGACACCCTGGTGCCCATGTCCATCGGTAGCTTCGTACAAGTCAGTCCATTTCTAGTTCAACAGCTCAGCCCTATTTTTGTCATGCTTGTCAACTTGGAAAGCATAAAAAATTTCCATTTTCACCATCTACATCAATTACTCATGCCCCGTTCGATGTTATTCATTGTGATTTGTGGACTTGTCATGTCTTTAGTAATTCTGGTTTCAAGTATTATCTTGTTATTTTAGATGATTTCTCTCATTATGTATGGACCTTTCCTTTACATAATACATCTGAAGTTTTTCATACTTTCTATCACTTTATAGCTTTTGTATGAACTAAGTTTCAAATTCAAAAGACTTTCCAGTGTGATCATGGTGGTGAATTTGACAACCAGAAATTCCATATTTTGATTAACAAAATCGGCACTCAGTTTTGTTTTTCGTGTCCATATACTTCTCAACAGAATGACAAATCTGAGCGCATGTTGCGCACTTCAAATGACATTGTGCGAACTCTTCTCTTCCAAGCTAATCTACCCCCACAGATGTGGGCTGAAGCTCTTGCTGCTGCCACTCACATTCTGAACTTAATTCCTACAAAAACCATTCCTCACTCAACTCTGGATGAAAAACTTCACAAAAAAGCCCCATCCTACATCAATCTATGAGTTTTTGGCTTGTGTTATCCTAATCTTTCCTCTACTATGCCTCAAAATTTGTCACCTCAATCTTCTCGGTGCCTTTTTCTCGGCTATGCTGAAAATCATCGTGGCTATAGATGTCTTAATCTTGCCACTGGTAAAATAATTATCTCCAGATATGTTTTTGATGAGACACAATGCCCTTACCAAAAATAAACCATCACCCACAAATGCTTATGATTTCCTCCGGTACACAATTCCCTTACCAAAAGAAACCATCACCCACCTCACCTATTAGATAATCTTCACTTACCTCACACAACTCCTCCCGCCTTGACCATGCTCCTCTCGATCCCACAAACCACAACCACATGCTCACCAATGCCAAAAGTGAGATTCATAAACCCAAGCAAATTCTTATCCTCCACACCACCATATCGCCACCCCCAAAAGCCAAAAGACAGGCATGCAAGATCTAAAATGGCATCAAGCAATGATAGATGAGTTTAATGCCTTGATTAAGAATAAGGCTTGGGATCTTATACTGAGGATTATGTATGCTAACATTATTTCTAGAAAGTGGCTTTTCAAACACAAATTTGGTGCAGATGGAACACTAGCTCGTTATAAAAGCCTGTTGGGTTGCTAGTGGCTATTTGCAACAACAAGGTATTGATTTTGAAGAAACCTTCTCCCTAGTTGTCAAGCCAGCTACCATTTGCATTGTGCTCTCTCTTGCTCTTGCTCGTGATTGGTATGTACATCTGCTCGATGTGAAGATACCTTTCTCCATGGCACTCTTAAAAAAACTGTAAACTGCTAACAACCGCTTGGTTTTGAAGACCCTTCTCATTCAAATCATGTGTGTCGGTTAAAGAAAGAATTATATGGACTTAAAAAAGCACCCCAAGCCTGTTTGAAAGATTTTCTAAGTATATTTTGCACATTGGTTTCAAGGGAAGCAATTCTGATCCCTTTCTCTTCATCTATAAGCAACACAGATATTTACCACCCACAAGCCAACGGCAAGTGGAAGTGACCAACAGAACAATAGTGGATGGACTACGAGCGTGCCTCAAGGGGGAAAAAGGTAACTGGATGTGGGAATTACCCAATGTGTTGTGGGCATATCGGACAACCGAGTCTTCCGCTACTGGGGAAATGTCTTATAGTCTGGTATATGGCTCAGAAGCAGTAATTCCTGCAGAAATAGGAGTCTCTAGCCCAAGAATGATGGCTACTGAAGATGAGACGATCAATCAGCAAAATCAATGTCTAGATCTGGATCTGGTGGAGGAAAAGAGAGAGCTAGCTTCTCTGCACGAGGCTAAGGTCAAGGAACGGGTCAGAAGATACCATGACAGAAGGGTAAAGAAGGTGTTGTTTAACCCGGGAGACTTGGTCATGGGGAAAGTAGAAAGGAACCTGAGGGGAAGTTGAATGCAAATTGGGAAAGACCTTATAAAGTGATCGAATTATACCCGGGAGGAAGTTATATTCTCGAACAGATGAATGGAGTTCGAGAGCCAAGACGGTGGAACATTACTAACTTGAGAAAATACTACTAGCTATGATGTTCTAGCGGTTTGCTTTAAAGTGGAACTCTAGTTGGTGTTTGAGCGGGTTGCTTTAAAGCGGCGCTCCAGATGATGTTTTCAGCTATGGCTAATGTTCGAGTGGTTTTATTTAAAGCGGCACTCTAGTTGGTGTTCGAGCGGATTGCTTTAAAGCGGTGCTCCAGATGATGTTTCCATCTACGACTGAGGTTCAAGTGGTTTGCTTTAAAGCGGCACTCTAGTTGATGTTCAAGTGGGTTGCTTTAAAGCGGCGCTCCAGATGATGTTTCCGGCTACGCCTGAGGTTCAAGTGGTTTGCTTTGAAGCGGCACTCTAGTTGATGTTTGAGCGGGTTGCCTTAAAATGGTGCTCCGGATGATGTTTCCAGCTATGGCTGAGGTTCGAGTGGTTTTCTTTAAAGCGGTACTCTAGTTGATGTTCAGCGGGTTGCTTTAAAGCAGCACTCAAGATGATGTTTCCATCTATGGCTGATATTCGAGTGGTTTTCTTTAAAGTGACACTCTAGTTGATGTTCGAGCGGGTTGCTTTAAAGCGGCGCTCTAGATGATGTTTCCAGCTACGACTGATGTTCGAGTGGTTCTTTCTAAAGTGGCACTCTAGTTGATGTTCAAGCGGGTTACTTTAAAGCAGCACTCTAGATGATGTTTCCAGCCGCGACTGATGTCCGAGTGGTTTGCTCTAAAGTGGCACTCGAAGACTATGTTGTACTCTCGAAATGATTAACTAGTGGAAATTTTGCAGGATGTGGGTGGAAACACTGAACCTGGTAAAATACTTGTGTCTCTAATTGCTTAATTTCTACTTAACAGTCATGTTTATACTTCGCTCTAACTAAAGAAGTCGCACAAGGCGCCCCTATTCGAGGGGTAAAATATTAGAGATGGACATAATATTAATTATTCATTCAAACTCTAACAAATATTAAGGATATGATATTTACACTAATGATTATCGAAATTTATTCATTTACATGTATTTATTCGCTGGGAGGAAACCTGCTTGAAACAATTCCTCAGTGGAAACAGGTTTTCCTAGCTTCTTCACTTTTGCCTCTATTTCTTCGAGTTCTTTGAGCTTTATACCAGCCGCCCTTCGGATATTCTTCATTTGGTACTCCACGGAATATCCTGAGGAATCAAGGGGGGTGACGGCAACGGTCCTACACTGTTTCTTTGTGGAAGGTTTGAATGGGGCCTTCGAGGATGACCCAGCGCTTTTGTGGCATTTTGAGGAAAACCCTTGGTTAATTTCAGTCAATGGGACAAGGTGGAGTTCAACTTCTTTAGCGGAAGACTTCTGTGACTGAGGGGCAGAGTGAAAACTCGAGGGGGTAAACCCCCTTACTTTCAGTTCTGCTAGCTACTCGAGAATGAGGTCAAAAGCCTTCTTCTGCCGTGGAGTCTCATTCTCATGAATATTGACCTCTTCCATCCACAACCGAGTAGCTTTAAGTAAAAGCTTTGGAAGATGGTCACTGTTAATCAAGTATGAGGTAGAAATGCCGTGGGAAAGCATATGGGCATAAAGGTTGACTATGTGTGCGGCAATTTTTTCTTCATATTCAGCGAAGCGCTGCTCCATTTTCATGGCTTGTACCTTCCATGCCTCGATCTCCCTAGTAAGTTTTACATTTTCAGATAGAAGGGATTCCACCAAAGAGTTATCTTAAACTAGAGGGCTCACTCGAGGGGCTGGAGGGGGTTTGCCCGAGGAAGGGGGATTATCGCTAGCTATCTTCCAAGCGAGTAAGTCCTCTTCAAGACTAGTCACTCTGCATTGAGCTAATAGGTGTTATTTTTTCAATTAACTCCCTCTGGGATACTAGTCTGCGATTTTCACCCAAGCAACCGATTAGGCACCCTTCCACTACTGAAAGTCTAGTTGCAGCGGCAAGACATGACTTCAGAGAACCGAACATCAAATAAATTTGACTCATCCGTTCTTCTAGTTCTTCATCTACAGGATCGTGACCCATGACCACTTCTAAAGGATAGGTACCATTAAATTCCTTGCTAAGGAAATCCTTGACAAATCCCTTGAAATTAGGATGATCTTTAGATTGCCACAGCTTCATCTCAGCTCTGAGGTTGTGGAGCTTGTCTTTCAAGAAGTCTTTCTCTTGGCTACAGATTTCGAAGGGCGATCAGTAGCTGTTTGCTTGTCTCATTTAGCTCTTATTGGACACTCAAAAGCTCCTCAAAAGCACCCTCTAGAACCATTTTCAATGAATTATATTACGAAAAGAAAACAAAGGTAAAATCAATTAGTTGTGGCATGAAGAAAAAGAATTGTGTTTTCATTGATTCTCAAGAAAATAGGGTTACAATTGAGGGACTCTAAGTAAAAAAAAACAGGGAAGAAAAAATATTTTACAATCAGGAGCCAACCCTAGAATCATCCTCCTTTGATATGGAAGCAATAATTTCTTCCAAGTGGTTGGCGGGGGAATCCTACTCAGGGGAGGCATCTGTAGCCTCGGGAAGGGGGACCGTTCGAATCTCCTCAGCAATAAAGAATTGCCCTTTGGCCTTGATGAAATCCAATAGGGCAAAGCGAAGGCCATTGTGTTTGATAGCCTCATCCCATTTTGCGTCCAGGGTGGTTTCGAGCTCTGGATTAACTAGTTCGTCCACCTGCTTGGCGAAATCTTCAGAAAGAGAAGCGGACACTTGTGGCTTTAAAAATTCCTCGGCAAATTCACTGCAGCTGATTTCCTTGGCCACCCTTTGAAGATCCAGGAAGAGTTCATGCACCTCAGAGCTATTCAATAACTTGTGTTTGAATGCCTCGAGTAGTTGCACCTACGTGGCTGGATCTTCTGCAGCTCGAACTCTCTCATCTGCAGCCTGAACCCCCTATCTGCAGCTTGTACCCTCTTGTCGAGGGTATCTTTCTCTAGCAACCATTGATGCCTCTCGACATCAACACCTTTCCTCTCTTTTTCCAAAAGATTTTTCTTTTTTTCAAGGTACCTATCTTTTTCCTCGAGCACCTTCCTTAGCTGTAAAATTTCAGCATCTCATTTGCTAAGCTCATCACAAAAGTTACCTTCGCCAGCGGAGAAAATGGAAAGGTAGCCCATCACTTTCTCGGTGGCCTCACGCAAAAGTTTAAGGGCCTGAAAAAATAACACAGCTCAGATCAAGGCTACAAAAAAAAGAGGAGAGAGAAGAGAAAGGATAAGAACCTCAGGGTTTGGGGTCATATTTGATAGTTGGTGCTTGATTCTAGATACGGACGCTGCATCAGTTGAAGGGGGGATTTTTTATGAACATTCTCACCGCCATGTGTTCCCATAAGCGGTCTTGGTGAGGAGAAGCCGATAGTATTGATGTTCACCTTTATCTTCTGGCAAATGTTATGGGTGTGAGGAGACTGCAAAACACCAATGGTTCAGATAGGCCTTTCGAAGCCTTCTGCAGGAGGGTAAACCGGGTTCGAGGGGGGAGACACTGGAATAGAAGCCAGGTTTGAGGGATTAATGATTCCCCCTGATGGAGCCTGACCCTGCTTCGAGGACTTTGGATTCTTTAAGCCCTTAGCGAGACCCACTGAAAATGGAAAAAAGAAAGAGAGTCAGACAATAGTAATGAACATAATAACACAACAAATAAGAGAAGTAGATTTCTATTAAGGCACCTCCCAAAGGTCCAGAATGCCTAGGGTTACTAACAATAATCTTGAAGAGAGGGCCATCTCTGGGGCCCTCACGTTCTCTTCGCCTCTTTCTTGTATCTTTCCGAAGTGTGTTATATACTTATTCTTCATAGATTCTGGGCGGGAATGCAAAGCCATCAATCTGAGGGTTGGGGTTGTTGAAGAGGCTATAGTCGAAGGAGTTGGACAATAGTTTTCATCTGTCCCTCTTGAGGGCATCTGGGCAGATGTACTCCCCAGGTTTGGGAGATTCAATTTGCATGGATCAATTCCACGGAGGGGCTCAATACCTCCTGCTATTGAATGAGATACCTTTTTCCAGCTTTTCTAATCACCCAAATTTCCAGGAACACCAAAAACTTTACGATGTACTTCTCGATTGGAAAACGTGACGATCATATCGGTAGACTGCCCACTATACGACACAAAGTATAGTGAACGAAGCAGCTTATAACTAGGTTTAATAGAGAATTCATCACATCTAGTCAATATCATCATCATGATCACCAGAACGTTGGGGTGGACTTGCGCAGGGCTCACCTGAAATTGCCTAAGAAGTTTGGAAAAAAGGGGCGGAAAGGGAAAGGTGAGCCCGCAACAAAGGTGTTGGAGAGAGATGGATGATCTTCCTTTGGGAAGGTTTTGGGGGGAGTCATCTTCTCGAAAGGGTTGAAAATTGGCGTCTGGAGCTACTCGTTGGCCAGGAGGGATCGAGTTTAAAATTTTGGAAATAGCGGTTCCTGCTACTGGAACTGGGGGCTCCCTCCTTGAGTCCTTTAGCCTTAATCTTCGACGAGTCCCTTTTTTCTTCTCTTGAAAGGGCTCAGCCAAAGAAGATTCCCGAGTTCCACTCGAGGGTGCTTCCCCCTCTCGAGGATTGCCTTTTCCCTCAAAGGAATTACTTCTTCCTCCTCCCCTATAGCTTTGAGCTATGAATTTGGGGGAGGGTAAAAACCAATCTTGCTGCTCGTAGGGGACCTCCTTATGTAGGGTTTGCCCATGCCCGGAGGCCAATTTTCAACAACTTCTTGAGAAGGCATATCAATTATGGGAAAGATCCTCTCTTCAACAGGACTGTGATATGCCCTCTCCAGCATCTAAGCCGCGCTGGAGTTCTTCGGAGGGGGTACATTCTAGGTCGCTAACGATTCTCTCCAATGCACTAACCCCTGACTCGCCTACCCTAATTTCACCAAAAAGTTTCTCGGAAGCAGAAATCTCATCAGAGCGGGCCATGATGGAAAAGGAGGAAACAAAAATCTTAGAAAGAGAATATGGATGAAAGAACTTACTGATTTTTGGAAAAAGTGATGGAAGCGAGCGAGAGAAATATAGAAAGAAATCTTGTAAGAAGACGCCTACAAACGAGAAAAGTAAATAAGGAAGCGCAGATGAGGGGTAAATATGGGGGCTAAAGTGACGGGTAATTATTTTGGCATTGGAAATATAAAAAGTTATGGAATGACGTGATCGCCTATTCCTCTTCTGACGGCGCAGTGTTTGGGGGGCAGTGATACACGTGATTGTATAGCACGCGTGCCCCCTTTCAAAATCTTAAACGATGAAATTGATTAGAAAACCATGTTCTCATCCTCAAAGGCAGGAACACAACGTGCAAGGTTCATTTCGACCCTTTCAAGTTCTCAAACTGTCCCATGCGTTTGAGACCTCAAAGACCTTTGTGGCGTTCCAGTTTTCTAAGGTCGAGAACCTGCTTTTCTGGGGGTTCTTGATAGAGGTTAGGCCCAAGAAGTCCATTGGGCCACAGGTATGGCAGCCCAGTTAGGGGAATATTTAATACTCTAACTTAATTACCGTATTTGTGGGTAATTAATACCGATAATTAAATGTTATTTAGGACACGGAGTATAAATACAAGGTATACATTTACTTATCATTCATTGTATCTTAATCATACTGGATGGTTGGACTAACTTAAGCATCGAAGTGTTGACCCCTAGAACCCCAGGGATAGTTTGATTGTAGGTTAGTTCAAAAAGAGCCCAAGCCCACGAACCGGTCGGTGGTCGAAGACATATCAGTGCTCTTCAATAATTAACTTCTATTAGACCAGATATCTCGTACGCAGTTCAACAATGTTGTTTGTTTATGCATGATCCCTGGGAGAAACATTTTCTTGCTCTGAAGCGCATTCTCAGATATGTTCAAAGGACACTTTCTCACGATCTTCAACTCACTCGAATCTCAATCAACAACTTATGTGCTAACTCTGATGCTGATTGGACTGGTTGTCCAGATTCTAGAAGGTTTACATTAGGCTACTGTGTTTTCTTGGGTGATAATATTGTAATCTGGTCTTCTAAAAAACAAATTGTTGCATAATCAAGTGTCAAGATTGAGTACTTAGCGGTTGCTAATGCCGTCGCTGATACATGTTGGCTCTGTAGTCTATTGTTTGAGCTTAACTCTTTCATTACTGCTGCTAGCTTAGTGTTTTGTGACAATGTTAGTGTTGTTTACATGTCATCAAATCCTATTCAGCATCAACTTACGAAACATGTGGAGATAAACCTACATCTTTTGCGTGAAAAGGTTGCCCTCTGTCCAGTTCGCGTTCTTCATGTTCCTTCCACACATCAATTCGCCAGCAAATTATTCATAATTCAACAGCTCAAAAATGGCATATTTTGGTGTTGCGACCTCTTCATAGCAAACTATTAACACAATCGTCAATAATAGCAAACATATTGTCATTCCAAAACTCTTGAGAATTGTCAAATATCTCTGACTGATAATTAGTTTCTTCAGTCACAACTTCACTTGGCTGCGAATTACGCAATCCCTCAACACTATCTTTCTAAACTTTACCCAATCTATCCTACATACCATGAGTTACGACTTCAAAGTTACGTTTGACTATCATAAGAGCTTCATCATAAGCCTGCAAAGAACACAAAACAAAAGCAAACTGAAATATGAATAAATATTAAACATATTGAAACTAAACATATCAATTTATTGCATACTGAAACTAAATACTTAAACACTCAAACAAACACTTCAATAGCCTAAAGTAAACATATTGAAATTAAACAAATAAAAAAACATACTTTTTTGGCGTTCTTTTTAATCATGAAACTGGTCAGAACTCCCTCAGAGATTTTGAACCTCAACTCATCATCATTTCTAGGGCTATCATAAAGCACATGTGTTTGCCCATTCTAAGAAACTAGAGCTACAACTTCAGACTAAACTGAAGGAGCTCCAGTTTCAGCCTGAACTAAAACCTCTTCCTCCACTTTCCCAGCTGAACTGATTTGGTAGCCCTCTTTCACCATGAAATCATATCATAACTCTAACCCCAATGTTTCCAAAACCCGAACTCTCTCCCCCAGTTTGGCATCAGTCCAATGTTGGATTAAAGGAAGAGATGTTAGCTCCAATAGACCTCAAACAGGAAATCTATGCAAGTACTGAATCAACAAGATAAGCACACAGGCACTACAAGTTTGATACTCTTCAATACTTTTATACCTCTTAATCATTTCAATCATCCCATCCAAAACAAAGCTACACCAATCAATATTTTTAATGTATTCAAAATTCTCAACGCCCTTTAAGATTTTCATACCAACCATACATGTTAATATAGGGGACAAAAAGTACGAAGAGAAATAAATAACTAAAGTGTCTTGAACTCATCACCATCTTCTCATAGTTCATTTATCCTATTCAAGACCAATTGTAGGGGTATGTCCTTTTTGTCATCTCTATCAAACCTAGATATGTACATATCCCTCATCAGCAAAAATAAAATAATGATCTATGCTAACATATTGAACACACATGGATGGATTTGAATGACTCACTAACCAAGGTACAATACCCACTGGAAGTGCGATCTCCAATCGCATCTTCAGCAAACCCCTAAAGCCAATTTTTTTTACATCGGCCTTTTGATTGTCAGTAAGCTTTAAACACAGGCCCATCACCTTCACGTGTGGGTTGTCGGGCATAAATTATCTTCATGGCACTGAAAACAAAAAATATTGAAATAAGTTATTACATATTGAAACAAAACACTGAAACACGTCAACAAATTAATTACATACATAAAGTAAACATAGTGAAACTAAAGATATTAAGTTATTGCATAGTAAAACAAAACTCTAAAATAGCTAAACAAACTGATTATATACCTAAATAAACTGTATTGAAAGTAATGCATCAAGTTATTTTATAAATGAAACTAAACTATTAAACACTTAAACAAACTGATTAAGTACATGAACTAATTAATCATACTGAAACTCAACAAGTTATTATACAATGAAACTAAATACCCAAACTAACACATCAAATTCCTAAAAACATAATGAAACTAAACACTGAAACACTAAAAGTAAATGATTAAATACCCAAACTAATGAAACACACCTTAAACCTACAGCAACCTCAACTTCAGCAACTTGTTGAATCTGCCTATTCATTTCTGTCCCATCAACACTCTGCCCTGATAAATGATGCGCATGGACATTCCTCTTCACCCCAGGTTCAATTTCTTCACTTCCAGCTACAGTATCACCATCTCCTCGCTTACGCTTTCCCGCAACTAAAACTTTGTTTGAAGGCCCAGTCGCAACTTCAATAACAACACCCATATCTTTTCCTTTATTCACAATCGGCTTCTTCACAGACTACCTCTTTCTCTTACCATTAGACACCTTCCTCTTTCTTTTATCATCCTTAACACAAAACACCTTCTTCTTTCCCTTATCAACTTTGTTCACAGACTATGCATCTTTCTACCTCGAAACTTTCTTACCTTTATCTGCAACCAACACCCTCTTCACAATCTTTTTTTCTTGTCATTTAACCACCTTCTCTTTACCATTTTTCATGCCAGCCACCACAGAAGGAGGCTCGGCTCGTCCACAAATCATCTTCTAAAATAGAAGGTTTCACACCAGCAACCTTCTTCCTAGCTCCAACCTTTTTAAAAGTCTTCTTCACTACAAAAAAAACAAATATATTAAAAATCTGAACACTATATTAAAAACCATGAATTAGTAGTGAGAAAAATAGATAAAAATCAGGAGGCTCTTTTAATAAATCTTAAATCATAATATATATCCCAGTTGTTATGAGATTCTCAACAGCAACATCAAACCCAATTCATGAAAATAAAAAGTTAATTAATACTACAAACACATGAAGTAAAGCTATATACACAAGAACAAAATATTAAACCTACCAGCTACATTAGCAACATGAGTTTCATTATCATCCGAAGCCAAAACCTGCTCTGCTCAGATAATATAAATATAACAAACTATAGTTTATATTAATAACATATAAATAATGAAAAAACACAAGTTTGAATTATTCACCAGATAGGCACATGAGCCTCAATCTAGAATGTGGAGTTCTACCCAACCACCATCAACAACCATTGGATCAAAATATTTCTTGTCTAGTTTTCCCTTAAATTCTGGATCGGGCTTGCCTTTTACTTGTTGAAACTCTTAATTCTGGGCCAAAATTGGGCTCATGGTGATTCAAAATTTGGAGCCCATTCATGTGACTTTTTCTAAATAATATTTCAGCCTCTAACTGAATATAGATATATGATGATGTAATGTTAGTAGGGTCGAAAATATTAGAATATAGAATGAAAATAAAATAAAGTGTTGAAGTAATTTAAGTGAGTGAAAAGTGAGTAAGAGAGAGATTAAAAATTGAACAAGAATTTAAAAATATCATAATAAAAAATTTCAAAAGTAACTAATTTTGGATGAAACCTTGGATAAACAAAAAAAAGTACTGCTCCCTTGCATAAACAATAGTGAAAGCAGTAGGTGATTTTAATTGGAACAGAGGGTACATAGGGTATGTTTGATGGAAATGTGCTTTTAAACAAAGTTGATTTATTTTTTAAAAAATAATGGGACCAACTTCTACTTTTATCCAAAAATAGTTTCTGCCTTTTAATAAAGTATTTTTTGCACTTTACCAAACACTAAAAAAATGCTTAACTTATAAGCAAAACAACTAATTATAAGCCATGCCAAACACATCCATATACTCCTTCTGTTTTCTTAAGTTTGACACACTTTTCATTTTCGTATGTTTTACACGTTTACTTTTATGGCAAAACCTGAATAATTTTCAACCACTTATTGGAATTTTTACACTCTACGCTCAATCGTCACCACACATTTTGATAGAATAGAAACCTCGATAAGTGAGGTGTTGATTATTAAGGAATGAACAGAGGTAAAATCTAGCTAGTACAATGAACCTAGTCTAATACATAATGGGCAAAAGCCCATATTAGTCTATCATTCTAACACCCCCCTCAAGCGAAGCGTCAGATTGACCAAAACGCAGGGTTTGGATCTAAAGAACTCAAACAAGGGTTTAGGAAGATACTTGGTTAAGATGTCTGCTACCTATAATGAAGTAGGAACATGACTGACTCGAAGCTTGCCCATAGCAACCAACTCTCAAACAAAAATGGTAGTCGATATCAATGTGCTTCGCTCGCTTGTGAGCCACAGGGTTCTGAGCCAAGAAGATTTCACTGTTGTTATCACATAACATTAGAGGCAAGCTATCTTAAGGAAACTGTAAATCCAACAAAAGATAAGAGAGCCAAACAACCCCAGTAGCTGTGTTAGCGAGCGCATGGTACTTGGATTTAGAACTCAAGCGAGAAACAATAGGTTCATTCTTGGCACTCCATGACACCAAGCTTCCACCCAAGAAAATTGCATAGCCATATGTCGATCGCCGAGTCTCTAGAAAGCGAGCTCTATCTGCGTCCGAGTAAGCACAAACATTGAAGGAACCAGCCGAATGAAAGGTGAGACCATGATGGGGTGTACCCACTACATAGCGAAGAATCCTGGTAACATCAGCAAAGTGATTCTCACGAGGATCCTAAAGAAACTGACTGACTGAGTTCACCGCAAAAGCTAAATCAGGATAAGTGATAGTTAGATACTGGAGCGCACCAACCAAAGAACGGTAGAGAGTCAGGTTCCCAGATGGTGCACTTGAGCTGCTATGAAGCTGGGATAGTGGCACAAAATGAGTAGTCACCGGAGAAGCATCAGACATCCCGGCCTGTCGTAGAATATCCCGTGCATACTTGGCTTGACCAAGAAAAATACCAAAATGGAGTAGCAGTAACCTCAAGACCAAGGAAACAGTTAAGAGAACCCAAGTCCTTAATTGAAAAATCCCGATCGGTTTGAGTGATAAGCTGACGAATCACCCTAGCATCATTCCCGGTGAGAATGATGTCATCTACATAGACAAGTAAGCACAACAAAGTGGCACCATGAGAGAAGACAAAAAGGGACGTGTCTGAAAAGCTACACCGAAAACCAAGATCTCGAAGATATGAGCTGAACCGATCAAACCACATATGGGGGGACTTGTTTAAGCCTATAGATAGCCTTCCGAAGGCGACATACATAATCAAGCCGAGCAGGATCCTGATAGCCGACAGGCTGCGCCATGTAAATTGGAGAATTAAGAATGCCATTAAGAAAGACATTCTTAACATCAAGCTGATGTAGAAGCCAACGTCTCAAAGTGGCAATGGCAAGAACAGTGCGAACCGTAGCAGCTTTGACCACAAAACTGGAGGTGTGATCAAAGTCAAATCCAGGAATATGAGAATAACCCTGAGCAACAAGACGCGCCTTGTAGCAATCAATACTACCATCAGGTTGATACTTCAGATTATAAACCCACTTTGAACCAACAACATTGACGTTCGAAGGACAAGGAACCAACTCCCAAGTGTTATGATGATGAAGCGCACCATTTCTTCATTCATAGCACCAATCCACTTTGGATCCCGAAGAACAGCACGATAATCGCGGGGATCAGACTGCTCCAGAACAGTAACAAAGACCTGCAACTATATAATAAGTGTCTGTCTTGGCACGCCGAGTGCCATCCTGATTCCTGGTAACCATATCATGAGTACGGCGAGGAGGAGAATCAGGACCAGATAACAATCCAGATGATGAAGCAGGTGAATCCGGAGGAGATGATGGTGGAGGAACCTCCAGTGAGGGCAAAATGGGTGAGCCTGAATGAGGCAAAGTCTGAGCGGCCGAAGGCGGCGTCGGATCATCAGAATTGCAAACTGCATAAGGAGCCGATACAGAAGAGGATGGCTGCTAAGAAGCCAAAGTAAGAGGAGGTTCATAAGCATCCTCGATCGATGATGTAACAGCTCCATCAAAAAATGACAAAATCTCCAGATCCAAAATAGAACGACTGTCCACAAAAGATGAGACATAAGGGAATTAAATTTCATCAAAATACACGTGGCGAGATACATAGATACGGCTAGAATTTGGGTTGAGACATTGGAAGCCCTTGTGACGAAGATTGTAGCCAATAAAAACATACATAATAGATCGCGGTGCAAACTTATCAATAACAGTGGCACACAGACATGGAAATGCATGACAGCCGAACGGGTGAAAGAGTGTATAGTCAGGCACATGACCAAAAACAACCTCAAAAGGTGCCACCAAGAACTGAACTAGGCAGATGGTTAATGATGTAAACCGCAGAGGAGAAAGCTTCCGCCCAATAACAGTACATCATAGAAGAGTGAAAAAATATGGCAAGATCAGTTTTTATGATGTGATGATGCTTTCGCTCAACTCGGCCATTCTGAGCAGGTGTATAGAGCGAGGACATCTAATAATGAATGCCAAATGACATGAAGTGAGCCTGAAGTCGAAGATTAGTAAACTCTGTACCACCATCCGTTTGAAAATTTTTAACCTTAGCAGAAAACTGGGTCTCAACAAATTTTTGAAACTGGAGAAATGTGTCATAGAAATCTGACTTATGCCACATCGAGAGAAACCATGTGAATCGCAAAAAATCATCGATGAAAATGGCATAATAAGAGAAACCACCTGTAGATAAAATAGGGATCGATCCCCACAAATCACAATGCACCTTATCCAACAAGCCAGAAGCACACTTGTCACTAACTGAAAAAGGAAAATGACTACTCTTGGCCATCTGACGATGAGAGCAACTAACAGATACAGGAATAACAGAAGTGGCAAAAATATGGCCCCGTCGACTCAACAACTGAAATGTATCATAAGACACATGACTGAGGCGAGAGTGCCACTGCTAAAAAAAAAGCCTGAAGCTTTTGAGAGCGTAATTCGCCTAAAAAGCTGGAATCACCAGTTTCAAAAAATAAAGGCCCGAACTATGACGACATTTACCAATTATCTTCCATGTATGCTTGTTCTCAATGGAAAATGCATCGGCATCAAACATAACAGGATAGGTAAATCCCGAGTAATCTTACTAATGGACAAT
The DNA here is from genome assembly GCA_037428765.1 of Rubia yunnanensis. Taxonomy (NCBI): domain Eukaryota; kingdom Viridiplantae; phylum Streptophyta; class Magnoliopsida; order Gentianales; family Rubiaceae; genus Rubia; species Rubia yunnanensis. The sequence continues at coordinate 77,284,080 of CM075066.1, read as the reverse complement.
AGACTTCTAGTAATCTTAGAAATCACAAGAACATTATTGATAGAGAAACCAGAGAAATGACACTGACCAATTTGAGAAATAGATAATGATTCACCATTGCCAACAAGAATAACATCAGGACCACGATAGGATTGTACCTTATCAAGATGACTTATACTGGCAGTGATATGTGATGTAGCACTAGAATCAACTATGCACTTATTCAAATAATGATGACGGTTGGAACTATCCAAACGAACCTGAAACAAAACTTTGTCTGCAATCCAACTAGTGAAACAATCTTCCCGGGATAAAGATGCCAAATAAACCATAGCAAGAGCTGATTATTAGGGGAACATCTGATTATTAGAGCTGGAAGTGAGCGTATGGCCCAAAAAAATCAGAGAAGCTGTTGGACAGAGAACAGTGCGCAAGGCGCGGATTGGGCTAGTGAGTGCGTGTATAACACGTGCTGAAAAGAAGCGTGTGGCTGGTGTTGAAGGCGTGTGGGTTCACGCGCTGATGGAGACGCATGAATCTGAACCGGCAGAGTGGCTGCTGCAAACTCTGCAAACTCCAAGAAATGGCCGCAGGAAATTCCATGGACAAAGCGGAGATGCCGAAAAACACCAATCTGAAGCGGCGAGGCAACAACACGGCTGAAGGAACAACTCGAATTTGTTTCAACGCCGCTGGAGGCACGACTGAAGCAAGACCGAATCAGAGCAGCTAAGTGATGAGGACGCCGGGTAGAACTTCAAACTGTCGAATATGGAGAGAAGAACTTGCCGGGAAAAGATGCCGAAGAACCGCTAGAATTTGACCAGTAATTGTGCCGAGGAAGAGGACCAGTGGCCGGAATTGATTTGAGAATTGATTTTTTTTTTTAAAAAGAAAAATTCTGGAAAGAAAGGGGAGGGAAGGGAAAGGAATTAGGTACGAAGATCAGAAATACTCTGATACCATGATAGAAGAGAAACCTCGATAAGTGAGGTGTTGATTGTTAGGATATAAATAGAAGTAAAATCTAGCTAGTACATAATGGACCAAAACTCATATCAGTCTTATTCTAACACATTTTAACTTGTAAAATTTATAACACCTAAAATTAGGGTGTCAAAACATACTCAAGAGGGGAATTATTTATCACTTTTTTATTTAATAAACGAAAACATCAATCCATAAAATAAGGTAGGCGATTTTGGGGTGCTGCGTCCGATCTAGATCAACACGTAATTGACAATTTGTTAGATACATATAAATATTTTTCGGTAATTATAAGGCTAACGATTAAGCAGAGGTATACCGAATTCATATCATGACATAATTGGCCGCCTAATTAGTTACGGAACAGAATGCTTAGAGCATCACAATAGTAGTGGAATTAAAAAATAATTCTTAAGTACATTATGCTTAGAGTAGAGCATCACAATAGTAGTGGAATTAAAAAGTAATTTTTAAGTGCCATATAATGAATTTTGATAAAAATTAGGTAAGAATTAACTATCAACAATGGTAATGGACCTAAGGAATATTTCTTAGGCATTTCTTTTAAATTTAAAATTATAATTAATTAAAAATATAAAACAAACCATGTTAATGAATGAATTAGTTGACATTTGCACAAAGAAAGAGATACCAACTCCTTAACTAAGGAGCAACTTCTTATTAAGGAGTGATCCTTAAAACTCCACAATAATACTACTTAAATAAAGAAGGCTCCTTATATAAGAAAAGTGAATTTAATGAGTTACAATTATGGATGCTCTTACGAGCTAAATAAGTTTCTAGGAGATGAATGCTTACGAGCTAAATACTAAGTTTCTAGGTGAAAGAAACAAGGAAAGCAAACAAAAAAACCGGCGCAAAAAAGCAAAATCTATATTATTTACTAAAAGAGCAATTTCTTGGCCAAGTGTAATCCTCACATCTAGCCACATCAACTTTCGCAAGTTTTTGACAAGTGACATTCTCAAAACTTGACTTGTCAACTAATCATTCCAATACTCTTTTGAAAATTACTATATCTCTCTTATTCTTCAATTATTTCATCTTTCTTTCTCCACTTATACTTATTCCAAAACATTTGCTCCGTATTTCATTTTATTCCTTAAAAAAATGAAATGTATTCTTTCAATACATAATCAATTGCTTCATTTAAACAAATATTGTTTTCCAAACGATTTCCTTTGTGGAAGACTTAAAAGCCTCTCTCCTTATTCCAAAACTTAGAAACCCCTCTCTTTATGGAAAATAAAGATTAAGTTAATTGTTTTAAAAAATAAATTAAATATATTATAATATTAACAAATATATAAATTTATTCTAAATATTTAGTTGTGTATAATTCTCATATAAATATTATAAAATTTTATTATATTAAAATTATAAATTATATTTTATTAATTATTTTCGTTCATAAACCCGTGCATCGACACACGTGGTAGACATGCAAACATTGAAGCTGTATGCTCACCAAGTGGAAAAATTATTAATCTTAATTTAAATTTAAAAATATAAATACATTGAACTTTAAATAAATACATATGAAAAAAGTCTAAGGAAATATGACATTTTCATAAACTTGGACAATTTATAGGGATTTTTACCTTAAATGTTCTATTTTTTATAAAATTAAAATATTATATTTTATAAATTAAAATAAGTAATCATATGTATTTGAATGTGAAAATATAAAAAATGTATAATATAAAAAAATATTTTAAAAAATTCTAAAATTTTTACTCCCTCCGGTCCACTAATAATGGCTGACTTTCCTTTTTTAGATGGTTTTTTTTTATATTGGCTCCTTCCCCTTTTAGTAAATCCTAGATTGTTTTTATCCACACATTTTACTTTTTATACTTTCAATACAATCTCTACCATTCATTTATTTTTTTGAAAAAGTTTGTGCCCAAAAGTTGGGGCCATAATAAAAGAACTAGAGGGAGTATGTAATTTAACAATTGGAGTGTATAAGGTAAAAAATAAGTGGCTATGGACTGACCGCCTAGAGACCCACTCAATATATATATATATATATATATATATATATATATATACACACCATTTTAATGTTTAAAAATTCATAAATATCTTTATTTATTGTAAAATTTGAAATCATATTTAAAATTAAAAATAGGTAATTATTTGTTAGGCATAAACCCAAGAATAACCCTATATTTTTCAGAAAGTGTTGAAATAGCCTCAAAGTTTTCAAAAAAATTGAAATAACACAAAATATTCGCCGAATGTGCTGAAATAACCATAAGTATTCGTCAAATGTTACCATTAAGCTAATGCCAAAACCAACGGCAAAACCGCAGGATCATTTTAATACTTTCACGAGTCTGGCCTTTTCACTACTACAAACTAAACTAACGTAACACACTTGAAAAATGTTAATTTAGGTGCTAGTAATACTAACCTGAACCTATTGTTACACTTTTACAAGTATTATCTTATGTGATGTTGTATTAGATATTTATATTTAATGCAACACTTTTCAAGGTTTAGGTAACACTTTTCAAAGGTTTAAATAACACTTTATAATCTATTGTAACATTTTAACAAGTGTTGCAAAATTCTTACGATAACTCTAGTTTGTAGTAGTGTTATGACACTTTCAAAATATTCGGGATTGTTTCAGCACTTTTGAGAAAAAAATATAGGGTCGTTTTCGTACATTTCTCTTATCCATATTTAATTACTTGAAATTCACATATTTTTATTCACGGGGTCTTATTTTAAACCGACTAACCTTTAAATGGGGTTATTTTATAATTGATCTAACAAATAAGGTGATTTGGTGTTTGTTTTAATTTAGTGCAACAAGGTTCTTATAATTTTATTTTATTTTTATGAAAATGTATCATAATGTATATAAAATTATAATTTGACCATAAAAATTATTGAATAAAGTTTTTCATGATTGGTCGGTTTAAATATACTTCAAATTTTAAATACTCCCACAATTATAACAATAAAATATTGATTATAATTTTTTTTATAAGACTTAAAAATAATTTTAATTATCATGTAAATTTAAGTTTGAAATATAGTTGTTTATGTAACTATAAAGTTAAAAATAAAAAATAAAATTCACAAAGTTTTGTTTTACACCGAATAATCATTAGATGGGACAATTTTATAATTGATGTAAATAATAATGTGATTTAATATATGTTTTTATCTCCTATAATTTGGAAAACTTTTAAAATGTATCATTATCTATAAATAATTATAATTTGACCCTAAAATTTATTGAAACAAAGATTTTCAAAATTGGTCTAACATGGACACTTTCTCAATAAAATTTCTATACTTTATTATTTTAGGCAAAGTCTTGGGAAAGACGGTCTTTCCATAGGCTTATGGAAAGACGGGGTTTGATTAGAATAATAAAAGGTAAAAGGTCTTAGTTGCAATATTAAAGTTTTAGTATGAAACATGTAGTAGTTATAAAATTTATAACCCGGTTCATGCAACACGAGAAAATTTTATCTTAATTTATTCTAATTTACACTTTAAACCTTGGTCTTTCCATAACTTATGGAAAGACCGTCTTTCAAGAGACGCACTCATTATTTTAATGAAGAGTAATAAAAGATAAAGGCAAAGTCTTAGGAAAGACGGCCTTTCCATAAGCTTATGGAAAGACGGGGTTTGATTAGAATAATAAAAGGTAAAAGGTCTTAGTTGCAATATTAAAGTTTTAGTATGAAACATGTAGTAGTTATAAAATTTATGACCCGGTTCATGCAACCCGAAAATTTTATCTTAATTTCTTCTAATTTACACTTTAAACCTTGGTCTTTCCCTAACTTATGGAAAGACCGTCTTTCAAGAGACAGACTCAAAGATAAATACTTGTATTGTTTTTGTAACTATTAATAATAAAACATTATGGCACGTCACAATTTGCTTCACGAGACCAAAATCTCATCATCTCTATTATCAATATTTGTATGTATCCATGCCACAGAGAAACCTTGTATAATAATCCGACATGCGGCTAGTATATTTGCAAATTGCATTGAAGGTGCTCTACAGATGGTCATATTGACACCATCAGTATGCCTAGCTAGTAAGCATATTTGTAAAAAAATGGATCATTTTTATTGTTTTATCAATATTTAATTGCTAAAAATGCACATATTTTTAATTTTGTCAATACGTACTCAAATGTAAATTAAGCTATAAATTTAATAATTTTAGGTAAATCATTTATATCATAATTTTTGTTTTACTATAAAGATATAAAATATTTTAAATTTTAAACACTCCTACAATTTTAAAAATAAGTAACTGATAATAAATTTTAATTTATGTAAACATTATAAATAATCAGAAATATCGTGTAAATTTAAGTTTGAAAATAGTTGTTTATGTAATTATAAATTTAAAATAAAATAAAATTTAAATTCACATACTTTATTATCAAATTTCAGTTTAATATTTTAATTAAAAATATTATGACACATCACATTGATTTTTAATTTTTGTTTTTGCTATTCTTGCATTGATTCCAGTGGTGGATCCAAAACCAAATTGAAAGGGGGTGATGGTGAAATTTTTGGTGATCAATCATTTTTTAATACATTCAAATTCCTTCTTATTTACCTAAAATTAGATGTTACAATATAAATGTTAAAGTATCTTTAAACTTTAATAACTAATGGAAATGTATAAAACTAACTACTATAGGATATAAAATTTAAAAATTGTATATACTATTAATTAAAATGTTGAAGTCCTATGATAAAATCATATCAGTGTGTAAAATAATTAAGGGAATTTTTCATTATCTAAATAATTATTCAGCGATCGTAAAAATGAAAACAAAAGAAATTGTATAATATATTAGTATCAAAATAAGAAATTATAAATTAATTTATCACAAATATTTTTGGAAGGAATAAAACGTACGTGAATGACTTAAAAATAGTTTAACTTTTAAATAGTCAAAAACCCTAAGCAAACAATATTTAAATATTTTTAAGAGTTAATTGCTATGAAGGAATTTGTAGTGGATGTTTCCTCCCCTTCATTAATGGATGCCGATTGTTACTGCAATTTCATTCAAAACCAAAGTTTTTAAACACATAAAATCTTAATCAAAGTTCAAAGAAATTCATATCTTTCTCCTTTTATTAATCACATTATTGATTTTTTCTAGATCTGAAAATTTTTCTATTTGAACGAAGAGTTCATCTCTTGAAAGACGGTATTTCCACAAGTTATGGAAAAACCAAGGTTTGAAGTGCAAATTAGAATAAAAGAAGATAAAATTTTCGGGTTGTATGAATCGGGTTATAAATTTTAATGCTACATGTTGAATACTCCCTCCATTTTTTTTCATTGGCACACTTACTAAAAGTGGTATTTTTTTTAATTGGCACTTGCTATTTTGGGCAAGTTTAAGGTTTTTACATCCACTCATTTTACTTTCTCTTCTTTCAATTCAATTTCATCCACTCATTTAGCATCTTCTCAATTCTAACACCAAAAGAGAGGTGCCAATGAAAAAAAAAATGGAGGAAGTAATAAATTGTGAATATTACAACTAAGACATTCTACCTTTTATTATTATAATTAAACTCCGTCTTTCCATAACCTTATGGAAAGACGGTCTTTCCCCCTTGAACGAAATCATAACTAGTGGAATTTTTTTTTTCACTTCTACCATTGTTCGATGGATCATACATGGGGCTCTAGCACCACTTAACCCATACTAGATTCGCCCTTGATGGAGACCAAAATTTCATCATCAAAATATGTTATTAATATGTTTTATTCTACATCACACAAAAATCCTATCCTCTCTATCCCAAGTTAAACTGAACACTTTACTATTTGATATTATTCGATCCCTATCAAACTTTGATTGCATATTTAAATAATCATATAAGCAACAATATTGTCGTATGCGATATTGTAGGATTCGTCATAATAAGTCATAATAAATAGTTTCTAAATATCAACTCCTTATTTTACCGTTATTATGCATAGTTAACTATATTAATGGTCAAATATATTTTCTTGATAACCGTGACAAAGATTTTATACAATTTAACATGAGACAGAGAGTATAATAATTCGTCATATAACTTCTATATATGGATGGATATTTTTTTTATTGGAATGGATATGTATCTTTCTATATATAGAATCAGCAACAACCAACCAACACTATCAAGTCTCCCATCCACTTTCCATATATAGCATAGAGTGGTTCAACACCCACGGGTGTACCCCAGCGGTTGGGACATGGGTGGGATTGCCATTACCCCAGGTTCGATTCTCGAGTGGCAGTGTGGAGAGTTCTTGCTTTGCAAGGCTCCCTTGTGCGCACCGAGACAAGGCCGAGCCCATGGGTCCTGGCGCTGGGCTACCGTGATTTACCTCTCATACGATGGCCTGAGTGTGGGCTGGTATGGGCCCTGAGGGCGAGGGTATCGCCTTTAGCCATAGAGTGGTTCATGCTAATGACCTATTTGCATTTATTTGATGAATTGCCTCATTCGTAGCTAATGTGATTTTAGATATATAGAAATGGAAAAATGAATTGCATCATATAGGAATGGAAATGTATCATTCTATATATAGATTTTGCAACAAACACTCTAAGACGACGTATAGGAGTGAGAGTGTATCTTTCCATATATAGAATCTGCAACAAACACTCTAATACGACGTATAGGAATGAGAGTGTATCTTTCCATATATAGAATCTGCAACAAACACTCTAATACGACGTATAGGAATGAGAGTGTATCTTTCCATATATAGAATCTACAACAAACACTCTAATACGACGTACTTTCCATATATACAATCTGCAATTGTCAACAAACAGTAGTCAGTCTCCCACCCGCTTTCCATATAGCATAAAGTGGTTCATGCTAATGATTTATTTGTATTTATTTGATGAATTGCATCATTTGTGGTTAATGTGATTTAGATAACGGGTGTATGTTTGATCGAAAATATAAGTGTTTAGCTTATAAATTAAGTAAGTTTTAATATTTAGTAATAGTTAAAATGTGCTTATTTTGGAAGTAAAAATTATCTTTGAAGCAAAAGTAAAAGTTATATAAAATAACTTTGTCAATAGGCATGGCTCCAACAAACGAGTATTTACAGTACTCTGGTAACATAGATCATCCCTTCATTCTTAATATACATGATGCGTCCACTTTATATGCTTATTTTAGTACTATTTAGGATCCATTTTGTACTCTTTCATTACAACAGCTTGTGTTTTACCATGAAATCCTCTTAGGAGGGGTAAGAGCAACTTTGCGCTCTTTTACCCCTTTTAAGTAGATGTTTTGTGTAACGAAGTAATGAAGACCGGAGGCCATTGAAGACTACACTTTCGAAGATTTTGAAGACTTGCTTCGAAGACGTGAAGACCGGAGGCCACTGAAGATCATTTTTGAAACCGTTGAAGACTTAGAAGTTGAGAAGAGTGACTATGGAGATGACTACATGCCACAAGGAGGAGAAGAAGAAATAATGAAAAAATTCTGGTTACCGTCGCGAGTCGCGACGGACTCGTCGCGACCAACATGTTCGTCGCGAGTCGCGACGGCCACTGACCAGAATCCTACTTTCTTTTCCTTCCACTATAAATACCATTTTTCTCTCCTCTCATTCTACTTCTTCAGCAGCTGCGAAATTGTACTGTTCTAAACCCTATTTCTCCATTTTTCTTCTTTGATTCATCTAGTTGCTTTGATTTGTTGTTTTAGATAGATTAGTATGAACTCTATTAGCTAATCTCATCTCTTGGGAGCAATTGACCTAAGCTTCCAAACCTATGTCCTAAGAACACTTTGTAGCTTGTTTATTACTCTTGCTATTATGCATTTGTGGGAATTTAATGTGTTTGTTGATTTCATCATAGTAGTTGAAAGCTTGAGTATATGAAATGCTTGTATTAATTGCTAGCTAGGGTTTGGGGAAATTGGGTTAAATTTCCCCCTGTTCTTGTTAGGAATCTATAAGTATGATTTAGAGCTTTTGATTATGTTGATGAATTGATGATTGCTAGATAAATATGCAATGTTGAACTCTTTGCCATGTTTATCAATTGTAGCAAATGGGAGAGGTCTATGAGTGGTCGCTCTTGATCAATCCCGTGTAAATGCATAGGTCGGTTAAATGCTTAGTCACGGTGTAGTGGTTATAAGTGTTGCCGAGTTTGTTGATCCTTCAGGCTAAATGCCATTAATGGGATACCTTGAGTCGTGGTCGCGACTCGGGAGTCATTGGTGAGGTTTGACAAGAGATGTTGAACTCACTCTTGCAAACTACTATCTAAGAAGGATAGAAGTTTAGTCTTCACAGCAAGTAGTGAAAGTAGTAAATAAGTCACATGTTCAATGATGGAAACAAGGTTTGGAAGTGAAAGTCGATTGCGCCCAAGGCTCAGTAATTGTATTTTCATCACATCTCTATTTGCACTTACATGATTAGCATCATCCTCTTGATTTGCTAATTGTTGTATTTCAACTTGCTAATTTAGGAACCATCCAACCAACTTTCCCCCCCTTTGTTTACATGTTTATATATATATATATATATATATATATATATATATATATATATATATCTCAGTATGTATATGCTTAGTATGTTTTCTCATATAGGTGTTTAAGTACTTAGAAAAATCCCTTTTCCTGTGGACGACCCCATCTTGCCACTATTTACATTATTGTGGATAGGACGCATTAAGGGCTTAAAAATATTAACTTTGAGAGGTACGGCGACGACCTCCCAATACATGAAGATATATAAGCATTTTCACAAGAAAATTAGTAACACTTTCTTTCTTATATTCTTCGTGAATCGAGTTTTAAGAATTTTAAATACTCTTCATGCCTCATTCAAAGTATACTAGTGTAGCTACACCAGGTGTTGCACGGTGAGCTTGATAAAAAGTTATAGAAATTGTATAGGAATGTTAAAAGAGTTGTAATTGAAGCTATAAATGTACCCCCTCGAGGGCTGAGAGCTGGACCCCTTCAAGGATAGAGGAGTCCATCCCTCCGAGGGCTGAGAGCTAGACCCCTTCGAAGATTGAAGAGTCATTCCCTTCGTGGACTGAGAGCTGGACTCCTTCGAGGATAGAAGAGTCCATCTCTTCGAGGGCTGAGAGCTCAACCCCTTCGAGGATAGAAGACTCCATCCCTTCGAGGGTTGACAGCTGGACCCCTTCAGGGATAGAAGACTCCATCCATTCGAGGGCTGAGAGCTGGATCCTTTCGAGGATAGAACACTCCATCCCTTCCAGGACTGAGAGCTGGACCCCATCGAGGACTAAGAGTCCATCCCTTCGAGGGTTGAGATCTCGACCCCTTCGAGGACTGAGAGTCTATCCCTTCGAGGGCTGAGAGCTTAACCCCTTTGAGGATAGAAGAGTCCATCCCTTCGAGGGCTGAGAGCTCGACCCCTTCGAGGATAGAAGAGTCCTTCCCTTCGAGGGCTTAGAACTCGACCCCTTCGAGGACTGAGAGTTGGACCCCTTCGAGGATAGAAGAGTCCATCCCTCTGAGGACTGAGAGATAGACCCCTTCGAGGATAGAAGAGCCTATCCCTTTGAGGGCTGAGAGCTAGACCCCTTCGAGGATAGAAGAGTCCATCCCTTTGGGGGCTGAGAGCTCGACCCCTTCGAGGATAGAAGAGTCCATCCATTCGAGGGCTGAGACCTCTACCCCTTCAAGGATAGAAGAGTCCTTCCCTTCGAGGACTGAGAGTTGGACTCCTTCGAGGATAAAAGAGCCCATCCCTTCGAGGGCTGAGAACTCGACCCCTTCAAGGACTGAGAGTCCATCCCTTTGAGGGCTGAGAGCTGGACCCCTCCGAGGATAGAAGTGTCCATCCCTTTGAGGGCTAAGAGTCCATCCCTTGGAAGACTGAAAGCTGGAGCCCTTCGAGGGCTTAGAGTCCATCCCTTCGAGGGCTGAGAGCTGGACCCCTTCGAAGGCTGAGAGCTTGACCCCTTTGAGGATAGAAGACTCCACCCCTTCAAGGGCTGAGAGTGGCACCCTTTCGAGGGCTGAGAGCTGGACCCCCTTGAGGATAGAAGGGTCCATCCCTTCGAGGGTTGAGAGTCCATCCCTTGGAGGGCTGAGAGTCCATCCCTTGGAGGGCTGAGAGCTGGACCCCTTCCAGGGCTGAGAGCTGGACCCCTTGGAGGATAGAAGAGTCCATCCCTTCGATGGCTGAGAGCTCAACCCTTTGAGGATAGAAGAGTCCATCGCTGAGAGCTCGACCCCTTCGGGGATAGAAGAGTCATTCCCTTCGTGGGCTGAGAGCTAGACCCCTTCGAGGATAGAAGAGTCCATCCCTTCGAGGGCTAAGAGCTCGACCCCTTCGAGGATAGAATACTCCATCCCTTCGAGGGCTGACAGCTAGACCCCTTCGAGGATAGAAGAATCCATCCCTTCGAGGGCTGAGAGCTGGACTCCTTCAAGGATAGAAGACTCCATCCCTTCCAAGTTTGAGAGCTGGACCCCATCGAGGACTAAGAGGCCATCCCTTTGAGGGCTGAGATCTCGACCCTTTCGAGGACTGAGAGTCCATCCCTTCAAGGGCTGAGAGCTTGACCCCTTCGAGGATAGAAGAATCCATCCCTTTGAGGGCTGAGAGCTCGACCCCTTTGAGGATAGAAGAGTCCTTCTCTTCGAGGGCTTAGAACTCGACCCCTTTGAGGACTGAGAGTTGGACCCCTTCGAGGATAGAAGAGCTCATCCCTCCGAGGACTGAGAGATAGACCCCTTGGAGGATAGAAGAGCCCATCCCTTTGAGGGCTGAGAGCTAGACCCCTTCGAGGATAGAAGAGTCCATCCCTTCAGGGGCTGAGAGCTTGATCCCTTTGAGGATAGAAGAGTCCATCCATTCGAGGGCTAAGAGCTTGACCCCTTTGAAGATAGAAGAGACCTTCCCTTCGAGGACTGAGAGCTGGATCCCTTTGAGAATAGAAGAGCCTATCCCTTCGAGGGCTGAGAACTCGACCCTTTCGAGGACTGAGAGTCCATCCCTTCGAGGGTTGAGAGCTGGACCCTTTTGAGGATAGAAGAGTCCATCCCTTCGAGGGATGAGAGCCCATCCCTTGGAGGGCTGAGAGCTGGAACCCTTTGAGAGCTGAGAGCTGGAACCCTTTGAGGGCTGAGAGCTGGAACCCTTTGAGGTCTTAGAGTTCATCCCTTTGAGGGCTGAGAGCTTGACCCCTTCAAGGATAGAAGACTCCATCCCTTCAAGGGCTAAGAGTTGTACCCCTTCGAGGGCTGAGAGCTGGACCCCCTCAAGGATAGAAGAGTCCATCCCTTCTAGGGCTGAGAGTCCATCCCTTGGAGGGCTGAAAGCTGGACCCCTTCGAGGGCTGAGAGATAGACTCATTCGAGGGCTGAGAGCTAGACCCATTCGAGGGTTGAGAGCTGGATCCCTTCGAGGGCTGAGATTCCATCCCTTCGAGGGCTGAGAGCTCGACCCCTTCGAGGATAGAAGCCTCCATCCCTTCGAGGATTGAGAGCTAGACCCCTTCGAGGACTAAGAGTCCATCCCTTCGAGGGCTGAGATCTCGATCCCTTCGAGGACTGAGAGTCCATCCCTTTGAGGGCTGAGAGCTGGACCCCTTCGAGGGCTGAGAGCTGAACCCTTTCGAGGGCTGAGAGCTAGACCCCTTCGAGGACTGGAGACTCCATTCCTTCGAGGGCTGAGAGCTAGACCCCTTCGAGGACTGAAGACTCCATCCCTTCGAGGGCTGAGAGCTAGACCCCTTCGAGGATAGAAGAGTCCATCCCTTCGAGGGCTAAGAGTCCACGAGTCCACCCCTCAAAGGGTTCCCAAAACGATGTCATTTTCGTCGGCTACCTGGCAGCACATGCAGCCGCACATGGAGGCGCCGCAACTTTTGACAAATGGGATGCACAAAAGGACAAAAGTGTTGCCCAAAACGATGTTGTTTTGGGCGGCCACTTAAGAGCACATAGAAGGGCACATATTCGTCTTTCCTGGGAAATAACCACTATGCCCCTGACCACGGTTGACACAAGCGTGCCGTTTCCAAGTATTCCTTTTATATAGTAACCAGATAAATTAATTTTGAGTGTAATTTTAAAATTAATAAAACAAAAAGTAGTAGAGTAGAAAAGATTAGGATAGAGATTGGAAATTGAATAGAGTAATGAAGAAGTAATTTAAGTGAGTAAATAATGACTAAGGGAGAGATTTTTAATTTAAAAAGAAAAAAAAAATTTATCAGGGCAAAGTTTTGGGAAAAATCATCGTTCCATAACCTTATGAAAATATGAGGTTTAATTATAATAGCTAAATGTAAAATATTTTAGTTGCAATATTAATATTTATGATGCAACGTGTAGTAGTTATAAAGTTTATAACCCAATTCATGCAACCCAAAATATTTATCTTCATTTTTTTTAATTTACACTTTAAACATTGGTATTACCATGACTTAAAAGATAGTCTTTCTTCAAGAGACATACTCTCTTATTAAAGTAGAAAATAACAAAAGTAGTTAATATTTGTTGGAAATTTGGATAGATTGAAAACGAATTTTAATTAGGATAGAGGAAGCAGTGGCGGAACACTGGGGATCAAGAGGTGCCTAGTTCTGTCATTCTTTTTTTTAATTGGTATTTTGTAGTATTGTTCTTGTATGTTGTATATTTTTTTGTAAAAAAGACTGTGGTCCCCTCAAAATAAATTTATCGTCGAAATATGTAGAGTGCTGAAGAAATGCAAATTATTGAAGAAGAAATTAGTTTAAAATATTAGGATTCTTTGTTTTTAAAATAAAATTTTATTTTACGCAGTTTGAAGTTTATGCCGAGATTTTTGTGTAATTATTGAGGAAGATTATGAAGATTTTGATTTGGATGCGATTCTTTTTTAAAAGTGAAAATAAATTTGAGGAAGATTATGCTTTAAATTGATTTTGCAGAAAGGTTTCTGCCAAAAGTTTAGTTTGTCTCACATAAGACCATATCTATTTCTAATGTAGAGTCCAACAAGAAATCTAGTTACTTTTTATCTAATTTTACATTTAATGTTTATTCAAATTATACTTGAAAGAGTCCGTCTCTTGAAAGACAGTTTTTCTATAAGTTATGAAAATACCAAGGTTTAAAGTGCAAATTAGAAGAAAGGAAGATAAAATTATTGGGTTGCATGAATCAGGTTATAAACTTTATAACTACTACACGTTACGTACTAATTTTTTAATATTGCAAATTAGACCTTTTACTTTTTATTATTTTAATTAAATCTCATTTTTCCATAAGTTTATGGAAAGACGGTCTTTCTCAACACTTTGCCTACTTGAAAAATGTCTTAACAATCTTATTTAATAATAAAAAAAATTTTAATTCCAGAAATTATTTTAGTATTAATTTTTTTAGAAAATCAACAAAAGGCAAAAAAATCAATCGAAAGGAGAAAAAAAATCAACGAAAGGAGAAAAAAAAAATCAACGAAGGCCCTTATATCAAATTGGATCAATTTCAAAAGTAACAATTTTTTATTTTCTTTAGCACTAGTTTGTCTTTAGTATTTGACTTATTTTGTCCTTTAATAACTAATATAGTAAAATGAGTAGATGTAATAACCTTAAACTTGCCAGAAATAGAAAATGTCAATATAAAAAAATACTTCGAATTAGAAAGTGTGCCACTATTAAAGAAACAGAAGGGGTGCTATGATTTGTTAATCGGTTCGAGATATTTTTTTTAATATGATTTGTTCCTCTATAAAATTCTGGATTCAGCCTCCGAGGAGAAGTATGTACTTTCTCCATTTCTTTATACATGATACATTTTTTTTTTGGGTTACTTGTTTTATATTAGTATACTTACTGTTTTTTACAATATTGCTTCACTTTCATTCATTTACTCTACTTTTTATCTTTAAATTTATTTTCACTCACTCAATTCATTACACCTAAACCTATTATCAGTTTTAATTATTTCTCCGTAAAATAAGCCATAAGGTAGGCGAATAATGAGGTGATGCCAGATCAACACGAAATAAATAATTATATTAGTTGGTTTTATGCAGTGACGTAATTAGCCGCCTAATTAGTAATGGAACGGAAGGTCTATTCTATGCTTTATGCTTACGAGCTAAATAAGTTTCTAGGAGATGATACTTGTTCAATAGGTAGAGACATGATGATGGAAGAAGCAAAGAAGGCAAGCAAAACTACCACTGCTTATTCTCAAAAAATTAAAAATAAATAAAAATAAACAATGCAAAATCAAAATAAAAATGCCATGCTAAAATGTTCCCAACTCACATAGGTGGTTAACATGCAAACACTGAAGCTGCATGCTCACCACGTGGAAAAGTAGTATTATTACACTTTTTTCAAAAAATAATTACTCCCTCCATACTTGGCGAATCTGCACAATTTTTTGTGAACTTTCTTATGACACATTTGACCATAAATTTAAATTAGTATATAGGGGCCAATATCATCATGTGAGATAATGGTAGATTTCACGCATCATGTAGTTTCTAAATATCAAATTTCAATACACTAGTATCATAAGTAATCAAAGACATTGATGGTCAAATATGACCCAAGAAAATTGATAAAAAGTGTGCACATTGGCCTGGTGCGGAGGGATTATATAAATACCTTGAGCTTTAAATAAATATATATACTTAATTTTAACTATTTATTTTTAGGCAAAGTCTTGGGAAAGACGGTCTTTCCATAGGCTTATGGAAAGACGGGGTTTAACTAGAATAATAAAAGGTAAAAGGCCTTAGTTGCAATATTAAACTTTTAGTATGCAACATGTAGTAGTTATAAATTTTATAACCCGGTTCATGCAACCCGAAAATTTTATCTCCATTTCTTCTAATTTACACTTTAAACCTTGGTCTTTCCATAACTTATGGAAAGACCGTCTTTCAAGAGACGGACTCTTATTTTTAAAGTTGGTAAATACATTTATTTAAAAATAAATAAAAATATATTCATATTTAAATGAAATGAGAAAGCTTTCCTTTTGACCAACTAACATTTTGATCAATTATGAAAAACCTCATTTCAATAAATTTTATGGTCAAATTATAATTATTTATACATTACAATACATTTTAAAGGTTTTAAAATTTTCTAGGAACCTCGTTGCAATAAATAAAAAAAATACATCAAATCAGCTCATTAGTTATATCAATTATAAAATAACTCAGTCTTAAGATTAGTTGGCCTAAAACAAAACTTTGTGAAATAAAATTGGTAGAAAAATAATTCCTCTTTTAAACATATTTGTTTTCAAAATAGGTAAATATGTTTATTTATTAATATTGTTAAATATATTAATATATTTAATATAATGTATTTATTTTGTTCAAATAAAATAAAGTATCAAAACTTTTTTAGGCGGTGGATAAGCAACTTCATTGCTTACATGTTTATATGTTGTATGACTGACCTTTCACGTAGCGTTTCGATTTGGGAAAGTCTCAGGAAAGACGGTCTGTCCACAAGATTATAAATAGACCAAGGATCAATTTGCAAATTAGATAAAGTCAAAATAATTCGCGTACGGTACAATACTAGTGACTACTAGAAGGCAGTTGAATACGTGATCCTCTATTGAGCTCCAGGAGCATCTAGGGTGGCGACACCACAGTCGTCGACGACCTTTTTGGCGTTTGGGGAGTTGTCGTACTGCTTCAGGTTGGGATCTCTGATGTACCAGCAAAGGCAAGGCCTCTGCTCCCTCAGCTTGCTGCAGCATACCGCCGTCGGATTTTGGCCGGACATTATCGCCAGAAAGCAGGGGCTGATCTCCGTCGGGCTGCAAGTAACCGCCGTGCTCACTTTCACCTAGACCAGCATCAGGAAAATGACCAACACAGCCAACCGCTGGAAATTCTTCATTTTTGTTGTGATTTGTTTGTTAATAGCAGATGATGAAGCTTTAGCTTTGCCATAGAGAAGGAAAGGGATTTATATAGTAAATGTAAGACTTAGTTTCATCTACTGCTCACTTTTTGTTGTGATTTTTGCAGAACCATATCACTCTCAAAGAAACTATATGCACTATAATGTATGTAGGTAGTTTATTTCACACTAGACTCAAGGCTGTTTCAACCATGAGACATTCATTATTAGGTTCTTGATATAATTTTCTAACTATGAAGCTTTTGCAGTAGATGAAAATAGTTGTCTTATTGCATTTCAATGACCCCAAGATTACCAATATGGCCTGATGCTACATGAAACCCGATTAAGCATCGCCGCCCATCCCTTACTGTGACCTGCAAAACAAAGCCCTCCGAGGTTACCCGGGGGGGGGGGGGGGGGGGAGCTACCATGGTAAAGTCAACCCCAATGTATGTAATGAGGAATACCTGAGCATAATCATAATAGGAGACATACTTGTATATATGCTCTCTCAACCCTAGGGTTTTTATGGGATTACCCTTCAACCCTATTAGGCCAACTTGGCCCAATTGTTTATATTATATGATTATTCATTATTTTAAATATTGGGCCATTGGGGATCTTTGCACTATCAAGAAGTCCCTAGAAAATCAAATGACCTTTTGAGGTCTGAGAGGCTCTTCAAATAAGTTGATACCTTAGGAGCCTTTCGGGGGGTTTAGTCCTCGATATAACGTTTGGTTTTCTGAATAGGTGCTACCTAAATAATTTTGCAGAACAACCATATCACTCTCAAAGAAACTATATGCACTATAATGTATGTAGGTAGTTTATTTCACACTAGACTCAAGGCTGTTTCAACCATGAGACATTCATTATTAGGTTCTTGATATAATTTTCTAACTATGAAGCTTTTGCAGTAGATGAAAATAGTTGTCTTATTGCATTTCAATGACCCCAAGATTCCAATATGGCCTGATGCTACATGAAACCCGATTAAGCATCGCCGCCCATCCCTTACTGTGACCTGCAAAACAAAGCCCTCCGAGGTTACCCGGGGGGGGGAGCTACCATGGTAAAGTCAACCCCAATGTATGTAATGAGGAATACCTGAGCATAATCATAATAGGAGACATACTTGTATATATGCTCTCTCAACCCTAGGGTTTTTATGGGATTACCCTTCAACCCTATTAGGCCAACTTGGCCCAATTGTTTATATTATATGATTATTCATTATTTTAAATATTGGGCCATTGGGGATCTTTGCACTATCAAGAAGTCCCTAGAAAATCAAATGACCTTTCGAGGTCTGAGAGGCTCTTCAAATAAGTTGATACCTTAGGAGCCTTTCGGGGGGTTTAGTCCTCGATATAACGTTTGGTTTTCTGAATAGGTGCTACCTAAATAATTTTGCCATATAATATTCTCTCATTTGAGAATTTCTCACGATAGGAGGACCACCAGGCCGAAACTCGAGAGTGAAAGACTGATCGAAGCCAATTTTGGGTTGTGCTGAACCTCGAGATAGAAAAACCTGTGGGCCAAAAATTGAAAATGAAAGGTTGATCGAAGCCAATTTTGAGTTGAAGCTCGAGAATGAAGGCTGATCGAAGTCCATTTTGAGCTAAAGCTCAAGAGTGAAAGACTAATCGAAGCCAATTTTGAGCTGAGACTAAAAAATGAAAGGCCGATCGAAACCAATTTTAAACTGTGCCGAATCTCGGATAGAAGGACCACCAGACCGAAAGTCGAGAACCAAAGGCTAATTTTAGCCAATTTCAAGCTGAGACTAAAAAATGAAAGGTCGATCGAAGCCAATTTTGGACTGTGCCGAATCTCGGGATAGAAGGGCCACCAGGCCGAAACTCGAGAACGAAAGGCCAATCGAAGCCAATTTTGAGCTAAGAATCAAAGATGAAAAGACTAATCGAAGCCAATTTCGAGCAGAAACTCGAGAGTGAAAACCTGATCGAAGCCCATTTCGAGCTGAGACGCAAAGATGAAAAGCTGATCAAAGCCAATTTTGAGCGGAAGCTCGAGAGTGAAGGGCTAATCAAAGCCCATTTCGATTTGGGACTCGAAGATGAAGGGCTGATCAAAGCTCATTTCGAGTTGAGACTCAAAGATGAAGGGCTAATCGAAGGCAATTTTGATTATTTTGAAGGGTTTAATCCCATGACGCTCATATGCGTAGGGGGGTCTCAGCCCCAAACGCTTTATAGGCCGCCGAGGCTTTTCAATTGCTTTCAACTATTCAATTCCTCAGCACTCATATATGTAGGGGATTTCAGCCTCGAGCGCTTGACAAGCCCTGGATGCCCTTCGATTATTTGACAGGTTTTTATCCCTGGTACTTATACATGTAAAAGGGGTTCTCAACCCCAAGCGTTTAATGTGTTAAGGGTTCATTGCGGGTTAGCTTCGAATCTGTTGTTCGAGCAGATTAATGTATCGGAGGTCCGACCCTCAACTTTCTAGTCTGTGTTAGAGCTCGAGGGCCTAGATCTACCTTATTTATTTCCCAGGGACCTTTAGGCCCCAGAAAGTCTGAGTAAGGGGTTCGACCCTCAGAATTATATTATGTGTTGAAAACCGAGAGCCTTCGAGCTCCAATAGACAGAAGTAGGGGATTTGACTCTCAGCCTTCTAGTCTGTGTTAGAATCCGAGGGTGTTCGAATCTTAGGATTTAGAAATTGGAGATTCAAACTTTGGGCTTCTAATCTGTGTTAGAATCCGAGGATGTTCGAATCCCTGTATTTAGAAAAAGGAAATTCAAAATTTGGTCTTCTAACTTGTGTTAGAGATTGATGATGTTCATATTTAGGAATTGGGGATTTGAACTTCGGGCTTCTATTCTGTGTAGAATTCGAGGATGATTGAATCCTAGCATTTAGGAATAGAAAATTTGGCCTTCAGCTTTCAAATCCGTGTTGGAATCTGAGGGCGTTCGAATCCTAGCATTTAGAAAAAAAAAGATTAGAACTTTGGGCTTCTAATCTGTGTTAGAGTTCGAGGATGTTTGAATCCTAATATTTAGGAATAGGGAATTCAAACTTTAGGCTCCTAATTTGTGTTAGAATCCGAGGATGTTCAAATCCTAATATTTAGGACTAGGGGATTCGAACTTCAGGCTCCTAATCTGTGTTAGAATCCGAGGATGTTCGAATCCTAATATTTAGGAATAGGGGATTCAAACTTCAGGCTCCTAATCTGTGTTAGAATTCGAGGATGTTTGAATCCTAATATTTAGGAATAGTGGATTCAAACTTCGAGCTTCTAATATGTGTTAGAATCCGAGGATGTTCGAATCCCTGTATTTAGGAATAGTGGGTTTGACCTTCGACCTTCTAACCTGTGTTAGAATCCGAGGTTGTTTGAATCCCTATGGTTAGGAATAGATGATTTGACCTTCAGCCTTATAATCCATGTTAGAATCTGAGGATGTTCGAAACCTAATATTTAGGAATATGGGATTCAAACTTTGAGCTTCTAATATATGTTAGAATACGAGGATGTTTGAATCCCTGTATTTTTAAGCCCTTGAAGCATTTTTAGATATATGTATGGGGTTCAACCTTTTTCATTTACAAGTCCCCATGGTATCCATACATAGATGTAAGGGATTCGACCCTTTTCTTTATAAGTCATCATGATGTTTTTCAAAGGTAGCTTCGAGCCCCTTAAAGCCATCGTGGCATTTGACAAAGGTGGCTCCGGTTTCCTTGAAGGTAGGGGGCACCTTACGACCTATAGCAACGTTTTTGTTGGGCGCGCTACACCCCGGTCAAGGATTTACATGTCGAGTGTGTGTAAGGATTTTGATCCTTTAGCGCTTATGTATGCGGGGGGTTGACCCAAAGCGTTTATGTATATGCAAGGATATGATTCCTTGAGCGCTTACGCATATGTAGGGTTTGACCCAAAGCGCTTGGCAGACCATTGAGACCTTTCAAGTGTATGCAAGAATATGATCCTTGAGTGCTTATGTGTATGTGAGGGTCATATAAGTTTGGCCCCGAGTGCTTAATTATAAGGGTTTGAATAAGGCCATGGAGGCCTTTCAAGGAGAATCCTTCGACCTATAGCGTCATTTGTGTTGGGGGCGTAAGCCGCGATTGAGGATGTTATAAATTTGGTACCGATGAGGGTGTCCTTGAATTTACAGCGGTACTTTCCCTTGGGTAAGCTACACCCATTCAAAGGGTACCACTCATAGATAATAAAGGGTTCCACATTGATTAATCACAATGTTTTTATCCCCATTGCTTATTCATGCAAAAGGGGAATTCAACCCATAACGCCCGATGAGCTGTGGGGGTCATATAAGTTTTTGATTCTTCTAGTTAAGGAGAGTGAAACTCAAGAGTGAAATGCCTTTGCAGCTGAATCCCGAGTTTGAAAGACCACCGGGTCAAAACTCGAGAGTGAAAAGCTGATCGAAGCTAATTTTGAGGTGAGACTCGAGGATGAAAGACTGATCGAAGCCCATTTTGAGCAGAATCTCAAGAACGAAAGACTGATCAAAGCCCATTTTGAGCCGAGAATTGAAAATGAAAGGCTGATCGAAATAAATTTTGAGTAGAGACTCGAGAATGAAAGGCCAATCGAAGCCAATTTTGAGCTGAGACTAAAAAATGAAAGGCTGTTCGAAGCCCATTTCAAGCAGAAAATCGAGAATGAAAAGCTAATCGAAGCCCATTTCCAGGTGAGACTCAAAATGGAAAGGCTGATCGAAGCCAATTTTGATTACTATCGATGATTCGATTCTTGACCAGGTTTATTTACGTAAAGGGAGATTTTGCCCAAAGCGCTAAACATGCTATGAATGCGTTGTCGCTGATATCATGAGAGGGGATTTAGACCCCAAGCGCTAAACATGCTATGAATGCCTTGGCGCTGATACCATGAGAGAGGATTTTGACCCCAAAGTGTTCGATGGGCTGTGCTGGCCCTTCGAATATGTACTGCTCCGATTTGAGGAGAGTGGCACTTGATGCACGCTCGATGGGCTCTGTTGACCCTTCGAATATAAGCTACTCCGATTTGAGGGGAATGACGCTTGATGCGTGTTCGATGAGCTTTGTTGGCCCTTCGAATATGTATTACTCTGATTTGAGGAGAATGACGCTTGATGAACATTCGATGGCCTTTGTTGGCCCTTCGAATATGTGCTACACCGATTTGAGGAGAATGGAGCTTGATGCACGTTCGATGAGCTTTGTTGGCATTTCGAATATGTATTACTCCGATTTGAGGAGAATGATGCTTGATGCGCGTTCGATGGCCTTTGTTGGGCCTTCAAATATGTGCTACTCCGATTTGAGGAGAATGACGCTTGATGTGCATTCGATGGGCTTTGTTGGACCTTCAAATATGTATTGCTCCGGTTTGAGGAGAATGGCGCTTGATGCGTGTTCGATGGGCTTTGTTGGGCCTTCGAATATGTATTACTCCGAATTGATGAGAATGACGCTTGATGCGCGTTCAATGAGCTTTGTTGGCCTTTCGAATATTTTACAAGGTCTGTGCCTTGGGCGCTTGTTACGCGTTCGAGGGGCTTTGTTGGCCCTTTGAATATTTTACAAGATCTGTGCCTTGGAAGCTTGTTGCGCGTTCGAGGGGCTTTGTTAGCCCTTCGAATATTTTACAAGGTCCGTGCCTTGGACACTTGTTGCGCGTTCGAGGGGCTTTGTTAGCCCTTCGAACATTTTACAAGGTTCGTGCCTTGGACGCTTGTTGCGCGTTTGAGGGACTTTGTTGGCCCTTCGAATATGTACTAATGAGGATGTTCTTGGATTTACAACGGTGCGTCACTGAGGTGTGCTACCCCCAATCCAAGAGCACCGGTCATTGGTAGATTTTTAACTACTTCGCAAAAAATACAATACGAGCAAATATATTGCACATTTCAAGGTTTAGTTGTGACATGAGGCCTTGCCTGAAGAAAGCGTTGAGCGAAAATAATCCAGCACACACTTAGCACCCATTGTAGCGTGGCTAGGCAAAAAGACTAGTTACACGGTCACTTGATTTTCACTAAGAAGAAAGCAAAGTAATTATTTATCGTCATTATTGCGAAAGGCTAATTTATCGCCATTATTTAGAAGAATTGAATAATTTAATTCAATACTCAAACTTATCCAGTGTGTGTTTTGCGGGGGCACCATCAAATTCAGTAGGCCACCGAACTCATGGGGGGCATAATTGAACTTAGCGGAGACGTCATCGAATTTAGCAGGGGCACCACCGAATTCAGTGGGGCACCACTGAACTCAGCGAGGGCACCACCAAATTCAGTGGGGGCGCTACCATTTTGGCACGGGCACCGACCAACTTCGAATGGGGGCCTCCGACCTCCAGCAAGTTGTTTGGTCCATTTCCATATTTCTTGGGCCCAAAACCACCATTTTGGCCTTGTCTAGAATCCTTTTGGTGGCCATGAGTTTGGTGATTAACATGGGGCCACCTGATTTGAGTTTGCAAACAATTCTACGCATGTGAAACTTTTGTTTTTGACCAAAAGCTACCACAAACTCAAATAATAAAGACTTTTCTAAAAGCTTCCCAAAACTCATCCATTCTAAATTGGATTTGGAGAAAATTCTATCTTTGGGGCCTAAGTAATGTCATATGGATGCGAGGACACATTCACTTAATGCGTCCTCTTCATTATTTTATTTTTTTAATTTTGAAAAAATAGATGACGCATTTGCTAAATGCGTCTCTTTATTATTATTATTTTTTTATTTTTGGAAAAATAGAGGACACATTTACATTATTTTTATTTTTTTTTGGAAAAATAGAGTAATGCGTCATCATCATTTTTTTCCAGAATCCAACTTCCTCAAACTTCTTCGAACACCATCCATTGCAACAGTCGATTATACTTTGTAAAAGAAAAAAAGTTTAAAAATTGAACGCATAAGAATAAATGGTAAATAAATATACACACACCAACGAAATATCTCATCACCACCATTAATTTTAAACACATCATGTAATACAACATCTACTAATGATAAAACTCATTAATTTTTTCAAACCTTTCTTTTCAATACAAATAACCGAAAGAGTTGGTCTCTTGAAAGACGGTATTTCCATAAGTTATGGAAAGATCAAGGTTTAAAGTGCAAACTAGAAGAAATGAAGATAAATTTTTTGGGTTGCATGAATCGGGTTATAAACTTTATAACTATTACACATTGTATAATAAATTTTTAACATTGCAACTAAAACTTTTTACCTTTTATTATTTTAATTAAATCTCGTCTTTCCCAAGACTTTGCATAACCAAAAAGGTAAATTTCTCATTCATAAATTTAAAAATATATAGCCACAAAAATATTTAGCAAATATTATTTTGTTTAAGAAATTAATAGATTGATAGATGACATGTAAAATAAATAAATTATATTATGTGTTAGTCAATTTTTTTCGGATATTTACAATTTTTCAAATAGAAATATTGAGATGAAGTTAAATAAAGTAAATTGTGATTTTAAACATAAACTCAAATTGCATAGTAATATATTATTCTATGTATTATTTTAAAAAAATATTATATGATTATAAACTATATATATATATATATAGTAAAAATGTATTCGATCTCTTAATTACTCGAATTCTAACTAATATTATTTTAATATATAGAGTTCATCTCTTGAAAGACGGTATTTCCATAAGTCATGGAAAGACCAATGTTTAAAGTGTAAATTAGAAGAAATGAAGATAAAATTTTGGAGTTGCATGAATCGGGTTATAAACTTTATTACTATTACACGTTGCATGATAAATTTTTAATATTGCAACTAAGACCTTTTACTTTTTATTATTTTAATTAAACCATGTCTTTCCATAGGTCTATGAAAAGTCCGTCTTCCCCAAGACTTTGCCTAATAATAAAATAGTTAAATATTATCATAATAATATATAGGCAAAGTTTTGGGAAAGACAGTCTTTCCACAGGCTTATAGAAAGACATGGTATAATTAGAAAATAAAAGGTAAAAATCTTAGTTGTAATATTAAAATTTTAGTTTGCAACATGTATTAGTTATAAAATTTATAACTAGGTTCACGCAACCCAAAATTTGTATCTTTATTTATTCTAATTTATACTTTAAACCTTGATTTTTTCATACTTTCAAGAAACGGACTCTAATATATATAATCCAATATTATATAACTAATAATTGTCACTTTATAGTTAAATTAATAAAAAAACTCCATGTCAAAAATTTCAAAATCAGCATGGTTGCCTCCAAAATTTTGAAAATTACCACACTAACATCTCTTGGGTTTGTAGCCCCTATTCTCCATGGAAAAACAAGTGCGTAACAAATTAACAATGGACTCCATGGAAACCGGCGTGACCTTCAAGCTTGAACTCCGTGGACGGCGTGAGCTCGAGGGCCTACGTCTAGTCAAAGCCCGTCAAATACTTGGCGCGTGATTGCACGCGTAATATTACAAACGTTCAAACAGCGCGCGTGGGTCCTTGCCTAGATCTTCTCCTCCTTCTTGGCGCGTGGAACTCACGCGCGCACCTCTTGCTTGGCAGCAATGATGAAGACTTCGCTCGCTGCATGTGGGCTTAGGTCTCCGGTGCTAATGTCCGCCGGAGAAGGAAAAAAGCTGGCGGTGATGAGCTCACAGCACGCCGGAAAGGACGACGAGCGGGCGGCCACCACACACTGCCTATGTTAATTGGGATCTCCAGCGACGACTTAACATCAATTGATGCAACCGAATTTTGCACCAATTTTATTATATTGGTGTGTAATTTTGGGATTTTGACCAGCACTGTTACGCCCATTTTTTTATCAGAAAAAATGGGCAGATCCCTACCGAATTTGCAAGAAGTAGATTACAGCTGAAGCGGTGAAGGGGACTGACTTTTCTTGGGTTTCAGCAAGTGCATTTGATGCTACCTATAATCTGATTATGTAGCGCCACCTATTCTTTCAGTGTGACTTGCAAAATAAAGCTCATGGGGTTATCGTGGGAGAGTTTTTAATGGTAAAGTCAGTTTCAATATTGTAATAAGGAATAACTGAGCATAATTATAATATGAGAGTATATATGCTCTCTCAACCTTAGGATTTTATAGGATTATCCTTCAATTCTATTGGACCAACTTGGCCCAATTATTTATACTGTATGACTATTTATTATTTTAGCTTGTGATCCAATATTATTGGGTCACTGGAGATTTATGCACTATCATTGCCATTTGTTCTTTGCCTCTGAATCCAGCACCACAGCCAGGGCCTTAACTCAACTTCACGCCACTTTTACCTCATCGGTAACAACCATAATGAGAGTGTTGGTTTGGTGAGATCCTCTTACAAAAGCTATGGTTTCTGGGGGTGAAGAATGATAATTCTTTTATTGTTTTAACTGTCTAGAAGTGTAAGCTTTATGAAATTAAGAGGTGTATTCGTTTATTTATATGTTGCAGCTGCTATTATCTAATGTGTATTTGTTAGTTGTACTGTAAATGACTTTTTTTTCCTTCTCTTTTTTGCTGACCGTTCATTTTGAATTACGAGTTGCATCTGTTTATTTATATGTTGCATATTAGTATTCAATGTGTACTTGTTAGTTGTACTGTCTATAGACCTTTTGTGAATGACTATTTTTTTCTTCTCTTTTTTGCTGATCTTTCTTTTTGAATTATGAAATGCATATGTTTACTTATATGTACATCTGTTACTATTCAATGTGTACTTATTATTTGTACTACCTATGACATTTTATTTTCATTTGTTGTTAGTTGTACATTTTGAATAACGAGTTGCATTTGTTTACTTATATGTTGCATCTATTAGTATCTCGTATGTACTTGTTAGTTGTATTGTGTATGACTATTTTTAAAATTTTCTTTTGTTGTTGCTAGTTGTTCATTTTGAATTAAGAGCTGCATCTGTTTACTTGTATATTGCATTTGGTAGAATCCAGTATGTACATGTTAGTTTTATTGTGTTTAACTTTTACTTTCATTGTTGATTATTGTCCATTTTTTAATTATAAATTGTACCTGTTTGCTTATATGTTGCACATGTAAACATCCAATGTGTATGACTATTTGCTGGAGTTGGATCTAAACTTTTTTTTTGGTTTTAACTTTTAAGGAATCAGACAACATTGAACATTTGATTCCACAAGACGTTCCGACACAGGATGATTCATATGAAGGAGTAGTCCTTTTTGGTATGCTTTCTGTGATTGTTTGAATTTTGTATGGGGTTTGATTGGAGAAGTTTGTTGAGCCTCAATTGATCTTTAAGTAGAATATTTTTTATCTCCACGAAATTTAGACTACTTTGGTTCAGAAAATGTTCCTGTTGGCTAGAGGAGGTTTCAGTGTTGATCCACTCTAAAAGCTTATGGGGATTTTTAAAGGGTGTTAGGTTCGGGCAGTTGTGCTCCAAAGAGATAAGGGGATGAGTAACCTCAGGGTTCAGATTATCTTTGGCATTAGTGATCCTTGAAACTGATTCCTGTACACCTGGGACAGTTTCTGCCTCCTGGTCCATTATATCATTGGATATGTTGTTCGTGGTTTTTGTTTCCTGAAAGCCCGGAGCAGTTTCTGCCGCCCGGTCCAAGCTAGCTTCGGAGACCACTGAATCAGGAGTTTTTCCTGAGCATTGTTCTCCAGAAAATAAATCCTGGCAGTGGTCAACAGTTTTATCCTTTGTGAGGATTGCTACTGGTCTGTTCAGAGTGCTAGGACTGATACTGAGTGTCATTGTGGGAGGGATGGCAGAAGGAATGACAGCAGGGGGTAGGGTGGGAACATGCTGAGAACTGTTAGAGTAATTTTTTTTACTTCGATTTGTGAGGGAGGAGCCGAGGTTACATGCTGTTTCGAGGGACCTGAGATATTGGTAGAAATTAGGGGAGTAGTAGATGGTACCTGGGAGCCTTGTGCAAGGCTCAACACTTCAGAACTTGCCAAACTGCCCAGAACCAGTCCTTTTGCAACAGCAGGTGCCTGAGAGTTTTGCTTAGGGAGTTTGTCAGTTTTTTGCCTGTAGATAGTGGTAGATTTATGCACAGGAGGACCAGTGGAAATGGCACCATTCCCTTTACCTTGGAATCTGCCCTGTTCGTCTTTGGGAATGGATTTCTTACCTTCCTTGACCGAGTTGCTCTGAGGTTTCCATGGTATGAACTTGGTGGAGTTTTTATCGAATCTGCAAACTGATTCAGAATGTCCTAGCCTAAGGCAGTTAGAACAGTATGAAGGAACTCCTTCATATTCAACATATTGCCAAAAACCAAAGTCTCTAAAGCTAAGCCACACTCTTTCAAGTCTAATTTTGGTTACATCTAGTTCAACACAAACCCGTGCAACATGTGGCCTAGTTCGATTGATTGAGGCTCTATCAACCCTAATCGGGGTACCAATCAAACTGCCAATCGACATTAGAACATTAAAATCGAAGAACTGCTGGGGTAAACCGTAGAGTGATATCCATATGGGGACAATGGGGGATTCAGCGTTTGGGTTAAAATTGGGTTCCCATTTTGACATTCGGATGGAATAAGCTCCGAAATTCCAGATCTTATGCAACCAGCAACGATAATAGTCATCGGGTAAGGAGAAGGAAATCAAAACCTGGCGATTGTCGAGTAAGGAGATATTGAAGTGACCTTTGAAGCCAGCGGTGTGGAAATCCCTCCGAAGCTTATCGATCTGGGGGCGACTCCGGGAAAATTTGCCGATCAGAGTCCATTTGAGGGGAGCTTCCAATCGAAGACACTCCTCGTCTGTGAAGTGGAGTCCCGGCTCGCCCAGATGCTCGATCTTGGCTTTTGGGGTGAAGTTCGAATCCGCGAGATGAGCTATGGGGGTGATGTTCAGGGCCTCGCGGAGTTCTTGAGTCACAGCTTGGGCATAGGAGGTTATGGGCGGTGGCTCCGCCATGTCGGCGGCGCCGGAGATGGTGAAAGCGGGCGGCACAGAGCCGTTGAAGGAAGTCGCACCGTCAGTACGTGAGAAATCGCACACAAAAACGGTTCTAACCCGTTCATCATTGAAACTCTCAAAAACTTTTCCATGAATAATCTCAATATATGCGCATGGAATGTTAGAGGGATAGGGAACAACCCCAGCAAGATTCGACTTAAACACATAAGAAGACATAACCACATCAAAATATGTGCCTTAATGGAGCCTATGCTCGATCCGGATAAGTCACATAACATATCCAGGGAATTGGGCTTCACAAATTGCTTTGCCACTCCCGTCAATAGGATTTGGATAATGTGGGATGACGATATATCACTAGACATAATCAAAGTAGAGGAACAAGTGACTATCGTCAAAATCAAATACCCTCCTCTATCAACAGTATGTCAGATAGGATTCATATACGCTAAGCATACCATCAGTGAAAGGAACGACCTATGGCATGCTCTAGCCAATTTTAAACATGAATCTATGTGTCTCATAGGCGACTTTAATGTCATCCGGAAAAATGAGGAATACTTAGGCAACTCCATCCCAAACCAAAAAAGCCTAAGAAATTTCAATTCCTTCCTCAATGACCAGAGTTACACCGAAATCCCGACATTTGGCAGTCAATACACCTGGACGGGCATGAGACCCAAAGGGAGGGTCTGGAAGCGCCTGGATAGAGGGATTTCCAACAGTGTTTGGTGGTCATACTTCCCCAGCTCCAAAATTAAAACCTTGTCCCGAGAGGGGTCAGACCATACTCCCCTAATTCTAACCGTAGCGGATACACCCCTTTTGAATTATCCAAAGCCTTTCAAGTTCCAAGAGTGCTGGATAAATCATCCCACCTTCATGAATCTAGCCGAAACCACATGGAATACACCCACTCTCCTTAAAGGGATGAGTAGACTAGTTTTCAAACTTAAGACCCTAAAAAGGAGTCTCAAAATCTGGAACAAAGAGGAGTTTGGGAATGTCTTTGATGCTGTACGGGAAAGTGAAGAGTGTTTACTGCAGGCTGAAAAAGATGTACAGCAGGATGAATCCACCATAACCATCCAAGCTCTAAGCCTGGCCAGGGCTAAGCTAAGGTTAGCCCTAAAAATCAGGACACTTTTCTAAAACAGAAATCAAGACTTAAATGGATGAAGGAGGGGGATGCCAACTCTAAATTTTTCTACCACTCAATATCAAACAAGCACAAAAGACAAACGATAACCATGATCAAAAACAATGACGGGAGTTGGTTACATACAATTGAAGAGATTGAGAAGGAAGCAGTTAATTTCTTCTCATGCCTCCTCGCTGAAGAAACACTTGACCCTTCTGGCATCAACTCAGCATGGATTCTCGACAATATCCCAAAATCGGTAACTCAAGAAATGAACGAAGATCTTCTCAAACCAATCACCATGGATGAGTTAACTGCCATAGTTGCCTCCATGGATAGCCAATCTGCCCCTGGACCTGACGGTTTCTCTGGCTTCTTCTTCCAAAAATGTTGGGAATTTATCAAACATGATGTGTTAGGAGCAGTGGAAGATTTCCTAGCTGGGACTGCTATCCCGAAGGCAATCTCTTCCACCAATATCATTCTAATTCCCAAAAAAGAGATATGCTCATCCTTCAAGGACTACAGACCCATAAGTCTAAGCAACTTCTCAAATAAAATACTCTCTAAAGTCATATCATCTAGACTTAAACCTTTCCTTAACTCTTTAATTACCCCCGAACAATCTGCCTTCGTATCTGGAAGAGAGATAGCTGACAATATCCTTCTAATGCAAGAATTTACAAACCATCTCCACTCCAAACTGAGGGGTCATAACATGATTATCAAGCTAGACATGATGAAAGCCTTTGATAGAGTCTCATGGACCTTCCTGACAAACACCCTAATAAAATTAGGCTTCTCCAGTACCCTGGTCAGTCTAATTATGAGAAACATCGAATCTGCACAATTCTCAATCCTGATTAACGGGAAGACAATAGGTTTCTTCCCGGCCTCCAGAGGTTTAAAACAAGGGGACCCCCTCTCCCCTATGCTATTTGTATTGATGGCAGAAGCTTTCTCCCACAACATAAACTTCCTCTACCAGTTTGGTAACATTCACCCATACCAACTACCCAGAGGAATGAAATCCTGCACACACCTCTCCTATGCAGACGATACAGCAATTTTTATGAGATACACCAAGCAGGGTCTGCAAACCATCTTAAAATTTCTGAAATCATACGAAATGGCCTCCGGTCAGAAAGTTAATTTCGAAAAATCAACCTTCCTCATATCAAAACACACTCCTCACAGAATCATTAACTTAATCAAAGGGGAAACCAAAATGCTAGAGGGATCTACCCCTTTCAAATACCTAGGCAGCCCCATTTTCACAGGCAGAACCAAAAACGCATACTTCCATAACATGCTCCTCTCAGTACAGAACAAAATTAATCACTGGAACAATAAACTCCTAACTCCGGCGGGTAGGGCAACACTAATCAGGCATGTGCTGGCCTCCATGCCTATACATCTCCTAACAGTTTTGAAGCCGACCTCACACATCATTAACCTGACCCATAAGACACTTGGAAAATTCTTCTGGAATAATAATTTAGACAAAACAAAAAAACACAGAATCTGGAGATCTTATACCAATCTCTGCTTCCCCTCCTTGGAAAATGGACTTAATTTCAAAAATTTGGCTACCATTGTTGAATCCTTTTCACTCAAACTCTGGTGGAAGCTGCAGAAAGGGACATCACTCTGGGCAACAGTAATGTGGTCCATGAGTGATAACCAAAAAAACTCCAAAACCTGGAAGAGAATCAAGGCTGTAACTCAGATTGCAGAGGACAATTCTAAAGTAATTCTGGGTGATGGCTCCATCTCCTTCTGGCACTCTAATTGGACATCCATGGGTGCCCTTTCGGACCACCTTATCAACCCTCTTGACTTCCCTCTCCAAAACCTCACAGTCGCTAACTTCCTCAAAAACAAAATCACCCTTTCACCACAGATCAAAAATGCATTACCAGAGCACATTTTACAGATTCTGGAATTTGATTATCATATATCTCCTGGCTACGCTGACTTTCTCATCTGGAAACCAACCCAATCAGGGGAATTCACAGTTAAATCAGCCTACGACCTAATCAGAACAAAAAGATCTAAGATCCCCTCCTTCACACATCTCTGGTCAAATCTTCTACCAAGAAAAATCAGCCTTTTCAACTGGAAACTCCTCAATAGGTTGATAGCTCTCCCTGATGTCCTTGTGGATTTCAATTTTCACCTACCATCAAGATGCTGCCTCTGTCTGTGTAAATCGGAATCCATACATCACTTCTTCAACTCCTGTGTGAAGGTAAAGAAACTGTGGAAACTGGTGAACTCTACCTTCCATATGCCAAATAACAGTTTTCAACTACTTTGGGATAGATTTTTCTTTTACTGGAATGCTCAGTCACATGACGGACCTCTTACAAAACTAGTCCGTATTCTTCCATGTGTGGTCAACTGGCACCTGTGGTGCGCTCGATGCTCTTACATTTTCGAGGGCATAAAACCGGATATTATGTCCATCTTCAGGCGTATCCTCTACCATTTCAACGATATCTTTCTGGCCTTTAAACTGGATTTCAAGTGGGTACTATCACACATACCCCTTTTGATTGGCCAAAAATCTCCTACGCATAAGCCACCCAGAATTCTCAAATGGCTACTGCCCTCAACCTATAAACTGAACACGGATGGGTCCTATCTGAGTAACGGGGTAGCGGGGATCGGTTGCATCATCCGGGACCATCGAGGTCATGTAATTGTAGCTAGCTCGAAATCTGTTCCCGCAGATTCTACCTTGCAGGTTGAAACATTGGCTCTATTGCACGGCATTCACCTCCTGCTAGACACAGGCATACCAAGTGCTGATATAGAAACGGACTCAAGAATACTTCTTGGCATGATCCGACGACAGTTCAAAATCCCATGGAAGCTACTGCCCACGCTAAGGAAAATCTGGGAACTACTCAAAGGAAAGAACTACAATCTCCATCACATCTACCGGGAGGCAAATGGAGCGGCGGATTCTCTTGCAAAGCTGGCAAGCCGAAATCAGGTTAGTATCATATATGATTATGCAGGTCTTCCCCCATCAGTGGCTGGGCAAGTCAAGCTGGATGCTACGGGCACTCCATATATTAGAGCAGATTAATTTTAGACATGATGTAATCTATTTCTCAAGCTGTTTGCTGATGACCTTTAAGTTAGCTACAGTCAGGTATTTTGTTTAGGAAAAAGTGTCATCAGAAAAATCATTCGAGGTCAGGTATTACGCCCCCCTCTTTGTTTGTACCTTTTCTTCAATTAATAAACGGGTAGGGGTCTGCCAAACCCCCCACCATCACAGGTGGCTTTATTTAAAAAAAAAAAAAAAACAGGATGATTCATATGAAGATGACACTGAAATTGGAGATTCTAAGCTAACCACCTTTTGAAGATTAATAATTGACTCATTGTATTATGGACTATTAGTTAATCTAGATAGGAATACGGTTGTAATTGTAAGTTCCCTAATGGAAGATTTCGGTCACGAGCACTTTATCTTCCATTTTGTTTAGATGTTGAGAGCCCCTCTCATGTATGAATTTGACAAAATTTACATGTTTTATATACAAACTATGCAATGCTTTACATGTGTTGCTTTCACGCCGGCAATACTTTTTGTGATCTCTCTTTGATTTAAATCAGGGAAATCTGCTCATATTTTTTAAAAAAAACAAACACATGTTTTAATATAATCAGTTTATATTGTAAGGTATTAAATGTGGTGCATATAAAAATTTAAAAACTACAAAATTATGTGACCTCTTTTGTGTATACTATAAAAGAGTACTAATTGTAGGCTAACATATGCACATTTTAACAAAACATAAACGATTCATAACGCAACTTAATCACCACCTCATGGAAATGTTTTGCTATTCATAAAAGGAATTGATAATTCTAAATCATATGCATATTTTTATATAAACAATACAAGTTGTAAAGTAATTAATGCAGAGTTAATATGATAATTTTAAATTGTAAAATTTTAACTTAACTTATACATGATCTCTTGGAAAAGTTTCATAATTCACATTCAGAGCTTTTAAAACAAATGTATGTTTTAATACAAATGATACGTATTGTAAGATAACATGAGCATAATATATACGGGAATTTTCAGTAGCATTTCATTCGTTTTTTGAATATTTGCCACATATTTTTTATATGTTCATAGCACCAGAATTCATACATCTAGA
The DNA here is from genome assembly GCA_037428765.1 of Rubia yunnanensis. Lineage (NCBI taxonomy): Eukaryota > Viridiplantae > Streptophyta > Magnoliopsida > Gentianales > Rubiaceae > Rubia > Rubia yunnanensis. The sequence continues at coordinate 77,249,899 of CM075066.1, read as the reverse complement.
AATTTCAACAATAATATCCAAACTTCCAAATACGCAACAACATCATCACTCACTCCTTTCCATCTTCTCTCCCTCTTGGAGCCCTAAGTTACTAAAATCCGAACCTCAATTACACAATGAACCCCTATAGTAATATTGACATAATTTTCAACAATCTTTGCCTTCTTCTATTTGACCAAGGCATGTATTTGGTGTAGCTGGTCGTTCAAAGTTTGCCTTGTTTGGTACAAGTGATCTCTTTCAGTGTGATCATCTTTGATTAGGTGGAGAATGGAGTTGTGTAGAGCTGAATGTGCTTGATTCATCAAGTGAGATTCATTTTCCAACCGAAGTCTACCGAGCTGGACCTCTTCAGTTGAGGATGTCTAGCTGTCCATTGCCGTGGGCTGCACAACTTGGACATCGTGTTGGACCAAATCAGCAGTGTTTGAAGAATCCTAAGAGTATACCAAGTTCGTAATGAATAGAAACAAATAGACATGGAAATATGACATAAAAGATTACAAATTAAGTGAAAGAGAGTGATAGCAGTAGTAGGAACCAGGGAAAAGTTGTGGAGCAGAGAAGCAAATTCCTCCTAGCTTGAATCTGGTACTCCAAAGCGTGGCGCATCTGGTAGTCGAGATCATCGCAATGCACCTTTGCATGTGTGATGGCAATGCAACGGGTTTCCCTGTCCTTATCGGTGGAAGCAAGATCATTGCCCAGGCGATCAACTTTGTCAAAGTCCTCGGCATCACATGCTTCCTCTGGTAGCGTCTCTAGTTGGGAGTAGCGGGCAGATGCTTGAGACAGAAGACGAGAGGCTCTCCTCCAATCTCTAATTGCATCTTTTCGAGCAGTGCCTAGGTTGTGGGCAATAAGTGATGTTTCCATTTTATATGGTTATTTTAGGACTTTTAAGATTCACTTTTGCACACTTTTGCGCTCTAGATGTGGCATTTTACCTTGAAACTCTCTTAGGAGAGGTAAGAGCAACTTTAAGCTCTTTTAACTTTTCCAAGCAAATTTTGTGTGACAAGGAAGAAACATCAAGACTTGAAGACCAGAGGCCATTGAAGATCACCTTTTGAAGACTTTGAAGACTTTTTTTTTGAAGATTTGAAGACTTGAAGAATTGAAGATAAGTGAAGTGAAGAGAAGGATTTGAAACAAAAAGAAGAAATAAATCGAGATGCTGAAACATGGCTCAGTCGCGACTCGCGATGGATTGATCACGAGTCATGACAGATGGGTGGCCAGAACCTTTCCTACTTTTTGTACTATGAATACTTGCCTTATCCCCCCTCTCTCTCTGTAGTTTTTCTTCTTTATTTTTTTTTTAGTTTTTGTAGGAATTCAGGGATGTTATCAAACAGAACTAGAATCTTCCTATCCGTGAAACAGGAATGCTTGGCTTTTTTCTTAAATTAATAAGACTGAAGAAGGAGCTTAATATTTGGAATAGGGACCACTTCGGTAATGTCCATGAGAATGTGATCAAGGCTGAATCAGTTCTAGGTTTCCATGAATCTGAATATGATATAAATGCTTCCATTGAAAACCTGGTTAGAGTAAAAGAAGCTAAGGCTAGGTTGGTCAAAGCTCTCACAGAGCAAAAGAATTTTTGGAAACATAAGGCTAGGGTAAAATGGCTAAAGGAAGGGGACAATAATACCATATTCTTTCATAACTCTGTTAAAGAAAGAAAAAGTAGGCTTGGCATCACAAAAATTAAGAGCAGTAATAACCAATGGCTAGATAACATGCAAGATATTGAGAATGAAGCCATTAACTATTACAAGGATCTCTTAACTGAAGATAGTACCCCTGATAGCAACCTGTTTCAATCTCATTTCTTAAGCCAAATCCCTAAATTGATCAACAGTGAAGACAATGCTAAATTGCTACAACCTGTTGTACTTTCTGAGCTTAAAGAAATAGTTTTTAGCCTGAACAGAAATGGAACTCCTGGTCCTGATGGATTCACTCCCATTTTCTATATCAAATCATGGGATGTCATTGCCAATGATTTATTGTCTGCAGTACATGATTTTTTATCTAGCAGCAACATTCCTAGGGGTATCGGCAGCACTTGGATCACAATTATCCCTAAAAAGGATATTCCCGTGTCTTTCGATGATTATAGGCCAATAAATCTTTCTAATGTTGTGAATAAAATTTGCTCTAAGGTGCTTATGGAAAGACTTAAACCCCTTATGCCCAGGATTATCTCTCCACAGCAAACTGCCTTTCTTAAAGGAAGAGATATCTCTGATAATGTTCTCTACCTTCAAGAAATGGTCAGATTCTTGCACAGGAAAAATAGAACTCCTGATTGTATTGTTAAACTAGACCCCAGGAAAGCATTTGATAGAGTTAAGTGGTCCTTTCTATATTGTGTGCTAGCTAAATTTGGTTTCCATGCTAAATTCATTTTTAGTATTATGAAGAATCTATCACAGTCATGGTTCTCAATTCTGATAAATGGTAAGCCTGTGGGTTTTTTCCAAGCATCAAGAGGTCTTAAACAAGGTGATCCTCTCTCTCCTTTCTTGTTCAACATTTTTTCAGAAGCATTTAGTATGAGCTTAGCTTTTATTTTTCAAAATGGTAAGCTAGCCTACTATGATTTACCTGGTCAGGCTCTTCAAACTTCTCACCTCTCTTATGCAGATGATACAGTGGTTTTTCTCAAAGCCAATACTCAAACTTTGATTAGGTTTAAAGCCTTCTTATCTAAGTTTGAGGATACTACTGGCCAAAAGATAAACTACAACAAGAGTGATATTTTCATTAGTAGGCATGCTTCTGTTCATCAAATTACCTCTGTTAGGACAATTCTTGGCATGAAAATTGGTAAACTTCCTTTTAAATACTTAGGTGTCCCCATCTTTCATGGCTTCTCAAAAAAATATATTTTTCCAACCATTAATGGAACAGATTGATTCTAGGTTAAATAGTTGGAAAAATAAGTGGCTTTCAACTGGGGGAAAAAACACTCTCATTCAGTCATGTATTTATTCTACTACACAGCATATTTGGTCTGTTCTTAAACCTTCAAAGGAGATTATTCACACCGTGGAGAGAAAACTGAGTAGATTTTTCTGGGGGGTGCATGATCTGAAACCTAAAAGGGCATGGAGGAAATGGGATGCTCTCTGCTATCCCATTAACCAAAATGGCCTAGGTTTCAGATCAATTCCCACCATCATTACCACCTGCTCAGTAAAATTGTGGTGGAAATATCAAATTGCTGATGCCCCATGGACCCATTTTATTACTTCTCTGCCACCCTCCTTTAGAACCTCATCAAATTGGAAAAGAATTTGCTATGTTAATGCATGGGCTGAGTCTCATTCTAGAGCGATAGTTGGTACATGTTCATGTAATTTCTGGTCATCCAACTGGCTGGACTTATGTCCTTTTATGGATCTGTGTGACCAGAGTCTTATTGACATTCCAACTGACTGTACAGTGGCTAATTTCATCTTTCACAAGGACACTCTTCTTCCTAAAATCTCCCCTTTTCTCTCACCTAATGCTGTCTCTCTTTTGCAGGGTGCAACACTCTCTCCACACAGACAGGATAGGTTAATATGGAAACCTGACAAAAAGGGAAGATTCTCCTTTCACTCTACATATCAATTGCTCAGATCACAAAGAGGTAATATTGCCTCAATTCAGCACCTCTGGAATCCAAGGGTTCAAAAGAAAGTCTCAGTTTTTATGTGGAGATTGATTAACTTTTCCTCCCGTTAGATAATGTTTTGAAAAAGATGAGTTTTGCATGCCTTCAAGATGTTGTATGTGCTATCAGCATGAGGAATCTCTAGATCATTTGTTTAATTCCTGTCCTTTTGCCATTCACATTTGGAAGACAGTGCATGAGTTTATGGGTATTAGGGATAAATTTTTCCATCCATATGGGAAAGACTGTCATGCTTCCTCACATATTCTGGCCTCAGCTCTTTACACTCCTTGATCATTAAATTAGCACCTTCAATAACTTGCTGGAACCTCTGGAAGGTCAGGAATAAATATCTGTATGACAATGTGCCTCCACTGACCAGCTTTGTTGTTTCACAGATCAGGGATCAGATATTCTATTCTTTCAGTGCTAAACCCGTTTATGTTTCTTCTGTTTTTGACTTGGGTATTGCAGATCACTCCTTTCTTCCTCTAATCAAATCTGCCCCTAAGCCAAAATTTTTTTAAATTGCTTGGTCTAAACCGTGCATAGGTTTTAAAGTTAATGTTGATGCTGCATGGTGTGGTCTTTCTAAAAAGTGTGGGCTTGGTATGATCATCAGAGATAATAGAGGTGGTTTCATTGATGCACACAGGAAGTATACAAATGCTGAAACTCCTCTAGAAGCAGAACTTAGGGCAATTTTATTTGCTCTTCAGAGGCTGCTGGTTGCATGCTATTCAGTTCCTATCTGTATTGAATCTGATTGTCTTAATGCAGTATCCTTTGTTCTGAACCCATCAACTGCTCATTGGACACTATTCCAGTTGGCTGATGACATTAACCTTCTTCTGAATGATATTACCCTAACACATGTATATGGACAAGCTAACCAAGTTGCTAACAGCATAGCAAAATCATGCCTCCAAGCTCGATCTTGTTCAAACCTATCTTTTAGTTCCCTATCTAACACTGTACAAGGACTGATTAGACTTGATCAGATTGGTGTACCTACTATCAGAATTGCAACTTGAACGGATGCTACTGATCTTACTTGTTTTCTGACAGGTGCACACCTCTGACTAAGGATGAATGCCAAAGATCAATTTCCAGCTCAGGAGTTTCTCCTTTCCAGCTCACTTTTTAATTCTAGCTCCACCTTTTAACTAAATGGTGCTTCATTTTATACGATCACTAAATTATTCAAGGGTACGGAGATAAAATTATTGGGTGAACACAGATACCTACTGCATAGATTTTGGCTGATCAGATGGTTCGAGACCTCGAGGGGGTTCGTGACCTCAAGGGGTGGTTTCGGGAACTAAAGGGTTTCGGGACCTAAAGGGTTTTGAGACATCGAGACCTCACACATGGTGGATTGAGGAGTGTTTTTTCGGCAGTTTCGAGACCTCGAGGGATGTTTCAAGACCCCGAGGGATGGTTCGAGGCTTCGAGGGGTGGTTCGGGACCTCGAGGTGGTTCGAGACCTCGAGGGGTGGTTTCGAGACCTCGAGGGGTGGTTCGAGACCTCGAGGGGGTTCGTGACCTCGAGGGTGGAATTAAAGGGTTGCGGGACCTAAAGGGTTTCGAGATATCGAGACCTCACACATGGTGGATCAAGGATTCGGCGGTTCGAGACCTCGAGGGGTGTTTCGAGACCTTGAGGGATGGTTCGAGGTCTCCAGGGGTGGTTCGGGACCTCGAGGTGTTTTTCCAAGACCTCGCAAATGGTGGATCGTATCCTAAATGGTCTGTGACAGATTTGCGGTTCGCCAGGGGCTGTGGCAGATTACGGCTGATAAAGTGTTTTTGAGACCTCGATGGGTGGTTCGAGCCCTCAAGGTTTTTCCTTGCAGTTCGAGACGCCAAAGGCCGGTATTGCCTCGAGACCTTGAGGGGTGTTTTAGACCCCTCGAAATAGTAGGTTGTTTCAAGCCAGTATAGATTTTCAATTCTCAGCAAGTCTACTCCTTTTTCCTGCACACTAACATAGGTTAGTACTATTCTTTTGGAATCAACTAGGGTTGGTTTGAGGGTGTTTCAACTCTCATATGTATCTCATATGATCCAAACTAAGCGATAGCTACCTGTATTTTGTGAATGTTCTTTTTAATGGTTTAGGGGGGCCAAATAAAGTTCCCCTCCATCTTCGGATGGTTTCATTAAAAAAAAGTAGGAATAATCATACATTTTCATTATCTAAGTTAGTTTGTACTCGGGAGCAATTGATTGAAGCTTCCATATCTATGTAGTAAGAACCTCTATTTCACTCTATCTTAAAGCATTTATTATTTAGCATTCATGTGTTTTAATGTGATGTTTTACTTCATTTATGCTATGGGCTGTTTGAGTATATGAAATATTTGTATGATTTATTGTTAAGGTGTTAGGAAAGTGGCCAATTTCTAAGCTTTTTGACTTGAAAACCCAAGAACACGGATTTAGAACTTCTTGTGCATAATGTGTTGTGATTCTTGCTAGATAAATATGTTAATGTGGATTGTTCTTATATTTATCCTATAGAAGCAATGAAAGGTTGAACCTTGAATGTGGTTTATTTTAGGTTTATCCTAATGAATGCTATGTTTGGTTAAATGGCTATGTCATTGGTAGAAGACTTGTTATCAATCAATTTGTCACAACCACCCAAAAAAGAAAGTTGGCAATCAAGAAAGGAGTTTTCAAGCTAGTTGGTATAGAGACTTTCCATGGCTAGAATATAGTGTGTCCAAAGATGCGGCATTTTATTTTTTGGTGTTATCATTTTCCACCATCACATAATAAGGGAGGTGAAGTTGCTCAAAAGGCTTTCTTAGTAGATGGATTTACTAATTGGAAAAAGGCAAAAGAAAGATTTTCTCTTCATGCTGGGTATGCGAATAGTTGTCATAGTGATGCAAGGATGAGTGTTGCATCTTTTAAAGATCAAAGACATAATTTGATAAATGTGTTTCAAGTACGTGATTCTACCTCTGAGGTTTCTTATCACACTCGTATAACTGCTATGTTATATGTGGCACGATTTCTTTTGAGACAATGGCTATCTTTTCGTGGACATGATGAGTCTTTAGTTAGGTGAACAGAGGTAATTTTCTTGAATTGGTTGAATGCTATTGTCAAAACAATGAAGATGTTGCCAAAGTTCTTAAGCAAAATGCTCCGGGTAACAAGCAAATGACTTCCCCTCCAATTCAGAGAGATCTAGCTCGGGCTTGTGCTGAAGAGGTAATACATTCTATTATCACTGATCTTGGTGGTAGATTTTTTTCTTTGATGGTTAATGAGTCTCAAGATGTTTCTACAAAAGAGCAAATGGGAGTTGTTTTTCGACATGTGAATGAAAATGGAGAAATTATTGAGCGATTTATTGCTATTATACATGTGCCAGGCACTACTATTTCATTGAGAGATTCTATTATGGCTTTGTTTGTGAAACATGGCTTGTCCTTAGAAAAATTGAGAGGACAAGGATATGATGGAGCTTCGAATATGATGGGTGAATTTCACGGCTCACAAGCCTTGATACGTGAGGAAAATCCACAGGCTATGTACATTCATTGTTTTTGTCATCAGCTCCAATTAGTTCTGGTATCAGTTGCTAAAAAAATTTCTACAGTGCCTGATTTTTTTCTTATGTCACTATGATTGTGACTTTCACCTGGGCATCTTGCAAACGAATGGATAAAGTTAGGGAGTATGAACATGCTAGAATTGTTGCTGCTTTAGAAGAAGGACAAATTACTAATGGTCAAGGGTTGAACCAAGAAATTGGTTTGGAAAGACCCTGAAGATACTTGTTGGGGATCACATTACTTGACATTGATTCGTTTACATACAATGTGGCCTTAAGTGATACAAGTGTTGGGTGATATTCATGACCATGGAAGCAGTTCGGAGAATAGAGGTACTACAAGAAGTTTAATTGATAAAATGGATACTTATCAGTTTGTATTTGTGATGCATTTGATAAAATACTTGTTGTCAATCACGAATCAACTGTCAGTTGCCTTACAACAAAAGGATCAAAATATTGTCAATGAAATGAATCTTATTTCTTGTGTGAAACAACAATTACAAGCCTTTAGGGAAGATGGATGGGATATTATTTTGGAAGAAGTTGACAAATTTTGTGAGTTGTATATGATCCCACTACTTGATATGAATGACAATATGACTAGTCGTGGCTATGGAATACGAAGAGGGCAAGTCATAACCAATTATCATCTTATCACGTAGATTTGTTTCTTCAGGTATGCTTGTTCATCATATTTTGTTAAGAAAGAGATATTTCTTTGTGTTATTGACTGTTAATTTTAAAATTTCAGGTTGTTGATTTGATCATACAAGAGATGAACAATCATTTTTAAGAAGTTAGCACGAGATTGCTTGGTTACATTGCCTGTCTTGATCCAAGAAATTCTTTCTCCCAGTTCAGCGTTCCAGAATGATTCATCTTGCAACTATGTATCTAGAAGACTTCTCTCATACTGATCAGATGTATCTTGAATCTCAGTTTGAGGAACTATATCCATGTTATGCAATATGACCCTCGCTTTTCAAGCATTGAAAACTTGGGTACTCTTGCTCTGAGGTTAGTTGAAACTGATTTTCATAGAATATTTCCATATGTATATCAGTTGATTGAGTTGGCATTGGTTTTACCGGTTGCAAGTGCTACTGTGGAAAGGGTGTTTTCTGCTATGAAAATTGTGAATGCTGATTTGCAAAATCGCATGGGGGGATGAATTGATGAATGATAGACTTGTTGTGTATATTGAGAAGAGGATTTTTGCAACAATCGACAATGAATCCATTCTGCAACATTTACAAAACATGAAATCTCGAAGAATGCAGTTGTCTTCGCTTCCTCCTAGAAGTTAGGTTATTACTGTTCAAATAATATTTTATATGTATGTTAAGAATTTTACTGTTCATCATATTAGTTTCAAGACTTAATTATTGTTGTATTTTTTTGTTAAAATTTCCTAACTAGTCCCTGCCACAAAACTTTTCTGGCTCCGCCCCTGGAGGTCCCCATGAGAAATGAGTTCTAGTTCGAAGGGGGTGATGAGTTGGTTGTTGAGGATGAAAAAATGGAGGAAGAGGTAATTGTGATACATTCATTAGCATCATCACCCCTACCCCACCTAGTGAACCAACTCCACCATTTTTGGAAGTTTTGAGGGAGACAAGAGAGGAGCCAAAAGACTATCCCAAGCCTCCTAACCACCCAACTCCCTTTAAACCATCTCCACCTCTACAAGACTTTCCTCTTGAAAGTTTTGTACCCCCACCTCTCTACTTTTGGATGCTCATGGTGAAGGGGTTCAAGCCTTCATCATATGAATAATATTAGGGTCGTACCGACGACGTAAATAAATTCGACCTTTATTTTGGTTTTTGTTATTTTGTCTTGTTCTTTTTACGATGTGTTTTTCTGTGATTTTGTAGTAAAGTGAAGCACATTGCATTGGAGGATATGAAGGAATGAGATCCATGAGAAAGGTAAGAAAGCTTGGAAAGTTGGTAAGAAAATTCTTTCTAAGTGTTGGGAAACCCTGTCTGTCGCGAGTCGCGATGGGCATATCGTGAGTCGCAATGGATATGTCGTGAGTCGCAATGAACAGGGAAGCGAAAATGAACTCCCAACACCAGCTTGTCACGAGTCGCGACATGGGCATCGCGAGTCACGATGGATTATGAACATTTCTAAGAGAAGTGAGCTCGCAGATCCAAGATGTCGTAGTCATGATGGCTTTGTTGCAAGTCGCAACAAGGCATTGCGAGTCACGATTGTGATTGCTGCCAGTCGCGGAGGAAAAATCATCTTTTCAACTTAGCTTAAATACTGCATAATCTTTCATTCTTCTCCACCAAATACTCCCAAGAACTACCACACTTCCACTAATTCCTCCACCATCTTACATATATTGACATATGGACATTCTTGCATCTTTATAGTACCTTTGTTGATTGTAGTATGCCGACTACATCATTGTGACTATAATTTCTATATTCTATAATGATGCTTGGATATGTGTCGATGTAAGTTGGATATTTTTATTGGACAATCTTATAGTGGTGATTGCATGATGGATTGGTTGCTCTTTGAGAATACTATGTCTATTAACTTTTGATGCTAAACCTAGTATTCCAAATCCTTATGTACTTGTGAGTTTGATGTTGTACTTTATGGTGTTAGTCTTGATCAAACGGCGCCAAGGAAACAACGTTTTGCTCGAGGGGTGAGTTCATCTACGACACTTTTGCTCCCCCCTCCGGCCTTGAAACCAATTTCGGGACCGATTCTATACAAATACTTGGGATTGCACCATATCACCGATGACTATGCGGAAAAATGGGAGTTACTCTACCTCCTACCTTGATTTTTATTGTTCTTGCCTTACATGTTTACATTGAGGGCAATGCAATATTTTAAGTGTGGGGAGGGTTTAGAGGACTCACATGCATGCTAGCTTGATTTGGAATGCTTTTTGCTACTTTTGATTGGAAAAACATGAGAAAAATGAAGAAAAAAAATTGAAAAATTGAAAATTTTGAAAAAAAAATGAAACAGAAATTTTTTTAAAGAAAACCCGCTAAGTTGAAAACCCGAGAAGGTAGGCAACACTGGGGGCTCAGATGGGTCGAAAACCCGAAAGGGAAATCTAGGCAAAAATGAGAGGCTAAATGTGTGGAAAAAAGGTGAGATGTGAGCCAAAGAAACATGATGTGTGGCTAGGATAAAAACCCAAAAGGGCTCCTAGGCAAAATGAGAGGAAGACAAAAAAGGAAAATGTTATGATTTCACTCATTTTCTAGCGTTGGAGTCATAAGGTTGCAGTTGTCATATGGATGGATCGGATAGCTTAACATCTTGAGACCTCTTGGGATTGAGTAATTTAGCGTGAAAAACGAAGTAAGTTGAGAAATTCTTGATTCTTTTTGTACTTTTTTTGGGTTAGTATATTGGTATAAAGTGAAGTATGTGTTTGAACATCCTATATGGTTTTGACATCATTTTGTACCATTGGATTTTGGTTGATATATTGGTATGCAGTGAAGTATGTGTTTGAACCTCTCGTATAGTTTTAACTTCATTTTGTGTCATTGGACTTTGGGATTATCAATTCGGGACTTTGAAACGTTTTTATGGGCAGTGAACTGATAAGTGGTAGGTTTGGTTAAATTTAGGAATTGGGGTTGTGCGTGTGAAAAAAAAAATCTCATTTGAGCTTTGATTTTGGGATTTATGATATTGAAAGTTTTTGTGAGACTTTGATTGGGGGAACATTAGTTTAGGATGTGGGCATATGATTTCCTTTGTGTGTTTGAATCTTTTCTTACTCGAGGGCGAGTAAGGTTTAAGTGCGGGGAGGTTTGATGTGCCCATTTTATATGGTTATTTTAGGACTTTTAGGATTCACTTTTGTACACTTTTGTGCTCTAGACGTGGCATTTTACCTTGAAATTCTCTTAGGAGAGGTAAGAACAACTTTACGCTCTTTTACATTTTCTAAGTGGATTTTGTGTGACAAGGAAACAACATCAAGACTTGAAGACCGGAGGTCGTTGAAGATCACATTTTGAAGACTTTCTTTGAAGATTTGAAGACTTGAAGAATTGAAGATAAGTGAAGTGAAGAGGAGGACTTGAAACAAAAAGAAGAAAGAAATCAAGATGCTGAAACTTAACTCGGTTGCGACTCGCAACAGACGGGTGGCCAGAACCTTTCTTACTCTTTTGTACTATAAATACTTACCTTATCCTCTCTCTCTTGACCTCTTCTTCTTCATGCAATTTCCTAGGATTCAAACCCTAGTTTTTCTTCTTTCTTTTCTTAGTTTTAGTAGGATTAATCATGCCTTTTCATTATCTAAGTTAGTTTGTACTTGGGAGCAATTGATTGAAGCTTCCATATATATATATATATATGTAGTAAGAACCTCTATTTCACTCTATCTTGAAGCATTTGTTATTTAGCATTCATGTGTTTTAATGTGATGTTTTACTTTATTTATGCGATGGGTTGTTTGAGTATATGAAGTGTCTGTATGATTTATTGTTAAGGTGTTAGGAAAGTGGCCAATTTCTTATCTCATTGACATGAAAATACAAGAACATGGATTTAGAACTTATTTTACATAATGTGTTGTGATTCTTGCTGGATAAATATGTTAATGTGGATTGTTCTTATATTTATTCTATATAAGCAATGAAAGGTTGAACCTTGAATGTGGTTTGTTCTAGGTTTATCCTAATGAATGCTATGTTTTGTTTAATGGCTATGTCTTTGGTAGAAGGCTTGTTATTATCAAATCTATGGTTTTTCGTGTATAATGTCATTGATGAAATACCTTTATGGTGTGGTTTGCCTAAAGTGATTATCAATGAGGTTTACAAATGATCGTTGTTTGTCTTTGTGAATTACTCTTAAGAAGAAATGATTGTTGATCTTCAATGGAAAGTGATAGCATTCCCCATAGGTAATGAATGTGATAGAATGAGTGAATGGTTCAATGATCTACATGAGGTTTGGAAGTGGATATCAATTGCCTCCAAGGCTTTATCTTTTGTAGTTTTTACCCCGTTTTCTTAGTTTGTTTGATGATTAGCATAGTCACTTAACTTTTCTAGTTATCTTGTCTTTAAATTCATAACTTAGGAAAACCAACCAACCAAATTCATAACTTTGCTAGTTATCTTGTTTTTACTTGCTTATATATATATATATTTGCTTCTAGCATAATATCTACCTTATATGTTTAAACATTTAAGAAAATCCTCTTCTTTGTGGACTACCCCGACTTGCCACTATCTACTTAGTTATAGATAGGAAGCATTTAGGGCTTATAAATTTAACTTTGAGAGGAACGATGACGACCTCCCAATGAGCGTTGTAATTTCTTCAAATCTGGCAAGCATGAGTTGCACTTCAGGGTTTGGGGAAGGAAGGGTTTGATCGGCTTTGCCCAATTGTGATACAAATACAAAGCTTTTACCCACTGTACCTGAATGAGTTAATATTTGGTATTAGCACTCAGATTTGAGGACGATCTATGATGTTTATATGCATCGTACTGTCCCGCCTCCCCCCGAATGATTGGTCAACGATATATTTGGACACCTCTGAATCATGAATCTTGTGGTCAACTCCACTGAGTTGTTTCTAATGAGAAACTCAACTACTTCTATTTTGAGTTGTCAAAAAAATAGAACATACATGTGTTTGTAATACATGGTATCAGAGAGCACATCTTTACCATTTTTTTATAATAAAAAACCAGAAAAAAACAATAAAGAAAGACATAAATAAGCATATAAACCTGAAATATATGGTCCGTAACGTATATTCCGATATTAAGAAGTAGAATCCAGAATATCCCATTTACTTGCTTCTCCGATTTCTACCTCTGATCAGGCTTCCCAAGTTCCAGCTGTGTTATCATATCTATTAAAACCAATCATAAACTGGCTTAGATTTCTTACGGTCGTACCCTCAAACTCAAATGTTAATACATGTCATTGGTTAATCCTACCCGAGTTAGAATGTAGGCTTAAAATCCAACTTGGTAATAGCTCTAGAAATGTTCTAGAGGTAGGGATATAGTTCAAGTGAAGGAGTAGCGATACCGTCCCATTTTAGCCATAAATAATTGCTGGTGAAATAGACCACATTCTATAATCTAGACTACCTTGCTAAGTAAGAGAATAAGCAGCTTATAATGAAGAGGACCATATTTTCTAATGTGGTACTAGTCTACCCCCAACTAGAATATCATCAAAACTCATTGCCACCGGGATGTAACATGATTTGAAACTAGGTAATAGTGTCATATAAATTTCATTGAAAATGGTAGTATCATACAAATCAAAATCCATGTTTAATTATTCTATCAAATGGCACAAAGAACATATAACGACAATTGGATAGCCATGAAAACAAGTACTTGGAGCAACCATCACCCATAATTTTTCACCACAAATCAATAAAAGTAGAAAAAGGAAGAGAAGATTAAACAGTACAGTAAAATGAGCATAAATATGGATGACCTGAGTTTCGAGTATTGGCTCTGCAAATCAGGCGAGAAGGGGCGGCGCCAGAGCTAGAATTTGAAGAGGCTGGGGATGGTTGAGTTTTGAGTTTCATTGAAAATTCTGCTTCACTGGCTTAATTGAATGGTTGATGTTTAGCTTATGTAATGCGAGACTCGAATAGACCCCCGTTAAGTCAGATGTATCCCATGAGAACACATCTCCATACCTTCCTAACAAGCCTTGCAATCCTCTTTTCACATCTTCAGGAATCAATTTCCCCACAACTACTGATCCTTTATCCCGAATGGGCATTTGGATTATATCAGCTAGTCTCGCTTCTGCATGTATTGCCGCTACATTCCTCCATTTCCTCGCCTCTCGTACTGCCGCTAGGTTACATTTTTGTGCCACGGTATGATCCCCTCAAATGGATGCCCCCCCTTTTCAGTTGGGAACTTCATCATCAGGTGTTAAGGTGACAAGACCGCCCGAGCCTGGCACATCCATGGCCTTCCTAAGATCACATTATAAGGGGAAGGTGCATCCACAACAGCGAAACTACATTTGATAGTCACTCCCTTGTCGTCATCCACCACTCAAACAGGCAATGTTATTTCTCCTATGGGAAATATGGGGTTTCCCGTGAATCCCGATAGAGGGGAAGCAGATTTTTTAAAGTTCTCATGCCCTACGTCCAACTGGTCAAAACACTCAACAAACATCACTTCTACCCTGTTTCCATCATCAATGAACACCCTTCTGATCAATGATGTTCCAATAATGGTTGAAATTACCATAGTGTATGCATGGGCCATTTGGTCCAGCATAGCATCCACTTCTGAGAAAGTGACGGTCTCATCCGGCTGAAACCTCGTATGACTAGCCTCTTCCGTGGGGACCCTTCGAGCCTCGGCCCTTAAAATAGCATTCGAGGATCTCTCTCACACCATACCATTGATGGCGTTGATTACCCTTCGGATGGGTGGGTTTTCTCCATGTTGGTTTCCCTGATTTGTCCCTTGTTGTTCCTGGGGTCTATCCTGCCTTCCTTCCTGCCCCCTATCTCGAACCACTTGTTCACGAGGCCTTCTATCTCTTCTACCTCTATTGTTTTGGTTGTTTCTTCTGCAAGGCTGCCATTGATTCATCCGAGGCCTCGGTGGGGCAGCCTGGTTCCTGTGTCCTTGTCCTCGAAACCGTCCTTCCCGCTCACACCTATCAATCTACATCTGTAACTACATGAAATCATTTGTGTCATGAACGTAATCCCTGTGATGATCACAATACCGATTCATTGCTCTCCCAGCTGCAACCAAGTTTTGCAAACTCTGCAAGAGTGGAGGTGTCCGAAACAAACCTCTATGTATGCTTAAAATATGTGCATGGGTTCTTCCTTCGAGCGTTGGGGGCAGCAGATTATACATCTCGAATTGTGTTCTTATGGATTTGACCGGCCTCTTACCCCTATGGTCTACATTTCTTCCTGCTTTCTCGACAAGGCTATCTCCTTTTCTTCTAGTCGCCTCCTCTACTCTCGAATATTGCTCCAAGAACTCCTGAAGTTTTTGCAATGTCTTAGGAGTATTGGTACTCAGCTTCTTATATAGTTCCAGGTCCTGCATCCCCAACAGGTGCCCCTGGATTACCTCATTCACCATCGTTTCTATCACCCCCAAACTCTCATCCACATATCAGTTATTGAAGGTTTCTGTGCTTTCCCCTGGCTTTTGCTTCGTCTGGTAGAGTTCTAACAAAGTTTTGGTAAACTTCTTCTTCTGCGTGTACTAGCTCAACAACGCTCCACTGAATTCCAGATACGATTGGAGCGATCCCCTTAGAAACTTATTAAACCACTCATGTGCCTTTCCCCGCAAGTAGCTGCCTACCAATTTGCATGTCAATTTCTCATCAAAATTTCTTGAACTCATCAAGCCCAAGAATGTCTGAATGAACTCTCGAGGGTCAGTTTCACCATTGTATGTTGGAATTCCTTCTGGGGGTTTCAATTCTATCGGCCATCGAACCCATGTGATCACCGAGCTAAAAGGAGACCCCATTGTCTGGCCTAAGGGGCCGATCAACCTATCCAATTCCTTTCTTTACGATTTGCTTGCATCCGAGGGGGGTTCGTGCTGACCCACTTGCAGATTCAACCCCCTATCGTGACACTCCAACTGTGGCATATAGAGAGGTTGGGTTCCTCCATATCTTGGGTTTATCCAATGAGCCCAAGGTTCGGGTATGCTGGTGGTGGTAGCGATTGAACGTAAGGATTGTACAGCCCCTGGCTGATTCCCATACTCCCATATCCTTGCGTTCCGGAAGAAGTCGTCATTCCATATACCGCTCCTGGACCGACCAGGTCGAGGGTAGGAGCAGATGGGGCTAGCTGAGGTAGTGCGTATACAGGACCTTGGGAATAACCAGGAATGGAAGGCTGGGACCTGGCCTGTAGTGGCTCTCCAACATATCCCTGATAAGGATAGACTATTGGGGGCTGGGGTCGAGAGGCCCAACCTGTAGTTATTCCCAAAGGCAAGGGCAGTACTGCCCTCATCGTGACTCTATCATCCCTCAAAGGAGGGGTGATCTGGTAGCCGGCCGCAGCCAGGACCCAAGTTGCTCATTCCACCTCTTGACTTGAGGTTGCCCTCTCCACATTCCAATCTCCTTGCCCATGTTGGCCATAAGCTTCCATATACAAGTCTCCCAAAACCTCCGTAAATCTTCCATCCCTCGAATTGACCACCCTCTCGAGCAGGAAATCGGTAATTCCCTGTCTTTGCTCTCCTATTACTTCCAGTGTCCTCGAGGGCCCCGGCACATCATGTTGTATTAGTACCAGGGTGTTTGCACCCATCACCATTGAGGTTTATCCCCCCTCGTGGCCTACGCCCATACTAAGTTCTAGTCGCAACTCTGCTCCCGCCGTTTGAGTATTAGCCACGTCGTTTCCTCCTTCTGGATTCTCCAATGTTAACCTTTGTGGAGATCCAGCCCCCGTACCCATTGACCTCAATCTTTCACTCCTTCGAACTACCCTGGACATAAAATTCTCTAAACCCTTGATCCGGCTTAGTCGTCCCCACAGACGGTGCCACTTGATGCATCTTCGACCACCGACCAGTTTGTGGGCTTGGGTTCTTCTCGAACTAACCTGCAATCAAACTGTCCCTAGGGTTCCAGGGGTCAGCACTCTGATACTTAAGTTAGTCCAAGCATTTTATATGATTAAGACAGAATGAATGATAAATAAATGAGTACCTTGTATTTATACTCCGTGTCCTAGATAACGTACTCCTAAAATATCACTCTTAATTACTCACGAATACGATAATTAAGTTAGTGTATAAAATATTTCCCTAACTGAACTGCAATACCTGTTGTCCAATGGCCTTCTTGGATCTAGCCTCTATGAGGCTCGAGGATGGCTAATGATCCACAGTGGATCTGGACAGAGCAACTTTGATTTCACCAAAATTGTCAAGTTGCCTTTCTACCTGCAAGTATAAACTGCTTTTGTATATGTTTGTGTTTGTAAGAATTGAGACTGGTTTAGAATATGATTAAAGGATGATCATTTCAAGAAATTAACTTATTTAATATTGGGAGATTGGTATTAATTTCTTTTCTTTATTTTCCTTTTCATATCAATCAACTATTTATTATTCAGTATCACCTGGAATCATTTTTTTAAACTCTTGAATAACTTTTCTTTATTTATCACAAATTAACTACCAAATTCTAACACAAGCTTTAAGTTTATAATTCCTTTCTTCTCAGGAAAAAGAGCCATACTTTATCCATTAGGATTGTTGGTGGTGAATGAACAATCATAGAAAATGAGAAATTATGGGCACTTGCGAATCAACAAAAACTTGAATTAAATTTAAAAATTAAGCTAAATATTTGGGGGAATATATAAATATTTGGAAGTTTGTATTATACTTACTAATTCTCCATAGCTATTCGTATTTTACGTTTATTTTCTACCCTTCTTCTTCATCTACCACCTCCATCACCACCTTTTCCGGCCACCTTCTTGGCCACCTTTCTATCACCACTACCTCCACCTAGTTCCAATTCTAACTCCGAAAGCTACCGACTCCCCAACTCCGACTAACGTCGATTCCCTAACTTCAATTACCATGCCTTAAAAAGTCTAATCAAAACAATTCCAATCATGGATAAACCCTACCACCTCCTCCTTCTCCGCCTCCCCATCGTTCACTCCATACCCCGACTTGATCTCACATTGTCATCATCCCACTTCGACCAGGAAACCAGTGTTGCCGTGGACCGACTAGGAAATTGCCGACTCACTAACTCCGAATCCTCTTCGTAGCTGCCATCATTCCCGTTGACCAAAAAGTACTGTATACAAATGCCAATCTGAACTCACCTATCTGACAAAGGACTTACCTGTCTGTGGGAAGTCTCCAACACGCAAAAGGCATTTGTATTAAGTATCAAGTTAGGGGTGTTCATCAACCATTCTGAACTGGTAAAATGACCGAATGAGACTAAACTATAAAGAACGCATATGGATATATAGAATTCCGGTCCAGCCTTTGGTCCAAATTTTTTAAGATTTCGGGTTCGGGTTTCGGTCCAGTCTGGTCCGAAACATGATTTTTTCGGTCGAGACCTGATGGACTGGAAACTTACTCTTATATGCATTTTTGTAAGTATTTATAATCTAAGTTTATATACTTGTTTAGATTTATTTTCGATTGGCTAGTATTCTTCCATATTTTGAGGTAAAATTTTTTTAATAACTTTTAGTTTAGTATCTTAAAAAAAATAATTAGATTTTTGCAATACCAAATTTTATTGTAAAAGAATTAATAAAATCCGGTCCAACACTAGTGGAGAGGCTTATACTGAAGGCGTCAATGGAAGACGGTTGTAAAAAATCTTCCTAGAACTACCTTTAGTTGAGCTTAGAAGCTATTTCCGAGTTCGGAAATAGCTCTTAGGTCACTTTTTCATTTTAATGGCGGCACTAATTAATTAAAGGTGGTTCCGTCTTTAAAACTGAATTTCCAAGTTTGGAAACTAGGTACGGAAGCATTTTCGAGTTCGAAAATGCTTTCTTAGCTAACCTTTTCTATTTCAAACGAAGATCCAAAGGTAGAACCGCCTTTAATGGGCTTGACCCATATACTTAGTCAATTTTGGCCCAAACCCTATTCTTCTCCCTGGCCATTTTCCCATCGCAGACTGTATGTCTTCCTCGTCTTCCCATCTCCCTGAAACCTTACCTTCTCTCCCCACCTCACACTCCA
Organism: Rubia yunnanensis; assembly: GCA_037428765.1. Classification (NCBI taxonomy): domain Eukaryota; kingdom Viridiplantae; phylum Streptophyta; class Magnoliopsida; order Gentianales; family Rubiaceae; genus Rubia; species Rubia yunnanensis. The sequence continues at coordinate 77,230,903 of CM075066.1, read as the reverse complement.
CCTTCGTCGCCTCACCCTCCCTCCACTGCTCAGCCCTAGCCTCACGCCACCCTTCGCTGAGGCTCGCCACCCTCTCTCTACCGCTCAGCCCCCGCCTCATCATCTCCACCGCCAAGAGCCCTGCCCCTGCTTTGAGATTGCTCCACCGCTAGAGATTTTTCCACCGGTACTAGAGATTGCTCCACAACCGCTAGAGATTGCTTCGCCGCCTAGAGATTGCTCCACCGGCGCTAGAGATTGCTCCACCTCACCCTCCCTCCGCCGCTAGCCCCGTCTCTGCCTCCGCCTCCAGGCTCAATGCTTGCCGCTATACCCGCTCGAGATTGCTCCGCCACTCCTCGCTGGACGCTGGTTACGCTGTGTCACCATCTTAGGCCTTGGCCAAAGATGGAACGCCAATGAAAGCTGCACGTTATTTTTTACCTTTTTGCCTTTGTACACAAATCTTGACGTTCTGGGTTCCTAGTTGGATATTGGAATAATTGTTCCTGTTTTCTTGGTTGCTGTTCCAGGTTGCTCTTTCGCTGCCGAAAATCGATTGGTTTCCGGCAGCTTCTTTTAGAAACTAAGAAATAGTTTCCGAGCTCGGAAACTATTTAAAGGCAATTTTCACGTCTTTTTAAAGGCAGTTTTCAACCTCCTTCATTGACAATTTTAAAGATGGTTCTTAGAACCGCCTTCTATTGACTGGGAAATGGAAGGCAGAGCCAGAGAAGACACAATGAAAGTGTCTTCAATATTCTGATATAACCGCCTTCAATAGACCCATCTTACACTAGTGCAACCAGTCCGTACAGGTCCAAAACCAGAATTATTCCTGTCCACTCCCAGTCCTCAGCCCAAGCTTTTTTTTTATCATTTCGATTCCAGTTTCGATCCCGATCAGTCTTAGACTATCAAACACCCCTAATTAGGTCCACGAAAAACCTTTGTATCGAGGCTCTAGCACATGAAGAAGCCCTTCGTGCCAAGTCTTACGCGCGCACAAAAAAGGCGTTCACCAGGAGAATCCTTTTGTGTCAGTCCTCCTGTGCATGAAGAAGCCTTGCGTGCCATGCCTCGTGCGCACAGAAAAGGCTTTCGTGACATATCTCTGTGTAGCTATGGTTGCAAACACCATCGTCGATTCATCGTGGTTGCTGTAGATCTTCTTTAAGGCGTATAAATTGCCAGTGAAGGAGTTCAAAGAAGTTTAGCAGCCCCGGTAGGGGAGGTGGTGGAGGGAAAGCGACACGACGAGGTTTGAATCTCGTTGCGGGAAAAGAAGAGTGAGGTCGATCCGAAGACAGTTTGTCGATTGTGGTGGTGGTGCCGGAATAAGTCGGTGGTGGTTGTTGTCAGGTGATATGAAAAAATAGGAAAAAAACAAAAACAAATGATGAAAATCATATTTATAAATATTACGAATTTGGGTGGAAAAATACAACTCCCCCTTAAAAAAAATCTAAGCCAAACACTTGGAATCCCTCCATAATTATATATTTACCTAAAATTGTGATCAGATTTTTAAATTCAATATCAAATTCTTGTACTGCACTTTTAACTAATTTGAAAACATCCATTTCATGTTAGACACTATATATAAATAAAACTTGTGATGCACTTTTATAATGTTGGGATGGTCTCATGAGACAGCCTAAACTTTAGCCATATAATATTCTATTTTCAAAGATGTATCTCTAATAATTTTACATGGGTCAATCTCTAATTATTTAACAGGGACCTATCGCTAATAACTTTCCAGGGGCCTTTTCGTTCAATTTTTTCCCATCATTTTTACGCCACCCGCAATCTACAAAAAAAAAAAAAAATTAAATGCAAAAAAATTAATAAAAAACTACAGCAATATCAGAAAAAAATAGCAGAACATCAATGGAAAATCATAAAACATCAACTAAAAAACTGCAACAAAAATATATTTAAAAAATTATATTAAATAGTAAAAAATATTTAAAAATCAAATAAAAATCAACAAAGCTAAATTATAATTTAAAAAAAACTACAAACATCAAACTCCTAACAAGCAATGATTGAAGCACTTACAAGTTATAAAATAAACACCTACAACCTACATTTGAATCACTAACAAAAAATGAAAAACGTCAACGTAAGGAAAAAAACACTAAAAAAAAATTAAAATAAACCATATCATCAAACAAACTACAAACATCAATTCCTAACAAGCAACGATTGAAGCACTTACAAGCAATGATTGAAGCACTTATAAGTTATAAAATAAGCACATACAACCTACATTTGAAGCACTCAAAAAATGAAAAACAACAACGTCAGGAAAAAAATACTACAAAAAACCAATCATATCATCAAAAAAGCTACAAACATCAAATCTTAATAAGCAAAGATTGAAGCACTTACAAGCAACGATTGAAGCACTTACAAGTTGTATTCTAAGCACCAATTTGTTTTCATAACACACAAATTATAAAATAAGCACCTACAACCTACATTTGAAACACTAACAAAAAATAAAAAACGTCAACATAAGAGAAAAGACACTACAAACATCAAGTCCTATTACCAAAAAAAAAAACCATATCATCAAAAAAAAAATACAAACATCAACCCCTATCACCTAAAACTCACATAGAAAATTAAAAAACATCAACATGAGAGGAAAAAAACTAAAAACATCAGCAAAAAAAACTACGGTACCTCAAGAGTATAAATTATTTAATCTGAAAATCATAAAACATCAACATTTTAAAAAAATATAAAACTACAAATATCACTCTATATCACCCAAAAGCTACAAACATCAACTCATAACAATTGAACCTCATCCGAAAAATAAAAAATATCAACATAAAGAAAAAAACACTACAAACATCAACTCCTATTACCAAAACCTCAGTCGGAATATGAAAACCATCAACATGAGAAAATAAAAAAAATTACAAATATCAATCAATATCACCAAAAAGCTACAAAATAGCAACTCATATTAATTAAATCTCATTCGAATTACAAAAACCATCAACATAACAGATAAAAAAAAACTATAAATATCAACTAAAAATCTACAGTACCTCATATAAAAATTCTTTAAACAATGGTGCAAATGAGATTCAAACCCAAGGCTCTCACCTCAAAAGACTAAAGCATTAATAGCTACACCAAACACTTGTTATTGACCAGAGGTTCATTCAAATAATATTAAATCTCAACAACATAAATTCTAGAAAAACAAAACCTCCAGAAAGCTTCGAAGACAAGACCTCTAACAACAACAATCAAATACCTACAACTGTAACAGAGAAACCTTTAGTAAAATATACTCGGCCATAAAAGATTAAACCTCATTTAATCTTTATGGAAACAAAAAAAGGCACAAATTAATCTCACCTCTCCAAAGCAAAACCTCCTCTGTCGCCGTCCGTCGCTGTCTCCAACGTTCGCCATCGCCGCTGCCTCCAACGTTCGCCGTCACCGCTGCCGCCAGCGTGTGATTACACGCACTAGTCATCTTCTTCAAAAGGCACATGGATCTCGCCTGGAAGAGGAAGCAACCTCGTCGCCTCGCCTTGCCGTCTCTGTCGCCGTTGTCGTCGCCTAGCTCCGCCGCAGACTCGATGTTGATGCGGCGGCGTTGGAGAGCGACAGAAGAAGTTGAATCGATCAGATTTACGAAGAATCGCCAGCGGTTGCAGGAGGAGATTCACCGATGGTTGAGCGATTACCGATTGCTGAGCAACGTTGTCGCCGGTGGAAGAAGGAGATTCGCCGACGGTAGCCCTAGCTCCGCCGAGATGCCGACGGAAGAAGGAGAAACACGGCGGCGAAGCGGTGGCGCAAAACTGAGATCGGAGCGGTTACCGAATCTGTGATTGGAAAAGGGTAATAATGAAAAATAAATAAATAAATTGTGATGTATCTAGGTATTTGATATTTGTACAATAGGTCCCTAAATTTATTAATAAATTTGAAAAAACTCCACCTTAAAATTGAAATTTATATTAATTGTATAATAGACTCTGCTTAAAATTAATGCGGTATAAAGTAAGACTTTATGTACTATTTCCGTCCCAGCCGAATCTGCACACTTTTTGGTCAACTTTCTCAAGGCATGTTTGACCATAATTTTCAACTAGTATATAGACACCAATATTATCATGTGAGATATTGCTGGATACCCTGCATGATGTATTTTCTAAATATCAAATTTTAACATACCGTTAATATACGTAATTAAAGTTATCGTTGGTCAAACATGACCAGACAAACTTAACCAAAAAGTGTGTACATTTGACTGGGACAGAGTAATATAATGTTTCAAGAGTTTTAGTGCCAAATTAACAGCATTCTTATAGTTTTCCTAATAACGAAAGTCCATGATGCTATTCCTTGTATTCTTTGTGGACCATTCTTTAATTGCATTGAAGTTTTGAGACAAAGGATAAACTTCAGGCAAAGTGAGAACACATGGTACCGATACCAAAAAGAGTAACTTTCAGTCATTTCTATATGGGGTAATGTTTTAATTTAACAAAAGGCCCCATATCTTTCACAATTCACATATACTAGGACACATTAGTCCCATCTATCACAAATTGTAGCAAAAAAGAAGAAGAAGAAAGGAAGTGGGGCTAGTTTATAATTATAAATTATTTAAGAGCTAACGTTAACATTAACATTATTAATTATTTGTTTCATTTTAATCTGTACATTTTAATTTTTATTAATTGAATTGAAAAATATTTGATAATTAATATCTTTAAATAAGAATAATTTATGATTGTGAAAAGTTGATATTATAAAAATGTAAGTTATAACGAATCTAACAAAGATATCAAACATAATATTTACACTTAAACATCAATTTAATTTTGTGGTCATAATATTTAGGTAAAATATTGGGAAAGATCGTTTTTCCATAGACTTATGGAAAGATGGGGTTTAATTGAAATAATAAAATGTAAAAGGTCTTAGTTGCAATATCAAAATTTTATTATACAACGTGTAGTAGTTATAAAGTTTATAACCCGATTCAGGTAAACCAGAAATTTTATCTTTATTTCTTTTAATTTAAACTTTAAATCTTGGTATTTCCATAACTTATGAGAATACCATCTTTCAAGAGACAGACTCTAATATTTACACGTTAATTTACACGGTTTAATTTTCTTATTCCTAGTGGTAACGAGTTGTGCGTAAATGATTCTCACTCTGTCTCATCCTATTCTGCACAGAATCTTTTTATGGTCGAAGATGTTAAATTTTGACTACATATTTAAATATGTATATAAACAATAATGTTATCGTATGAGATATAATTAGATTAATTTTTAATTATAAAATTTTTGTATGTCATTATTATCCATATCTATATATATTAACAGTGAAACATATTTATTGAAGATGGTAAAAAAAAATTGTACAGAATATGTCGGCACATTGGAAGTTGTGCTTTGCGGGAATTATCCGTATATGTTTTTGTGCTTTGTTGTTGCCTTTTGCCTCACAATATGGGTTATGGAGGAGTTGATTCTAAATTCTTCTTGACCAATAAATTTCAGCGGTTAACTGATAACTGCTTTATAATTCATTTGATTAATTAATTAATTTGATGTTTAGGCTAAACATTTAAGGTAATATGCAGAAAGTGCAGATATAGTTCTGACTTTTTTTTAGTGAAAAAACAACCGTAACTATTATACATAAGTGCAAATATAACCTCAAAGTCATTATTCCGGCATTGACTAGTCATTTCCGGCCATTGACCGATCGGAAACGACAAAATTTCACTTCTAACCTAATACAAAATTTCAAAGACTAAATTACCCTTTGCTACCACCACAACTACTGTTCAACTACCAGCTTGCCGCCGCCGCACCACCACCACCACCAAGCCAGACCCCGCTTATCCACCACCTTCCACCCCTATCACCACCACCAGCAACCACCACCTTCCACCCCCGTCAGCACCACCAGCAACCACCTCCAGCCATCCTGCCACCACTGCCCAGCCCCACCACTGCCTAGATAACCCTCCATCTTCCATGCCCCGCCACCACCTTCCACCCCCGCCACCACCACCAGCCGCCCGCCCAACGCCGATCAGCCAAGGGTCAGAGTATCTGAACCATTCGTCACCATTCTTCCAGGTGACCATAAAGCACGAGCCCCGCCATTATAGAACCCCTCTTAAATTGAAAGAAAAAATCACCACTGCCACCATTCCCGATCTACTCCTCCGCCACACTGATCCCAAACCTCTGCCACCATTCCTGACCAAGGCCCGCCCGCGGTGTACATAGACATGATCTAGGCCCTCGTTGTGAAGGAAACCCTAGGCGCGCAGAGGGCTCTAGCAAGCCGCCAATGAGCGCCGGCGGGCGCTCCGGTGGGGGGATTGTGGGTGGAACAATTGGGATGGTAACGCCGCCCAGTGCAGAAGAAGTCGCTCAAAAGAAAGCAGATCAACCCGGTACTGAGCCTTGACCCGAAAGCAAAGGCATCCAAAACCGAGAGCTTGTGTGAGGAAATGAAGAGCTTGTTCGATTTCTACAAGGAATGGAGGGGTACGCCCGTGAGATCGATTTTGAAAGGCTGGTGATTTTCGGAGTGGTGGCGAAAGCGGTGGTACGCCGGCGAGATCGAAGTCTACCCAAGATATTTGTACACGTGCGCAATTGGAGCTGAGGGAAGAAAAAACGGGGAGGGAAGAAGAATCAAGGGGTAAAATAGTCTTCTTCCCTTGTTACTTTTTTTTGTTTTTTCAGGGTCGGGGTAAAATAGTCAATTATCGCAGGGTTATAAGTGCATTTTCGTCAATTATATAGGGTTATATATTTGCTCAACATTTAGTTCTTGAGAATGTTCCTAATAACCGACTCACGGTTAAACTAATCACTAAAAATCTTGTTTCAACAACTTTTAAGGTCAAATTATAATTATTTATACAATTTTAAAAGTTTTTCAAAGTCACATACTTACCGTAACCACCCTGCAATAAATAGAACAAAGATCAAATCACCCCATTAGTTACATTAATTACAAGTAACCCCATCTAACAGTTAGTCGGTCTAAAATAAAACTTTGTGATATTTTTAATTTTACCCATCTAAACTTATGTTTTGAATAAAACAATTAGAGGAATTAACAAATATTACCTTATAAAACATAAACATTAGAGTTCGTTTCTTGAAAGACGGTATTTCCATGAATCATGGAAAGACCAAAGTTTAAAGTGTAAATTAGAAGAAATTAAGATAAAATTTTTGGGTTGCATGAACCGGGTTATAAATTTTATAACTACTACATGTTGCATACTAAACATTTAATATTGCAACTAAGACCTTTTACCTTTTATTATTCTAATCAAACCCCGTCTTTCCATAAGCCTATGAAAAAACCGTTTTTCCCAAGACTTTACCTTTACCTTGATCCAGTCCATATTAATATAAATTTATTAAATTCTATTTTTAATTACAGTTAGGCGAAGTCTTGGGAAAGACGGTCTTTCCATAAACTTATGGAAAGACGGGGTTTAATTCGAATAATAAAAGGTAAAAGGTCTTAATTGCAACATTAAAATTTTAGTATGCAACATGTAGTAGTTATAAAATTTATAACCCGGTTCATGCAACCCGAAAATTTTATCTTAATTTCTTCTAATTTACACTTTAAACCTTGGTCTTTCTATGACTTATGGAAAGACCGTCTTTCAAGAGACACACTCTTACAGTTATATTCAGTTCATTTCAATTATAGCGGAAAAACACCTTGCTCCTGTACTTTCCGACACATTTTCCAGCGGAAGAACTGGTCAGGAAGTATCCAGTTTATATGCTTCGATCCCTCTCCAACAACCCCCGAAAACATGCACCATTCTCACGATCTCAATAAATGATCCAACGGCCAGGATATCTCCCTCTGCCGCACAAGAAAAATATCCGGTCACTATATCCAGAATTGTTTACACCAAAACTAAGATACTCCTCCTAATCTTATTTATTTATCCACACAAAATTTATTTCATTTTATTTTCTTACTCCCTTCGTACCAGTTATTTCAATAATTTAATTATTTATTTAATTAAAATTATTTAATTTTGACTTTAAATTTGAATTGATAAATAAATTAGGATATCTTCGTATGTAATCTTGTTAGATTTGTAATAGCATACATGTTTATAATATTAATTTTTTATTAATTTATATTTATACAAAATTATAGATAGCAACGATCAAACTTTTTTTAATTCAACGGATAAAGTCTAACTTGTGCAGAATTGACTGGACGGGATTACCATTTTTACAACGATGTCTGGATAAAGATAAGGCCTTTCCATTCTTTTCTACTTTCTTCTCTGATTATTCCTTTTTTCTCTCCTCTCCATATTTATACCCATCCCCGGAGACCCCTTTTCTCATCGGAATTTCCTTTTTGGTGTACTTTCTTCTTATATCCTAGGTACGAATTTAAGTAAGGGTATTTTCTCTTCAATTTTTCTTTTTTAAAAAATATTTTCTGGTGCTGTTCGAAATGTCAATTGCTTTCGAGAGGAGTGGTGATAACTCCGGTGCCGTGCCTAGAGGTGGGTCCGGTAGTAACAAAAGCTTCAATCTTGACCGTCATGATCGAGGGATCGGACGGCCAGGATTTGCTAGACAGAGCATGGGGTGCTTTCCTGGCACCGGAGCTGGAAGTGCGACGCCGGAGCTAGGCCGGAGGAAGTTTTCCGAGGATCGGAGTGAGGACTCCGACTCCTCCACTTCCTCGATCGGGAGGAATAGCGACGAGGAGGTGTCCTCCGCCGGGAGGTCGTCTGAGGGCGGCGGCGGCGCCGCCGGCGACTGTGAGGAAGTTCAGAGCTCCCTCAAAAGAGGAGCTTTGGATAGCCTGGAATCTCTGGAGGAGGTTCTACCCATGAAGTATGTGCATCTTTTTTACTGTTAGTTTACTTGACTTGTATAATTAATTGGGGTAAAGAAGATTTTTTGGCTACTTTGCATATTGATTGGAATTAATGAGTTGGAAATCGCTGTAGGAGGAGCATATCGCAGTTCTATTGCGGTAAATCCAAGTCCTATACGAGCTTGTCCGAGGCAGCAACTTGTTCTTCAATGAATGAGATTGTGAAGCCTGAAAATGCTTACACTAGGAAGCGAAGGAACTTGCTGGCTTACAGTAACCTCTGGGACAACAAGAATCGCAACACGATTCGAAGGAGCAACATGGGTGGGATATCCAAGAGAACTCCTGGCTCTAAGAGTACATTGGCTCTGGCAGCGTCTATGGGGAGCTGTGCTGAAAGCACGAATAACAGTGATAGCTCCAACTCATCGTCCCCTGCTGGTGGCTGTCTTCCCCCTTTGCCACCGCAGAGAAGGCGATCCTCTGACAATGCCTCATCGGTGTCTCCTCCTGAACAGAATCCGGCTCCGTGGCGGTCCTTCTCCTTGTCTGACCTGCAAGGTGCAAGTTCGACTCCGGGCATCTCTGGCATGGGGAATAACAGGCACACATAGGACTCTCTGAGTCAATGATCTGACTGTGTTTGTTTGTCACCCTATGATCTGGATTTGGATAGGTGTTCATGGAGGTGGAAACCTTTGTAAGCATGTACTCTGTAGTATCCTAGTTGTGTGGGTAGCGCTGCAATGTACGTCATCATGGCATATCTTAACATTTTCACCCTTTAAGCAGTAAAAGTAATGTATTTCGTTATTTTATGATCTTGCAAATCTGCCTGTCCTTTTTTTTTTCTTTTCTTGTCATTGCTATAATATGAATCTGAGGTTCCAACATCACCCTTTCCCCTTTTTCTTTATTTTGTAGTATAGATTTATAGTGAAGAAAATACTTTAGCTGGTAAATGGTCCATATGTTGAAGGATGTGCTTCTGGTGTTATCAATTTATATGTTTTAGAATGGTTTCCGCTTGGTTTGGTTGATTTAATCATGTTCTTCAAATTGCTATGAGGTAACTTGTCCTGCTGAAGGTGATTGTTTTAGTTGAGTTTTTCTTCTTTTTTTACTAAATGAAGATCACAGTACATTGTCAAAGGTATATTCACCAGTTTTCAGTTTGAGTATCCACCACTAATCTTCTTCTCATGCGGTTGGGACACCAGTCATCGTGCACATACATCTATCACTGTGAGCATTACTAATGGCGAGGTTGCTGATGATAATTGTTCTTTACCAGTCTTATGGAACTCTCTTCCTCATGGATGTATCTGTTCATGCTACTAATAATAGACATATAAAGGTTACTGAATAATGGATAGCTAGAGTTTTGTGATCCATGGTTACTCTTTACAGTTATGGTTGTGCTTCAAGGATTGCCGATTCTTCGATGTGTGATTTTACATCATCTCTGTTCCTTCCTGCTATTACAGACATATTCTCTCAAATTACTTGCTAGATACTTACAGGCTTTGCTTTGAGCCCCTGACCATCACCTTCCGGTTGATTTCCAGACATGCCTAAGTCCCTTGTTTATTAAGCTATGACAAGGACAGCAGCAGTCTCCAGAAGTGACAATGCTGACTGATCTGAAAATGATCTTGTTGTGTAGTTAAAGAAGATTGTGGGCTTACTGCTAACTAACTATGATATGAGGTAAGCTGCTGAATCCTGCGTTCAAGAAGGTTGACCTTGGTTTGGATATCTGCTTTGCCATTTTTTAGATTTTAAGGATGATTTGTTTTTTTGCATTAGCTGACATGACATGCCTGTTCGTACTACATGACTCCGTGAAGTACATATTATGTTACAGTAGACAGCCAACATGTTCTAATTAGGCCTCATTGACATGCTAAGATTTAGGTGATATCTCTGTATTTTTCTTTTCGAATAATAAAGCAATTTGAGTTTCCTGTAAAAGGTTTACAAAGCCATATGCTTTAATGACCTACCAATATATTGACCATATAACATTCTGACTCTTTCTCGATTTTTCCTACTCCCTCAGTCCCTCTAATTGTGTCTTACTTCTTCTTTATTCATTATTTAATGTTGATTTTATAATTTTACTCTCTTAAATTATGTATGACAATAAATTATTGATGAATAGTGAACTAAGACTCATATAAAGAGGCAGAGGGAGTACCTGTTTTTGCTAAATTGACCTGATTAAAAGATTAACATGCAACTACCTGTTGTATTAAGAATATGGTGAACCACAAATGTGGTTATATCCAAGTTTGAAATGTATTTGTCTTCTACAGACACAGGCCAGAGCTGCTTATAGCAGATACCGATGATTAGTTGAAAAGGACTTCACTAATGTATTAATGACGGGCTGAAGAGACAGATTCATTACATCTTTTGGTCATACTGAATACATGAAATTCTGATGCTTAGGAAATCACTGTAAATTACTCTCTGGTTAACAGACATAAATAGTGTTAGAATAAAGCAAGTAGATGAGTAGATAAGATTTTATTCTTGTTTACTAGGCTAGAGTTATGTTTAGACTAGTCTACTTTGTACTCTATTTATACTCTTCATCATTAATCAGAATCATTATGGGAAATTACTTTATCAAATAGGACAGTTTGAGTCAATGACCTTACTCTGTTTATCTCTGTCACCCTATGAATCTGAATTCGGGTAGGCATTTGGAAACCTTTATTTTAAGCATAGTAATCTTTAAAGTTGTAGTAATCTGGGTAGCTCAGCAATGTATCTGATGACATATTTTAGCATTGGCACCCCTAGTTCTTCTTGCAACGTGGAACCTTTGTCCATGTTTCCTTTTTTAATGCTCTCATTTGTATCCGATTTTTCCGCTGTGATACCTCTCCTTTTCTTTTTCATGTGCATGATGTGTTGCGAGGAAAATACTTTTTTCCTTAAAATTGCACAAGGACTGAGTGGTTGCCATTTTACTTATTTTGGAGTGGTTGCCGCTTGGTCAGTTCTATGTAACCATGCTCTTCCCAATTTGTAAGGAAGGGACTTGTACTGCTAAATTTGATAGTTTTGGGTGTATTGTTTAGGAGTTCTTTTCCTGCTTGGAGCAAGTACGTGCTGAAAAATTATAGTGGATTTTATTGGGACTGACATGATGGTATATGCATAAAATGGTCACTTAAGAGTGTTCATGTTGAGCATTTAGTATCAATCTTCCTTTTAGTTATTGTGCGCTCATCAAACTCAGTGAGCATTGCAGGTGGCGAGGATACTGATCAGGATTGTGCATGCATACATGGCTGTTTATCGTGGTTGCTCATTTGTGGATGTATCTGTTATATTACTACAGTTATAGACCTGAAGTTACTCATTTGTTACTTATTCATGGATCTTCACTTGTATGACACTATAGACACAGAATATACAAATTTATGGCTGTTCTTTACAAATCTTTAATCTCTTGTATGCCATTGTAGACATAGATTTTACTAATTTATGGTTTCTCTTTACATGTGTACTTGTGTATAAAGATGGCTAATTCATGGATATGTGTTTTAAACAGCTTCACTCCTTTTTCCAGTATTTTAAACACGTTTCCTCCAAAGTCTCATCAGATGTTTTAAGGATTTACTTGTCTCTGAGCTTCCTGCTGGAATTCGTGCATGTGTAAATTACAGGCAAAGAAACAACAATTACTGAGAGACTATGCCTGGGACAAAGGATCTGCAGAGTCTCCCCCTGTGCAGTAATTACAAGAAAAGGACATAAAGCTGAATATTTGTGATATGAGGTAGCTTGAACATATGTGTCTTGGATATCTGCTTTCAAGTTTAGTACATTTGGATGATGATGAGCTATTTCTTTGTATTGCATGTACAGGTTACAAGACATGCTTATCTTCTAATTATGCTGCAATAGTATGTGAAATACATTTTTAACTGTAATATGTTATAAGAAAGTCCAACAGATTTTCTACTCCCTCCGTCCCATCCTATTTTGTACAGATTTTTTTTTGGGTCAAAGATGCTAAACTTTGACCACATATTTGAATAGGTATATGAACAATAATTTTATCGTATGAGATATGATTCGATTCATCGTAACACGTAGTTTCTAAGATTTTTTCTTTGGGCGTCGGTAAAAAACTAAATTTTTGTATGTCATTATTATCCGTAGCTACACATATTTACAGTCAAACATATCTATTGGAAACCGTAAAAAGATTCTGTGCATAATAGATTTGGATAGAGGGAGTATAAATTTCTTTAAAAATGCAGAATGAAAAATTTCGTTCATATTCCAACGGATTCTTTATTTTGCATAACCATTCTATATAATATAAAGAAAGTACATCTTTATTGTACGCAATTTTCTTTATGTTTTTGACATAAATAAGGAAACTATATTCCAAGTAAAGGTGATTGATTATGTTGGAGTTAATTTTTTTAAATGCTTTTGACATAAATAAGGAAATTATGTTTTAAACAAGAGTGCGTCTCTTGAAAGACGGTCTTTCCATAAGTCATGGAAAGACCAAGGTTTAAAGTGTACATTAGAAGAAATTAAGATAAAATTTCGGGTTGCATGAACCGAGTTATAAATTTTATAACTACTACATGTTGCATACTAAATTTTTAATGTTGCAACTAAGACCTTTTACCTTTTATTATTCGAATTAAACCCCGTCTTTCCATAAGCCTATGGAAAGACCGTCTTTTCCAAGACTTTGCCTTTAAACAAAGGCGATTAATTTTGTCAACATTAAATTTTAATTACTTTCTCTTTGTACTGAGATAGAGAATGAAACACTCTCTTTTCTCTATATCTTCTATTTTAGCGAACTTAACCAAAATCTCCATTATTCAGAGTTTGTTGGACTTGCTCTAGGTGATGAGAAGACAGTTTGCACAAATTAAGCCCTCATTGATGTGGAAAACTTTGGTAATCCCCAGAATTGTCGATTTTTGATGTATAAAAGAAGTAACTTCGTTGCCTACACAAAGATTACAAAGCATTCGGTGTAGGCCGTTTTAAAAAATTCGGAGGTATTGTGCTAAGTAAAAAAAACAAAATGTTGGGAAAAATTGTCTTTCCATACGCTTATGGAAATATGAGGTTTAATTAAAATAATAAAAGGTAAAATGTCTTAATTACTATATTAAAAATTTATTATGTAACATGTAGCTATAAAATTTATAACCCGATTCATGCAACCTGAAATTTTATCTTTATTTCTTCTAATTTGCGTCTTTCCATGACTTATGGAAAGAAGACGAACTCATTTTTTGTAAAAAAAATATAAGTATTTAATAATTAATTCGATTTATGTTCAAGTTTAAAAGATGGTCCATATTTTGTGGAATTTATAACTATATAGTAAATATGCATAATTTGTACTCGTGTGACATAATTTGTATGTATTCTCCGGGTTAGATATAATTTGGGGAGTCATTATCTTTGACGATGATAGTTTCATGAATTATTGAAAAATTAAGGTTTAAAGTGTAAATTAAAAGAAATAAAGATAACTTTTTTGGGTTGTATGAATTGATTTATAAACTTTATAACTACTAACTAAGAACTTTTACTTTTTATTATTCTAATTAAACTCATCTTTCCATAAATATATGGAATGATCATTTTCCCAAAACTTTGCCTCTGGATACACAATTTATTTGAATTATTTTTCACATTGTAACAGTAACATATATTTTGGGGCTCTAAACTAGGAGAAACTAGTACACTGTGATATGATATTTATTGTGATCTCAAATTAGGAGAAGCAGGTAAACTGGGATAAACAACGTTTAATGGGATTTTGTTATCGAACAAGTAATTTACAATAAAAGATAACTACTCTATCTGTTTTATTATTTATGACACATTGAATATAAATAGATTTTTTTTATTTGACACTCTTTTTGTTTTTAGCAAGATTCCTTCAATTGCATCCACTTATTCTACTATTTACTTTCGACATTCAATTTCATCTATTCGTTTTTTTTTTATATAAATCCAAACATCTAAACCTATGTTGATATAAATAAAAAAGCGGAGGGAATTAATAACTATTACTATCATAATACTAGGGATACAATGGGGAAGATACACATATAAGTGATACACATATAAGTTACTATACATACATGGAAATGATCAATTGGCACCCTTATTTTAACACCAATTTTTACACCAAATCATAACCATTCATCTAATCTAATCTCAATCATTAATTGAATCTAATCTTATCTAGTTAAATAATTAGTAATACTAATATCATTGTAATACTAATATCATTAAATTAACCCCCTCAATATTCTGAACAGAACCAAGACAACATTAAGCAATTCAAATGTCAGAACCTTGGGAATTGAATGTTAGCCTAGCGGTTGAATTCTAGTGCTACTGCCATGAGGTCATGGGTTCAATTCCCATCAGGGCAAGGGGAGGGGAGGAATTTTATTGTGGCTCATTTGAGTTATTACCCAATTTTCAAAAAAAAAAAGTCAGAACCAGTCACCAGTGCATTGAGATTGGGCAATCCAACAGCCGCCGAGAATTTGACTGGTCTTGATTCATTTCCTCCCCCTTGATTCCAAGAACTTGAGGAATTGGGGCAGAATTCAACCTGACCGTGCTATGGCGTGTCTACATTCTCAATTTGATTCTTGAACCTAATTCTTCTTGGGAATGAACTAAATATCAAACATGAATCCAGCCATGGGACAGTTCGAGGACTTTAAAGACTCGAAATGAACCTTGCACTTCGTTGCTCTTGCCTTCGAGGGAGAGAACCTGTTTTCTAATCAACTCTGTCGTTTAGGATTCCAAAAGGCGCGTGAGTGTCACTGCTCCCCAAACAGCGCGTTGTCAGAAGATAAAAAAATAATTTTGTCTTTCCATAACTTTTTATATTTCCAAGACAGTAATAATTATCTGACGTTTCTGCCCCCATAACTACCTCTTATCCGCTCTTCCTTATTCACTTTTCTCGTTTGCAAGCATCTTCTTACAAACATTCTTTCTGTACTTCTCTCTCAAGCGATCTAATTTTCATCATCTTTCCCAAAAAAATCACTAAGTTCCTTTATTCCTATTCTTATTCTAATCTTTTCATTTCCTCCCCTTACAATCATGCCTCTTCTTGATGAGGGTTCCGCTTCCGGGAAATTTTTTAATGAGATTAGGGTAGGTGAGACAGGGGTTAGTACACCAGAGAGAGCCATTAGCGATTCGGAATGCGCTCATTCCGAAGAACTCTTGTACGATTCAGATGCCGGAGAAGGCATATCTGATCAGGTTGCTAACAGTCATAGGGAAGAGAGGGTTTTCCCCATAACTGATATGCCTCCTCGAGATGCCGTTGAGAACTGGCCACCAGGCATAGGCAAGCCCTACATAAGGAGGTCCCCTACGAGTGGAAAAATTGGTTTCTACTCTTCTCCCAATCCAGAGCTCAAATTGGAAAGGGGATCAAATACACCTTTGGTTTGTAGGGAGACACCTCTCGAAGCCATAGGGGAGGAGGAGAACGCGTCTCCTTTGAGAGAGAGGGAGGAAGCACCTCGAGAGCACCTCATGTATCTTCTTTGGCTAAACCCTCTCAAAAATAGAAGAAGGGACCTATCGAAGGTTAAGGCTAAGGGACTCAGGGAGGGATCCCCTAGTTCCAGTAGTGGGGACTGCTATTTCCAAAATTTTGGACTCGATCCCTCCTGGCCAACGAATAGCCCCGGATGCCAATTTTTAACCCTTTCGAGAGGGAGATACCCCCCATAACCTCCCCGAAGGAAGATCATCCATTTCTCTCAGACACCTTCACTGCGGACTCACATTTCCCTTTCCGCCCCTTTTTTCCAAACTTCTTAGGCAGTTCCAAGTGAGCCCTGTGCAAGTCCATCCCAATTTCTTGGTGATCATTATGATGTTCTTGACTAGATGTCATGAGTTCGGTATCAAGCTTAGGTATAAGCTGCTTCGCTCGCTATACTTCGTGTCATATAGTGGGCAGTCTACCGACATGATTGTTACTTTTATTAGCCTAGAGGCACATCATAGGGTTTTTGCTATTCCTGGAAATTCGGGTGACTGGAGAAGCTGGAAGGAAGGGGTTTCGTTTGATAGCAGGAGGTATTGAGTTCCTCCGTGGAATTGGAGCGTGCAAGTCGAGTCTCCCAAACCTGGGGAGTATATGCCAGGATGCCCTCGAGAGGAATAGGCAAAAACTACTGTCCAGCTCTCTCGACTATTGCCTCTTCAACAACCCCAATTCCCTGATTGGCGGCTTTGTTTTCCCTCCTGCAATCTACGAGGAGTATGTGTATAAAATACTTTGGAAGGATATCAGGAATCGGAGAAGAGAACTTGGGGGCCTCAGAGAAGGTCATTCCCTCGAGACCATCGTTAGTGATTTTAGGCATCCAGGAGCCTCCGAAGGTGCTTTAATAGAAATCTACTTCTCCTGTTTGTTGTGTTGTTGAGTTTATTGTTACTGTATGACTCTCTCTCTTTTTCTTTTTTCAATGGGTTTTGCTAAGGGCTTAAAGAAGTAGAGGCCCACGAAGCAGGGTTAGGTTCCTCCCAAAGTGATCATTGCCTCCTCGAACTAGGCCTCCACTCCCCCGAATCAGGCATCTCCAATCTTGAACTAGGCCTCCTCTCTTGCAGTCGACAACGAAAGGCCTACTTCGACCATTGGTGATAAGCAACCTCCTTACACCAGGAATGTTCGCTAGAAGACAAGGGTGAATATAAAAAATATCTGAAGCACCTCACCAAGACCCTTGATAGGAGCACATGGCAGTGAGAATGACCATCAACAATTTCCACCCCCTTCGAATCATGCATCGCCAACATCCAGAATTGAGCATCACCTCTCGAAGATTGCCTCTGACTGTGAGGTTTTCCTCCGTTTTAAAAAAAATAAATTATTTACCATTTTCCTCCTAGCATCTATCTAAGTTGAACTGTTTTGCTAGGTCTCACAATTTTTCCATGAAGCCACTGAGAAGATGATAGCCTTAACTTCTAGATGTGGTTCCCTCCGGGAGAAGCTCAACGAATAGGATGCTGAGATTTTGGAGTTGAAGAAATCCATCGAGGACAACAACGTGATCTCAAGGATAAGAATAAGGTGCTTGAGGAAAAAACAAAGGACCCTAGAAGGGGAAAGGCAAGGTGTTGATGCCGAGAGGCGTCAATGGACTGGAGAAGGATGCCCTCAAAAAGAGGGTTCAGGCTGCTAAGGATCCAACCTCGCAGGTTCAACTGCTCGAAGCCTTCAAACACAAGCTCTTGAACAACCCTGGGCTGCTTCAACTATTTCTGAATCTTCTGGGGGTGGCCAAGAAGATTGGTTGTAGCAAATTAGCTGAGGACTTTCTGAAGTCACAAGTGTCCGCCTCTCTATCTGAAGATCCGGCTAAGTAGGTGGACGACCTAGTCAACCCAGAGCTCGAAACCACTCTGGACGCAAAATGGGATGAGGCCATAAATAACGATGGCCTTCATTTTTCCCTGATGGATTTCATTAAGTCCAACGGGCAACTCTTTACTGCTGAGGGGATTTGAGCGATCCCCCCTCCAGAGGCTACGAACGACTCTCATGAGCAGAATTCAGCCGCCGTCCAAGTGGAAGAAATGATTGCTTCCACCTCAAAGGAAGATGACTCTAGGGTTCGTCACTGATTGTAACTTTTCCATTTAGGGCCTCCCAATTGTAACCCTATTTTTTTAGTATCAATAAAAATATGTCTTTTGCCACGACCTATTGATTTTGCCTTTTTTTTTCTTTTCGTAGTATAATTCATTGAAAAGGGTGTTAGAAGGCGTTTGTGAGGAGATTTCGAGTGCCCAAAAAGAGTTGAATGAGACACACAAAAAGCTATTGAAGGCCTCTCGAGTTCTATCTTACTGTAATCAAGAGAAAGAGTCCTTGAATGACAAGCTCCACCAGCTCGAAGCTGAGATAAAGCTGTGGCAATCTAAAGACCATCCAACTTTTAAGGGGTTAATTAAGGATTTCCTGAGAAAATAATTTAATGGTACCTATCCCTTAGAAGTGGTTAAGGGTCGCGATTCCGCATATAAAGAACTATAAGAGCTGATGCGTCACATCTATTTGAAGTTTGGTTCTCTAAAGTCCTGCATTGCCACTGTGACTAGGCTTCCAGTAGTGGAAGGGCGCCTAATTGGTTGCTTGGACAAAAATCGTAGACTGGTAGCCCAGAGAGAGTTACTTGCCAAACAACATCCGTTAGCCCAGCGCAAAGTGGCTAGCCTTGAAGTGGACTTGCTCGCTTGGAAGGTAGCCTGTGAGGATCCCTATTCTTCAAGAGAACCTCATCCAACCCCTCGAAGGAGCCCCTTGATTGAAGATAGCTCTTTGGTGGAGTCTCTTTTGTCCTAGAACAAATGACTCGCAAGGGAGATCGAGGCCTGGAAGGTACATGCCAAAGAACTGGAGCACCGTATTGCTGATTTCAAAGAAAAAATCGCTGCATACAAAGTAAGCCTCTGTGCCCACATGCTTTCTCACATCATTCCTTCCTCATACTTAATTAGCAATAATCAGTTTCCAAAGTTTCCACTCAAAGTTGCTCGGTACTGGATGGATGAAGTTAACGTTCATGAGGATGGAACTCCTTTACAAAAAAAAAGCTTTTGACCTTATTCTCGATTGGCTGGCAGAGCTGAAGGTAAAAGGATTCACTCCCTCGAGTTTTCATTCTGCTCCTCGATCACAAAAGTCTGCCACTAAAGGAGCTGACATGCATCTTTTCCCTTCGAGCAAATTTACCCAAGGATCTTCCTCAAAACGTCGCAAGAGCGCTGGGTCCTCCTCGAGGAGCCCATTCGAACCTTCCACGAATAAGCGGTGTAAGACCGTCGCTCCCCCTGATCCTTTCGAATATCCCGTAGAGGAGCAAATGAAGGACATCCGAAGGGTAGCTGGTATAAAGTTTGAAGAGCTTTAAGAGATAGAGGCAAAAGTGAAGGGGCTAGGAAAACCTATCTCCACTGAAGATTTGTTCCAGGTGGGATTTCCTCCCACTAGATAGATACGTTTAGACGAATAAGGTTATGTAGTTGTTAGTATCAATATTGTACTTCTAATAATTGATGAAGTTTAAATAAATAGGCGGTTTTCTCTAAATAGCCTGTTTTCTTTCTGTCTCCAATATTTTACCCCTCGAATATGAGCACCATGCAAAAATTCCTTAGGCAGAGAAAAGTACGAACATGTTTGGTAAGTAGAAATTAAAAAATTCAGAGACACAAGCATTTTACCCAGGTTCGGTGTTTCCACCTACATCCTGCCAATCTTGTCTACTAGTTCATCATTCCAAGATTACAAAAGTAGCCCTCGAGTGCCGCTTAAAAGCGTACCACCCAAACCTTAGCTTAGCTGTAAATATCATCTAGAGTGCCACTTAAGAGCAAACCACTCGAATATTAGCTAAAGTACCTCTTTAGAGCAAACCACTCGTACATCAGCCTTGACTGGAAATATCATCTAGAGCGCCGCTTTAAAGTAACCCGCTCAAATATTAGCTAGAGTGCCGCTTTAGAGAAAACCGCTTGTACTTCAACCTTGGCTGGAAATATCATCTAGAGCGCCGCTTTAAAGCAACCCGCTCAAACACCAACTAGAGTGCTGCTTTAGAGCAAGTCATTCGTACATCAACCGTTGTTGGAAATGTCATTTAGAGCGCCGCTTTAAAGCAACCCGCTCGAACACCAATTAGAGTGCCACTTTAGAGAAAAGCACTCGAACATTAGTCGTGGATGGGAATGTCATCTTGAGCGTCACTTTTAAGCAACCTGCTCGAACACTAACTAGAGTGCCGCTTTAGAGAAAACCACTCGAACATCAGTTGTGGCTGGAAATGTCATCTAGAGCATCATTTTAAAGCAACCCGCTCAAACACCAACTAGAGTGCTGTTTTAGAGCAAACCACTCGAACATCAGTCGTGGCTGGAAATGTCATCTAGAGCGCCACTTTAAAGAAACCCGCTCGAACATTATAGTTGGTAGTATTTCCTTAGATTTTTAATGTTCCACCTCATTGGCACTCGGATCCCATTCATCTGTTCGCGAACATAACTTTCTCCCAGGTGCGACTCGATCACCTTATAAGGTCTTTCCCAATTTGCAGCTAACTTCCCTTCAGGTTCCTTTATGCTTTTCTCATTTTTCCTCATTACCAAGTCCCCTAGATTAAACAAAACCTTCTTTACCCTTCTGTCATGGTATCTTCTGACCCATTTTTGACTTTAGCCTCATGTAGAGAAGCTAACTCTCTCTTTTCTTCCACCATGTCCAGATCCAGACATTGGTTATGTTGGTTGACTGTCTCGTCTGCAGCAACCATCATTCTTGGGCTAGGAACACCTATTTCCGTGGGGATTACTGCCTTCAAGCCATATACTAGACTATAAGGCATTTCCCCAGTAGTGGAAAACTCAGTTGTCCGATATGCCCGCAACACATTGGGTAATTCCCATATCCAATTACCTTTCGCCCCCTCAAGGCATGCTCATATTCCATTTACTATCATTCTGTTGGTCACTTTCACTTTTCCATTGGATTGGGAGTGGTAAACTGATGTCACTTTTTGCTTAATATGATATTCCTCGCACCACTTCTTGAAGGGATCTTGAGCAAAGTGTGTTCCGTTGTCCGTAATGATTGTCCTTGGGATTCCAAAATGGCACACAATTTTCTTCCCTCAAAAGGAGATGACTGTGTTTCCTCTTATGTTAGTTAAGGGCTCAGTCTCTACCCATTTTGTGAAATAATCAATAGCCACTATTAAGTATCTGAATTTTCCTGGCGCTTCTGGAAAAGGGCCCACCAGATCGATCCCCCACTTGTCAAATGGTCATGAACTATAGATGCTTCTCATCTCTTCTCGTGGAACATGTGTTATAGGGGCATTTCTTTGACACTGGTGGCAAGCCTGAATATATCGATTCGTATCCTCAAACATAGTTGGCCAGTAGAATCCCGCTCGAATAAGCCTCCTCACCACGGACCTGGCTCCCTGGTGGCTACCGCATATCCCTTCGTGTACCTCTCTTAAGAGATAATCATCCTCATGAGTGTTAATACATCGAAGCAATGGCTGCAAATGACCCCTTCTGTACATAATTTCTTCCCACAACACATACATTGGAGCTTTCAACCTTATCTTTCTGGCATCCACTTCATTTTCCTGTAGGACAACCTCTCAAAGATATACCACAAATGGTGTCATCAAGGAGTCTTTCACTTCTACTGCCATAAACCAAAGCTTCTTCAAAACTTTGCCCGCTCAAAGTTTCCATGAGTAGTTGCTTTTGGGATTGGGTCCCCAAATCCGATGAAGCGGGCTTACTTAGAGCGTCTGCTTTATGTTTGCCTTCCCTCGAAACCTACGTTAAAGTATAAGATTTGAAAAATTTTTAACAGGTTCTTTACTACCTCAAGGTACCTATGCAAATTACGCTCTCTGGCCTCGTATTCTCCATTCACCTGCTGAACCACAATTTGAGAGGCACTGAAAACCTCCAGTTCCTCCACCTGCAGCTCCCATGCGAGGCGCAATCCAGTGATCAGTTCCTTGTACTCAGCCTCATTATTAGTTTCTTTGAATGAAAATTTCAATGCATAATGGTAATCTCTTCCACTGAGGCTAGTTAACAAAACCCCGGCTCCACTTCCTCCTGAATGTGATGAACCATCCACATACAACTTCCATACCTTTCTTTGGTTCACTTCCACCTCTCAAACGGGATCCAAACATACTATGAGGGGCTCTGTAGTTTCCACTGTGAAGTTTGCCATTGCCTGGCCCTTAATCGAAACTCGAGGTTGATATTGGATATCATGCTCTCCCAATTCTAGCGCCCACTTCATAATTCTTCCTGAAATCTCTGGCCTCAGCAGGATCTGTTGAATGGGGTGGTTCATGAGCACCATTATTTTGTGTCCCTGGAAGTAGGGTCTCAATCTGCTGGTTGCATGTACGAGGGATAAAATCAACCTCTCGAGAACAGTATACCTCGTCTCCGGCCCCTGCAAATCATGACTGACAAAGTAAATCGCATGCTGAACCTTTTCCTTTTCTTTTGCTAGGGCCGCGTTGATTGCCAACGGCGACGCAAAAATATAGAAATGTAGCATCTCATCCTTGTCTGGTTTCATCAAGGTAGGCAATGTTCCCAAGTGTTACTTCACCTATTGGAATGCCTCGTCTCACTTTTCATTCCACTCGAACTTCTTTGCCCTTCAAAGGATATCGAAGAAGGGTAAATACTTCTCCGCCCCCTTCGATAGGAACCTGCTCAATGCTGCTAGAGATCATGTAAGCTTCTGTACATCCTTTATCTATTGTGGGGTTTTCATTACCCTCAAAGCTTTGACCTTTTCCGGGTTTACATCAATCCCCCTCTCTGAGACCATGAATTCGAGAAACTTCCCCACCCCCACACCAATAACACACTTAGATGGGTTCAACTTCAAATTAGCCCCTCGAACCCTATTGAATGTTTCCTCCAGGTCCTTTAAGAATTCTTCATAACTTTTGCTTTTAACAACCATGTCATCCACATATATTTCCATATTCTTCCCTATCTATCTCCTGAACAGTCTATCAACCAGCCTATGGTAAGTGGCCCTAACATTTTTTAACCCAAAGGGTATATTCTTATAGCAGTACGTGCCTACATCGGTAATAAACAATTTTTTTCTTTGTCTTCCTCCGCCATGAGGATTTGGTGTACCCCTTATGCAAGTTGAAGTACGCCAAAATCTGATATCCAGTTATGACCTCTACCAACTTGTCGATTGGCGGCAACGGGTAATTATCTTTGGGGCAGCATTTGTTTAAATTAGTAAAGTCGATACACATTCTCCATGCTCTATCATGCTTTGGAACCATGACTGGGTTAGCAATCCAGTTGGGGTAGAACACCTCCTCGATGACATCTACCCTCAAAAACTTCTCCACCTCTTCTTTAATTGCTTCAGCTCTTTCGGGACCAATATTCAGCCTATGCAGTGCGAGACTCGAAGGTACTCCCGTAAGGTCAGAGGTATCCCACGAGAGCACGTCTCCATATTCCCCCAACAAGTCCCTCAGTCTCCCATTAACTTCTTCAGGAATTAGCTTTCCAACAGCTACTGACACTGTATCCCGAACATGCATATGTATTGTATGAGCTAATCCCACATCTGCGTGTACTATCGCCATATCCTTTTGCCTTCTCGCTTCCCGTACCTCCGTGAGGTTACATTTTTGGGCCACAATTTGAGTTCCTCGAATGGATGTCACCCCCTTCTCAGTTGGGAACTTCATCATCAGGTGATAAGGTGACCAGACCGCCTGAGCCTAACACATCCATGACCTTCCTAAAATCACATTATAAGGGGAAGGAGCATCCACGATAGCAAAATTACTCCTGATGGTCACTCTTTTATCACCATCCACTACTCGAATGGGCAATGTTATCTCTCTTATGGGGAATATCAAGTTTCCCATAAATCTGGATAAAGGGGAGGCGACATTTTTCATGTTTTTGCGCCCTATGTCCAACTGGTCAAAACACTCAAAAAATATCACTTCTACCCCGCTTTCGTCATCAACGAACACCCTTCTTATCAAGGATGTTCCAATAATAGCTGAAATTACCATAGGATCCGCATGGGGCATTTGGTCCTGTACAACAGCCGCTTCCGAGAAAGTGACCATCTCGTTCGGTCGAAACCTCTTGTGATTGGGCTCTTCCACAAGAACCCTTCGAGCCTTAGCTCTTATGACATCGTTTGAAGATCTCTCTCCCACAATGCCATTGATGACGTTAATCATCCTTAGCACGGGTGGTTTTTCTCCCTTTTGGTTACCTTGATTCCCCCCCTCGTTGCTCCTGGGGTCTATCCTGCCTTCCTTCCTACCCCCTATCTTAAACCACCTATTCTCGAGGCCTTCTATCTCCTCTACCTCCATTGTTTTGATTGTTTCTTCTATAAGGCTGTCATTGGTTCATTTGGGGCCTCGAGCGAGCAGCCTGGTTCCTGTTTCCTTGCCATCGGAACCGTCCTTTGGCTCACACCTATTGATCTCCATCCTTAACTGCATGCAATCGTTTATTTCATGGCCATAATCCTTGTGATAATCACAGTACCAATTTTTTACCCTCCGGTCTACAACCAAGTTATGCGAACTCTGCAATGGTGGGGTGCTTGAAACAACCCTCTATGTATGTTTAAGATTTGTGCAGGGTTTCTTCCCCCGAGCATTGGTGGCAATGGATTATACCTTTCGAATGGTGTTCTTATGGGTTTGACCGGCCTTTTTCCTCTATGCTCTAGATTTCTTCCCGCTTTCTCTGCAAGGCTATCTCTTTTCCTTCTAGTTGCCTCCTTTACCCTCGAATACTGCTCTACTACCTCCTGAATTTTTTACAAAGTCTTGGGGTATTAGTACTCAGCTTCTTGTACAATTCTAAATCCTGTATCCCCAGTAGGTAACCCTAAATTACTTCATTCTCCGTCATTTCTATCACTCCCAAACTCTCATACACATACCGATAATAGAAGGCTTCCGAGATTTCCCCTGTTTTTTGCTTCGTTTGGTAGAGTTCCAGTAGAGTTTTGGTAAACTTCTTCTTCTGTGCGTACTGGCTCAACAATGCTCCACTGAAATCCTGATATGATCAAAGCGAGCCTCTTGAAAACTTATTGAACCACTCATGTGCTTTTCCTCGCATGTAGCTACCTACCAGCTTGCATGTCAATTTCTCATCAAAATCCCTCGAATTCATCAAGCCCAGGAACATCTAGATGAACTCTTGAGGGTCACTTTCACCACTGTACGTGGGAAGTCCTTCCGGGGGGCTTCACTTCTATTGGCCATCGAACCGCGGTGATCACCAAGTTGAAAGGAGACCCCGCAGCCTGGCCCAAGGGGCCAATTAACCTATCCAATTCCTTTCTTAATGATTCACTTGCATCCGAGGGGGTTCCTATTGCCCCCCTGGAAGGTTCAACCCCCTGCTGTGACCGCCCAACAGTGGCATATAAGGAGGTTGGGTCACTCCGTATCCTGGGTTCATCCAATGCTGTCCGAGGTTTGGGTATACTGGTGGTGGGGGTGGTTGGACATAAGGATTGTAAATCCCCCGATTGATTCCCATACTCCCTTATCCTTTCATGCCAGAAGAGGCCACTATTCCATATGCTACTCCTGGACCAGCCAGGCCAAGGGCAGGAGCAGATGGGACTAGCGGAGGCAACGAATATATAGGACCTTGGGAGTAACCAGGAATAGAAGGCTGAGGTCTAGCTTGTAGCGGTTCTCTAGCATATGCCTGATAAGGGTAGGCTATTGGGGGTTGAGAGGCCCACCCCGTGGTTATTCCCAAAGGTGAGAGCGATAATGCTCCCGACATAACCCTATCATCCCTCGGAGGAGGAGTGGTTTGATAGCCAGCCGCAGCCAGGACCAGAGCTGCTCGTTCCACATCTTGATCCGGGGTAGCCTTCCCCGCATCTTAATTTATTTGTTTGTGTTGACCGTAGGTTTCCATATATGAGTCTCCCGAAATCTCCGCAAACCTTCCAACCCTCGGGTCGGCTACCCTTTCAAGCAGGGAATAGGTGTTTTCTTGTTCTTGCTCTCCCGTCATTTCCAGCGTCCTCGAGGGCCTCGACACATCATTCCGGATTGGCGCCAGGGGATTTGTGCTAAATGCCACCGAGCGTTTGACATGATTAAGACATAATGAATGATAAGTAAATGCGTACTTTGTA
The DNA here is from genome assembly GCA_037428765.1 of Rubia yunnanensis. NCBI lineage: Eukaryota > Viridiplantae > Streptophyta > Magnoliopsida > Gentianales > Rubiaceae > Rubia > Rubia yunnanensis. The sequence goes on along the minus strand of CM075066.1, from coordinate 77,204,226 downwards.
TTTATATTCCATGTCTTAAATAACGTTCTCCTTAATTATCGCCCTTAATTACCCATGAATGCGATAATTAAGTTAGAGTATTAAATATTCCCATAACTGGGCTGCCACACCTTCAGCCCAATGGCCCTTTTGGGATTAACCTCTATCATTCTTAAATGTGCTCAACAACTTCAAAGTTTTTTTGAGTAGATATGATGTATGAAACTTGCAAAGTGATCGTAGTGTAAGACGGACCATGGAGAATGATTGGGTTTAGAAAAAAATGTTTTAACATTTCGTCAATCTTTTTTTTTTTTTTTCATTCTTTATGCCTTATTTTATGAGAGAATGGCTATTCTAGGAACCTAATTAGGATCCGGAAAACAGTTGAATTGTTGTTTGGCATGCAAATCTTGTACAGAGAATTAAGAGTTAGGAGTTATTAGCTCGTCTCAGAAGGTCTTGCGGATCGCGAAAAGCATTCTGTTCTTACAATCTTGGATGAAGTTTGAGCAAGACTACTGAATTACTCTCTGAACTTCTCTTGATTATTATTGGAGGTAAAGGTAGGAGAGGAGCTTGAAGAGTCGGGTGAAAATGCTCCGCTACACTTGCTTTAAACTCAGCCGTAAGTTATTGAATGAGATGGGTTTTGTGATGAACAAGGAAGGCATAGTCTTTATAGTGACAAATTTTATGAACAAGGAAGGCTCAGACTTACATATCTAAGTAAATCTGATGTGCATGCATTATATATGTTCAGGAGGATTGAGTATTAACAATTTTTGAATGTTTCGGGTCTAAGATGATCGGTGACCGTTTCCTCTTTTTTTTTTTTTAATTAAAAACCATCCATAGATGGGGGGAAATTCTATTAGGCCTTCCCAAGCCAAGAAAATAGACAGAAAAAAAGAAGCCGAAGCAATAGTAGGATATACATGAATGCTCACTGGCTAATAGAGCAACGCTTGTTGCCCCCAAAAGAATGAAAAGAAAAATACATGTAAACATCAAGTCGGAGGCCTCTTCATCAATGATGGAAAGGATCGAAACTTATGAGTGAGTCCGAAAGGAAACACAAGGCAGTCGAAACCCTCTCCACATGAATGAAGAGCTAGCCTCCACATACTAGCCTGAAGTTGAAATGTAAAACTAAGATAGCTGCTTGCAAAAAAAGAGAGGTAGCCAATATTATCCACCCATATGTACATGTGTGATGAAACCCTCTGTGTCCGAATCCAGCCACAATAACAGCAAGTAGTCCAGTTTCCATGAAGCCTGATATCAGCCTTTGATCTGCAATGAAAAACAAGAGAAGATTTTTTCTGAGTAGCATCCGAACTAGTAGGCAATCCTCAGAGAGGGAGTATTCATTTGGTCTAGTCTAACTAATCCCTGGACTCGGTTAGGCAGCAGAGAGAAATGTGGAAAAGCCAGGTTACATTTTTGTGACAAGCAGGTTTTTGCCAAAAAATGAGCTACCTGGTTGGCTTCCCTGAAAATGTGCATAATGTGTATATCCCCCAAAGAGAGATGAATCTCATCTACTAAATCAAACAGTTGCCAAGGGGATTTGAATGGATCAGTAGCATATAACACAGCATTAAGGCAGTCTGATTCCATGCAAACAGTGGACAAAGAATTGCAAAATTGAATAGCAAATGAAATAGCTTTTAACTCAGCTTCTAGGGCAGATTTTGCATTAGTAAATGAGGTATATGCTTCCTTAAAACACCCTCTACAGTCTCTAATGATCATGCTGAGGCCACATTTATTTGTCTTACAACACCAAGCTGCATCCACATTGACTTTAAAACCAATTGTTGGCCTGACCCATGCAATTTTCCAGATTTTTGGCTTTGGGGGTCTCTTAATGAGAGGAAGGTAAGAGTGGTTTGCAATACTGAGATCAAGTGGAGAGACTATGTATACTGGTTTAGCAGAGAATGAGTAGAAAATTTGATCTCTAATCTGCTGAAGCACTATGGAAGATGAGGGCTTAACTGAATCAAAAATAAATCTATTCCTCATCTTCCATAGATTCCAGAATGTATAAATTGCTGCTGTTCTAACAATGATGGTGTGTAATTTAGATAGAGTGGGGAGGGATAAGTAAGCAGATAGTCTATCCCACACAGTATGAAAAAACCTGTCTCTGATTCCCATAAACTGATGTATAGGTTTCCAGACTTTCAGGGAAAACTCACAGGAGTTAAAAAAATGATCAAGATCATCCACATGTAAGTTACACATACAACATTTGGAGGCCAAACTAATTCTTAGATGTTGAAGAGTGTTATCAAAAGGAAGAAGAGAGTTTGTCACTTTCCACATGAACACAGATATTTTTTTCTCAATTCTAGAGTTCCAGAAATGACTTGGGGATGCATACTGACCTGAGTTGTTACACAGTAACAAATAAGTGGCTTTGAATGAGAAATTACCATCAGCTCCTGGTTTCCAAATTAGTCTATCAGGTCTATGTGGCCAGGTTCTTGAGTCCCTTGAATTAGGTTCTGCCCAAGGATGCACTGAGCAGATTCTTTTCCAATTAGGGGAGGTTCTATAAGATGGAGGAAGGTTAGCCAACAAGTGAGACCATAGAGTATCTGCCATCTGGAATTTCCACCACAACTTGACTGAGCAAGTTTTAACAATAGTTCTGATACTTCTAAAACCCAGTCCATTTTGATCAGTTGATGCACAAAGAGCAGTCCATTTTCTCCATGCTCTTTTTGGTTTATGATCATTCTCACCCCAAAAAAATCTGCTCAATTTTTTTTCCATGGTGGAAATAATCAGGTTTGTGGGCTTAATTACTTGCCAGATGTGTTGGGGAATTGAATAAATACAGGATTCAATTAGTATCAGTTTTCCACCTGTAGTTAACCACCTATTTTTCCAATTGCTAATCCTGTTATCAATCTGCTCAAAAAGGGGTTGAAAGTAGATCTTCTTTAAAGCACCAGAAAAGATTGGAACACCTAGGTACATGAATGGAAAAGTACCAATTTTCATTCCCATAATTCTCTTAATGTGATTCACCCTTTGAGCAGTAGCATACTTACCTATGAAAATGTCACTCTTATTATAATTAATTGATTGTCCAGTGACTTCTTCAAAGGTAGATAAGAATGCTTTTAATCTTACCAGAGTTAAGTTATTTGCTTTAAAGAAAATGACAGTGTCATCAGCATATGATAAGTGTGAGATTTTAGGAGGATTACCTGGCAGGTCATAGGGTGAAAGCTTACCTGTTTGGAATATGTAATCCATACTCCTGGAAAATGACTCAGAGAAAATATTAAATAGAAAAGGGGATAGGGGATCCCCTTGCTTAATACCCCTCGAAGATTGAAAAAACCACAGGGCTTACCATTAATAAGAACAGAGAACCATGCTTGAGACAGGTTTTTCATAATTGAAAAAATGAATTTTGGATGAAAACCAAATTTAGCAAGTACTTTATATAGAAAAGACCATCTAACCCTATCAAAAGCCTTTTTAAGATCTAGTTTCATTATGCAATTCGGTTCCCTTTTCTTCCTATTGAGCAGCCTTACCATTTCCTGTAAATAGATGACATAATCTGAAATGTCTCTGCCATGAAGGAATGCTGTTTGATTAGGGGAGATTAATTTAGGCATAATAGCTTTAAGTCTCTCCATAAGCACCTTAGAGCAAATCTTATTAATCACATTAGAGACACTTATAGGCCTGTAATCATCAAAGGTGATTGGTGTTTTCTTCTTTGGAATAATAGTAATCCATGTGCTTCCTATACCTCTAGGCATAATGGATGGAGATAAAAAATCCTGAACAGCACTAAGAAGGTCTATAGCAATAATGTTCCAAGACTTGATATAGAATTTTGCAGTGTAACCATCCGGACCAGGACTGCTAGATTTATTCAAGCTGAAAACAATCTTTTTAAGCTCTTCCAAAGAGACTGGCATCAGTAAATTTTCATTATCAGCCTCAGTAACTAAACATGGGATCTGATTAAGAAAATGAAACTGAAAAGGAGAGCTGAAAGTGGCAGATTCCTCACTCAGGAGTTCCTGATAGTAATTAATAGCCTCCATTTCAATATCATTAGAGTTGTCTAGCCACTGTCCATTTTTGCTCCTGATTTTTGTAATTTTCAGTCTATTATTTCTCTCCTTTACAGAATTATGGTAAAAACTAGTGTTGTTATCTCCCTCTTGCAACCATTTAACTTTAGCCTTGTGTTTCCAGTAATTTTTCTGTTCAGACAAAGCCAAAACTAACCTAGCCCTAGCCTCTTTCAACTTAACCTGATCTGGCAAGGAATCTGAAATATCAGTTAGTGATTCTTGAGTCTGTAATGCAAGTTCAGCTTGGATCACATTATCATGAATATTACCAAATTTTTTCTTTGGTACGGTGACCGTTTCCTCCCTTTTATACTCCACCGATTGAATTCCCGGCGGCCGCTAGAGTGCATAAACAGTACGTTGACCTTGTTTTGTTCAGAACAGCAAGGGAGCAGATGGTGATCAGATTAATAATATTCATTAATTAGATGCGATTAGATTTAATGAATGCATGAGATTAGTTTAAATGAATGATTAGGATTTGGATTAAAAATTGGTGTTAAAATAAGGGTGTCAATTGATCCATTCCCATACTTAAATACATTACTACTATCCACAAAGCACTTACATAATTATACGTATAATAAAATTTATGGTAAAATTTATTTTATTTCTTTATTTTACAGTAAGAAAAAATTTTAGGGAACCAAATTTCTGGAGAGCCGACTAGACCGGCTCTTTGCCAGCCCTGATTTGATGTTTATGTGTATTACTCGGTCAAATTTCGGGGTCACCAAATTCACTCGGTCCATGACCGTTCCTATCTTTTAGTCAGTCAAATGGCTTAGTGAACTGCTCCATGTTGTCCTTATATTGAGTTCCGGTTGTGCGCCTGTAAAGGCGAGTTCTTGAGCAGTTCATAACATACAATTCACTTCTCCCCACTTCTCTTTTGCCGTTTTCGAAAAATTTTCTATCTCTGAGCAAAATACTTACAAGTTCCTCCTCCACTACTTGAGTGCACTAGTAAGGGAGGTTTCTGTGGTACCTTGGGAAACGAATGCCCGTATTGAACCTTGCACTTTAGGTTAGGCAATTTTTTTCAAAGGCAGTGATTTATCACGACCACAGATTCGCTTTTTTAAACAAATTTTTTTCTTCTAAATCCGTTTTCAAATATTTGCTGTTTTATTGTCTAAAACCAGTGGCCATACATTGCTTTACGAACATTGTTACTCAAACTTTACCAATAATTTTGAAATGAAATCTTTTATCCTTGTTCGAAAAATATGTCTTGTCAAACAAGATTTCTGAATGATCTTCGAAAATACCACCTTTGGACGGCGTTAACTAGGGTTTTTATTTTCTAGAACAATTAGAAGTGGACTATGTTTAGTTTACAGATCCACCCAAAACCACTACCCCTGCTCCACCCACTACTGAAACGTCAACTGCAGCCCCTCTGCCTCCTTTTGAGGACACTACCGAGTCGATTCTCAAATATGAGAAAGACAACAAGAACGCTAGGGGCCATCTTCTTAACGGTATGCCGAATCCCATTTTGACTTGTTCATCACCCACAAATTTGCCAAGTCTATATAGGAGACATTGGAGAAGAAATATGGTGCTGGGAAGAAAAAGTATACAGCTGGCTCAAGTTCCAAATGGTAGACAACAAGGCAATCATGGACCGGGTCCATGAGTACAAAAATTTAACTGCCAAAGTACTTGCAGAAGGCATGTCGATTATCGCGAATCTCCCAGATTCCTGGTTCGATTATCGCTGGTCTGCTTAACAAGGTTGGTCTCAAACTGGTGTTTGAAGCTGACAAACTATCACTCAAAATGACCTATTTATGGGAAAATGATACATGTCTAAGGGACTATATGTTGTGAACACCATTGCTATCAATGAAGCATCTACTTCTACTTATGTTGTTCAATCTTTTGAAATTTGGCATGCACGTTTAGGACATGTTGGTACAAGTTCACTTAAACAAATGCAACACATTAACTTGCTACCTAACCTACCAAAAATTCAATTGAAAAAAGAGAAAATGCTCAGAATGGTACTCACTTTGGGTGAAATTCATAGTTTGATCCCCAATTTTTAAAATTGTTTTGATGAAATACCCACCTTTTCACTAATGTCCCAAAAAGATTTTTTTTTTGTTAAAAGTGGGTACCATTGTGGCACAATTTTGATCCAAATTGGTACCCATTTTTTGCTGAAAGGTACCATTTTGAGCATAAAAGAAAAAGTGGGTACCTTTATGGGTACCTTTAAGAACGTGTTCAAAATTTAGGTACCAAAATGTGAATTTCGATTTAAAGTGGGTATCATTTTGGAAAATATCTCATTGAAAAAAATGTCAAAATTGTGTAGAAGCTAAAATCGCTAAGAAACCATTTAAACAAGTAACTTAACGAGTAACTGAACTTTTAGAGCTAGTTCACACAGACTTAGTGGATTTTAGAAAATTTGAAAGTAAAGATGGAAAATGGTACTACATAACCTTTGTAGATTATTATTCAAGGTATACTATAATTTACCTTTTAAGAACTAAAGATGAAGCAGAACAAAAATTCCTAATCTACAAAGTTGAAGTAGAAAATCAACTAGGTCTGAAAATAAAATGACTTAGGTCAGATGGGGAGGAGAATACAGTACAAACTTCCTAAATTATTTTTTTTGAAAAGAATGACATAATTCATGAGTTCACAACACCTTACACTCCACAATAAAATAGAATAGCTGAAAGGAAAAATAGAACTTTAAAGGATACGATGAATGCAATGATTTTAAGTTCTGGATTACCTAATGAAATGTGGGGGAAAACTTTCTTATCAGCCAATCATATTCTAAATAAGGCGCCTCATAAAAGATTAGATAAAACTCCCCATGAATTGTGGAAGTTATATACCCCTAACTTTAAATACTTAAAAGTGTGGGGGTGTTTGGCTAAAGTAGCTTTTCCTACTTTCAAACGTGGCACTATTGGTCCTAAAAATGTTGATGCCATATTTGTGGGATATGCTGAAAATAGTACTGCTTATAGATTTATGCGATTACATGATTCGTGTATATATGGACCAACAATTAAGAGGAAAATGGCCACTAGGCCCAGCCTAATGTCATCCCACAATGAAACAAACATGTTTCAACCCAAGACGAGGATAAGTTAAGTGCAGAGCTTTGGTTCATGACAAAATACGTGAGCCAAAATATATAGTACAAACAATGAGCATGAAGGCCAAAAATGTAGAACGTGGTGGTTGTAGTATACCCATGATCTCAATCCCTAAAAGCAAGGAACCGCAACTAAGTTAGCCTATAAATACAACATGCTATGGAAAAGTTAAGGTAAGTGTAACTACATAAGAATTCCAGTTCTTGAGAGAGTGACTGACTTGATCGTCAGAGCATTTCTCCCGGGCTTGACTTTGCAGGAAACACTACCAAATCAGTTAGCGCCAACTGTGGGGATGGATTTTTTTTTCTATTTTCAATTCAATAAGGTAAACAATGGTGTTCACCAGGAGTGAAAAGAGCTATAATCATCAGTCACAAGAACAAACACCAAGACATGATAGAGGAACGCATCGTATTCAAGATCATACTCCAAACAGAGAAAAAGAACACAGCAAGGAAGAAACGGAAGAGGAAGCAGAATTCCCAAATGGTAACCATGATAAGGAAAATAGGGTATTCACGGCCTTCTTAGAAGCGAACAGAGAAGATCTTTACAATCAGTTATTGAGGATGCTTAAGTAGAAAATTCAAAACCCAGAAAATAAGATAAGTTATGAGCGTCAAGACCTCAAGTACGAAGAAGAATTGTGCTACATTGTGGCAGAAGATGACGAAGACAGATCGCCCTTAGCACCACATTTGCTGGAATTTAAAATGCCAAAAGGTTTCAAACTCCCTTTGCATGTCAAAATCTATGACAGAACCACAGATCCGAAAAAGTTCCTATACTCATACATGAACAACATGAGGTTTCCCGATGTGAACATCGAATGATTGTGCAAAGCATTTCCCATCTTCCTTTCGGGAACAACAATCACTTGGTACGAGGATCTTTCACTAGGGAGCATCAAATCTTGTGTGCAATAGACCGACTATTTATGGGATGTTTCGATCAAAAATAGATATTTACGAAGACAATTTCATATCTCAATAACATAGCTCAGTGAAGTGATGAAAGTTTGGAAGAGTATCACAATTGGTTTGTTACGGAAAGTCTGCAGGTTCGCAACTTGTCATTACAATCATCATTAGGAGCCTGCATAGGGGGCATGCGTTCAGTTGATTTTTACAAAGAACTATTGAAGAACATGCCAAAAAACCCTAGCCAACTACAAAAATTGATTGAGCAACATGTGAGAATGAAGGAAACGAACAACCAAAAAATAGAATGGGAGCGAGGTGAGAAGCGAATGATGGAGAATTCACAAAAGGGATTCGTGAAGAAAGGAAGAGGAAACACCCCTCTCAAAGGAAGAGAATTAGGCTCGCAAAGTACCCCATTCCAAAATACGCCCCTAACAAAAACAAAGAAAGAGATATGGCAAGCGAACAAGGAGCTGTTTCGAGAACCGACACCTATGTTAGCGCCACCAGAAAAAAGATCAAGGGAGTATTATTGGGCCTTTCATAAGGACCACGATCATGACGTTGAGTATTACATGGACCTGAGAAGATAGGTCGAAGAAAATAGGAGGAATGGCTACTTAAGCAATATAAGAATGAGGGGAGAGCCAGTATGGAGACACCACAAAAAAAATGACCCCCAGTAAGAAACCAAGGGACAACGAACACGCCAGGGAAAAATAAAAAAATGTTTGCGGCAATAGAATACAACTACGACACAGATGAGGAAGCCCCGGAAAAGGTCATCTTGCCATACACGGTTCCATAGAATCACTGTACAACAATGCTTGGAAGGCAAATGCGAGGTGTTCTCCTTCGCAAGAACCTGTGGACAAGAGATTTCTCTCCGATGAAACGATCAGATTTAGTGAAGAAGACGTAGTGCCAAACGCTTCACCTCACAATGATCCCTTGGTTATTATAGCAAAAAGTGAAAATGCCACCTTTCATAGAGTGTTCATGGATGACAGAAGTACAGTCAAGATATTATTCATGGGGTGCTTCGATAGGTCAGGGTTCAAGATAACTGACCTTAAAAAGTACACGTCTTCACTAGTAGGGTTCACAGGATGGACGGAGACGCCTTTGGGAAATATACAATTACCGGTCACCATTGGGGAAAGTGGGAAAAATTGTACCAACTTGCGTGACTTTATGGTCATGGATGCCCCAAGTACATTGAACGCCATAATAGGAAGACCATGGATTAACGGAGCAAAAGCAATATGGTCCCCTTTCCATTTAGTAATGGAATTCCCAACCCCGGCAGATGTCGCGACCATAAGAGGAAACTAACAAACGACAAGGCAATGCACGGTTATCACGACAACGGCAGGAAAAAGTGGAGAAAAAGAGAAGATGGTTAACACAATCTCAAATGGAGGATCGCTGGAGCAGTTACATCCAGCAGTGGACCTAGGAGAAGAAACATAGTTGGTTAGCCTTGATGATGAAAATGGTTCCAAATGTGTAAAAATAGGAAAATATCTTCCCAATAGAGAAAAAACAAGGGTCATAGAAATCCTGTAAAGCCACAAGGATCCCTTCACGTGGGATGTCCAGAACAGGAGAGGAGTGGACCAAAGCATCACTATACATTCACAGAATATGAGTATTTCGATCAAACCAGTTAAGCAGAAGCAGTGATGCTTCGCTAGCGAGATACAAAAGGAAATCGAAGAGGAATTCACACCACTGCTCCAAGCTGGGGTATTGAAAGAGGTGATATATCCAAAATGGCTAGTGAACCCAGTCATCGTAAAGAAATCGGATGCAGGATGAAGAATGTGCATTGATCTCACTAACCTGAATAAAGCATGTCTAAAGGATTGTTATCCCTTTCCAAAAATTAATCAGTTATTAGAAGCGATTGCGGGGTATGAAGCCCTAGCGATCCTGAATGCATACAAGTGATATTATTAAATATTAACGAATCCAGAAGATTCAGAGAAAATGGCCTTCATAACAAGCTTCAGAACATTTTGTTACGTAAAAATGCCATTTGGATTAAAAAGTACAGAGGCCACGTATCAGTGAGTAGTTGATAACACATTCATAATCAGATAGGAAAAAATGTGGAAGCCTATGTTGATAACATGGTTATCAAGAGCAGAAAAGTAAGTAGTTTCACCACAGGCTTGCAAGAAACGTTGGTCACATTACGTGCCATAGGGATGAAGCTCAACCCTAAGAAATGCGTGATTAGAGTAGGTACGAGAAAATTCTTAGGGTACAAGGTATCCTCAAAAGGTATCGAAGCTAACCCAGAGAAAATACAATCTATAGTAAACCTCCCCCAACCGCGAACAGTCAAGGAGGTACATATTTTGATAGGGTCGCTAGCAGCGCTTAGCAGGGTTTATTTCAAAAGCGGCAAAAAAATCATTTCCCGCTCTTCAAAATACTAAAGAAGACCAAGACGTTTAGCTGGAGTGCAAAATGTCAGACATCATATGATAATTTGAAGGAGCAACTCCAAGCACTACCAACGTTGAAGACATCTAATCCTGGGGAAACATTGTACTTGTACTTGGAAATCTCGTAGAATGCAATCAATTCCATTTTGGTTCGCCACGAAGGCAAGAAATAGGTACATGTCTATTATATCAGGTGGATATTGCAAAGCGCCGAGAAAGTTTACATGCCAGTAGAAAAATTAACACCGGCTTTAATATATTCAGCATAAAGACTGAGAATGTATTTTCACAGTCACCCCATTGTGGTCTATACGGCTTTCCCAATCAAGAATATTATGAGCAAGCCCAAATTATCATGACGATTAACGAAGTGGGCTCTGTAACTGGGAACATTTGAAATACAATTCCAGCCTAGAACAACGATCAAGGCTCAGGCGCTAGCAGACTTTATTGTAGAAATGAATAGTGAAAAAGTACATAAAGAAAACATGTATTACAACCTAAGAATCGATAAAGGAAAGTTAAAATGGGAAGAAGTGGCATGGACATTGTTCGTTGATCGCGCGTCGAACAAAGAAGGTTGCGGGGCTAGATTGTTGTTCGTAAACCCAGACGGAGGAGTGCATAGATACTCACTACGTTTCATCTAGCTCACTAAAAATGAGATGGAGTATGAGGCCTTGATTTGTGGATTGGATCTTAGAATCATAATGAAAGTTAGAAGTGTCCGAGTCTCTAGTGATTTGCTAATAGTTATCCAACAAGTGCGAGGAGACTTTGAGGTATGAGAAGAATAATTAGTAAAGTATTTAAAGAAAGTACAACAACTCATAGCCCAACTCAAGTACTTAGACATACAGCCCGTACCACGGAGTGCAAATACAAAGGCGGATGCACTAAGTAAGCTAGCGACAGCAGGGTTCGGTTCCCCCAACATTCATGGAAACATGATTGTAAAAGTTATTCCAGTTAGAAGCACATCGTTGACTAATGTATTAGCAGTTCAATCAGATTTAGTAAACTAGATGATGCTGCTAATAAATTTCTTCACAAAAGAAACACTGCCAGAGGATAAGGTGTAGGCTAGGAAGTTGGAGTTACGATTTAGTAACTACACCTAGGAAGATGGGATCTTGTACAAGAAGGGTTTTCTAACTCTATGGACAAAATGCATAGGACCAACTCAGGCAGCAAAAATTCTAAAGGAGGTTCACAAAGGCCTATGTGGAATGTATCAATGAGTAATAATTATAGCGAAGAAGATCATCCGAGCTGGATACTACTAGCCAATTATGTTTAATGACGCGCACAACTTCTTGCTTAAGTGTAGAAGTTGCCAAATAATGCTTCATTATCACATAAGCCACAAGCAGCCTTGACAGGTGTATATGGAGCTTGGTCATTTGATAAATGGGGAATTGACTTAGTTTAACCATTCCCAAAGGGCGAGAGCAACACCAAATTCATTGTGGTGACAATCGATTAATACTTTACAAAATGGGTGGAAACGAAGCCATTAGGAAGAGTCACAACTAAAACCTCTAGGAAATTTGTGTGGAAAAACATAGTATGTCGTTTCGGGGTGCCACATACCATTGTAACGGATAATGGTACGCAGTTTATAAGTGGCATGTTCACGGATTGGTGTTCCAAGCTTGGAATTCTCCAGAAGTTCACCTCTATAGTGCACCCTAAAACCAATGGCCAAGTGGAGGTAACGAACAAGAATATCGTTCAAGGAATCCAGAAATGGCTCAAAAGAAAATGAACTGGATGGGTAGATAAGTTACCAAATACGTTATGGTCGTATAGAACAACTGTTATGGTCGTATAGAACAATTGTTGGAGAACCGATAGGGAAAACACCGTGTAATCTAGTTTACGGCCACAAAGTAGTTATACCAGTGGAAATTGGCAATACGAGCCTCCGAGTATGCGATTACAAGGAGAAACATAACCAAGACCTGATAATATTGGAACTGGATAAACTGGAGGAGAAAAAGGATCTAGCAACGATTTCCCAAGCTAAGTACAAGGAAAGGATGGCGAGAGCTTATAATCAAAAAGTGAAGGAAACACGATTTTAGGTGGGCGATCTAGTGCTAAGGAAGAATGAAGCTAGCTTAGCAGAGGAGCGAGGAAATGTATGCCCAAAGTGGGAAGGATCCTACAAAGTCACAAAAGCTCACAAGTCTAACAACTACGAGCTAGAAAGGATGGATGGTATCAGTATTCCGAACACATGGCATGTGATCAACTTAAGGAAGTTTTATGTTTAGATTTGAAGAAGGTAGCGAACATCCACCTGTATAGACGCCAAGATATTATCCTTGGTCGCTTTTCTTCCATTGTTTCTGACGTGACATTATCGCGGAAGTATATTAGTAATACAAAACAAACCACCTTGCTGGACCACGATCACATTTCTCATACTTTAGTTTTCCACGATAGAGAAGGTCTTTTCGCAACATGCTATGATTAAAACGCCTAGATTTTTTTTGACTCAACTGGCTCAGCAAACATCAAGTTACATATTTTACACAATTAACGATGCTTGCAAGCTTTGAATCTTGCAGCTTTGTAAATCAAACAATTGCAAGCCACAAATCTTGCACAACTACCGATTATTGCAACCTTTGGATCTTGCAACTTCGTAACTTAAGATACTTTGTAGGGGACTAAAAATACAACTTAGTCTTGTTTTAATATTAACTATAAGAATTATAAAATAAAAGTAATCAATTGAGGTTGAATTAATTAAAAATGAAATATTTATTTCCGTCTTTAACGGTTTAATTTTATATTTATTTTATATATATTTTTTAAAATTTTCACTTTTACTCTAGTTTTAAAAGAGAATAAGAAAATAATCATAAGACATCTCAGTGTAACACTATTAATATTTGAGAACATGTACAATTTATGCTTCAAGATTCATTTATTAATTATCATGACGTGTGTTCAATGGTGGATCCAGAATAATTTTTTGAAGGCATTTTGAGTGAACATATTTCATTTTGAATTCAGGAAATAAATCAATGGTCAATGTTGTTAATGGACAAATGAATTCAGGAAATAAAAATAAACTGAAAGTTAAGCAATTTGGTGGATCTGATTTGCAGTACCAAAAGTTATAGGTTCTCTCTTTACACATTCAGGAGATCCAAAATCCATTAAGTTATATTGTATGCTTCTGAAGATTTGAAGCACGTGGATAAAAAAATTGATGTTCCTAAAATTGAAGATACCTATTCTAGATTTACAAGCAACAAAAGAACTACCATTCATCTAAAGGGTATCGAGTCCTACTTGGAAAAAATGCCAGTGTAACAGAACCGTGCAGAGATGACTATTGCACCCTCGTTTTCTTTCTTTCGCCATTTCCATCAGCTATGGCAATGGCTTTGCCGTCATTATCATCGACATTACGAAGATCTAAAACTTTATTTTCTTGCAAGGCAGTGTGAGAATTTGAAGATCACCCTCCTTTTCAGTTACCGAAACAGTTTGGGATGCAGCTGACGAACTTGCACCGTTCTCTTTTGATGTCTCGGCATTCTTTGAAACAAGAGCTTCAGTCCATCATTAAACTCCTCTCTCCATATATTTTAAGATCAATAGCACTACCCAATGAGACTTCAACATCACAAAAGCATATAAAAAGCATACATAAACGATAAAAGCTAAATTTAGGACAACTTAACATAGATTCCACTACATGTGGCTATGAATCATATTTTGTTTTTGTGTACAGTCTAGACATCAATTATTAATCAAAGTAAAATATAAACTAAGACCCATATAGCATTAAAACTTGCTAGTCAGTTCTTGTTGCAGATCCTCAATAGTGAGAATTGTCCCGCCAGTAGTGGGTGATGGGAGTTCAGCTAGCACCTATACCAACAAGTATCATCAGAGGAAAATGACATACAACCAGACTGTAAAAGTAGCATAAGGAAGAAAAAGGAAAACAAATTACTTTATCAAGATTTGCTGCATAATTGGCAGCCTCATCCTCCCCAAGATCATCACCAACCTCATAAAGAAGAGCTGATCCGTGCATACTCAAAGGCAAAGTCATGCCAAGTTTTGCTTTAACAATCTTTTCAACAGCATCCCTCAACTTTGAGCGCTTTGTATTGATCCCAAGCCCTATCAAGGCCTGAAAGAATAGTTCATAGCATTACATGAGCAAGGGTTGCTCAATTTTTAATCCAGATTACCTAGTTGCATATTTATTCTAAGAACCATATTAAATTTTAAAAGGAATTAGCATGTCAAAAACCTCAAAACAAACATAGCACAATGTATCGGGCTCATACGGCTCAACTTGCATAAGAAGCATCTTCCTAGATTGATGCTTAAGACAATATGTTATCCTACACAAACATATGGAGTTTTTAAACAATTACATATTAATAGCATCCTGCGTGAACATAAAATAGGATCGAAAGGGGGGCACAAAAAAGGTAAACAAAATGGAGGTTTAGTACATTCTATTTCAAATTTGAGGGCTTAAATAACCACATCAACCAAAGTATCCTTCATTCATATGATCCTTGCTCTTCCAGAGTCAATCTACTAAAACCACATTTCTGCAAATATTTGTAGCCTACTATATATTGATTATCTGGGAGAAGATTTGGTTTTGGACCAAGAGAGGTTTCATGTAAGATAAGGAAAAAGAAACTTCAAATGCATAGCCTGGAAAAATGAACTAATGAAGAGAACCGGTTAATGACATACTGTTACCCTACCTGTAATTCTGGATACCACTTTGCAGCATTTTCATTACCTAAATCACAATCAACCCAGATAATCATCACGTTTTATTTGGAGTTAATCGTTTATGAAATTGAGTCTTTTTGTGAAATTTTGCTGGACACTGTAGAAGTCATGAGAATTTCCTAACATTTCAAGAAACTCAAATTCTCCTTTATTGAAGCTAAAACATATAGCAAAGTCATACAACCATGTAATAATCATTTAAACCAACCCTGTAGTTAAGGAATCTAGCTTGACGAGGATCAAAATAAGACAAAACGAACTATCAAGACTGTAGAAAGAAAAGCAGTCCATGCAGCAAATTTAGAAAATTTCCAATTATGAAGCAATTTAGATACATGTTATAAGATAAAAAACATGAGATTTAACAAGTGCAATGTTGAACAACTGCAGCAAACGCTTGCCAAAAGTATCGTAGAAATGCACCAGCTCTGAGGTCTCAAGTCAAAACAACTGAATTGGGTCTGAATCTTAACATATCATGAAAACAACTTTTGGACTGGTTTTTGTTTTGGTCTTGCTTCATGGTTTATTCAGTTTTATATTATAGAGTTTTTTCCCCCAAAAAGTGGAAAGAGAACTACTACAAACTAATACAAGTCTAAAAAGTTTAAGGTACTGAAATAAATATAGTTTGATATCATCAAATTACTAAACCAAAAAGAAAATATAGACTTTTTAGCACTTTCAGATTATCAGTACAATATAAAATGGACTTCACAATTTCATTATATTTCATACTGAGGCACTCAGTCAATTTAGCCTGAAAAGAGCAACTAGCTTATCTAACATAGCTTGGGAAACAAAATTTAACTAAGCCAGCCAACCAATAACAATAAATTACTTCACTTGCATATAAAAAGACCCAAAGCATACAACTTTTCTCCTATTTGCACAAAAGATTCATCTGGGGTGCTCTACCATCTGACAAATTATTTACCCACTCAAGAAACAATACCTAAAAATTACTTTTTCACCACCTTAAATAACTCCGGCTTAGTTAAATTTAATATATTAGTTGTTTAGAATTACAAGGATTTGCAAAACTAAGGTGACATAGGAACAAACCAAACCAAGATCCGTCTGAGGTTGGCCAGAGGAGACCACTTCTGGGGAATTTCCTTTTCTAGATGGCAATGGGCCTTTTGCTAATGTTACTTCCAGTCTACCCACTTTAGGTGGTTTAGTGGAGGGAAATTTGCATCAGAAGTTTCATCATCTTGAACACGTAACCAAAACTCTATTTTTAAGCAGTACAAACAATCAAATAGCGGTGATTAACATGCCCAATTAGGTTGCACTCACAAATGCAAAATCTTGCCTACAACAATGCAAAACCTTAAAATTGATCAAGACATCAGCATGTAGACTCACTACTCAAGGAATGTCATTAAAAAATCTCAATGGATTAAAGCAAGCAAAAATGACTAAGAACTTAACAAAAGTCTTTATAAACAAACCCTAACAGAATCAACAAAGACCAATTGAATGCAACTCAAAATGCATCACCACATCAAGAGCCATGATAGATAAAAAGGCCTACACCATTATCTTGTACTTGCTTGTATACTCATCAATAAGAAAACTTCTAATAATGATTAGCCATAAACTAACACGAGCACAGTAAGAATACACTATAATAAGAATAAATTATAATCGCTTCGAATAAATAAAAATTATAAGTGCAAATGTTTCCCACACCAGATGCCTCAAAATAAATTCCAAGGTCCACCCTAAAACTACCATCAAATTCAACAACTCCAAACCTAAATCTCTCAATTTAAACTACACCCAGTGCAATGGAAACAACAACAATAATCAAAAACACATTTAGTAAAACAACCAATCCATGCAACAACAACAAAAAAACAAAAAACAACACCATAAAATCAAGCAAAAAACAAAAACCAAGGGGAAAAAGATACCCATAAAGCTCCTCAAAGCTGAGACCACTGGCATTGTGATTGTAAATCTCGTGAATGGCATGTTTGAGAGAGGTCAGCGTTGTGTGTGGAGGAGGCAAGGGGAATAGTCGATCGGCGTAGATGTGATTGGGAAAAATGAAATAGTACCATTTTGGTTATTCAGGGTAGTCAAAATAACTTAAATACCCCCGGTTGACAGACATAAAGAAAACAATATTTATTATAGGGTGCTTGGGAAAAAATAATGTATAAAAATTTGATGTTTAGAAAATGTATGTTACATTGAATTTAAGAGTATCTCACATGATAGTATTATTAACTATATATTAATTGAAATTTATGATCAAACATAGTTTGAGAAAGTTGACAAAAAAGTATGAAACTTTCTGTGGGACAGAGGAACTATATGGTAGCCACATTTAAAGATAGGTACTAATGGTCTTTTAGAATATTCAGAATAACAGATGGGTAATGGCTTGTTCTTTGAGCCTTTTGCTCCACACAAGTTTAGTTGTCCTCTATGGTATTTCATGTTTTAGTCTTGTCCTCTGCAGTTTAAGCTGGTTGTTTAGTCTATCTTGTAGGTAAGTTTATGCTGCCTCTGTGTTTTCCATCAATCCGGCTACCGATTGTGAGCCTGCTCGATGAAGGACTCCTATGACAATCCTGTTGTCGCTTCTTCTGGTGTTTTCTTTTTGACATATCTAAATTCTCTTTGCTTCTACTATCGTGCTGCGGTTTTGATCAAGCCTTTTGCTACTCGTACACAGAACAACCCTCAATAATAGAGGTTGTTGATATGAGAGATCTCACAATGGTTCCCAAACCAAACTAGGAAAGAAATTGGATCTACATCCAGTTTCCTTTCCATTTGGTTTTATTCTTTGTCACTTAGGAGACCTCTCATATCTACCATGTCTAGCCATCCATAAATTAACACAGGGGGAGTTTTATGAAATGGAATTACATGGTAGTTTTTTGAGTATTTCATGATCTTTTAGATATCTTCTTTTGTACATATAATCTGTACATGTAATCCTGATGAGCATTTTTGTGCTCTTAGTGTTAGATCTATGTAATGAATCTCTAAACTTTACTCACTTTTTTTCCAGTTTCGGGCTTGGGGAGCCTTCAATATACCCCAACCTATTAAAATAAAATATAAAATATGGCTTGTTCTTTGGTTTATCTGCAACAAAAATGGGGAAAGAGAGAGAGGAAAAGAACGGATTGACATTATTTTTTGAATTGAGATGATATAAAAGGAGAGATAAATTTTTTTTGTGGCATCAAAATATCTTCTTTTCATCAGTGGCACACAAGTAAGGTACTGGATGTGGAGTAAAGTGTTGGGTATCTCTTTAATTTTCAAATATTAGTGAATGAGGAAGTTAAGAGTTTTTAGATTCAAGTATGGGAAACAGGATGATTCATGAATTGGGAATATCAAGAACTAGATACATGAATTGGATGACTCTGAATCTGTTCTTGAACTCTTATAAATAAATGGAGAGTTTGTGAGTTCTTCAGGGAGTGTGGGGAAAATGTAGTCCCTTTTGAATCTGTAATCTGGGTTGGGTGGTCTTACGTGATGTAATTTCTGACACCTGTAATCTTTCTGATCCATCTGAGTTATAAGATTAATTCTGTGGAGTTGTTTGTGCTTGCTAATAAGTGGATCCGTCAACACCTTGTCGATGGCATGTACAATTGTTTCATGGGGCTCCTGCTGATGTAATGGATCAAACCAGAATACCGTGTTCAATGGAACAATGATCACAACCACCATCCAATGATCGCTAAAGATTTCATTGCAATTAAATAATTATAGTTTCATAATTTTGGTCATATAATAAAAAAAAAAGTAGATCCCTAAGGAAATTTCACTCACCTTTTATAGTAAGTATGATGCGATGTACATCAAATTATTATTAAGCATCAACCGAGCTTTGAAATAAGCCAAACACTATTCATTTGAAATGTATTCATGTTTAATTATTTGATGTATATAAACTTATCATTTGCCCTTAATGTTCCAGACCATCATATTAGCTATTAGTTTGTATCTAATCTGGCCTTTTGATTTTAAAGTTGATCTTAGGATCATATTCATGCCATTTAAGTAGTTTCTTTCTATTCTTTTCCTTCTTTCCTTAGGTGTATTAAGGATAGATCGACAGCAAAATGAGCAGCAATAGAGGGAGTAGATGAAACCTGTATGATATCCTAAGAAGTCCCAATTAAACCATTCTCTGAAGCTAGTTTCCTCATCCTCACCTGCAAAATGTCCCAGGTTCATTTTTCAATACTACTAAGGTTTAAATTTCAGTTTGATATTCCCAAGGTTGATTTCCTTCAAGAAAAGGTTGGCGTCCTGTTTTCCTTTCATAACGCATCTTATTCCTTTTACACATGTCATGCTTGTTGGAACCTAGAATCCAAATAACTAAACAATCGTTTATAAAATAAAGAACATAATTATGTT
Organism: Rubia yunnanensis; assembly: GCA_037428765.1. Taxonomy (NCBI): domain Eukaryota; kingdom Viridiplantae; phylum Streptophyta; class Magnoliopsida; order Gentianales; family Rubiaceae; genus Rubia; species Rubia yunnanensis. Next base: position 77,184,421 of record CM075066.1, on the reverse strand, counting down.
AATGAAAAAAGAGTAGAGAATTATACCAACAAATGCAGAAGCGGGAGAATAATCTCTATCCCTAATTCTGAAAATGCCCCGTAGTGTGTGACGGTTCGATGACGTTCCAAATCCCAGGATACAACTTCTACACTTTCTACTCTGCACAACTCAACAGCAGAAACCGGCAAACCAATTCAGCGCCTTACTCTCAGACTTGAAGAATGTGAAGAACACGAAGAATGCGAAGAACACGAAGAATGCGAAGAACACGAAAAACAAAAAGAATAAAGGGAGGAGAGGAGATTGTATTCTTGGTACATTTTAGAATGAGGCTAAAGGCAGCCTTTTACAGGCAAATGTGCACTAACGGTAAGAAGGGAATCGTGGAGCAATCCACGCCTCTTCAATCTTGAAGAGATCAATCCACTCCCTGCAATGAAAAGGAAGGAAGACAAGGAGAACGTTTTACGCCTCTGCAATTAGAAGGGTTGACCGGTTCAAAAATTAAATTATAAAATGATCTTCTTGAACTGAACATTCTCGAGACCCAACCTGATCAAGGTCTCCGAAACTACTAGTTAATATTTCTAGTGTTTTCATACTAGCCTTTATACTAGCCACATTTCCTTCCCATTTCCAATGTGGTATTTCCAATATACCACAAACCCAAAATATTACTCTTTAAGTAATCAATTTTTAGTCATCATTTCTCATTCAAATGGAACCCGAATTTAATGTATAAGTATACTACAATATAGTACTCGCAGAGATGAAGCCAACACTCCCTTATTCTGGCGAAAACGGTGGAAGGAGCCCACCAAAATCTTGGCCAGAAAATTTGGTTCCAAAAATCCCCCACATGAATAGAGGACTCCTATTACACACGTGTGTTCTAACAGATGGACTTATGAGAGTAAGAGTGAAGAATCACAGTATCTGGAAGGTAGCGTTTCTCAGCCTTGAACCACCCATAGTGAATAGTTATCAGATTTACTCGACCAGGTAGTGAACATGATGTCTTGAACAACCCAGGATTTTGTGTAAATCTAGACAATGACTATAACACATTTTCATCTTCTCTTATAACTAGGTTCTCCGACTGTGTTCATTTTGGCCTTGAACATCCCTGGTTATTCATGAGTGAACATGGAGAAATCAACTTCTCTTAATTTTCCTAGAAACGGCCCCATTAAACACTCATCTACTTTTGTCAGATGACTTTGTCTAGGATTGCTTGTCGGTAATAGGAATCCTAGACCTTCTACACACTCATCTCAAGATAACTTTGTCTAGGATTGCTTGTCTAGGATTCCTGTTACCGGCATTGCACATCATCTCTTTTGAATGCGGTTACAAACCGCGGTAATTATTTTCTTTTACTTCGGTTTTTTGTCAAAACAAATTGGGGGTAAATATGTAATGATGGAGCCTCCATCTGACCACTATGCAACGTCGTCTATAAAGTGCAATGTCAGCAGGATAGTGCAACGTCGTTGTGATCTACCTCGAATGGTCGATACATGTACAATGATAACATGACATGTTGATACCCCGATGTCATTTTAGTATACCAATGTCGCTTGCGGTTGTGTGATGACCGTGTCGGTTACACGATGAACGAGATATTTGCAAGGTTGTTTTAAGCGATGTTGCACATATCATGGTACGGTCGCTAATCTGTGGTGACATTTAGCGACGTCGCTTTTGCAGTTGTCGATTTTGCAGTTGTCACTTTTGCAGTTGTCGCTTTTGCAGTTGTTTGAGCAGAATGGTTACATATAATATAAACAACAATAAAAATTTCATTAAAAATGTGTTTCTGGCCTCAAACACCATTTAGAGGACATGTTGCTACAACAAGCGTAATGCATACAGACTAGAAGGATACATAATACACCCTCGATGCACATAAAAGGATATCAAAATTCTCACAAAATGAACTATTCCATTGATACTCCATAAGTAGATAGAGATCTATATCAAGTCGTCAAAAAAAATCTTGGAAAGTATCAATGGGCATTTTAGAGAATGATGCTTGAACAAAAAACTTAACATAATAATAGTTCCTCATACAGTAGATGGGATACGAAAATCCTTCAAATTCTTTACCATCATGAAAATCGCCCAACTTTCACATACTTCGTCCAAAAGCCTGATCGCGAATGGTAATTTTCCCTCGGGAAAATACTACGGGACGGAGTAATCACAAAATCAATACAAAGTTTGAGCATAGTCAATTTCATTGTTTATTGAAACATAATGTGTGGATTTGAGTTACCTTTTTTAGGTCATATTGATTCTCATTAAATTCGCTACAACTTCCATCATAAAGTGTATACAATAGTAACCGCTTTGCCATGGGGCCAATTCTTTTTTATGCTATCGATACGCATAATTTGATTAGGAACACATAGAGATGTACTTATAGAAATAATTATGTCATGTTTATATTTAGATTTGAATTCTAACCTTTAGGGATTTCTAATGGAATGCCTTGTAGGGGTTGATTAAGGGATCCGTCATCACCTTTGCCATTGCGAATGAAATTATCTCCGAGGGCATTTGATGTAATGGATCGAACCAGTACACGGTGCTTGTGGGAATAATGAAGACGGCGACCATCCAATGTTTGCTAGAAAAATGAAATTGTCATCAATTCATTATAATCCAATAATCTTTAATAGAATCAAAACATTGGTTTTTTTAGGAAGGAAGTAGAGTTGATTCACCTCTCATAATAAGGTGCGATATATATCGAATTGTCCTTTTTAATCAACCGGGAGCTCAAGTAGGCCAAATGATCTTCCATCACCACATGTTCATATTGGATCTTGAAGGGGCAAAGAACTCCTATCCACCCTTTCATTTTGGAATTTGATTGCATATGCAAAAGTCTATATACATAGTTAGTCTCGATAAATTGAGGGGAAACCCAATAATTAAAAAAAGTTGGTTGTTCATTTCATGGATTCATTAATACTTACATGCAATGTAGTTTCATTACGGGTGGGGGAATATTAAAATGGAATAATGGATCGAAATCCTCCTTTTGGATGATTGGATTTACCTTGTAACCCAAAATACCAACTTCATCCATGGTAATTTCATACGGAGATGAGGGAGGGTGAGTTTTCACAATCGTGTGGATAATCTTTATAGACCCATCCTTCGACGGATCAAATGGAGGTGCCCTCACTCTGGGGCACGGGCTTTTGTAGGTTTTGGATCCCCACATGTACTTGATGATTTGACCAGGCTACTAATGATTGCCTCGATCTACGTTAAAAAATTTATAAAAGTTATGTACATAACTTTTGTACATGCTCATAGCCTTACAACCGAATTTATTTTTACCTTCTTGGGGGTCCCTTGTCCAAAATGGAGACCAAATGAAAGGACCATTCAAAAAATATTTCCACGGCCTCAAGGATTGGAGGAACTATACCATCAACAAGGCTCTTTGTGACATTGACCACCATGTTCTCTTTCGCGACCATCTTATGATGATGCAATCGTATGGATGAGTACACTTTACTTCCACCAAAACATGGCTCTCACTATCAACATGTTCAGAAAGAAGAATGCATAAGGAATTATCCTTCAAAAGAAGAAGTTTATATTTAAGAACAAAGTATAAAATAATTTTAATATGAAAAGTATAATATATTCACTTATACCTCCCTGTTCCTTTGTGTTGACTCTACTAACTTTGTTCTTAGTCGATCAAATGCAAGAGGTGTTGTTGAAGTCGGAGAAGGTGGGGCGGGCCCACTATAACACTTTGGGTGTTTATGTGTTGAGGTTGCCGTAGAAGAAGTGCAAGGGGTCGTTGAGGTTGTTGGTTTAGAACTTGCAATGATTTTCTCCAATTCAAGTGGCATTTTCCTCCCATTCGATTCTTGCGAGACATAAGCCACTAGTTGGCTTAATGTGGATTCTAAACCATCAATCTCTCTTTGTTGACTACTTGACAAAATATCAACCTTCGGTCATCGTAGTTTAAAAAAGATGTCCCTATGTGTAGCAAGTGTGCTAATACCCCGACCCCTGCCTGTATGTTCTTCCTTGTTAAGCGCCACACCTAGTATGCCCTTCTTTCCAACCCCGACAAACTTGCTTGACTCTTGTTTTCTTTTTTAAGTCCTCATAAAAATTACCAATAATCAAAATCATATATTAGGTCGAAATGATCTTGTACAATTTTTCATACATTAATTCAACTAAAATGTTAGCAAACTCACAATTCCACCTCCGCTTCTTTGGTGTGGAGCTTACCTTCCTTATTTCCTCACTTTTTATATCCTTTTAACCAATTTTCAAATTAGGGAACCTCATCCGGTGTGGGATATTCTATTGAAATCCTCGCCTCATCATCCACCATCCCATGCTCTACTTTATCAAACACTCTTGCCTCGAACATTTCCTTCATGATAATTCTAGTGACTAGTGCATAGCCACTCCAACTCATGGTATGTCGCATCTTGTTTCCTTGTGCAACTTCAACATGTTTACCTCTAAGATCCTGATAAATAATCCAATAAAGTTCTTGTCTTAATATAATGAATAAAACAAATAATGAGGTTAAATTGTAACAAAATTCCCCTGTCTCAGTGTAACATCGTTCACAGTTCGCTAATTCACATCTTATGAATGAACAATGTGTGACGTCGATTTGATCATCGGTCGAAGATAGTACCTAATCTTTGTTATCATACGATGTCGCAAACCACTATGTATAGAAGGACAATAGTCTGATGCGTACAATGCGATGTCGCGTTACCAGTTCCTAGTACTTATATTTAGGGAAAACAGGGACCAATATAATAATAAACCATTCATAGTCACAAACCACATACACAACGAATGTTTTAATCATAATAAAGTCATGTATAAGTTAATCTAATCATAAAAAAACAACTTTGTATACAAATATAACTATGTATCCACTATGTATAAGACTCAAACCATGTAAATGTTAATCTCTTACCGATACTTCGTCGGCTAGTTGCAATGTTTCGTCTTCCCAAAAACATAATCCCTCGCCAATTTGGCTTTGAAATATCTGCATATCTTGCTAAAGCAGCATATAGTTCTAGTCTTCAACGTTTCCATGTCTTCACAATTAATTTTAAATGTCAAGTCAAGGGCCTTCCATAGCATTTCCTTGTAAGCCGCATTAACCCGAGGCTAGGACTTGTACAAGAAAATGGAAACCTTTGTCCTAGCTATCAATCCTAGGTAACTAGACCACCAATTTCTATCCGCGCCTATCACATTTCCAATGTGTCAAATTTCATTGGACATTTCATACCTTTCTCCACCATGTCTATTAATTTCTTGCAAATAGCCTTATCCCGACCTTGCTTACTCTTTTCAATCCATTTTGCTCTCTACCTCCTTCGGGCCATTTCCTCTTATTGAAGATTACCACACCACGACCTAAATAGAAAGGCAATAAATCACATAAAACTATGTCATCCACAACACCCGAGTGAATTATGCACACTAAATAATGATTGGAAAATTCTATTAAATCAAGAATTTTGCAACAACAACACCATATCATCCATTAAGTGATACACTATATAAATCTTCGATGAAAATGATCTCCATATGATTAAAAAATTTGCAAAAAATTAAGTATTTCATGTCATTTCCATATCAAATAAGCACCATTTGAAAACTTCAGCAAGTGGTACACACAATACACATTAAAAAATGTAATCTTTAAAGTAACCACACACAACCCTTCATGTATTAGCCATACAACAAAATAGATGATACATAAGACACAAAATAACAACAAAACCTCATTCAACATTCAATGTCAAGGAATGTAAAATGAACAATACGATCATATTTGTATGGTGTGAAAGAATAAACCTCACCACAATTTTAATTCATGGAATCCCCAACTTTGGTGACCTCCATATAGCATCTAATAGGGAGATGGATGTGATTTCTTTTTTTGGTTGATAGGTTGGAGGAGAAAGGAGTTGAGGAAGATGAAATTTGGTTCTTGGAGGATGGAGGGAGCCGGTTTTGGCAATAAATGCTCTTTCAAAGATTTTTGACCTTTTTTTGCTAAGTATGGCACATACTTGCATTCTCCCGCCATTCATGCGACGTCGCGTGGTTCATGCAACACCCATTTATCATTTATTTTAGGTCTTCTAGTGGGTTAAAAGTGGCCCAATAGGCCTATCCCATATGAATGTCTAACTTTGCAATATGTTCGTTCAAGCCTCAGATTAAACTACGTCTGAGCGACGTCGCTATCTTTGTGGGTTGGAATTCATATGTTGGGCCTGTTTGGAGACCAAATGGCCCATTTTATGATTATAAATGACATTGCTGTGTCTTTGACTCATTCTCGATACATGCAAGGGTACCAGCGATGTCGACAACTAGGGTATGTCTAGCATTTCCATAATTAGTTATAATGTAGAACTTAATATATTTTCTTCAATAGTCATACCCGATGTTATTACATGATTATAGCTACATTTTTCAGGAATAAAAGTGATGTTTTAAAAAAACATTAGCCGTCAAGTAAAGTGAACTCTGTCACCGGCGTTATCATCTACATGTCAGTGGTCAAATATTGCAACCGACCATCAGTTAGAACATCAAACTAATTACGCCCATATTAGGAGGAACATTATTTGTTCAATACATTAGGACGTGTTTAGGGCTTATCACAAGACTGTAATGTTAGTTATACTTATTGAATGGGGAATTATCGTCATCCTCACGAACACTCAGCCTTCTTAGACGTTTAATGTTTTGGAAAATAATTTTTCATTTATCGCGTTTGTGTAGGGTGTGGCATAGCCGACCTTATAATAAACTACTAGATGTTAGTTAGAGTAATTACAATGGGTTCTCCCATGTTTCTCATGATCAATCAATACTATTAGGCGATAATGTTTTGCCATGGTTGAAATAAAAAGATTATCATTGTTAAGAGCCTTGAAAAACCAGTGTTATTCGAAACAAGTAGATATCAGTTGTAACAATTATAAAGGGTAATCCTGTTATGCATGGAGAACATACCTAAAGTATTACTAAAGAAATTAGAAGAACATGTTAGACGACTGTAAAGGGTAATCCAGTACAATGTACCACATTTGGTACCATTGTCTATTGAACCATGTTAGATGATTAACAATCTAAGAAAGAAGCGTTAGCCATAAGTCTTCGAGATTACAATGGGTAATCCATTACAACATGACATTTGGTAAAGGGTAATCCAGTACAACGTATCACAAATGGTACGATTGTTCATTGTACCACGTGAGTCAATTTTATACAATGTATCGCATTTGGTGCCATGTTAGACGATTAACAGTCTTACTTCTATAGTGTTTTTGGTACGAGTTTCGATCATGTACCTTGACAACAACAACTCATGGTTAATGAACAACCATTCGAGATTAAACTGGTGATCTCATTTAATTTTTCCTTTGATATTCATTTTATCAATATTTTGAGAAAATTACTCTGGACCTGGCATTTGGGCTAGTGTTTAAATGAATTTGGGCCAAAAACTTTAATTAGCCCAGTGCAATATGCAAGGTCGCAAGCGTATAGTCATAATGTCGATGGGGCAGACATTGAAGCAAGGTCGTGGTTGTATAGGGGCATTTGGCCAAGCCCAAAATCTTCTGACAATTGGGCCAGCTATTTTATTTGCCTCGTAACCCTATAATGTTCACCCCTTATTTGTTCAGCATACGACAATGTCGAGAATATATGCAAGGTCGCATACGTGGTTAAACAACACCATAATGTTAAAGTACTTAAAGGGGTTGATGCCCCCAACCCATCGCATTCCAAGAACTCAACGTCGAACATTAAAAACTTCCCCTCTCCACAAAAGCACCATAAAACCTTCCAATCCAACTGCTAAACCACCTTCGTATCAAAAACCGAAGCCATTCTACTTTTATTCATCATTAGCCATCAACAACCAAGGAGAATTCCACATTCTTCCAAAACCCTAAAAAGGTCAGATTTTTTTTTATCTGTTGTGTTAGTTGTTTAAGATTATGGTTTGAATTTATATGTTTTTGAAATCTGTAAATTTAGTCAAATGTGCAAGCTTTATTTTACTTCTATGTGATTGATTAGGTTTTAGGGCTACTTTATTAGTGTATGATAATTTTCTTCGGTGTATGGATGAAATGGGGTGGATGTGATGGGGGTAAATCTCAAAAATTTGCATGCTAGTGCTTCATACTTTGGGAGTTCTTAGCTTTTCTCAAACTTTTTAGACTTTTTTGACCATTCATCTGTACGTTGCTAACAATTCAGCCTAATTGAACTGCTCTACAAGGTCACACATTCATAACTTGATGAATGTTGTTGAATGTGTGACCTCATAGTGCTAAATTGTGTCAGTTGAATTGTTATCGACATGCCAGCGAGCTCATTCATGATGTATCATGAAACATCGAAATAGTTGATCACATCACTACTTATTGTTTAAAATGTTATCCATCAGATGCTAGTCAAAAGTACAGCCAAAAGGTCCTGGGTAAAGGGCAGAAAGGTGGACACATCTCATGCGAAGAAAGCAAAGGAAGCCCCACCATCACCAACATTTGGCGACACTTTTTTTTCGAGGAGGAAAATGAGAAATTCTACACTGATCTTATCAGCAAGAGATGGCTAAAGGAGGTGATATCTATGAAGCCGAGTGTTGTGCAGCGGCTCCACCTTGATGTATTTCTCGAGGCCTTAAAATCTTTGGGTATGGAGGGGCTGATTTGCTTGGACTAACCCACTTATGAGAACGAGGTCAAAGAATTCTACTAAAATTTCACTTGTCTTGGTACCAAGATGTACAAAAGTCAAGTTAACGGTGTCAATATGGTATTGACAAGTGAGATGGTCAACTAGGCTATTGGGTGCACAGTTGGTAAAGATCTAGAAAACCCGGTTGAAAGACTCCAAGTCTACTACTGTGACAATTGACCTAATAAGGTAGCTGAAGACAATGAGTTAGAGGCTCTCGATCCCAATTAGATGGTTGAAAAGTACTTCAACCTCAAAGTGGACAACATGAATTTCAAACCCAAATCAAGATTGATGTTCTCAATCTCAAGGAGAAGATAAAGTACTACCTCATTTGCCACTGCCTGATACCAGATGGCTATCCTTACGAGCCCACAATCAACGACTCTATCCTCTACTGGCACATATACGAGAACAATATTGTTGACCTCAGTTATACCATCATCCAGGAGATGCACACGGTCGATGTATCCAATAAGAAAAGGACCCTCCCTTACGGAAACGTTATAACCGCCCTCATGGAGAAACAGAGTGTTCCCATCCGGCCCCCTTAGAAGATCTCCCCATGGTACTATGATGAGAACTATTTTGGCTAAAAGTATTGGCACTGGGAGGCGGGTGAGTCGGTTGATCGCAATATCTCCAAGGGTGATCTTGATCCAATAGCCACCCTTGGGCAAGATGGAACTCAATCAGCCACCGAATATGGGCATCCTATCCCATCCACATCCGGTATGAAAATTGGTCATATTTATTTTTCTTTTGTAACTAGATTTTATCAAAGTAACTAATTATAATGTGTTGGACATTATTTTTGTAGCATCAGGGCTGAGACGTAGTGCCTAGAGCATCCTCCTAAAGGGCATGGAGGAGATGAAGGCTAATATGCTATGTTTGGAGCAAAACCAACAAAGGATAATGGCGGAGTTGGCTGGGTTGAAGGCCCTTCTTAACCCTAGGACTGCAGGATGGAGGCCAGTGGAAAATGAAGATGAATTGGAGGTCGAGAACCTAAATGAAAATTTACTGGCCACTGATGAAGATGTGACGGGTTCCAGCTTTGGGTTGGGGTTTAGCAAGGATAAGGAGGGCAACTTCGAGGGCAGCAGAGAGATTGAGACGCAGGATGAGCAGGTACCCAGAATGGCCACAGACAAGCTTTGATGTGATTTTATGTTTAGTTGGATGATGTAATGAATTTTATGAATGGTTTGTATTGTTTTGGAGATTTATTATGGTAGCGATTGTATGCTAGCATTTAATTATGTTATAATTTTTCGTATGGTTCAATACAATGTATCATGTTTGGTGTGTTATCTATATTTTTCGCTATGAGCTGTTGTGGACTAGGTTGTTGTGAACGCGGAATGATTTCCTTGTAGGTTTTACATTCCGAGTTTTGATTAGAATTTATTAGCTCTTAATTCATGAATTAATGTTTGTAGTGTGCGACATCGCGGGATAGCCTTAGAACACTACTTGGTTGAAACGAAGTCTTACAAACATGTGTGCGAGCTCGCATAAATTATTTGGTTTTTTGGATTTAGGTACTGTCTTCAATCAACTACCCTATTGACAATTTAACAGACACCGCAAACTCCACTTTTAATGGACTATGTGGCTCTTGTGCAAGGTCACGCAAGAGTGCTCGTTCATACAGATTCATTTGACGACGATTTGTGCGATGTCGGCTATTACATACCTAAAACCTTTACTTGTGTGATTCGATTCAAAATGGGAATGCCAAATAGTTACCCATTATACTCGTTAGTATCTCCGTTGTGAATTTATAAGCAATAGATAAAGGGATAATGCGACGTTAGAACCTACAAAATGGGAACAAATATATGTCTTCTTTTTCTTTTTCTTCTTCGAATTTAGATGCCGCTTAATCTAAACACCCTCCTTGTGGTCTCTCCTCAATACTATTTCCACACCAATTATCTCTTCCTAGCTGACATCACTGCCAATGGGTGGAGTATGTGGAGTAATCTATGACAATGAGGATGAACTAACCTCTCCCACAAATTGGCTTTTCCCTTCAATGACCACTGATATACTAGAATTGTAAGGATCATCTACATAAAAAACATGTATAGCTTGTGATGCAAGGATGTAAGGATCACCAGCATAACATGTCTTGCTCAAGTCGACAACTCTAAAACCTAGCTCATCAATCGATACACCTGCATTGCTGTCAAATCCATTTGCATTTGAAAATTGGGACCCTGAAACTTGTATAGACCAGTTCCCAAATTTCTTCAATCACATCATGGTACAACATGTTCCCATACACTGGATTCTTATCCTTTGAGCTGCTGACACGTAATGTTTCCACAACTATGCCAAACCACTATTTTGTGTTGAGGTGTGTGTGTGTCCCATTCATGGGTTGAGAAGGTAAACCCATTCATGTCATAGCCAGTGACAGAAATTGCACTAGCAGAAGGCATGAAGGCTAACCATTTCAAGGTTTCACCGTGACTTTATCCAACTACAGTTTGTTGTAACCAATCAATGAAGGTGTGATTGTGTTCGGCAAGTACTTGCTTCTCCGACCAACTGGGGTGCCTCTCTTTGATAGAGACCATATGTATCCACGTAGGGGTGAACCACATCTAAATTGCGCAAGACATATAAGTGTACTTTCATCAACTTGTCATAGGTTAATACTTGAGTTGTTCCTTTTTGAAAACCTTTGCCCCCCACTCTATTGTCATGGCGCAATTTTGGTACGCCAACCGACTCCTCATTCTTCAAGAATTCCATGCAGCATTCTACGACCTCCTCGGTCACATACCTCTGGACTATACTTGCATCCGGGTGAAACTGATATTTCAAATAACCCTTGAATATCTTCATATATCTCTCGAAATGATACATCCATTGAAGATAAATAGGACCACAAATCAATATTTCCCATACATTGTGAACCAACAAGTGCACCATTATGTCAAAGAATGAAGGGGGGAAATACATCTCCAACTCGCACAACACGATAACTATTTCCTCTTAGATTTCCTCCAATTTCCCACACTTGATATCTTTACAACAAATTTCCTTAAAGAAGCCAAAAAACCGGATAATGCACTTCTTGACGTGAGTTGGCAAGATGGATCTAATCGCAACTGGGAGAAATTATTGAATCAAACAATGTGAATCATGAGATTTCATACTCCCCTAATGGAATCCCTCATCGGATACTAGATTGCTTACCCAGGATGAGTAGCTCATTGGGACATCCAATCCTTTCAGACTTGAACATATCAACTCTTTCTCTACTTTTAAAAGTTTGTAACAAGCTACTTGCAAGTATGTCTTCGTCCCCCGCACCTATGGGGCCAAATCAGGTCTAATTCTCAGTTCGACCATATCCTTCCTTGACTTCACACCATCCTTTGTCTTTCCCGGGATATTAATCAAAGTACCAACCGAACTATTACATACATTCTTTTCAATATGCATTACGTCTAAACAGTGTCGGACGTCAAGTTCATCCGAATATAGCAGTTCAAAAAATATGGAATGCTTCCTCCAACTACTGGCTACCTTTGGTTTCCTCTTCCTCTTCCCAAAGTCATTACGAAAATATCGCAACATGTACAAGATTTCCACACCTGTTAATATAGGAGGAGTGGGAGACAACTCCACCTTTCCATTGAATTCATCACGTTTATTCCTCCACTGATGAGTTGTTGGAAGCCATCTTCGGTGCCAAGGTACACAGTCTCACTTCCATGCCTCAACTGACAATAATCTGTGCCATCTAAACAAATTAGGCATGCCTTGTGTCCTTTTACAGAATAGCCAGAAAGGTTCCCATACGCGAGAAAGTCATTAATAGTGCAGAACAACATCGCTATGAATATAAACTCCTCATTCTAAAACCCATCATACATCTTAATTCAAGGACGCCACAACCTTTTCAAGTCATCCACCAAGGGGCTAGGTACACATAGATATTTTTCCCAGTTGTCTCGGATTGGAGATCATTATAGATAACATTATGTACTTCCTTTTCATGCACAACCAAGGGGGCAAGTTGTAAATCATTACCATCACCGCCCATGAACTATTATTGCTTTTATATTGCCAAATATGTTTATTCCATCGGTGCACAAATCAAGCCTCAAGTTACGTGGCTCATTCCTAAAGACCGGAAAGGCCGCATCTATCTTCTTCCACTGATCACCTTCAGTCGGATGAATAATCACTTCAATATCAACCACTGTTTGATTTGCATGCCAACTCGAATGCTTAGCATCCTCGGAATTTTCAACTAATCTTCTCAAATGAGGAATAATAGGTAGATACCAAAAACCCTTGATAGGAACCTTCTTAGTCCACCGATTTCCAATTTCTCTATCAACATTGACCTTCTTCAATTTGAACCTTGGAGCATTGCATTTATGGCACTCCTCCACATTCAGGTGATCTCCCCTATACAAGATACAATCATTCCAACAAGAATGTATCTTTTCATAATCCATGCCCATATACAGTTTTGGGCAGTCTATTGCCAACAGATAGCATTTATTTCCACACTTTCAACAAAGCAGAGAAAACGACATCACTATAGGAATACTTAGCTTTGACATTCATCAACTATAACGTCTCCTTCAATACAGTCATTCCTTCGGAGCATCCATCGTATAGAAGTTTGTCTTTATGCTCGTGGAGGTCTGAAATTATTTTAGAATTTTCACTATAATTCTTGACAATCTCCTCAACCAACTCATCCATCCTATCATTCTTCTCGATCTCTCCTTCATTTCTAGTATGCTCATCCACATCTCCCCATGCTAAAACCAAATTTTGTATGTTGGATTAAAACCGTATATAAATTAGTCTTCCTTCAAAGAAATTACTTTTTCATGAATAATGGTGTTCCGGCACTTCTTGCAAGGACAATATGCATAAGACAAATTCTCCTCCGCAGCATTTGCAAATGCATATTCATGAAGTTGGCTACAAAAGATTGATACCCTCGCTTGTTTGATCTTCATTAAAATAATGGGTTTTATCCATAGACATTCCTACAATACAATAATAAGTACACACTCTTTATGGGCCTATCTTAGCAAAACAATACATCCACTTACACTCATTCATGAATTCATGACATGCATACACAAATCATATATATATAAATGTTAAAAAAACATTTATTATATTAACATACACACACACACATATATATATATAACCTAAACCCACATACAATGATGAAATGCCTAATTTCAATCAGCCCATACTTAAGCACATCCTTTCATATGAAATAAACTAACCTAGAACCTAAGTTGAAGATGAAACTACAAAATTTTGATATTGGTAAACTTACATGGTAATTCAGCACAATCAATAGCCTTATTGGCCATCTCCAAGAATGTGGATTTGAATTTCAAAGTGGGAACTTGGAATGGGGAGAAAATTTTTGGGTATCATATGATTGAATTTGGTTAATGGAACCAAAGTCACTGACCTTCCCATCTTATGAGACGTCGTTGTAGGATATCAACTAAACGTCCGTCGAAACGATGTAATTAGCAAGGTTGGTCATGTCACGATTAAGTTATACTACATAATATGACCAACCACGTCGCACATATATCAGTTATTCTTTTTACTTCGATTGTGAAAATTATTTACCCCGGTTTCCATACAACTGAGATAAAAACCCAATTATTTACCTCAGTTTTTTTAACCAAAGTAAATAATACCTTTTACTTCAAAAAAACAACCAGGGTAAAAGAACCTTTTACCTCGGTTTTTTGGGGTTAAGAAAAAAACCGAGGTAGAAGGGGCAAAGTAATAGGTCATGTTTCTTGAAGTGACTTGTCACATTCGTTTATTTTGAAACTATTTGACATCATTACATTGTCAAATTTTTTGTGCCACTATTTAGGTGCTTGTTTTAACCCATATAGGGATTTCACAAGTCTACACACTTTGTGTTCTTGTCTTGTGACGACATAACCCTCAGATTGTTTCATATAAATTTCCTCTTCAAGCTCTCCATTTAGAAAAGCCATTTTTACATCAATTTGATGTATTTCTAGATTACGTATAGCCCTGATTGCTATTAGCATTCTAATTGAAGTTATTCTCGTAACCGGAGAATAGGCGTCAAAGAAATCCAAGCCTTCTTTTTTGCCTAAATCCTTCCACCACAAGCCTAGCCTTATACTTCTCTATTGAGCCATATGTTTTGTATTTTGTTTTGAAAATTCACTTGCTATCCAGAGCTTTGAACTTGATGGAAAATCTATTAACTCCCATGTATGGTTTTGCATAATGGAGTTAACTTCACTGTTCACTGCTTTCTTCCATGAAGGTGCATCTGGTGTAGACATAAATTCCTTAAATGTTCTAGGATCATTTTCTAATAGATAAGCCAATTCAAAATCAGGACCAAATGATTTCTCCTTTATAGCTCTCCGCTACGTTTGGGTTCATCATTGTCCTCTTTTGTTTGTTGACCACAAGTACTTGCTTCTCCTTCTTCACAAGTTTGTTTATGACTTAATTTGTCCTTACACGGGAACACGTTTCAAAGAAGAATTCATTTCTCGGTTCCATTACTATATTTGCGTGTAAATCTGGTACATTAGACTTGTACACCAAGAATTGAAAAGCACTACTATTGTGTGCACACCCGATGAAAATACATTCAACGGTTTTAGGTCCAATTGTGACCTTTTTAGGAGGTGGTACTGCAACTTTTTCTAGGCGCCCCACACTTTCAGGTATTTGTACGAAGGTACATTACCTTTCCATAAGTCATAAGGCGTCTTTCCAGTCATTTTATACGGTATTTTGGAGGTTAGTATAACCTCCCCCACACGTTATGGGATAACCCGGATTCATGCAACAATGCATTTATCCTCTCTTTAAGAGTTTGGTTCTTTCATTCCGCAACTCTGTTAGATTCAGGTAAGTAGGAAGCGGTAGTTTGATGAACAATACCATGTTCTCTATAGAACGCATTGAAGGGTTCATTATACTAACCTCCCCTATCACTTCAGATAATTTTATTTGTTCTACTAAGTTGGTTCTCAACTTCCAACTTGTACTCTTTGAAATTTTCCAAAGCTTCGCCTTTTCTGCGCAATAAATACACATAGCAATATATTGTGTAATCGTCTATGAAAGTCACAAAGTACTTTTTACCGCCTCTAGTTTTCACAAACTTTAAATCACATATATCTATGTGAATGAATCCTAGAGGTTCAGTTGTCCTCTCCCCATGTATGGATGGTGTTTTATGAGTTTTGCATGTACGCAGACTTCACATTTTCATTACTTGTTTTTCATTTTGGAATCATGTTCATGCTCATTAGTTTATTAATAGATCTACAATTCACATGTCCCAATCTTTAATTCCAAATGTTAAAAGACTCAGAAACATAAGCAAAAGCATTATTCTTATTCATTGAAGACTCATGTACATCAATTTTTGGGATGGCTGTCATTATATTCATTTTGACTGGTCCATCCTTCACATACCCCTTTCCCACACACACCCCATTCCCAGAAATGACTAACATGTCAGAAACAAGCTTGATCATAAATCCGTTCTTGGAAAGGAGAGTGCTCGAGATCAAATTCTTGCAAATGTCTGGCCCATGCAGGACACTGTTGAGTATCAGCTCCTTTTTGGAAGTCATAGTCGGCATGACCTTCCCTTGACCTTCAACTGTTGAAGTGGCAGAGTTGCCCACAAATATTTTCTCTTTAGTCTTGCTCTTCTGATAAATTGTGAACATACCCCTATCTGAGCAGATGTGTCTGGTGGCACCTGTATCATACCAGCACTCATTTGGATTATTCCCAACCATGTTTTCAGTCATCACAACACACATATCTGAATCTGAGAGATGTCCTTCAGTCAGGTTTGCTACAACATTTCCCTTCCTCAAGTTGACCTTGCTGCGACATTCTTCCACCTTGTGCCCAATCTTGTAACACTTGTAGCATTTCCCGCTGAACTTATTAGTGGGTTGCTTCTTGAAGCAGCTCGAGTTTTGGGGTTGAAGCTTTCTTTTCTTTCCCTTATGCGTTGCAAGATTTACTTTCTGCTCAGGCTACACCCTGTCGGCCGTTCGGTTGGTTGAATCAATTTGAAGATTGAAAATTAAGTCCTCGACTTTCTTTGCCTTCTGTTTGTGCAACATATAATGCTTGAAGCTCTCCCACTTTGGAGGGAGCTTCTCAATGAAGGTGTGAGACCCCTGACCCAAAAGCAAGTAGGACAGTACGTATTGTATCAAAAGAAAAATACATGATTAAGATTGTATAATAGAATATCAAATAAAAATGTGATATTATAATATTTTATTATATAATGTGAGGTTAATTTAAATTTAAAATTATTTTTAGATTGTAAAAATTAGTATAAATACTTTGGAAACATAAAATGAAAATAAATAAATAAAGTATTAAATTGAGCAAAAAAAGAATTAATTAATTAAGAAAGAAAATAATTAAGAGGAAAGAACAAAGGGCCATTTCATCCCTCTCAATAAAATTTGATTTGGGCTAACACTATTTCAGCCCAAGAGCCAAGATACAAGAGAAGGCAAATGTCAGGGTCTAAAGAATTAAAATGGGATTAATTCGTAAAACTGCAACAAAATTGGGAGCAAATTCCATAATATAGACGAGAAAGCAAGAATTTAAAAGGAGAAAATAGAGTTTGTGATCAAAGTTCGACATACAAGAAAAACAAATGCCTAACTTCCTTCAATCCTCACCTAATATTTGCCTCCTTCCAACTCCCTAACCACCTAACCAATTTAACAACTACAAAACTTCTATTTCTTGGCTCAGAATACGAGCTGGAATGTTGCAGCAGGTTCTTCAAGTAAGAGCCATGGAATTTACCCCACTACCTCTCGGCATAAGTTTGGATCATGACAATCCCCCTCTCTAAATTGAGCATGTCCTCAAACTCTGAAGGTAGGGAACTGATTTTGTATAAAAGCAACATCCTCCCATGAAGCATCTTCAGTGGCTAATCCCCTCCACTCAATCAACCACTAAGGAATGGATTGATTTTCTCGTATCAAGATTCTGCGTTGTAGCACCCGAGCAGGTTCTAAGAGAGTCACATCCTCCCATTCATCATCTGCCAGTGTAGAACTAATCAAGGGAATATTTCACTGATGATACTATCATCCCATCCGTGCAATTTACAAACCCCAGCAAAGAATATTTCAGCAACCTGAGCTGCTGTAAACGGATGTCTGATGGCTAGAAAATGACTGTATTTGGTTAACCTGTCCACAACAACCAAAATAGTATCATAACCATTAGACTGGGGAAACTTCTCAATAAAATTCATGGATATTTGACTCCAAGATCTACCTGGAATTGGAACAGGCTTCAACAACCCTGATGGAGCACAACTTTCTCCTTTATGTCTTTGGAAAACATCACAGTTTCTCACATACTTCATTATTTCTTGTTTTATCCCTGGCCAACAAAATATATTAAACACCATTTAGTAGTAGCCGACTTACCAGAATGACCCCCCAAAGGAGATGAGTGCATAGATACCAGAATATCTGCCCTGATGTTATGCGAAGATCCCACATAAATCTTATTGTTTTTCTTTAAAATCCCATTGACAAAACTGTAATCACATGGATTTTGAGAACTCAAACTAACTTATGCAATAATCTCTTGAGCCACATGATCTCCCTCATAACTCAATTCCAATTGTTTTATCTAATCTGGAACTAAAGAAAATGCAATGGTATTTCTCTTGCATTGTACCGCTTCAGTGACTTTATGTAACTCTTCTCCACTCTGAATCTCCTCAGGTACAGTGCATAGATCATTCCACCTCAGCATGCTTCCAAACTGATCATTGTCCCCAAACTGAGCTCTAGAGTTAAACTCTTCAGGTATGCAATCTAACCCCCCTTTTGTCCTCATTTGATCTCTTCCTTTCACAAATGACACCAAATGATTATGAGTTGGCTTCCTGGAAAGTGCATCAGCTGCAGTAATTTCAGAGCCCTTTTTATACTGAATTTCAAAACTGTGACCCAACAACTTGGTATTCCACTTATGTTGCAATGCATTGGTAAGTTTTTGCCCCAGTAGATACTTCAAACTCTGGTGGTCAGTTTTAATCACAAAATGGCTGCCCACTAAATAGTGTTTCCACTTATCCACAACCATAACAAGAGCCAACAACTCTTTCTCATAAGTGGACAAACTTCTATTTTTTGGACAAAATTATTTACTAATAGAAGCAATAGGTCTTTGGTTTTGCATAAGCACAACACCCATCCCATGTTCACTGCCATCTGTTTCAATCACAAAATCCTTAGTGAATTCAAGCATCTTCAATACTGGATTCTTTAATACTGGATTTGTAGTAATTGCCTTCTTCAATTGTCTAGAGGCATCGGTAGCTTTTTAGGTCCAATGAAATCCATCTTTTTTAAGTAAATCATGCAGAGGTCTATATATGGCTCCATAGTTAGCTATAAAATGCATATAATACCATGTCAACTCCAGAATCCCTCTTAATTCTTTTATATTCTGTGGTACAGGCCAGTCAAGAATACACTAAATTTTTTGGTCATCCATCTGAACCCCGTTTCATGTAATTGTATGGCCTAAATAATCCACTCTATCCTTGCAAGACAAACACTTTGAAAGTTTGGCATATAACTGGTTGACCCTCATCACATCCGACCCAGCTTTGACATGAATTATATGTTCTTCATAGCAACTGCTAAAGATTAAAATGTCATCGAAGAAAACCAACACAAATTTCCTCAAAAAATCCTGAAATACTTGATTCATCAAACACTGAAATGTAGGTGGAGCATTCGTCAAGTCGAAAGACATTACTAAAAATTTGAAATGGCCATTATGAGTGTGAAATGCTGTTTTAGGAATATCCTCAGTATGAACTCTAATCTGGTGATAACCAGATCTTAAATCCAATTTAGAGAAGTAATTTGATCCATGAAGCTCATCTAATAGTTAATCTATTATAGGAATGGGATAACTGTCTTTAACTGTCATATCATTCAGCTTCCGGTAATCTATACACAATCTCCAACTTACATCTTTCTTTTTTACCAACAAAATTGGTGAAGCATAAGGACTCTTGTTGTTCTGTATGATTTTATTCTCCAACATCTCTTGGACTTGCTTCTCAATTTCATCTTTCTGGGCATGTGTCTATGTGGCTTCATCCTGAAAGGTTTTGCATCAGATTTCAATACTATGTGATGATTAACTTATCTATAGGGGGGTAATGCAGTGGGAACTTTGAAAATATCAGGGTACTTAAGCAAAGCATGCATTATCTCCTCAGGTACATCCCGATTATTGAGTAATGCTGCAATGTTGTCCTCAAAAGTCTATCCACTTTTGATTAAGAAATCCTGAACTACACTTATATACTGGGGGTACTTAGTATCAGTAACAATAGATGGATGATTTTCACCCTGTTGAGGATTCCCCTTTGTTACTTCCTCTTGCTCAGCCTTCAATTCCAACTCCATTAAAGCGGCTTTTGTTTTCCTGTAAGTGAACAACTCCTGTGCCTGAGCTTCTCTTATCAAATTAATACTGTCAACATCACAATTTCCTTTCAAAAACCAGTGAACCCCCATACAGTGAAGAGCTACTTCCTGAGTATTGAAATCAGATGAAATAGGGCTGAAAAATCTCATCCAATCCACTCCCAAAATGACATCCAATCCTCCCAAATCTAATATTCTCATATCAAAGGAAAACCATGCGAGTCCGCACCATCCACTTCACCATAGGACTGATCTTAGAACCCCAAATCTGACTGCCATCTGCAATAGTTACAACAAAAGGATTGATGTCCACCTGCTTCAAGCCTAGATTTTGTACCAACTTAGGATCAATAAAGCTGTGAGTGCTGCCAGTGTCCAGCAATAAATTCACCTTATGCCCCTTAATTGTCCCATGAAGACTAATTGTGTTTGCTCTCAGATTACTGCCTATAGTTTTGACAAAAAATTGTTCCACTTCTTGAGTATCACTGTTGTCACAAACCCTATCCTTTTCAATCACCAAAATATTTTCTAGCCCAGTTTCATCAATACTGAGATGATTAACCTTGCTTAAATTTGCAGATATGCCCTGGTTCTCAATTCCTGATTGAGAGAATTACTCTATTTTCTAAAGAATTTCAAAACACAGGTTTTGAAGTTGCTTTGCTCAGGAAAGAGGGGATTGCTTGGATTATAGGTTCTGGATTGATTTGTTGAAGAGCAGTTTAGGAAGGTTTTGGTAAGTTTTAGAAAATTATCTATGTTAGAACTAATAGTGTTTAGAACCTGATAAATCTTGGATGAAGTTCTATTCTAGTTTCATTTGTGGTTAAACAGACTGATAGTAGGACCGTTAATTAAGAAGTGAACGCTGAGATAATGAAAGCTTGTATGTGATCCTGTTTTTGTGTCTTATAGTTCAGATTATTGTACATATGATAAGCCTTGGATTGATCATATTATATTCATATGCTTAGCTTTTGTGTTCCCTGCGTAGTTCTGTTACAAGTCGACAGTCGAAGGTGTCTCTGAATGCTTCTTTTGTTCATTAATAATTCTCCAGCTCCATCTCATTTAATATTTACTGATATTTGGATCTTACTTATGCTTCTTATTCTGGATTATATTCCCTCCTCTTTGCTAGAAAAACTACATTTTGGAGGTTAAAATGATTGATATGCTCTTAATTAGCTAGCTACCTAGAGTGTGTGTACTTTGGTTGGTACTATTCTTGATCACAAAATGTTTGTGAAATTTCCTTACATCTTGGGATCTCTGAAGGAATATCAATTTGATCAGTTTGTTGATGCAATGCAACTGATGACTGAACCTCCTACTATACTACTACCTCCTTATCAGTTTGTTCAGTTTGTGCTTATGTTGCTGCATCTCAATCCATCTAGAAGCAAGGAGAAGATAGTAAAAGTTCCATCTAGAAGCAAGGAGAAGACAGCAAGATAGCAGCACAAATGTGAAGCTTCCAGAATTAGAAGTTGGTTAGTTAGTTTTCTATTTTTAAATTTCAGTTAGCCACAGATTAGTTAGGAGTTTGTTGGTTAGTTTGTTAGTTGATTTGAGAACACTATAAATGTATAGATTTTATACCATTTGAGTAAGTTAATCAAGGCAATACACGGAAACACCCCCCCCCCCCCCTCCCCAAATCGAGATCAGTTTTGATCATTTCTTGAAGTTTTTGCTAAAGTTTTGTGTTCTTCCTAGAAATCCTTCTAGATTTCTTCATGATATCAGAGCTTTAGGCTTTGATTAAATCAAAGTTCTCCCTAAAAAAACTTCTTTTTGAACAGCAGATTTTGTTGTAATGGCTAGATATGTTGCTGATGATGATGGTTACGTAAGGATCAGGCCTAATGATCCTCTATTGTTGCCATCTTTTGATCATGCTAGCCTTACTGTGGTTTCAGAATTATTGACTAAAAGAAACTATGTCATCTGGAGCCAGGCTATGATCACTGCCTTCTCTGCAAGAGGAAAGTTGCAGTTCATCACCACTGGAGTTCTAAAACCAGATCCTGACTCTCCAGTTTATGATCAGTGGATGAAAGTTAACTCCACGCTTGTGTCATGGATCCAAAGCTCAATCAGCAAGGAGCTGGCTAGGAGCTTTTATTTCCACACAGATGTGAAGATACTCTGGGAAGAAATCAAGGAAAGATTCTCCGTGAGTCAAGGGCCTTTGTTATATGAACTGATGAGAACATTAGGTGAACTAAAACAAGGATCAAACTCAATCACTCAATATTTCTCAAATATGAAGAGCTTTTGGAATGAGATTGACATTATCAGGCCACAGTTAAGATGCACATGTTGTAACTGTGATTGCAGATGTGGATTTCATAAGAAGGTGGAGATGGAGGCCAATCAGGATAAGCTGCAGCAGTTCATGATTAGACTCAGCAGTGAATTTGATGCCCTCAAGGATTAACTCCTAGTTATGGATCCTTTACCAACTATTGGAAATTCTTACTCACTGTTTTGAAAGCAAGAGAAACAGAGAGGAATGCAGGACAATTTTGGTAACATTACTGAGAATGCTGCAATGATGGTGAAGCAGACATCAACTAAGTACAACATCAACAGATTCAATGAAAAAAGGAAGGAGGGAGATAACAAGAAATTTTTGAAGTGTGAATACTATCAGAGATATGGACATCTGAGAGAAAATTGCTTCAAGTTGAATGGTTATCCAGAATGGTGGCCTGACTCAACCAAAGTCAAGGAAAAACCCTATGCTAATGCAGCAGTTGCAGAAACTGAAGAAAGGGAGCAGATCAGTAATACTCATTTGGATGCAGAAGATGGACATCAGTCTGAAAAGGTTCAGTCAATGATTGCAAACATGATTCACAATGAGTTTAAAAATTTTCTGAAAGGGAAAGCAAAGGAATCAAGTTCAGAGACGGGGGACAAGATCAGCTTTGCACATTTTGGAGAATGCTCAGGTAACCTGCAATCCAATGCTATTGTTACTGCCTGTTGTTTTATGTTTAGTGAATGGATTCTCGATAGTGGAGCATCATCTCACATTTGTGGCAATCTGTCTATGTTTGAATCTCTCAGATCAATTGATCACAAAATGCCTAGCACTTTACCTGATCATTCCAGTGTACTAGCTGATTCCATTGGATCAATTAAACTTACTGATTCAATCACTTTGCATAATTGTCTCTATGTGAAGTCTTTTAAGTTCAATCTTTTGTCAGTCAACAAGTTATCACATCAATCTCATCTGTGCTTTGTCTTCTATCCTAATGCTTGTGCCATACAAGACCTCAAGACTAATTCCATTTTAGGGATAGCCACTGAAAACAATGGATTATATCTACTGAATCAAAAATCCTTTCTTCCATCAGTAATAAATAGCTTCCTCATCAGTCAAGAGTCAAGTCAGATAATAAAGCATAAGGCCTTGTATTCTGTTAAAAAGCTTTCAGAAGCAGAAACTCTAAAGCTGCATTACAAATTAGGTCATCCGTTAAGAGTTGTAATGTAGCATCTGAATCTTCCTACTTTGAACAACATTTGTATAGCTTTCCCTTTAGCAAAGAAAGTTAGAAACTCTTTTTCATATTCAGTATCTCATAGTTCTACTATTTTTTATTTGATTCATATGGATGTATGGGGGCCTTTTAGGGTTAAAACCACCACTGGAGCACAATCCTTCTTAACTATAGTTGATGATCACAGCAGAGCCACTTGGACGTTTATGCTAAAATCTAAAGTTTTAGTGCATTGTCTATTGAAACCATTCATACTTATGGTTCAAACTCAGTTTAATAAGACCATTAAAGTCATCAGAAGTAACAATGGTACAGAATTTACAAATCAAAATTGCCAGTCTTTGTTTGCTTCTCTGGGAATTATTCATCAAAAATCTTGTTCATACACTCCTCAACAAAATGGTGTTGTGGAAAGAAAACATAGACATTTGATTGAAATGGCTAGATCTTTCTTGTTTCAATCAAATTTGCCACTTCATTTTTGGGGAGATTCAGTTCTAACTGCTACATGTACTATAAGCAGACTACCTTCTTCCATTCTTGGCTTGAAATCACCATATGAAATCTTATATGGAAAACCACCTGACCTGTCTTCTCTTAGAACCTTTGGATCCTTTTGTTATGTCTCTAATCTCAATCCACTCAAACACAAATTCAGCCCTAGATCACAGCCATGCATGTTCATAGGATATCCTTGTAATCAGAAAGGTTATAAGGCATATGATTTGGTAGATAAAAAGATTCTTGTCACCAGAGATATACTTTTCCATGAGCACATTTATCCTTTTCAAACCAACAGTCAATATAAAAAACTTATCATACCTGATCCCACTGATTAGGTTTCACTGGCACAAATCATGGTTAACACTAAGCATGATACTCTTTATCATACTTATCCATCTCAGACACCTAATCATAATTCAGATCAGTATCATAATCTTGATGGACATGCCTCTCCTTCTCATAGTCACACACCCCATACAAATCCCTTCACTGATGAATCTGTTTCTAACACAGATAATCAAAATTCCATCTCTAATCCTATTTCTCAACCAGTTCTTAGACAAACACTAGGGTTCAGAAATAGGCCTTGTTGGATGCAGGAATTTATGGTCAATCATGCTTCCTCCGATGTCTCCATACCTATCTTTTCTGCCACTCATATTGCTTTTGTTACAAAACTGTCAAAAATTCATGAGCCTCACACTTATAAACAAGCATGTAGTGATGTACATTGGGTGCAGGCTATGGAAGCTGAGATTAATGCACTAGAAAGTAATCAAACTTGGGACTTAGTCTCTCTACCTGTGGGAAAAAGGCCAATAGGGTGCAAATGGATGTTTAAGGTTAAATACAAAGCTGATGGATTAGTGGAAAGGTACAAAGCTAGGCTGGTAGCTAAGGGGTATTCACATATTAAAGGGGTGGATTACTTTGATTCTTTTTCACCTGTGGCTAAGAAAGTTACAATCAGATTGCTCATAGCCATCACATCGTCCTATAACTGGCATTTACATCAAATGGATGTGAATAATGCATTTCTGCATGGCTATATCACTGAAGAGCTATATATGGTACCTCCACAAGGATATAAGAAGGCTCTTCCTCATCAGGTCTGCAAACTCAAGAAGTCCCTTTATGGCCTAAAACAAGCATCCAGAGAGTGGAATGCTGAATTCTCCAAACAGCTAACCAATTTTGGATTGCAGCAGTCCAAACATGATCATTGCCTATTCTTTAGACACAATGTTCAGTCATCTCTCATTCTCCTCATTTATGTAGATGGTGTCTTGATCACTGATTCTTCTGACACTGAGCTAGAAGAACTCAAATCCCTTCTTCACAAGCTGTTTTCCATCAAAGATTTGGGCCTACCAAGTTCTTTCTGGGAATAGATATAGCTAGATATGATGCTGGCATTTTTCTGAATCAGAACAAGTATGTTACTGACATTATTCATGATCTGCACTTGACTGATTGCACAGCTCTATCTGCTCCTCTTCCTGCTTCCTGGCAAGCTGAAGACAAGACCGCTTCTTTGATTACTGATCCAGGGCCTTACAGAAGATTGATTGGAAGACTACTGTACTTATCTTTTACCAGACCTGATATCACATTCTCTGTACATCAGCTTAGTCAGTTTGTTCAAGCACCATCAGAACATCACTAGAAAGCTGCTATCCATATTGTCAGGTATTTAAAGGGGTGTCCATCTCATAGCTTGTTCTTCCCAACTCAGGAATCTCCTACTCTAACAGCCTATTGTGATGCAGACTGGAATACTTGCAAGATCACAAGAAGGTCTGTCACAGGATATCGTGTCTTCCTTGGCAAGTCTCTTATCTCTTGGAAATCAAAGAAGCAACAAACTGTGAGTAAATCATCTGCAGAGTCTGAATATAGAGCCATGTCCATGACAATTTCTGAGTTGAAGTGGATTACTTATATGCTTTCTGACCTGCACATTCCAGTCCCTCTTCCTATATCTATAAAGTGTGACAATATAGTTGCTCTTTATAT
Source organism: Rubia yunnanensis (assembly GCA_037428765.1). Lineage (NCBI taxonomy): Eukaryota > Viridiplantae > Streptophyta > Magnoliopsida > Gentianales > Rubiaceae > Rubia > Rubia yunnanensis. The sequence goes on along the minus strand of CM075066.1, from coordinate 77,158,047 downwards.
CACTCAAAATCCAGTCTTTCATGAGCGTACTAAACACATTGAAATAGACTGTCATTATGTTCGGGATGCCAAGCTGATGGTTTTACCAAGTTACTTCCTCCAGTTTCAGCAATTCAACTCATGTCCAAGATGGGATTTTGTGCTTCACAAAATGCCTCATCTTGAACGGTGGGGGGGGGGGGGGGGGTGAAGGAATATCAGTTTGATCAGTTTGTTGATGCACTGCAACTGATAACTGAACCTTCTGCTATGCTACTGCCTCCTTATCAGTTTGTTCAGTTTGTGCTTATGCTGCTACATCTCGATCCATCTAGAAGCAAGGAGAAGACAGCAAGATAGCAGCACAAATGTGAAGCTTCCAGAATTAGAAGTTAGTTAGTTTTCTGTTTTTAAATTTCAGTTAGTCACAGATTAGTTAGGAGTTTGTTGGTTAGTTTGTTAGCTGATTTGAGAACACTATAAATGTATAGATTGTATACCATTTGAGTAAGTTAATCAAGGCAATACACAGAAAATCACCCCCCCCCCCCCCAAAATGGATATCAGTTTTGATCATTTCTTGAAGTTTTTGCTAAATTTTTGTGTTCTTCCAGGAAATCCTTCCGGATTTCTTCAATCTCCTTCTGCTTTCATATGCTTTTCTTCCTTCTATTTGTTTGTCATGGAACAATTTTGAGAACATAGATATGTCTTAGAAACGAGATTACTGGAAGTTGGTTTATTACAATCACGAGTCCTTAGCTCACCATCAAGTGCTACATGTCCTCACATTGTTTAAATTTGAAGCTTTAAAACTCTTGAGCTAATGATTCTTTCTTTCAGTAGAGTCTCATGTGGCTCAATAGGGCTCCTTTGAAGAAAGTGAAACCTGTTACTGAAAGTTCATTCATTGTGTGATTTCGGCTTCAATGTTTATCACGTAAATGAAGCCGAGTCCTCTTTCTTAGTGTCTAGATGACAATATCATGGTTACATTGAGTCAATTATGCAGTACTTTCTTTCAAATGGTCAACTGAGTTGTGATGATATTGTTTATGCATTGAATTTGTGTCCCACTAATCTCATTTTCATCGTTTTTACTTTTGAGGGTATGTTGGATTATGATGGTGTTAGTTGCATATCAAGTTTTGTTGAACTGCTCATGATTCTTCAAAAACACGCCTTGAGGATGTTAGTATAGTACAACCTGTGTGTGTGTAAATTAATGCACTGTGGATTCCTTGGGCTAGTTCAAAAGCTCTGAACTTTTGGTAGTTTGAAGTAGCTGTTTGGTTACTGGAGCTGATCTTTTGTCCTTGAATAATCCTGTATATATGTATGTGATTTCTTGTGCTACATTATGTGCTTTTCTATGCCATGCTAAGTCCACACAATGTGACTTCATCACCGCATCATGTATTGTTTTAGCAAAATAAGCAAGCAAGCTATTTTTTTTAACTCAAAAACACTCATCATCGATGAACGGGGGATTTTTATATATAGGGTTCCCACACCCTAATAGAGAACAAAATGATTGTTATTTTACAAAGCGATTGAAGAATGTTGATTCTATATCAAATTGTGAAGCTCTTGATGATTGAAATCCCTTGACTGTGTTTCCTTCTCTAAGCCCTCCACCCCTGTGTTAAACTCATGAAAGTCAGATTGTCGAGCCCTTCACCTAATAGCAAGCAAGCTATTAGGTTAGGTGGCAGAAAAATATAAGGAAAAAGAATTAAAATTCTCACTTGCAAGGTTAATGTGTAATTTAAAATGCTAGTGTGAAGTCAAGGGATTTGCAAGTATATTTAATTGACAATTTTGTGTGAATTAATTTTGAACAGAAATTCTGACCATGTTGGAACATGTTGGTGCAGAATATTTACGCCAAGGTTTTATGGAAATCAAAGTCAGAATATTGCAGTAGTTTGGAATAAATGGAATTCGTATATCTGACTATATATATCAGGCGTGTGAAGCATAATTGCTTTATGGAAAATCCCTACTTATATGGAGAAGATTTATTCGAATATATGGGATAGAATGATATAAGGTAAATTCCTTTATTTATGGGATTTGGATATGCTTCAAGAATCAGATTTGGAATAGGAATATTGTGGAGATAATCAAGGAGTATTCAGATCTGATTTGTGGATATAAATTGGGGACAAACACGGCTGCATACTCACGATTTTAACAGAGCAAAAATCTGCATACAGATTTTTGAGACTTTCGAGAATTGCAAAGAGTCGGACTACTGTGTTCCAACACACCTGACCTGCCGCACAAAGTTTATAATCAGAAACCTTAATTCCTCGGGAGGAAGAGATCCAGCATCGACGGAGTTCGAGGTCAGAGGGAGTCTGATCAAGGCGGATCGGTAGCTAGGGGGGCTAGCAGAGTCCACACACTATAGTTAGAAAAGATAAGTATTTTGTAAACTGTACTCTGTACTGTATCTTTCTAATTAGTGGATTCATTCTGAACTGGGCCAGGCCCCACAGATGTAGGTGGATTACACCGAACTGCGTAACCAAGTCATGTGTCTTTCACGTATTACGTTATTATGCACTTGGTTAAATTAGTCATGTTGGAACACACTAGTAAGGACTAGAAAATTGGTAAAACTAAATTTCAATTGGTATCAGAGCTGAGTCACTTATCGTTCCCTTGGTTGTTTCAAGGAAAGTGAGATCCAGTTTTACCATGACGACAAGAGAAGGAGCTTCAGTCTCTCGACCACCACTGCTAGAAGGCAACAACTACAACTATTAGAAGGCACGCATGAGGGTCTTCATCAATTTGCTGGATGAATTGGCATGGTTTTATGTTGAGAATGAATGGAATCATCCTACAGAAGATGCTTATACAAGTTCTAAGGCTGTAGAAGGGGAGTCAAGTCAAAAATCCAAAGACAAGGCTAAATGGACTCCAGATGACCTTAAAGAATCTCTGGCGAATTCGAAGGCACTTAATGCGATCTTCACTGCTGTTGATGAACATCAGTTCAATCTTATATCTACGTGTCACCAAGCAAAGAAAACATGGGATATTCTACAGACTGTTCACGAAGGAACCAGTCGAGTGCGTGAATCCAAACTACAGATGCTGGCTACCAAGTTCGAAGAACTCAAAATGGAGGAGGACGACACCATTGCTACATTCAATGGAAAACTCAGGGATATCTCCAACATGGCTTATCAACTTGGAAAGGTGTACAAAGAAACTAAGCTGGTAAAAAAACCTTGCGATCTCTTCCCAAACGGTTTGCAATGAAAGTAGCAGCAATAGAGGAAGCAAGAGACATAGCCACCACGAGCCTAGATGAACTAATGGGTTCGTTACAAACTTATGAGATGACATTCCAGCAACCTACAAAAAGAGTCTCCAAGGATTTGGCGTTCAAAGTTTCTCCAGCTAAGGAAAGTCACGAATCTGACAGCGATGATGAGATTGAAAATCTGGCACTTGTTACAAAGAATTTCTCAAGAATGCTAAAGAAGGTGGTCAACAAGAAATCTCAGGAAAGGTTTGGCGGAAACAGACAAAAACAACAAGATTCGAGCAATAATCGTGGAATGAGATTTGAACAAGGGAATATAGAGTTCGGGAGAAATCAGAACAACGAACCAAAACAGGCTAGATGAATTCAATGCAGAGAATGTGAAGGATGTGGTCATATTCAGGCTGAATGTGCTAACACTCTCAAGAAACAAGGAAGATCATATGTCACCTCTTAGAGTGAAGATGAAGATGATGAAAAAGACGAAGAGGAACTTACCAGTAATTATGTAGCTTTTGGAGCAAAGGTCCATGATACATCAGAGGATAAGTGTTCCAACACACTGAATAAAGGTAAAGCTGTATGTTCCAACATAGATCTGGACGATGCACACAGCGATGAAGATGATGATCTGTCTGTAAGAGATGAAGAAATCTATAGCACATATGAACAAATGTATGCCATGTGGGTTCAAGTAGCTGACACGAACAAAGAGCTGAATGAGGAAAAAAGAAAGCTAATTGAAAGTGAAAAAGAATTACGATCCACGGTTGTAGAACTTGGAAAACATAATGAAGAACTAAACAAGAAACTGATAGCAGCAGTCAAGAGGGCCGAGATGTCTGAAGCAAATATCTTTAAATTGAATTCCAGAAAGGCAAAGCTTGATGATATTCTGGATATGGGAAGAAACTTTGGTGATAGACACGGGATTGGATACGGGAAAGAACCCAAGACTGAATTTCATGAAAAACCAATAACTCTCAAAGCTAGGATCCGAGAAGTAAAACGAAAGTATGGGATGTCGTATCAAAGAAAGCCACTCATCTGCAGATACTGTACGTACCAAGGACATGTTGAACAACAGTGCAGAAGACTGATCAGAGATCAAATGACAGAAAGACAACTTCTGCTGTGTTCCAACACAGGCGATACTCATACGGGAAAAATGATCAGAAAGATATGGGTTGTTAAAAAATCCAGTACGTGTCTAGTGGCACATACTTCTCTAACAGCCTATTCCAGTGATTCGTGGTACTTTGATAGCAGTTGTTCTCGCCACATGACTGGCACTCCAAAATACCTCACGAACATTGCTCCATATGATGGCGGATATGTAACCTTTGGTGATGGAAAGAGAAGCAGAGTAATTGGCAGGGGCGAATTGAAAATTGAAGGCTTTCCAATACTCACAAGTGTATTATTTGTTGAAGATCTATAGGCAAACTTGCTAAGTATAAGCCAGCTGTGTGACGACAATATGGTAGTGGAATTTCAGAAGGACAAGTGTATAGTAAAGCATGGAGAAAACAAGGTTCTTTCTGGAATAAGATCATCAGACAATTGCTATTTGCTGGAACAAGGAGTTCAATGCATGCTTTCAAAACAGGATGAAGGAATTCTTTGGCACACGAAGCTCAGCCACATCAACTATAAAACACTGGTGAAAATCGCAAATGTGAAAGCTGTATGAGGAATGCCTACCTTAACCAGCAAGGATGGAATTGTGTGCGGACCATGTAAACAAGGTAAACAAATTTGTTCTCCTCACTCTTTAGTACAGTATATTACTACATCTAGAAATCTGGAACTATTGCATATGGATTTGATGGGTTCAGTTAATACACCTAGTATAGGTGGAAAGAAATATATATTTGTATGTGTTGATGACTTCTCTAGATTCACATGGGTAGCCTTCTTGAAAGAGAAATCCGATACAATAGAAGTTTTTAGAAGTCTTGTAGTGAAATTACAAACTGAAAAGGGGAGCCCAGTAGGAAAGATAATTCGAATCCGAAGTGATCATGGTAGAGAATTTGAAAATGAACAGTTCAGTTCCTTCTGCAATGAGCTTGGAATCGAACATGAGTTCTCGGCTCCTATCACTCCTCAACAGAATGGTATCGTGGAACGAAAGAACGGAAATCTCCAAGAGATGGCTCGAGTTATGTTGGCAGATAAAGATATTCACAAGAAATGGTGGACAGAAGCAATCAATACAACATGTTATACAATCAATCGAGTGTATCTTCGACCATTCACCAGCAAGACAGCCTACGAGATCTGGAAGGGCAGGAAACCAAATGTTTCATATTTTCACGTGTTCAGGATTACATGTTATATTCTCAAAGATAGAGAACAGTTGGCAAAGTTTGATAATCGAAGTGATACAGGAATTTTTCTAGGGTACTCCATCAACAGTCGTGCCTACAGAGTTTTTAATCATCGAACAAACACTCTCATGGAATTCATAAATGTTATTGTGGATGATTCATAAAAGGAACAACAACCAGAAGGTGTAGAGGAAGAACCTAGCAACACTCATGTTCCAACATAGTCTCAAAACTCAGACAAGGAAAATCCATCAGTTGACTCTAACTTTCACCAACGTGCTACAACAACTGAGCCACAGAATCCTAACCCTGTCGAAGCTGACCGTGTTGGAACACAGTCCCCCGCTACTGAAACCTATGTTCCAACACATGACCAACCTGGTTTCACCATGAGAAGCACTCGATCAGTTCCTCGAGTTGATTACCGACGAATGGCTGGACTACACTGTTTTGTTTCTCTAATTGAACCCAGAACAATAAAGAAGCCTTACTTGATGAATATTGGATTGCTGCAATGCAAGATAAACTTGGTCAGTTTATAAGGAATGATGTCTGGTATCTTACTCCTCGCCCCAAAGGCATTAATGTCATTGGTACAAAGTGGATCTTCAAGAATAAATCATATGCAGATGGCTTAGTCACCCGAAACAAAGCTAGACTTGTTGCTCACGGTTATACACAAGTGGAAGGTGTTGATTTTGATGAAACCTTTGCGCCAGTTGCCAGGTTAGAGTCTATTCGAATTATACTAGCTATTGCCTGCTCTTTGAACTTTACTTTGTATCAAATGGATGTCAAGAGTGCTTTTTTAAATGGAGTGGTGAATGAAGAAGTATACGTGGAACAACCTAAAGGCTTCAAAGATCCTCATTATCCACATCATGTATATCGTCTCAAAAAGGCTTTATACGGACTAAAGCAAGCACCCAGGGCATGGTATGAACGACTTACTACCTTTCTTCTTTAGAAAGGTTATCATCGAGGGGGAGTAGATCGCACTTTGTTTGTGCTTGACAAGGCTTCGATTTTTCTGATTGCTCAAATCTATATTGATGACATAGTTTTTGGTTCTACTTCACCATCTATGGTATAGGATTTTGTCACCGTTATGCAATCTGAATTCAAAATGAGCATGGTAGGAGAGCTCACTTACTTTCTAGGATTGCAAGTCAAGCAAGGAAAGAACGGCTTATTCATAAATCAAAGTAAGTATGCCTTGAATTTAGTTAAGAAGTTCGGTCTGAGTAGTGCTCGAGCAGTTCGAACTCCGATGGGTGTTTTTGATAAATTGGTGAAGGATGAAAAAAGAGTTGCAGTCGATCAGAAATTATATAGAGGCATGATTGGGAGTTTATTGTATTTAACCGCTAGCAGACCAGATATATGTTTCAGTGTTGGAATATGTGCAAGGTTTCAAGCTGATCCTAAGGAATCTCATCTCACTGCAGTTAAAAGAGTTATTCGATGTGTAAGTGGGACTTCTGAGTATGGTGTTTGGTATTCTAAGAGTCAAGACTCAGAGTTGGTTGGGTATAGTATTCTGATTGGACTGGTAATGCCGATGATCGAAAAAGTACCACAGGTGGCTGTTTCTTTATTGGAACAAATTTGGTGTCTTGGTATAGCAAGAAACAGAATTCGATCTCTCTATCTACTGCAGATGCAGAGTATCTTGCAGCAGGGAGTTGTTGTGCACAACTTTTATGGATGAAACAAATGTTGAAACATTATGGAATTCATCAAGGTCCTTTGAAGATTCTATGTGACAACACAAGTGCTATTGATATTTCAAAGAATCTAGTTCAGCACTCGAGAACCAAACATATTGACATAAGGCATCATTTTATTAGAGATCTGGTTGAAACAAAAGAAGTAGAAGTAGTCTATGTTCCAACACACGAGCAACTTGCAGATATATTTACAAAGCCGTTGGATGCCACCACTTTTGAGAGCCTTCGACAACACCTAGGTGTTTGTCAAATCTGAGGTAATTTTTACCAAAATTATTTTTTCCTGTAAATATTTCTTTTGGGTATTTTTGTTTTGCAAAAATGGAAAAAAAATGGAAGGAGCAAAGGTGTACAAAAATAGGAGATGGTAAGTATGGTGTGTTGGAAGTTAATTAAGGAATGACAACTTGATGTGACAAGAAGAGAAAGGGTCATCATTACCATGTTTGGGAAATCTAAAAAGGGCTTCGCGGGAAAAGAGGTGAATAAGATGAAGAGTTAAAGTGGAATTCAAATTTGGTATACATTCTTTCGCATCTCTGGTCACTAGACCAATTATTTTCTCCCCAAAATCTTTGCTGGAAAAAACTCTTATACGCAACAATTCTCTCCATCTCGGCATTGTGCAAAAGAATGTCAAACCCAAACTCGCCTATGGTGGAAGCTGTGGTACTAGAAATCATGGAGGAAGTTCAAGATTCATCGAATTTGGAATTGATGGTGATTACTGAGCGGAGAAAATATGATGAACAAACTCAGATCGGAGGAAGCATAGAAGATGCAAAGGTTGAAGAAAAAGTTGATGCTGAACTTATGCCCAAGGAGAATGTCGAAGCAGAGGTAACTGATGAGGGTGTGAAGAATGCAGAGACTCTGGATTCGAGTAACAATGGTGATGTTCAGGAAGAACACCTCGGAGTCAAAAGGAAAGGTCAACGTGGGAAGGTAACTGGTCCTGATCCTCGTCCTTTAAAAATTTTGGGTATGGAGTTCAGAACTGTTGAAGAGATATTTGAATGGTTAGAAGCAAATCGTTCTTCTGTAGACCTAACCAAAATTAGAAGTATAAAGAAGGATATGGAATTCTTGCATGTCAAAATTGAATAAATTGTCTTGGGTCATTTTACGGATGTTTGGGATATAGAAACCAAGAAAGTGAGTTATTTGAGGGGGGTGTATGGTAGGCTAAATGGAAAGGGAAAGGATAAATTCCATATCTTCTGTCGCATTTCTAGTCGAAGCTATGTATGGTTAAGGGAGATTAGTGAGGAAGAAGCTGCTGGAAGGGAGATTGTGAAGTATGGAGATAGGTTACAGGTGAGTTTTTATGATTCAACTGTTGCCAAAAGGATGGCAGAACTCAGGGAACCTGTGATCATTAAACTATCAAACAGTGATGAGGAAGACAGTGTTCCAACACAGCAGTATGAACATGCAAATTCTGTGGATATGGATTCTGATACTGATCTAGGAGGACAAGACCAGAATAATATGTATGAATGTTATGTGGAAACTGATGAGGATATGACTGAACCAAAGGACATGAATCAAGATGAGAAGTATGAAAAAGAATCTGAGAAGGAGGATGAAGCTGGAGGCTCAAAGTGTGTTCCAACACAGGATATTCCTGATCTGGAATATTCAAGTGATGAGGTACTGGATGAGTACTATCAGATGGAAAAAGGCAAGAGAAAGGCTGACAAAGACAAGGACTCTGTTCAAGCGAGAAGGAGCAAGAGAAGACATGACAACAAGGAAAATAAGGTTTTTCCTCCACCCTCTGTTAGCAAGGCATTCTCTGCTGTTCATTTTGATGAAAAAGGTGCAGAAATGGGAGATTTTTTCTCAGAAAAGAAGTTCATAACAGAAAGGCCTCTGGATTTAAAAGCCTATAAGGAGAGCGGCTTCACAGATTTTCTAAAGCTGACTGGCATGACAACAGCAGCAACAATTCAGCTACAGTACAACAGGCAGGTTGTACTTGAGGTATACTCCAATCTTATGCCTGGTAATTTAGAGATTAGTTCCCCATGGTTTGGTAGAGTATATGTACCGGGGAAGATTATAGAGGTTTCTGCTTCTAGAATCAACACATTGCTGGATCTGACACACCTGAAACAGGGGGAGTATTTCCTGAAAATCTGGGATTGTCTGACAATGAAATATTAGGTGTTATATCTGGGGGTTATAAGATTGAATGGCCAGCAACGGGATATTCACAAGCATCCTGCTTGTCATCAAGATTTTTTGGCTTATATCAGGTAGCTGTGCACTGTTGGTTACCCTCGAGTAATACTACATCGCTGAGAAGGGAGATGGCTAAACTGCTATACTGTGTTGGAACACAGAAAGAAGTTAATCTTGGACTTCTCATTCAGTAGCATTTGGTCAGACAGGCTACTGCTCCGAAAGTAAATGATGCTATTATCGACCCTGCTTTAATCTCTGCTCTAGCCAAGACTGCAAAAGTGAAAGGGAAGGCATCAGATATAGTGATCGACACGGAGTTTTTGAGGCCAGACAAGAAGACATTTGGGCTGAGACATGTTCATGATCTCCCATGGAAACCTTCTGGGCCGACTTCGTCTTCAGCAGTAGAAAAGGAGGCTCGGCTGCTGGTTCTGAATGCAAGACTTGGAGCTTTAGGCATACAGATGGCTGCGCTAGAGGCAGAAAAAGCAAGTCTAGAGGCAGAGAAGTCAAGGTTGGAAGCATGACTTGAAGATTGGATGCAGGGGGAGCACTGTTTATTTTGTGTTTTTGATAGTGCATTTGGTCTATGTGTGATCCCAGGGGGAGAAATTTTGGATGGCATGATTTAGACTTTGATTCAATTTGGATGTAATGATTTTTATGTTTTGGATTTCTGGTCTCTGGTTTTCGGATTTCATGTCTAAGGGAATTCTGGAATTCTGATATCTTGTTGATTGTGGGTTTACAAGTTTATGATATTGATGCTGACAGTTACTGTTTGGGAATTACATGTCCAAAATATTATGGGTCCACAAAAAAGCCAAAGGGGGAGATTTTAAAGTCAAGGGATTTGCAAATAAATATTTAATTGGCAATTTTGTGTGAATTAATTTTGAACAGAAATTCTGACCATGTTGGAACATGCTGGTGCAGAATATTTACGCCAAGGTTTTATGGAAATCAAAGTCAGAATATTGCAGTAGTTTGGAATAAATTGAATTCGTATAACTGACTATATATATCAGGCGTGTGAAACATAATTGCTTTATGGAAAATCCCTACTTATATGGAGAAGATTTATTCGAATATATGGGATATAATGATATAAGGTAAATCCCTTTATTTATGGGATTTGAATATGCTTCAAGAATCATATTTGGAATAGGAATATTGTGGAGATAATCAAGGAGTATTCAGATCTGATTCGTGGATATAAATTGGGGACAAACACGGCTGCATACTCATAATTTTAACAGAGCAAAAATCTGCATATAGATTTTTGAGACTTTCGAAAATTGCAAAGAGTCAGACTACTGTGTTCCAACACACCTGACCTGTCGCACAAAGTTCAGAATCAGAAACCTTAATTCCTCGGGAGGAGGAGATCCAGCGTCGACGGAGTTCGAGGTCAGAGGAAGTCTGATCAAGGCGGATCGGTAGTTAGGGGAGCTAGCAGAGTCCACACACTATAGTTAGAAAAGATAAGTATTTTGTAAATTGTACTCTGTACTATATCTTTCTAATTAGTGGATTCATTCTGAACTGGGCCAGACCCCGCAGATGTAGGTGGATTACACCGAACTGCATAACCAAGTCATGTGTCTTTAACATATTACGTTATTATGCACTTGGTTAAATTAGTCATGTTGGAATACACTAGTAAGGACTAGAAAATTGGTAAAACTAAATTTCAGTTAGATTAATGTAGTTTAATTACAAACAAATGGATATGAATTATAATGCAAGATTGAAAAGGACGAAAAGCATCATAAGGGAATGCCATATTTTCTTGTGATATAGTTCGGTAAGGTGTGCAAAGTTAGAATAAAAACAATAGGAAATTAGAAGAATTCTTCTTAAATACACTTGAATACACTATTTATCAAAACCAGTGAAGTCTTATAAGTAGGATTATTAAAGTAAAAATATTATAAAATCTAGGATTGTTTACTTATATTCTTTTATTGCATTGCAGATGAATCCACGTACATACGAAACATATATCTTGTGAAACACATCGAATCGTGTGAGTAATCTTACTGGAGAAAAACTTTATTTTCTTTTATTTTAATTTAACTAAATGAACCAGGCATGCTGAAGGTTTGAGATATTTTGTTATCATACTATCATGCTTTGCGTATTTATTATTTATGTGATTACACGATTTCCTCTATATAATATGACTTTGTGACCTTCTTGCTATATATTTCACCTTACTTGAACTTGATATGATAGTTTGTTGTGTGTATACTTAATTTCTTGAATCAATCACTTGCTTGAATTCTATCTTTCTTGAACTTGATATTGGTCAGTTGTGTACGTGATCACTCTGGACCATTACTTGTTTGAACTTGACATTGGCTGGTTGTGTACTTGATCGCACCAGACCAATTACTTGCTTGTACTCATGCCTGATAGGGTGGTCCCCAACCCTGCTTAGCTTCGAAACCGATAAGTCAACAATGGGCTAGATCGTTCGGCTAAATGTTTAAGAATGTCTTGACGTACTCTCGAGATGTACCGTGTGATGCACACAATTCTTTCTTGCTTGACGGGCATGTGTTATCGATGTTGATCCTTGGGATCTCTTTCTCTTTCTCGATATTTCTAGTTAATACTCGCTTGCAGGTAGTTGGAGTATAATTAGGAATTCAACTGTAGCCTCATATAGAGACCTAATGGATTGCTACGTATACTATTCTCTCTATCCTTTATGTGAAATGTGTGCTTATTTATCTCTTTTCTCTGTGTTATGTGGTCATATAATATCACTTGATAAATATTTTTTTAACCAATGAGACCTCACTGAGCATGGACTAATTCCTTTAATTTAATATTTTTTTCCCAGATGTTTGGGAAGAATGTTCGACTCGAGTGATGGAATCAGATACTATAGGCACGTCATTGAGCTACAGTTAGTATAAGCTCAATACCCAAAAATAAAAATGTAAAATTCTAAAAGCTTAAAGAATCTAACTTATCTTGTTTTAAAATTTCATACAAGTATATTTATAAATTTTAGTTTAAAATCAGGCATGCTGAAGGTTTGGGATATTTCATTATCATACTATCATGTTTTACGTATTTATTATTTATATCATTACACGATTGCTTTTATACTATATGACTTTGTGATCTCCGTGCTATATATTTCGCCTTACTTGATTACTTGCTTGAACTTGATATGACAAATTGTTGGGTGTCATAGAGGGCACCTACTTGAAAGGTTTCACAGATTTTCATGCCTTCAGCAATGACCTAATGAGTGATAAGTTGCAACTCTTCCACCCGCTCTATGATCGGCCTTGAGTCTACCATTTTGTAGTTCAGAAACTCATTGCATGCTTCTTTGTACCTGCATATTCTGACTTATATTTCTTGTACAGGGCAGGGCAAGCCACAAATCTTCACTCGTTTTCTCAAAAATGTACACATTGTACAACGAGTCAATCATTCATTCTGTTATGTAGCTCTTGCACATATAGTCCCCTTGAATCCAATTGTCAAGGCTTTCTTGGGCGTACACATCAGTGTTATCTGGAGAAATGACTGGGTTGTCCTCCTGGAGGTACTTGTCTTGATTCAGCGTGGCCAAGAAGAAGTGCATCTTTTGACTCAACGTCTTGAATCCCATTCCATCAAGCTTGTCGGAAAAAATTCCTGCCTGTTGAGCATTTGGAAATGTCGGCATCATGTGCATGATTTTATGAACCTCTTTCTCCACCTTAGGTATAACAACCTCGGGCTAAACTACTGTGGTTGGCCCACTGACAAATCCACTGGTGGTAGACCACTCCCAAACTAAATTTGGGGTGTCGATTCACCAACGTTCCCAGTATGGACACTCTCATTTGCCATTTTTCACAAATCTGTTTTCAAAACAATTAAACAAATTATTAATGTCTTTATAACAGATATAAAATACTTTTATAGAATTTCCTTAAAATTCCCAGGAAAGGTTTGTGGCGGGACACAATATCTCTATAATAATGCCAGACTCAGACAGAATTTTTGTTTACTATTCAGTAAAAGTTGCTTTAAAATATTTTTCAAAAATTTTCCTCAATTTTGGAATACAAATGTTCAATTTCCAATTTTTTGAGGTTTGAAGTTTCAGTACTTAAGCAATAATGAATTGTAGTAATTGTTCTTAATTAAAAAAAATGTTACAAAATTTAGTTAATTAGAACGTTACTAATTAATCTGGATTATTACTTCGTTGATTAGAATCATAATTAAAATTGAAGGAACGTTACAAAATTTAGAAATAATTATCATTAAAACTAATTCAGAATTAATTAACTAATTACCATTTTTCAAAATTTGACCACCCACGCGGGCCATGCCGAACATTATCTGGGTGAATTCTGATGCAGCTCTCTCGGTCAAACCCGATTATTTCTTAAAAATTTGATTTCTTTTCATTCTATTTTTTTTTAGAAAAAACCAAGAAGTTTTAATTTGGTTCAATTTTATTGAAATTTGTAACTCAATGTCACAATCTAGAATTAAGTATGATAAACTAAGTTTAAACAACAGTATAATACAGCATATCAGATTTGAAACAACTTAGTTTAAACAAATTTAGTTAAATTTTTACTACTAATTCTATTATGAATTTCACAACACTAGATTGATTAGTCGTGAGAATTATAGGTAAAATTTATTTTTCAGAATTAAGATTGTTAGAACTTTAAATCCAAATAGCTAAAGAATCAGTTATAAAATAAATACTTGAATTAAGTAAATGAAAAAAGAGTAGAGAATTATACCAACAGAGGCAAATGTTTGAATTTGATGCAGATGCGAGATGATGATCCTTAATTCTGAAAATGGCCGCAGTGTGTGACGATTCGATGGAGTTCCGAATCCCAGGATACAACTGGCACACTTTCTACTCTACACAACTTAGCAGCAAAAATCGGTGAATCAATTCAGTGCCTTACTCTCATACTCTCACACTCGAAGAATGTGAAGAATAAGAAGAATGCGAAGGACACGAAGAACAAAGAGAACAAAGGGGATGCAAGTCCTGGTTGTCCATTGGCTATGAAAGAGTTCACAAACTGTGCAGGAGGTGTGGTGGCATAGGCCACACAATGCCAAGGTGCCGATTCCTCGATGATGCTATGCTCGAGTTCTATCTTACACAAAGATTTGTAGCCTTGAGTGAACAACTGGGGTAGAAATATTTAGGTATAATACGGAGGAATTATACCCAACAACCATGAGAGTCCACCGGAACCAACAGGCCAGAAGATTCATGAGAATACCAAATGACTTTTTGAGGATTAATGAAGAAAGGTTCCAAGGTGAAGGAAATGATATCCCAAATAGGTTCTTATTTCAAGAGGACTTCATCCACTGTCCACTGAACGAGAACATGGGGTATGAGCCAAACTTTCCAAGTGATCACATGAATAACCAGGCGCATGCCGATTCACCGAGAGGACATCCGAGCCATCTCAGTCAAGGGTAGGACCAGTGGCTCGAACAAAGTGAGGAGGGTAACAACTCACCGTCACCTGAGAATTATTTTGACTTTGAGATGGTTATTGAGGCGATACCGGAACAACTACCATCAGGCCTATCAGAGATGCGCCCACCCGAAGAGGAGGAGGTCAACCCACAGAATCTTGTGACAAATCCTTATGTAGCTTTTCCAAATGAAGATGTGGTGGGGGGGGGGGGGGGGAGGAAGCAAGCCCAGGCACTGGGGATACAAACAGAAGCTCAGAAGTACAAGAAATGGTGGAATAGACCGGCTCAAATCCGAGAATGTTGTTCATCGAAAACTAGTCTCCGGTGGATGACGTGGCAAGGGATAATGATGAAACATCATTAATCTTGGAGACAATAAATGAACATGGGAGGCTAATTAGGCACCTTAACAGGGTTCTAACACAGCTAATTGATGTTGTACCAGAGTCAGTACAAGAGAGGATTGACAAACCCATCGGGGGGATAGAGGAAATTCGTAGGAGGCAGAGAGAAGACAGAGCTGCATGGGTACATGCTTTACCTACTATCCTAAGTGATGAGGATCCTGAGGAGGATCTCACACCACAGGATGCAGCTCAATTGGAGGGAGAGCCTCGTCCAATCGACATAGAGCAACTCAAAGGCCTTACAATTGAAGAAGTACTGCAGAGATGCATTAAAGGAAAAGGGAAAAGGCTAGGAGAGGAACAATCGAGCATGAAGAAAAAGGTTGGAAGACTTAGTGGAAGTAAATGCGAGGGAGAGAATTCGGCACGATGGGACAAGGAGCAGGTGGCGGGTGGCAAACTTGGCGGAAAAGATTAAGAATTGACAGAAGAGATAACGACCATATGTGAAGGTACTCTAGTAATATCTAATTTACCTTTTTTTATAATACCTGTCAGAGTCAATTTGGTGGGGCGGACCGGCGGAGCATGTGACCCAGCCACAAAACAAATCCAACACATTCCAATGAACTGTCACGAACTCAACTTCACCAAAGGATAAGGCCATGGGCAGTGGTAGAGACCACTACCGGTCTCTTACCAATTAAATATATTATTTTTCTCCCTCTCTCTCTTCCACCTCAGCTTAAGAGACCACTTAAGAGACAACTCTTTTTTTTCTCCACAATGGTTAAGAGACCACTGTACACTATTCATGGAACTCACTTGATTTTCTCTATCCTACTCATTAATTTGACCATTACATATTATTTTAAATAAATTTGTCCACCAAAAATAAGTTTAAGTATTTAAATTTAAATTCATTTTTAAATTTAAATTTAAATTCATTTTTAAATTTAAATTCGTTTCCATATTATTTTAATATAATGTTTAAATATTTAATTTTAAATTTAAATTCATTTTTTAAAAATATGTTAAATAATTTGTTTTTCTCGTTCTTGTCAATACGATGCTTCAGTGTAAAAAATAAAATGAATTTCAATTTTTTTTGATGATACTACTAAAACGAAATTAAATAAATAAATACTATGAGAATTCATCACCAACTATAAAATAATATGGAAAACATAAAAAGTGCGCGAAACCAATTATAACAACTATAAAAATAACTTTAAATACAAAATAAAATATTGATCTACTTCAACCCATTATTACAATTTAAAAATCAAAATATTGGTCTAATCCGACCAATTATTAAAAATAGGTAAAAAATAAATATTGATCTAGTTTGACCAAAAAACCATGGATGACGAAGCTATATCGTCATCTTAATCTTGACCACCCAAATGCTGGTAAAGATGTTCCGTAAGATCGTTTTTCAACTGGTCATGTTTAGCTCTATTGCGCACATCCCTCCAATTTTGCCTGAAAGTCGGAAGATCAGCATGTCGCTCGGCGTTATAATGCCAAGGAGAGTCGTCGAGTTGGTCATAATCACTTGGTTGAACTTGCAACCCATATGTGTCTCTTTCATCTTCGACTATCATGTTGTGCAGTATGATACAAGCTATCATAATATTGCCCAACGTTTCGACATTCCAGTATCAGGCTGGGTTGCGAATCACGGAAAACCTAGCTTGTAAAATACCGAAAGCACGTTCGACGTCTTTCCGGTAACTTTCTTGACGCTTTGTGAAGAGTTGTTTCTTGGGGTCGTTTGGAGCCGTATATGCTGGCATGAAGGTCGCCCACTTAGGATAGATTCCATCTGTAAGATAGAACCCTTGATCGTAGCTGCGACCATTGACTTCGTAAGGAAAACGTGGAGCTCTCCCCTCACATACGTCATCAAACAATGGTGACTTGTCTAGGACGTTGATATCATTATTTGACCCTGCCATACCAAAAAATGCATGACATATCCATGTATCGTAGGAGGCGACTGCTTCCAAAATAATTGAGGCACGTCCACTCCTACCCTGAAATTGCCCCTTCCAACCCACAGGACAATTTTTCCATTCCCAGTGCATACAGTCAATACTACCAAGCATACCTGGAAATCCACGTCTACGAGCTACGTGCATCAGGCGAGCAATATCCTCCTGATTTGTTGGTCTGAGGTATGTTAGACGGTATACTGCAATAATTGCATTCACAAAATGAGACACCGTTTCTCTAACCGTCGTTTTGCCCATCTGTAAGCATTCATCCAGTTGGTCGAATCCACAACCATATGCCAAATGACGCATTGCCACCGTGCACTTGTGAAGTGGCGAAAATCCTTGATTACCAGTTGCATCAGACCTTTGTCTGAAATAAGGATCGTGGTTGGTGACATCTTCCAATATACGTTCGAATACAGGTCGCCGCATGCGAAACCTTTGACGAAAGTGTTGGTCGTCGTACATTCTTTCAGGAGGATGAGCAAAATATTGCCTCTGGAGTAATTCCTGTGCTCGAACACGATCTCTTCTGATATGATTTCTGGTTTTCTTTGGTAAGGTTGGAGAAGTTTGAGCACTCTCGTCCTCAATGGCTACGTACCATTGTTTAGCCATTTCTGGTAAATTTAAGAATAAGTTCATTGTCTCAGGATCGGTATCAGGTAGGAAACCGGGAATATCATAGGTTGATGGGTTTGATGATTCTCCAAAGTGAATCTCATCATCGTTGTTAGGGGAATTAGAAGAGGTCATGGTTGTGATGAAGAAAGGAATTCGTAGAAAAATTAACATTCGGGGTTGGAATGAAAGGTAAACAAATGACCCATTTATATAGATGACAACTCCACTATTTTGGTCTTGTGGCTTTGAATGGATGAATTGAACCCACCACTATGGATGGGATGTGTCCATGACAACTCCACTATTTTGGTCTTGTGGCTTTGAATGGATGAATTGAACTCACCACTATGGATGGGATGTGTCCATGACAACTCCACTATTTTGGTCTTGTGGCTTTGAATGGATGAATTGAACCCACCACTATGGATGGGATGTGTCCATGACAACTCCACAATTTTGGTCTTGTGGCTTTGAATGGATGAATTGAACCCACCACTATGGATGGGATGTGTCCATGACAACTCCACTATTTTGGTCTTGTGGCTTTGAATGGATGAATTGCACTCGGGAATTGAACCGATTAAAATGAAATGATGAAAACCAATTACAATGAAAAACCAATGACAAATGTATGGTCTAGTCTGACCAATTATTACCAACAACCTATTACAATTAATTTCCACCGTAGACTACCCCAATTAATTTATCTCGCAGTGCTTCCTCTGCTGCGGACAACTCTCCCTTTTGAATCAAACTATCAAGGAGTTTAGTGTTAGCTATCAGTTTATCCCGCTCTAATTGTTTTTCAACGAACTCCCGCTGTGACATGTTGTACTCCATTTTAGCTCTTTCACTCTCCGCAAGTATTTCAGCCTTTTTTGTAGCTGCTTCAATTGCGGCCACACACTGCATTCTAGCGGATTCTTTTGATTGTTCATCATTCGTTGTTCTCGCCCTGGCCTTTCCTTTCCCCCTTGCCTTGCATTTAGCGGCTTTAACACCAATAGGCCGAGATGGATATTGCATAGCTTGAGGATCATCGCCACTACGGGGTGTTGGTGGCACCCATGGTGAATATTCTTCTCCATCAGTATCCTTCGGGCCATATTGTGCTATGAATTTAGGGTTCCTCCTGCAATCGTCATAACAATGGAAGAATAAAAATTGTTGCCCATCATTTTCATCTGCAAACAAGTTCAGTGTCCATGACTTTATATCTCCTTGGCTAGAGCCACTCCCGCCCCGACTGAAGTGACGCGCGGCTTTACTTTCACACCCCACATATTTGCCAATATCATGAGCCATTTTTGACCACCGACACTTGCACGACTTCATTGACCGGTTGGAATTTGCATACTGATTCACATCGCGCATAATTTTAGACCAAAACACACCAGCATTTTGACCTGTACCCACCACACAGTCGGTGGAATGCTCGAACCATGCGCCACATAGGATTTTATCATCCTCTACACTCTATTTGTCCCGGCTACCCTTCTTCTTCGTAACCTTACTCCCAGACACTATTGCAACTTCATCATTTTCTTCACCTACATCATTTCCTAAAAGAGTAAATCATTTTTTCAAAGCAAAACAAATCTCAAACATATACTAACTTTCAAATTATGTTAATGAAATTTTGAAATACACGAACATATTAGATGATGTACTTGATTGTTCAAATGATATACTAGATTGCATAATAAAATGCATATACTAAATGCATATACTAAATACATATATTTTGCATGTTCAAGTATAATTATTTCAAAATATACCAAAGGGAAATGAATGCAACATAAATGAATCATAAATTAGAATCTTCATAATTGAAATAAAACACATTAAAATAGGGCTTACCATCCGTAACATCGTGACTTCCATATTGTCGCTCATCTTCACCACCAAAATTTTGCCCCGGTGAGCCGCGACCTCCTCGGGGTGAAAATGCTCCCGATTCGTTTATAGCATCAAGATGTGGAGCATGAAATCTTTGACCATATAAATTATGGTACGAATTTTGCGATTGGGTGTTCGCATTTTGGGAGTGGTTCAGGTAAGGAGGGTTCATGTATGCGTTTCGGGAAGAGTGGCATTGATTTTGAAAATTCATGTATGAATGTTGAGAATTGAAATAAAAGTGGGGAGGGATGTTCGGAGAATTTTCACTAAATTCCGAATTTTGAAATGGACGATAATTCAGATTTTGCGAAAAATTCTCCATATTGAAAGAATTTGGAATTACCCGATCTTTGCCTTTCGACGTTCTTCGTGAATCCATAAAAAAAAATGAATTACAATACAGAAGATGAATTTGTGAGGTAAGAGAATTTGATTTGGAAGTAGTGTGGTGAAATGAGTTGAAATGCTCCATATTTATAGGCAACAAAAGTGGGAGAATGGAATATAAAAATTGAAATAGAAATTATAAAAAAAATCTAAAAAAATTTGGCTGGGACACGTGTCACCACCAGAATGGGACACGTGTCCCATTTAAAAAAATAGCCGTTATCCAGCCGTTGGGGGACACGTGTTGGCCCTGGATTGGACCACGTGTCCGCCAGATTTGAAATTCTTATTTTTTCCAAAAAATTACCGTTGTGGACATGTGGCCCAATCTATGGGTGACACGTGTCCGCAAAAAAATTCAAAAAAAAATTGCGGCTGAGTGGGACACGTGGCCCACTCAGGGGGCGACACGTGTCCCACTCATGGAAAAAAAAGGAAGGCGCAAAGAGGTCCATCTGCGTGTCAGCGTTGCTGGCCCATGTGCGGCCTCCAGACCGGGCTCTTGGTAAGAGCCTGGTGAGTGGTCTCTTAACAAGAGACCACTCAAGAGACCACCACTGTGGTGGTTTTCGGTCTCTTAAGCGATCTTTTAATTTTAAGAGACCACTACTGCCCATGCCCTAAAAGAGAGATTTGTATTGATTTTCGGAAGAAATTTGTACAGAATTTGAGAAAGAAAGGGCAAAAACGAGTGGGGGAAAGATTGAATTAGGTCGAGAAGGATTAAGAGCTAGAAAGAACAAGGGGAAGAAGGGATTAGAGAATTCTTCATTCTGTGAATTACACCAAAGATCAAAGATGATTATCCTCCCAATTGTCTTGCTGCTTATATGCTGCCTCCCTTCTGAACTGATGAACAGCTACCCTTTGAGCTGACTGTTGCGAATTGTTTGTTCTAATCGTAGTTAGTTATAACCTCCTTCAGTAGTTAGCCTCCCAAATTACTCTTCTACCCTTATTGTATTGGGCTGCTCATGACATAAATCAGATGAAAATAAACCGGCCCAAATACACCAGCCCCAAACCCCATTTCAGATCAACATAACTCCCTCAAAAACCCATCCCCCAAAAAATCTGAGCCCACAACCCACTCTTACCATAACCAAAAATAAAAACATGAAGCCAACAAATAGTGAAACGAATCAGCCATTCAGGCCCAAAGCTACACCCATAAAATCCACACGGCCCAAACTCAAGACATGAGATGCTGATCACTTCCACTAATGAATGTGGAAACGGCGCCGTTCCGTGGTGTCATCAGCGACGGAGGGTGGGAAAACATGTCGGACATAAACATCCACACCACAATACCATCATTCGCCACAGAGGCGGGAAAAACCAGCGGCGAAACATGAGGTCACGGCACCAGCACCAACGACCACGATCGGAAGCACACCGGGAGGAGACGGAACAATCCCCAATGGAGGGAACCACCACCACTCTAGGCTGTCAGAGGAAAGCGATGTCACGACGGAGGACCACCAAGTGGAGTCGGTGATACAGACAGCCAACATCCCGGTGGCGGACTTCATGGGTGATGACAATTACCCAACAGACGAGCCTGGCTCTGCAGGGGTAGACTCGGTCACACCAATTCCCAAACCCAGAACATAGGCGGCAGGAAACAAATCTGATGGCGCGTGGAGCCAAGGAAGGAGAGTTCCAATTAGGGAGAAAATGGGAGACATGCATGTGGCAATTTGGAGAATGTTGGCACTCAAATCAATGGCAAAATAGAGGCTCTAGTTCCCAGGGAAGATGAAGCCATGAAAATGGAATGTGGTGCCCGTGAGGAAGGTAACATATCAGACTCAAAAATAGGATGAGAGTGGGGTCCGCACCATTCATACTTGAGATCAATCCCATAACAAATCAAAAGAATATTACAAAATTTAAACAGTTCTGGGAGCCACATCAGTGATCGTGCAGGTCCAAGCAATATACCAAGTTGTATCGTAGGCTCAAGATGGGGCACGAGAGAGAGACTTTCTCCATCAAAATCCACCATAACAACAAGAATCCTCCTGGAGAAGAACATTCAGCGTCAAAGAGGGGCAAATCTTCTATTCCCATGGATGGTTTGGTCACATCACACGGAGGCAGAGACGGAGGAAGCAGAAGCAAATTTGGCACAAAAGTTTACCAAGAACCAAGCAAATGCTATCAGCTAGGCCACAGAGGAGTTCATACCAGCAGCAGGAAGACTGGGCGATAAGTGGAAGAGGAATTTGATGTTTGAGCTGGGAGGCATCGCTTTCCACAAAAGGTCCAGATACAGCGTGGACGATGAAGGTCATCTCATACAAGCTATAGAGAGATTCATGGAGATCGATCGGAACACTGAGATTGAGCAAGGAAAGACGGTAATAGTGGGAGCATGTACCCATGACGAAGTTGTTTCAGTAATCATGTGCGCAAATGAAGGGAATGTCTGTGGTACTTAGTGATTGGTCTAGAACAACCACCAAGAGGTATACGAATCTACTCTATTGGGACTGCAGAGGGCAGACAGTAACATCTTTAAGGAAACTCATTTCTCATTATAAACTCAATATTTTATTTCTTATTGAGACTAAATATAATAGCATTAAGATTAGTAAGTGGCTAGATAGGTAGTGCTTTACCAAGTGGGAAGTAGTGGATGTCATCGGTGCCAGTTTTTTGCTACCGAACATCCAACTAGAGGTAGCAAAAAACTGCCAAAATTGTGTATCATGTTGCATCACTTTCATTACTGGGGATGAATGGAAACTTGTTTTGTTGTACGAACATCCATACAGAAGAAACAGGAACCAAGTCTGGGAAGAATTGAACACTGACATACTCAACAACTCACTACTACTCTTAGTGATAGGAGACTACAACCAGGTCAAATGGAAAAAGACAAATTGGGAGGGAACCTCGTAACAAAGCAACAAACAGCTGCCCTGGCAGAAGTTATACAATTGAACGAGCTACATGCACTCCACAATCACGGCCAGTGGTTCACGTGGTCAAATGGTAGGAAGGGTGATCAACTGATCATTGAGAGACTAGACAGAGGCTTTGCAAACTGGGCATGGTTCAACCTATTTTCAACATACATGCTCAGGAATTTACTAATCACTAGATCAGATCACGGGCCACTCGTCCTGAATTCACATCACTGTATCACAACATTAAATAGTCAAGCTAAACCCAAGTTTGAGGCTTTCTAGATCCAAAGGAATGAGGTCAGGAACAATATTAAAGAAGCATGGCATAGAACAGACAGTCTCATTGCATTGCGAAGTGTTTCAACATCACAACAATGGTACATGCTAAATCTAGAGTATAAACTAGCAAACATTATGCAGAGACTGAGTAATTGGAGCAGAGAAAACCTAGGATGCCTAGAAAAGATGATCTAGTCAAAGGAGAGCTAAATCAATTGGAAAATCAATTCGAAGCCGCAAGCGCAAGCTCGGAAGAGTTGGATGACCTGCTCACCCAGCAAAATGACTTTTGGTGACAAAGAGAAAAAATGAGATGGCAAGTAGATGGCAACAAAAACACGTTTTTCTTTTACAACTGGGCAAAGAAGAAGCAGGGAAGCAATCATATCATGCAGATGAAGAACAACGAAGGGATCTGGATAACATATTTCACTCAACTACGTGACATGGTGACAGACCATATCAGTACAGTATTTGTTAAGGAATATTTCATGCCACAGGACGCGTACAAGGACTCTACTATCAATGATGTCCTACTACTCATCGAGCCGGAAGTCACTAGTGATCAAAGGATAAAACTATCAGCAGGGGTGTCGGCAGAAGAAATCAAGAAATCGGTCTTCCAGATGGGAAAATTGAAAGCACCAGGCCCAGACTAGGTCTCTACAAGCTTCTACTAACACAACAGGAGCGAAGTCGGGGAGGACCTCACTAACACAGTTCAGGAGTTCTCCACCACAGGAAAAATGCATAGTGAATGAAATGCAATCAATAACAGCCTAATCCCCAAAACAAAGGTACCAACTAAACCTGCTGATCTTAAACCTATTAGCATGTGCAACGTTACATATAAAGTCATCGATAAAGTGCTAGCCAATAGATTAAAACAGATAATGGGGTACCTAATATCGGGGAATCAAGCCGCGTTCGTACAAGGGATATCCATATTTGAAAACTCACTAATAGTCCACGAACTCATAGAGAACGTAAGGAAACTAAAGAAATGGAAGGTAGAAATCGCAGCCGTGAAGATCAACATGAGCAAAGCATACGATAGAGTCTCCTGGGACTCTAAGAAAAGTCAAGGAATGGATGGGTTTCCCTATGAGGTCGATAAACTGGATAATAGAGTGCGTCACAACAGTCACGTACTCCATCAAATACGATGGGGAGGCTTCACAGCCATTTAAACCCATACAAGGATTAAGGCAAGGATGCCCGCTATCCCCCTTCCTATTTATCTTATGCCAAGAAGCGCTATCATCAATGATAGCCTCGATGCCATTCCAACAAGTATGCAGAGGGATACATCGTAGAAGAGGGGTCCTAATGTTTGCAGATGACTGTATACTATTCTTTGAAGTCACCGAGAAGGGAACAAGGAAGCTGGCGGCAATGCTCAATATGTTTGTGGCATATTCTGGACAACGACTGAATTTTGATAAGTCTTTATTTCTTATAAGCCCGAACGTGAACAAACCTACTCAAATTGACATTCAAAATCAAGCCAGGCCTCCTGTAAGGGAATAATCTAGGCCACTACATCAATTTCCAAGGTTTGAAAGCCAAGTTGTTCAAAGGCTTAGAGAGGAAGATAATAGCAAAAACAACAACTTGGAAGAAAAGCAGCATGTTAGTAATGGGTAGGGTCACGCTATGTAAGCATTTGCTTTGCACACTATCGCAATGCACCATCGGAACCTTCAAGATCCCCAAAACAATTGCAAAGATATAGATAAACAGATGTATATATTCATATGGGTCGAGGACCCGGAAGGAATGGGTATCCATTGGAAATCTTGGTAAAAAGTACGCACATCCAAATGGTTGGAAGGGTCAGGGAATGCGATCAACCTCAAAAATAAATCAAGCGATGTTAGGGAAGCAAGCTTGGACATTGATAACAAAAAAAGATTCATTTTTCTCAAAAATTTTCCTCGCCAAGTACTGTAAGAATCAAGCACTGCTACAGACGAAACAGAAGCATGGAGATACCTGGGTATGGAAAGGAATCCTATGGGGTTTTGAGCTCATCAAACCACATAAAAAATGGAAGATCGTGATGGGAGAAGATGTGGACATCCAACAAAATTTGATCCCAAACCAATTGAATCCAACACGATTTGAAAGGAACACATTGCCATCACTCGAATTCAAAGTAAGCGACCTTGTTGACGAAAGAAAGAATTGGAGACTACCACTACTCAACATATTTTTCCTAGTTGATACAATAAGGAAGATTGTCAAGATCCACGTCCCCAGCCATAGCTTTGGAAACGTCGACTACTTAGCCAGGGCAAGAAAGCTTTGGGAAAATACATGGTAAAATCAGGATATCACACGGCATGGGAGGCAAAGGTTAAAGCAAAGTCATCGAGTACCACCATACAACCATCTACTGCTGATGAAACAAACATGTGGAAATCAATTTGGAACGACAACATTCCAAAATACATCAAATTTCTTATTTGGAGAATGATTCAAGCCCGACCAGTCCAAACCTCAGAAGGAGAGGAATGAATATTACTACAACATGTCAAGTGTACAGAACAAAAGAAGAATTAGTAGAACATATGCTCTTTGAGTGTGAGTTTGCAGAAAAGGTATAGAGACACTGTAAGTTGTGACTCGGCTTTAACCAGGGCAAGCCAGTATCATTCAAAACGTGGTTGCAACAGTGGTGCAACATCGCACCAGAGAAGGAAGACAAGGATCTTGCGTGCTTTGTCATATGGGCTATATGGTGTGCAAGAAACTCTGCTACTCTGGACCTTGCTCTAACTTCGTTTGACAACACCATGGCAGAGATTTGAGATATTTGTGAGGAACGCAAGAAAGAGGGAAATCAACCCGAACATATTCAACCAAGATCAAAATGCAGACCTACATATAGAGGCACAACCAGAGGATGAAGAACTGGATCCAAATAAGGAGACAAAAAAGACTAGAGACATCAATCTTCTCTAGCTAAAACAGGACAAGTGCGTCGATAATCTCTTTCAGGATTTCAACATAATAAAAACATATGCTCCATACTGCAGCAAAACAGGAGATGGGGTTACAATCAACTGACACACATGATGTAAGGGGGGGGGGACTACGAAAATTAAAGCTCTGTCAGTGGTACAAGCATAGCTTGGGGTCATACTGCATAGCATGAAGTATGCGAGTTTCAAAGGGATGATGCGGTTGTTGATTAAAACAGACTGTGAAAATGCACAGCGCTATATGACCATCTACCCAAAAGTCCCTTCGGACGTCAGAAAACTAGTTAGAGAAATTCTAATTCTTGGAATGGTGTTTTTTAGTTTATTGATTGTCAAGATAGATAGACTAGCAGTCGCTGAAGCGCACAAGCTAGCTCACTCTGTCACACTCTATAACATGTTACCAACTCTCATAAATGAAAGATAATCACTATTTTTTTTTAAAAAAAACTAGCCTTTATACTAGTCATATTATCTTCCCATTTTCAATGTTGTATTTCTAATATATCACAGACACAAAATATTACTCTTTAAGTAATCAATTTGAGTCCTCATTTCTCATTCAAATAGAATATGAATTTAATGTATAAGTATAATACAATATAGTACTCGTAACGACGAAACCAATACTCCCTTATTCCAGCACAAATGGTGGCTGGAGCCCACCAAATTCTTGCCCGGAAAATTCGGTTCCAACAATCCTTAGAAAACTTTAAAGATGACTTAAAAGGGAGACCTACCTTTACATCTGCTTAGAAACCTAAACCTAGCTTTTGGATCGAGTTTCTGATCTATTTCATGGTTGGATTCTCAAACTAGAATTTTCCGATCAACGTGAGTTTGAAAGGAATTGAGAGGGATTCGATTTCCACCGAGGAGTAAAGGCAAGCAAGCTCACCATTGAATTTGGCAGTGGGATTGAACTTTTCCATTTCCGTGTCAGTTTGGGGATAGGTTTGTAGGATTGCTGGAAAAGACGTAGGCTGCCTCCAGGAAAAAGATCGGCCATGCCCACTGAGATAATTGAGAATTTCCGGTGATATTAATTAGTTCTAAGTCTTCTGACAATAACAATGATGGTTTTAAGAGTCCGTTTATTGAAAAATGGTGTTTCCATAAATTATGGATTGATCAATGTTTAAATTGTAAATTATAAAAAATAAAAATAAAATTTTTGAGTTGTATTAATTGTGTCATAAAATTATAACTACTGCACATTGCATAAATTTTTTTAATATTGCAATTAAATTTTTTTTATCTTTTTATAATTTTAATTTAACATCATTTTTCCATATGCCTATGGAAAGACAGTATTTTCCAAAACTTTGCCATGTTTGAATCAGTCAATGAGAGACAAAAATATTGTTGCCTCCAGTGCTTTTAAAGCATCTTTTGAACTTTGACATAGTAGATATGATCATGTTCCCTATAACATCATTTATTCTTTGAGCAAGTTTGAATGTTAGTCAGTTACTAGTTTGCAGACTAAACCTCATTTATGTCCTCACTTACTAGTTTTTGAGTTATTTGGTATCAGTCAAGTTTCTTAAAAAAAATCTGGCTTTTATCACTTTTCCCAAAAATTTACAAAAGCTTTCCGTCCTTTTTTCTGATCTACGGCATCGGCTGCCGCCGCTCACCGCCGCCGTCCAACCGCCTGATATCTCTCTCACATCCGCTAAGGTCGTTCTTGTTCATTCTTCGGATCCGACTTCTAAGCTCTTACCCCAGCGTCATCTTCACAGATTTCCTGGCTTTGTTCTCTTCTTCTCTGGATTGTCTTCTCCGAAGTCTCCGCTTGCTCACGTTGCCGCCTTCTCTCGTCGTTGTTTGCTCACGCCGTTGTTTGTTCCGTTGCCGATTTCAACTCCACGCCCCTGTTGGTCCTAGCTTTCTCTGTTGCTGTCAACCGCCATATCCAGCCTTTTCAAGTTTAAGATTTGGCGTCTCGTTCTTAGTTTCCTCGCCGCCGATCGCCCTATTTTGCGTCATCTTCTCCAGCGTTTCTTGCAGCCCGCCGGCCCACCCTTTCTGTCAGATTCACACGCCACCCAAGAGCTTCCAAAAGCGTGTGTAGCCATGTGTACGTGACCCAGACGCGCACCTACTCTCCTTCCGCACGTGTTCTCGCGCGCTAGCCTAAATTTCGTTCAGCATGTGTGCGTCCTGTACCACCTTAGCAGTTTTTAATTATTATTAAAAAAAGTTATGAATTCTTTTGTTCGACTTGAGTGTCAATGGTGTCATATCTCGGGTCATGTTGCTTCTTGTTGGCCCAAACTACACAATGAATGGTACCGGTTGCAGTGTCAATGGTGTAAGAAACTTGGTCATTTTGCCTCGACATGTCCTCATTTGGTCTCTCGGGTTTCTTCTCCTACCTCTTTACCGCATATTTGTTGGATAGCTAATTCTGACGCGACCAACCACATGATTTCTTCTTAGTCCGCTCTTGAATGCATCACTCTTTATTCTGGTAACAATCCTGTTATTATTGGTAATGGTTCTCCTATTAACATTACCCATGTTGGTCATTCTCGGTTTTATGATTCATTATCTTTGTTTGATATTTTGGTGGTTCAGCAAATTACTAAAAATTTGTTGTCTATTAGAAAATTGACTCGGGATATGAATGCTGTTATTTGTTTTTATGATTCCTCTTTCACTATTTCGAACAAGTTTACAAGAGATGTCATTGGCAAAGGCCATTGTGATAGGGGTTTATATGTTTTGGATTTTATGTTGCTGCTTTATGTGCTTTTGTTGCTTCAAGTGCTTCTAAAGCATCTTTTGAACTTTGACATAGTACATTGGGTCATATGCCTCACAGTATCATTTCATCTTTGAGCAAGTTTGGATGTTTGACAGTTACCAGTTTATTGCCTAAGCCTCATTTATATCCCGCGTGTGAGATGGCTAAAGGCAAGCGTCTTTCTTTTAGTGATAATTTAAAACGCGCACCACGCAGACTTGGTTTAGTTCATTGTGATCTTTGGAGACCCTCACATGTTATCTCTCGAGCTAGCTAATCCTATTATGTCATTTTTGTTGATGAATTTTCTCGGTTCATCTGGTTATATCCTCTGCAACGAAAGTCTGATTTTGTGGAGGCTTACATGCATTTTGAGGCTCTTGTTGAGAATCATTTTTCTACCACCATTAAAGTATTTCAGAGTGATTGTGGAATCGAATTTCAGAATCATCGCATGCGATCACATTTTGCATCTAAGGGTATTCATCATCAGCTTTCATGTCCTTACACTCCAGAGCAAAATGGTCGCGAAAAGCGGAACCATCATCACATCACTGAGATAGGATTATCAGTGCTCTTTTATTCCAAACTTCATCATTCATTATGGTATGATGACTTCTCTATAGCAGCCTACATCAACAGGCTGCCTACTCTGATTTTGTCTGGTCAGTCTCCCCTCTTTGTTATTTTTGGCACTACTTCTCATTACTCCAATTTTCATCCTTCAATTGTCGAGTTTTTTTTGTATTTACGCCCTTTTGCTCCTGTTAAATTGGCACCTCGGAGTTTACCTTGTATTTTTTGGGATACAGCTCTCAGTATAAGGGTTATCGTTGTCTTGGTCTTGCCATGAAGATGGAATACATCACTCGCAATGCTCGGTTTGATGAGATATTTTCACAGCTACCCGTATTGGCACAATTACAGATTTATTAACGCTAGATGTTTCTTCTTTTTTTGGAGCCTTCGTCAATTCCATTGGAGGTCTTTGAGCCATCTTCTACAGCACAATCACCAATTATTTAGGAAAACTTAAATTTTCCAAATGTACTGGAAGCTCAGGGTTCTACTGAAAATTGTATATGTTTACCACAGAATGACCAGCAGCATGTTCGACGATAGCCAGCGCTGCTAGTACAGCTGACGAT
Organism: Rubia yunnanensis; assembly: GCA_037428765.1. Taxonomy (NCBI): domain Eukaryota; kingdom Viridiplantae; phylum Streptophyta; class Magnoliopsida; order Gentianales; family Rubiaceae; genus Rubia; species Rubia yunnanensis. Next base: position 77,127,707 of record CM075066.1, on the reverse strand, counting down.
GATGCCGCCACTGACTCACGTGCGGGCCACCCAGGATGCACTTGTGCATCACGTGCCGCCACACCAGGCATCGATGTCTTTCCCGACAGAGCTGGAAGAACCTGCTTCTCTAGTGCTGCCATCGTCTCCGGCTGTTTAGTCGCTGCCGCCCACTGCTGGTTCTTTGCCCGATGCCTCGGCATCCGTCCCATCCTCGGGATCCACACCATCATCAGTTGCGAGACCTTCTTCCCGGTATCTGATGAATACTCATTTTTCACGGGTTCTTTACAGTACAAGGATTTTTCTGATTGTGCATTATTTTTTAAGAGCAAGCCTCAGAGTCATCGCTCGGCTGTCAAGGATCCTTCATGGGTTACTGCTATGGACTCAGAGATGGATGCCTTACACACTCAACAGACGTGGGAGTTGGTTCCTTGTCCTTCAAATGCCAATGTTTTTGGTTCCAAATGGGTTTACCGGTTGAACTATAAGTCCCTGGCTCACTTGACCGGCACAAATCAAGGTTAGTTGCTCAGGTTTTCGCAATTTCCTAGTTTTGATTATGATCATACTTTCAGTCCAGTGGTGAAGGCATCTACTGTTCATACTATTTTATCTATTGTTGTGCATCGCAATTGGCCATTGCGGACGCTTAATATTGAAAATGCATTTTTAATGGCATTCTTGATTCTCTGATTTACATGGAGCAACCTACTGGATACAAAGACCCTATGCTGCATGATTATGTTTGTCGTTTACGCAAGGACATATATGGTTTGAAGCAAGCTCCCCACGCTTGGTTCAGCATTTCAGTTCTTTTTTGTCTGGTCTGGGCTTTGTATGCAGTTCCTCTGATACCTCCATTTTTTTTCTCATAGGGTGCCTCTTTTCTATATTTGTTGGTTTATGTTGATGCCATTATTCTTACCAGGAATGATGGGCGTCTTATACAGATGTTTATTGATCGAGTTAATCAAGAGTTTAATATTAACAATCATAGCACTCTACAATATTTTTTAGGATTAGAGTTTGTTCGTACTTGCGATGGCTTATTCCTTTGTCAGGCTAAATATGCCAAGGACATTTTACTTTGAGCTGGCATGCAAGACTCTGCGTTAGTTTCCATTCATTTAGTTTCTTTTTCCCAATTGTTAAGCTCTTCTGGTAAGCCGTTCAGAAACCCCACACTTTATTGTTCTTTGGTTGGTACGCTACATTATTTGTCGATTACACATCCCGACTATTCTTTTGGTGTGAATACGGTCAATCAGTATATGCAAGCTCCCACTGGTGACCACTACCAAGTTGTTATTCATATTTTACGCTATGTGCATGGCACACTTCACTATGGTCTTCAGTTTCACACAAATTCATCTGCTTTACTAGTTTTGGGTACTCTGATGCTTATTGGGCTCGTTGTATAGAGACTCGTAGGTCTACATATGGTTATGCCATTTTTCTTGGTGGCAACCTGGTTTCATGGAGTGCTATGAAGCAGCCTACAGTATCTCGTTCTAGTTCAGAATCAAAGTACAGTGTTTGGAAAATACTGCTCCAGAGCTAGCTTGGTTGATGAACCTTCTTCGGGACTTATGTGTGACGAAGCGTGCCCCACTTATTTTGCTGTGTGCTAGTAAAAGTGCTCTCTTCCTGGCTCAGAATCTAGTTTCACATAAGAGAGACGAGCACATTGATACTAACTATCATTTTGTGCGTGAGATGGTGTCTTCTGGCAAGCTCAGGGTTGCTCATGTGTTCTACGGACCTATTGCTTGCTAACATCTTTAGAAAGGGTCTATCCCATCTTCAGTTTGAGTTTCTACGTTCCAATCTTTGTGTTGCGACCAGTCCTACGCTCTGCTTGGGGGGTGTAATAGAGATGTAAATCAATTAGAATCGGGATAAGAAAGGAATACCCTTTCTGTTTGGTTTTGTATATATCATGTTCCATATTTGTTTAGTTCTTGTATACCCTTTGTACTCATTATATATATATATAAATATACATAACCACAATTATTTGTAGGTTTTACGTTCTATTAGAAATCAATATTTTTGTGTATAACTAGATAAACAACGTTCTTGAAGTTTACTAGTGACGCAACAAGCTGTGAATTTGATAAATTATATAAGCAAAACATTATGATCTTATTAATGTAACTATACTTGTAATACTCCCTTTGACCCAACATAAGTTGTAATATTACTATTCATTTAGTCAAGATTGACTAATTTAAACTATAAAAATTATATTGATATATTAAGTAAGGATATTCTCGTGTGTCATAGTGGTGTGGCAGTGTGTTAGATTCATCTTTATGTGTATTTTCATAATATTTGGCACTTCTATCTTTATGTGTATTTTCATAATATTTGGCATTTCTAAAATTCATTACATGTGATTGATACAAATTATCAATAAATTCATGATCTTAAGCACCTCTGAAGTTCATTCCCAACTTAAGAACATGTAATTGATTCAAATTATCAATAAATTCATAAGAATTCTACCCTGAAGATGCACTCAATAAACAAACTCCAAAGATAGTATTCATCCGTAGAACTCTCATTTTCGTGAACATAGAGGAGCTTCTTTGCAAGCACCGTTGTTAAACAGCAACTTCTTTCTGCACGTTATCATACAAAAGTATTTTAGAAATTTATGCAAACAAAACATAACATCAAGTGGATGGATTTTACTATAAACTTGTTATCAAACCGTTAGAATGAATAGAATAATTGGAAAAAGAATGGCATATCACTGTCCAAGGTTTATACTTTTGCAAGAATTATGACATAGCAGGTAGCAGAATAATTTGCAAAACGATATTCTCGGTACAGACATGCCATATTTTTCAATAGCTTGATTCAACCTACACAGTGTTTTCAGATGATTAAGAATCTGCAGAAAGGCAAAAGATGCCAAATTTAGCACCCACTATCAAATCAGAAATCTCAATAATCGCCTTTATTCCTAAATAAACTTTATGAATCCAAACCATTTCACCCCTGAAAAAACATCTCAATTGAATGTTTACAATAGCCAAACTGCAACTAAGTATGGGATAGAGACAATACTATAATCATAGATTGATGAGCTAATGATTCTTACCCTTATCTTGATTAGTTAGATACTTAGAGGCATAATTACAAGAGATAAACCTCATGGACGTGACCCGGATAAGTTCTTGTTTACTTCCTTGATGTTATAGCCAACAAATTTACTCCTAAGTCCTAACCAAAGGCAAGAAAGAAAAAAAAAACCACACGATTAGATACAAATGACACATCAACAAAGAACTAAAAATGGCCAATTTACATATTTTGAAAACCTATAATCCATACGTCCAAGTCTAAAGATTCGTCTACCAATGAAGCTATATAATACAGCTATTGATGCATATTACATTCTAGCAATCTCATTGTTTAGGCTACTCCATATATCTAGAAACTTTCCCCTTGCTATCGCCGCTACTACTCTTTACTCACCTGCAAAAGTTCATAAGTTCATTTTTAGAGCAATTCGAGTATCTTACCAATTTGAGAAGGGTAAACATTACAAATTTCAAAGAATCAGATGCTCCAAACATTTCAGGGTTTGGATTAACAGAAATATTAAACCTTAAGCACAATATCCTTAAATTCAACCTATACATATCATAGATCTAAGACTCACCTTGCCATCTAAAGTTTGGATTGATTCCTCATAAAATACAACATGGAAGTACTGCACCACTCTACTCCACTATTGAAATTGTACCACCAACCTGTACCATTACTGCTGCGCCACAAAAGCTTCAATTAGATTAGGGTTTTTGGGACTTTGAAAAAAGAAAAGAAGGTTTTGAATCAAGAAGAAAACCCAAAAATGCAATCATGTCTGACAAATCGTAGATTCGGGTGCCGGGTTTGGAGTGGTTGCTCATGTGGCTAAACTACAGTGCAAAAGTTTGGAACTGTTTGGACAGGAAGGTAGGGTAATGATCAAAATAACGTCGTTTCGGCTAGCCATGTATCCACACTTGTAAAAACATGTGGCTGAGAAGCTGGTGGGGAATTTGTGGCTTACGTAAAAATACGAAAATACCTATGACAACCATTTGTGTCAAAATAGAGAATGGGAGGATCACTTTTAAAGATTGACGGGAGATGATTTAGGATATAAATTCGTTCCTTTTTTTATAGTCATGAGTGTTCACAATCTTTGAATAGAAGTATGAAAAGAACTATGGAAAACAATAGTATGGTGGAACCTTACCTTATGTACTTTAGGATCACAGAGGTGAGAAAATTTATTATTGACCTCAATTATACAAATTCTGTTACAAGGTTTGTAAGTGTCAAACTATTAAAACACACGTTTTAAAATTTAGATTGAAGACTTTATCAAATAAATAATGTATGAAGATGATCTATGAAAAATAGATATTTAGAAAAGAGTAGGTCTCCTAACAAATGGCATGTCCATAAGCTCATGGACATGCCAGTGACCTATTTGCAATTTAATAAGTTGGGGAAGGAAAAGAATTTGGGTTGGGCTGAGTTCACATGCGGGCCTGGGTTATGCCATTTTCTTCTTCTTTACATCTCCTTATTCTTTATGCTTTCTTCTTCATTCCATAGCTTTCTTCATCTTATTCTTTGCCTTCTTCTTCTTCTTCTTCTTCTTCTTCTTCGTCTCGCCCGCCTTTCTTTTTCTTTTTCTGTTTCTTCGCCACTTTGATTAATCCACCAACATTCAATCATCCATTGGAAATATCAATCTCCAATTATGAAAAGATCTCCGATGTCGATGCCGAGAGCACTTGGAGGATCCAAAATTCTGCCCACGTCTAGAGGAGATGGGAGGGCGAGTTTCAGATATGATCAAAATAACTTATTTTAATTTGATTAAAACTGAATTTCAATTGTATTGTAATTCTTCGCATCCAATTGAGGTTATGTTATTCAATTGTGTTATATGTGAATGATATTGTTGTTGAAATTTCTGAATGTATAAATTCTACTGCTGTGAACATGTAAAAAACATGTAGCAAATATTCAAAAAAACAAACTAAATGCTGTTGAAAATTTTTGTATATACTATGCACATGTTACCTTACAATATACATCGTTTGTATTAAAACATACATGTGTTTTAAAAGCTCTGAATATGATCAGTCCCAGTTTATTCAACCTATCTTCTACCATATTTCCTTCCCTTAGGGTGTGTGTAATCATTAAGTCTCTCATGTTATGGTTGTTTAGTGGCTAATTGAAAAGATTGTCGTGGAGCCTTAAGATGATCAATCAGGGATTCTATTAGCGATGAACAATCTGTTTCCAATGAGAATGATTGTAGTCCCTCCCTGTTTACAAAGAGGATACCTTCTCTTAGGGCCATTAGTTCAGCTTGGAAACTGGACATGGCCTAAAAAGGTTTTGTATTGGCTTTGACAAAGTTTCCTTCCTTATTTATTATTACAATACCAATTCCACAAGTATCCCTTGATTTCCTGCAACATCCACATTTACCTTGAAATCTAAAATAGGTTTAGACCAGGAAATGCATTTGATTTCAGGTAGTGAGGGTCTTTTTTAAAATGAGATAAATCCGAGTGTGATCCAATGGTTGTCAGTATAATTTTATTGACCATTGTTTTTCTGTAGAAGGTGAGAAATATGTCTCTTCTAATTTTTTTAAACTATGGCATCAATGTTGGGCTTTATACTATCATAGATTAGGCTATTCCTAGCTTTCTAGATGTGCCAACATATGAAAGATGGAAGTAAGGTGATATTGGTAGAGTATATTTATGTTTCTCATGTGTAAGATTGGTAATGTGATAGCCTATCAAAAATTGATTGAAACTGTTGATACCTCAGATCTATCATAGAGTTAAAAATTTTCCACAGATCTACATCTAGTTCACACTCATTAAAATAGTGGCTCATAGAGCCTGCATTGGGACATAAGGGGCATTTTGATGCTAAACATATGTTAGAGAAGATTAAGATATCATCAAAAGGAAAAATTGCATTTAATAGTTTCCACATAAAAATTGCAATATTTTTGGATGTTTTGAATACCATACGCTATTTAGAATCCGGATATCATATCTTGCTTGAGTTAGAGCTTTGTATGTTGATTTGAAATTCAATTCTCCATTGATTGATGGCTTCCATATTAGTCTACCTTGTCTGAATGGAAATGTTGTGAGTTCATGTAAAAGAAAAAAGATATTGTCAGGTAGTACATGAATAGCAGGTAAGAAGCTTGATTTCAATTGAAGAAATAGCTCTATACTTGTCTGAGGGGGAACCAATGTGTAAATTTCAGGGTGCTGTTCTACAAAGTCATGAAGTGGCCCTAATCTAGTACAACCAGTTGTGTATGGATTTGCCAAACCATTTCCATGTATTACTCTAGTTTTATTTTCAGCAAATTCATTCATTGCTTATATCCTCTTCCAGGTTCGGGATTTTCTGTGACTGTGAGGTATTGACCATAGGAATTGAGCCCATAAGGTTTCTCCTTTTTGGAATTTCCACCATAACTTCATGGAGAAAGTCTTAATTATGCCATTGATATTTCTAATTCCTACACCATTTTGTGTGAAAGGATAACTCGTATTCTTTAAACTTTTCCAAATCTTTTTGTGGACAGTGTCAGTTTCAACCCATAAGAAAGTTGTTAGTTTTCTTTTCAGTTTTGTGATAACTATTTTGGGTGGAGTCATGACAACCCAAAGATGTTGTGGAATTGCAAATAAAATAGCTTTCATGAGAGTTAATTTGCCAACAGGACTAAGCCATTTATTCTTCCATGATTTCAAAATTTTTATCATATATTTCAAGTAAAGGCTGAAAATGTATGGCTTTGGTTTGTCCTATATAAATAGGACACCCTAAGTATAAAAATGGAAACACCTCTCTAGTCATGCCTACTGTGTTTCTGATTAAGCTTATTTGTGCTATAAAGGCATGTTTACTTATGAAGAAATTGATTTTTTCATAATTATTTTTTTCCACTACATTCCTCAAACACATGTAAAAAAGTTTTCATTCTTTTAATGGTATCCCTAGTGGACTGTAAGAAGATGATGGTATCATCTGCATAACACAGATGTGAGATTGTAACAGCATTTGCAGGGAGTTTAAAAACTGCCATCTTCTTATTTTTAAAACATAAAGTCAAGCTTATATAGAAGGATTCAGAGAAAATATTAAAGAGTAGAGGGGAAAGATGGTCTCCCTGTTTGATTCCCCTTGTAGCTTGGAGGAAACCTGTAGTTTTAGAGTTAATAATGAAAGAATACCATGCACTGGATATGTTATTTAAAATTAGTTTGATGAACTGATTGTGGAAGCCAAATTTCCTAAGTATTTGTCTAAGAAATGACCATTTGACTTTGTCAAATCCAGTTTGAGAATGCAATTTGGAGCCCCAGCTTTATTTCTGAGGAATCTTGCCATTTCTTTAACATGGATGACATTGTCATCCAGTTCTTTGCCTTTGAGGAAGGCAGCCTAATTTTGTGAGATCAGTCTTGGCATAAGTTCAATTTTTCTCTTAACTAATAGTTTAGAGAATATGTTTTTAGTAAACTTAGAGAGGGATATGAGTCTATAGTCTGAAAAAGTTATTGGGATGTCATTTTTCGGAATTAGACAAATCCAAGTACTGGAAATTCCAGCTGGGATTTAAGAACCAGTCATAAAATCTACAGTTGCTGTTAATAGGTCAAGTCATGTTATTTCCCAAAAAGATCTAAAAAATTTAGCTGAATATCCATCTGGTCCTGGTGAACTAATCTGGTTTAAAGAAAAAACAATTCCTTTGATTTCAGCTAGAGTGGGTGGTCTGAGCATGTTAATATTGTCATGATTATCAAGGGTTAGTGGGATTTGGCTTTTAAATGTGATTGAAAGGAGTCATCTAATGGGTTAGAATCATCCTTCAACAGTTTTTTGATAGAAATGGATGGCCTCCTTTTCTATCTCCACTGAATCTTCAGTCCATGATCCTTGTAAGTTCTTAATCTTAGAGATGTTTTGTTTTTGTCTTCTTTGTTTTACGAATGAGTGAAAATACTTGGTATTTTCATCACCCTCCTTTAACCATTTTATGTTGGTTTTTTTCTTCCAAAAAATCTTTTCCTCAGTTAGTGTTCTAAACAACAATGCATTTTTATGCTTCAGTTCAATGAAGTCAGAATCTAAGCTAGAAGTTTCATAGGATATTTCTTGGACTCTAAGCTCTTCTTCAACTCTTTTAACATTAGCATTTATATATCCAAAGACTTCCCTATTCCATCTTTTTAGTTCCAACTTCAGTCTTTTTAATTTCATAAAAAAATCCTAATATTACAGTTTCTACCAGGGGTTGTGACCAGTTTGTTTCTATTAACTATCCTAATTCTGGTCTATTTGTCCAAACATCCAAGAACCTAAAAGGTTTGGGTGTTGAGGTCATTTTTCTACCTATGGTTAGTAATAGTGGGCAGTGGTTAGAAGTGTGTTTGTTAAGTGTATGTAGTGAGTTATTTGGAAAGTTTTCATTCCAGTCATGATCAACTAATGCTCTATCTAATGTTTCTAGGGTAGGAGGCCTTCTCATGTTTGACCAGGTGAAGGTGTTTCCCACAGTAAACAGATGTAAGAGCTGTTGATTAACTATAAAATCTGAGAATTCTCTAATGCTCTTTAAGTTAGGTTTATTACGCCCCTTATATTCTGATATGGCATTCATGGCATTCAAGTCCCCAATTAGTAATTTATTACTTTCTAAGTGTGAGCTAATCTCTTCCCAGCCTAGTTTCATATTTTTCCTTACACTAGAAGCATGTATGAGTAGGCACACATGGTAGAGCTAAACAAAGAAGAGCTAATTGTTATTTTTGTGTACTGGTCAGTTTCTGCTAAGGCATTTACATTACAGCAAGATTTTCACATTAGCTAGATGTAATTTTTATCCGAGCTATGGTGGCAGTCAAAATTTAATTTTATCTCATAGCTATCACACTAGTCATAGTTATGCTTAGGCTCCAAGATACACAGGATTTGTATTTTGTGAGTCATAATCAGTTTTTTAGTCTTTACAGAGATGTATCTAACCCTCTTAAATTCCAGACCATGGCTTTCATGTTTAGTTTTTTTTAATGTCATAGTCACCGTTTAGATTTACTTTTTGAAGTGGACCTAAGGTTTATCTTGTTTAACTCGTTAAACAAACCTTTTTCCTAGTGGCTGTTTCAATCATTTTTCCTGGTAAGGGTATAGTACTACTTACCCTGGCCAGCTGAAGCTCTTTAGTACTTGAATTCCAATTATCATCTGTATCAGATTCATCTTCATCCCCCAACAGGAGGAATCTGTCGGAGCTTTGGGGACTAGACCTGCAAGAGGGTGAGTGGTATGAATTAGCACCTTGTTCAGAATTGGTAGAGTTAGGAGTGATACCTGATAGATCATCCTTGGCATGTTCTTAGAGGTTTTTTTTCATCTGTGAGATCCACCAATAGTTGTATACTATCATCTTGCAGTGTTTCTCCTTCAGACGTGTGGTAGTTCTTAGCAGTAGGAGAGTATTGTGAATATGTGTCTCTTGTTTCCACTACTGTTTCTGAATTCACTTGTTGCTTCTTTTTACCAGTTTGAATACTCCTGGTTGCTTCAGCTTGATTCTCTTTTTGAAGGATTTCAGTATTCTTTCCCAGAGGTTCTACCTTTTCCTTAGGGGATAGGTCTATTTGGTTTGGGTTCTTTTGGGGTGGTTTGAACCTGTTGGTGATCTACATCCCTTTGTTTTGGTGAGACAAAAATACCAAATGTATGGAGATCAAAATTGTTGTTTACAAGTTGCCAAATGGTGGGTTTTTCTGTGAGTTTCAGCATTAGGTTTTGCCTTAGAGACACTAACATGCTTGGCTGCTCTCAGTTCAGGGTTGGCTACTCTACACTTAGACATTTGACGACCAATTTTCTTGCAGAAAGAGAAGTATAAAGGCAAATTCTCATATTCAATAGCATGTTTTTCATTCTACAACATTGTGCCTAGCCTGATGTGGTTGAGAAGCTGTGATTGAAGGTCCACTTCCACACAAATTTTGAGAGCAGATGGCCTTGTTAATCTTTCTGTAGCTTGGTCCATTTTGATGAATTTCTCTATTTGGTTGCCAATTGCTTCTATCACTGGGATGTTGTAGTAATACTACGAGACATTGCGAATGGTGATCTATGCCGGGACAATTGATGATTCTACGTTTGGCTTAAAGTCCGAAGTCCATCTCAGAACTCTCATCATAGTTCCATTTAGCAACCATACCCCATTTATCTAGCAACGCTGGAAATATTCTTTGTCTTTGAACCTAATCAGGATTTTTTTTGAAATCGATGGCTTCAAGTTGGCATCTACCATTGAAACCCACTATTTTAAAATCAGCTTCAAAATTTTCCATTGCAGGTCTTCCTCTTGGAAAATTTCTGATGAGTGCGTTGGCATAGTGTGTTGCTAGCTCTATGACTTGCTCAGGTGAGAAAAGTACCGCCGATTCTCTTTTGGGTGTAAGGTTGTGGTTGGATGGTAGGGTTGTGGTGATTGGGGGATTTCTAGATTGGAGTGCTTGCGCGAAACTTTTGACAGCAGGAGCCGCCATAGCGGCATCGTGGTGTTCAGTCAGAGTTTATAGGGTGGAGAATTAGATAGCTTTTCCGGTATAGAGAACTGTAGGTTAGCCGTTATCATAAAGAGGGGAGAGATGATGAATAATGTTAGAGAGAGAGATGAAGGAGAGCGTATTCCTGTGAAAATTGTTTATCCTTTCATGTTTCGTAGTTTTATATAATCGATATCTTACGTCTTCTTTTATTAATTTTTGTTAAATTTTATATATAAATAGAAAAAGTACATTGGTTCGTGTGTTTATTTACATGTAGCAAATTTATTTATTTATTTATCCATATATTTAGAATGTTTGTTAATAGTTTTCAATACTTTGTTTAGTCCTTTATTTTCGGCTATATAACTATAAAATTATAATTTGTAAATATATATTTTTTCATGCATTCAAAAAAATTTCTAATCATTTTATTTTTTTTTAATAAACACCCAAGGGTGGGGGTGTATATATATTGGCGCCCCAAGCCAATAGGAAACAGAGTATAGAAAGTTGGTTTAACAAGAAGGCAACGTCATTGCCCGCAAAAATAATCCTAATCTAGAGACTGTACATGAAACTGGCGAAGTTCCAGTTATGTTAGTTGCGTTTCCAAAGGTACGAATCTCCACACCCCGTGTTAATTCGCATTTTGGCCAGGCAACTAACATGGATATCAGTGCACTATCAGTATGAGACATTGCCAAGCAGTGTAGTGGATAACTACAGTAGTGTAGCTGAGTAAACGGTGCAGCAGTGTAGCATCAGCAATGCAGTATGGTTCAGAATCAGCAAGAGTCATCATCGGAGGAGAGGTCCACAGTCAGCTGAAGCAGTGGCCACCGAGTATGATCATCAGGACAGCAAGTTGAATTCAGTGAGAAGTGACCTGCAGAGATAAGATCAAGCCATCAGCAGTATCAATTCTATCTCAAGTCATGTAAAGAGGTTCTAATTTGGGGTATTTGTGATCTATCAAGGGCAATGAGGCCCTGGATTTGCAGAGGCAGGTTATTAAGGTCCAAAGAAATGTTATGAGCAGCATGATGATGTTTTGCTATTGCATCTGCAACCAAATTACCTTCCCTAGGAACATACTTAAGAGTAGCACCACTCAGAAGCATTTGAATTTTATAGACCTCATCAAAAAGTGTCCAATGAGCAGTATAAGGCTCACAAATCATCTTAACAGCAAGTAAAGAATCAGACTCAATGATAACCGAGGCATTCAGGTTGATAACAGACTGACAAACAATTTTTACTGCAAGTATTTCAGCATGCAAGGATGAATTAGCAGAGATGGAAACCGATTTAACCAGTGAAGGTGAACCAGTGCAATCCCTAATAATTACCCCAACAGAAGCCCTATCTGGGAACCATGATGCATCAGTGTTAATTTTTTTGTAATTTTGTGGAGGTCTATCCCATGAAACAAGTCTAATGATTGGTTTTGGAGGAGGTCTTGACAGTGGGAATAGATTCTTTATGAGCTGAGGCATGCTACATGTGGATTTCAGATAAGAAGGGTTAGAAAACATAGCTAACCTAATAGTGTCTATAGCCTCCTTAATGATGTAGTCAGCAAGTAGAGGAATCTAATCATAGAGGAATCTGTTCCTAGATTTCCAAAGGCACCAGCAAGTGATGGTAGGGATGATATGGCAAAGTAGCTGTAAGGCCTTAGGCAGATCACTAGTATTCCAAAAGGTGAAGAAGGTTTGGGTTAAGGTTTGAGGTTCAGGTAGATTGAAATTAACCAAAAAAGCCATATATCTCCAAACAGATTTAGCCAGGGTGCATTTTATAAAAAAATGTTCAAGAGAATCTCTATGGAAACAGCAAGGACATTTTGAGGCAAGACTAAAACCACATGTAATGAGGACATTATCAAATGGAAGTAAAGATTGGAACATCCTCCAAGCAAAAATAGATATCTTTTTTGGTAAAACTCTGTGCCATAACAGTTTGAAAATCAGAGAATTACCTGATGAACCAACTATAGCATGATATGCAGATTTAGATGTGAAATTACCAATTGGATCTGGTTTCCAGATAAGCCTATCCTCCCTTGTGTCTTCAATTTTGGCTTCCTGTAAAAAGGAGAGAGTATCATTTCCTAAATAAGGGCAAATAAGCGGCAGAATGTTAGACTTATTGAGGATAAAATCAGCCACTGTGAAGTGCAGAATTGGATCAGAGATATGTTGAGGAACATGACCAATAAGTGGTCCAATGTTGACCCAGTTTGAAGTCCAGAAGTTACACAGCCCTTTACCATGAATTACTAAGGAGTGTTGTTCAGCAAACTGGTTAACTGAACAAATCCTTTTCCATGTAGCAGATTTTTTATGAGACTCAGGAAGTGACCATAACAATTTTGCCCATAATGAGTTTCCAATTTGACTTTTCCACCACAGCTTTAGTGAGCATACCTCTAGGATATCATTGATTGATCTAAAGCCTAAACCACAGCTGGAGATAGGGGTAGCTAAGTGAGTCCATTTTTTCCAGACTTTATTCCTTTTTCCATCAGTCTCACCCCATAGAAACCTAGAAAGTCTTTTTTCTAAGTTTTTGATTACTGATTTAGGTGGTTTGATCACATTCCAAAGGTGTTGAGGCATTGAATACAAGCAGGATTGAATCAAAACTAGTTTGCCTCCTGAACTTAGCCACAGATTTTTCCAGTTTTGAAGTTTTTTATCATATTTCTCCATTAGAGGTTGGAAATACCTAGTGAGGGTTCTTCCTGTAAAAATTGGACAACCTAGGTACTGAAAAGGTAATGAACCCTGCTTCATTTTTAGAATAGTCCTCATCTGATTTATTTTTCCAAGTGAAGCCCTGTTACTAATATAGAAATCAGATTTGTTGAAGTTAAATTTCTGGCCAGAAGTATATTCAAACACATCCAGAAAAGCCTTAATTCTAACCAGATTAGCTTTAGAAGCTTGCATAAGAATAATGGTGTCATCTGCATACATAAGATGTGTAGCAGCAGTAATTGAGGAAGGTATCTGATAGTATGCAAGTTTATTGTTCTGAAAAATGAAGGATAAAGATCTAGAGAATGCTTCAGAAAATATATTAAACAGGGAGGGGGAAAGGGGATCACCTTGCTTAATCCCTCTTGTTGCCCTAAAAAAACCAATCCCTCTTGATAAGAATAGAAAAATAAGCCTGAGAAAGGTTAGACATAATAGCATGCAGGAATTTCCCTTGAAAACCAAATTTCAGCAAAATGCTTCTCAAAAAGTGCCAGTTCACTCTATCAAAAGCTTTCTGCAAGTCCAGTTTGAGAATACAGTTAGGAGTCCTAGTTTTCTTATTTAAAAAACGAATCATTTCCTGAAGATAAATGATATTGTCTGATATATCCCTATTTTTCATGAAAGCCGATTGATTGGGGGAAATCAGTTTGTCCATATATGGTCTAAGCCTTTCCATTAGCACCTTGGAGCATACTTTATTAAGAACATTAGACAAGCTGATAGGTCTGAAGTCATTAAAAGAACTAGGAGTTGGTTTTTTTGGGATTAAAGTAATCCAAGTACTAGATATTCCTTTGGGCAGAGGAGTACCATCTAGAAAATCATTAACTGCAATGACTAGATCAGTTTTAATAATAGGCCAGCATTTCAGAAAAAATTTAGGTGTAAAGCCATCAGGTCCCGGGCTGCTATTTTTATTCAAGCCTTTTATAACAAACTCAACTTCAGATTCAGTTACAGTCTTAGAAAGATCATTATTATCAGCATCAGAGATGATAAGAGGTATTTGATTCAGAAAATGTGGGTAGTATGTATCATTAGGTTCAGTGTTAGGTTCCTGCAGTAGATTAGTAAAAAAAGAAATGGCTTCAGAGTTTATATCAGTTTGAGAGTTAAGCCACTGACCTTCTGTGTTTTTTATCTTACTTATCTGAAGTCTACAATTTTTCTCTTGAACCACTTTGTGAAAATATTGGGTGTTGTTATCCCCTAATTTATTCCATTTCAACTTAGCTTTTTGTTTCCACAGCTTTTCCTTTTCTTTTTGAGCTCGCAACAGTAAAGCCTTAAGTCTATTTAGCTCCATAAGTTCAGTATCAGAGGGATTAAGATCAAATCTAGATTCCTGGAGTCTAAGGGATTCTTCAGCATTTAACAAATTAGTGTCAATGTTCCCAAAGCACTCTCTGTTCCATATTTTTATCTCTCTTTTTAGTCTGATTAGTTTGAGATAAAAACCAAGTAGGCCCTTAACATTCAATTGTTTGTCCCAACTTGCCTGTATAAGGGGGATAAAATCCTGACGATTAAACTATACATTCAAAAACCGAAAAGGTTTAGGATTAGTAATGGTTACATCAGATATTTGCAGATATATATTTAAATATTTAGCTTCTACAATCATTACTATATATATATATATATATTAGTCGTACATTTAGAGTGTTTGTTCATAATTTTAAATAATATTTTTAGTCTTTTATTTTCTATGATATAATCATATAATTACACTTAGCAAATATATATTAGTTCATACATTTAAAATTTTTGTTGATCGGTTTAATGAAGTTATTTGGACTTTTATTTTTCACAAAATAATGACGGTACATATAAATGTCAAATATAAAGTTCAAACTAAGTTTGTAAAACTATTATAAAATACTTTAAATACATGAACTAATATATCTTTACTAACTGTAAGTTTGCAAAAAAAAATTGAACTAAATTCTTAAAACTATTAACAAACTACATGAAGTAATATATCTTTAATAGTCGAAAATTTTGCAGAAAAGAGAAAGTTTGAATTTAAATCTTTAAAAAGGTTAGGAAGTATTTTAAACATGTGAACTAAATAGTATATCGATGCTAGCTTTAAGTCTTGTAGGAAATGAAAGTTTGAACCAAGTCTTTAAAGCTATTAACAAACACTCTAAACACACTAACTAATATATTTTTAATAGTTATAATTTGGAGAAAAATGAATGTTTGAACTAAGTCCTTAAAAAGGTTAACAAACTATCTAAACACATGAACAATATTAGTATATCAATGCTAGGTATAAGTCTTGTAGAAAATAGAGATTTAAATTAAAATTATAAACTATTAACAAACATTCTAAACATATCATTTACGATCAACAATCCCTATGACTCTATGATCACCGCTAAAACGGCTCCGTTTCATTTTTTTCATTCAAGACTTGATTGTAATCGGCTTCAGCCAAGCCACATTGGTCCTTTCTTTTCTCTTTCTTTCCACTCTATTTTTTTTCTTTTATTATCTTGGTAAAGTCTGGGGAAAGACGATCTTTTCATAGGATTATAGAAAGATGTGTTTAATTAGAATAATAAAAGGTAAGATGTCTAAGTTGCAACATTAAAATTTTATTATGCAACATGTAATAGTAATGAAGTTTATAACCCGATTCATAAAACCCAAAAATTTTATTTTCATTTCTTCTAATTTACACTTTAAACCTTGGTATTTCCATGACTGATGGAAAGACAGTCTCTCAAGAGACATACTCTATTATCTTTCATTTCCGCCAAATTGCTGCTTCTCTGCCTGTGATCAACTGAGCACGGTGGCTTGGCCTTCACTCTGCCCGGCGATTCTGACACTCCGGTGATGACAAGGAATCAAGCCGACGAGCGCCCAAAGCTGACCAGTCATCTCGTCATCACTTCCTTTATGAAAACCCTATCTGCATCTCTAAATCTTTACTGCTTACCTTATTTGCATCAATGGGAAATTATCTGGAAAACCTATCTCCATATCCGAAGGTACACTTCTGTGTCCGCTAACGATCTTTCTCTTTTTTGAAACCTTTCTGTTTGTTGTAATGTGATAAAATATAAAAGACTTTATTATGGTGCACTGATATTAATTAATGACACATGTCATCAATCATGAGGGTTACAATATATAAGGGTACAATAAACCAAAGTCTAACAGGAATAGATTCTAAGTCTATAAGGAAACTACCATTTATAACTAATTTCATAAGGAAACTAATTCTATAAGGTAACTACCATCTATAACCTTTCCTACAAGGAAATAGTTTTTATTTCCTTAACACCCTCCCTCAAGTTGGAGCATGATGCAAGAATGCCCAACTTGTGAAGAACATTATGAAATTTCTAATCATTAAAAAAAAGAATTTTTTTAAAAACAAATCTCAGTATGGGTAAAAGTAGCAACAACAACAGTAATAGTAGCAAAAGTAGAGCAATATTTAGCTTTATTAGTGGTAGTAGTAGCGGTAGAGTAGTATTCAACTTCAGTAAGAGCAATATTTGTAGGAGACCATTCAAGGTAATTCTCTTGACCCTTCAAGATGGTGGATGCAATAACCAAACCAAGTCCATTAGAAAAGCCAATGAAGCAGGGGTCAGTCGACAAACGACCAACATGTACATATATCTTAGGGTCAGTTTGCAACTGCAACTGTTTCAGTAAAGTCGCAATTACCTCATAGTCATTCAAGTTCTGAAGCGCATTAGCCTCAAAAATAGCAACAATACAGGCATGTTTTTCGGGATTACTTATGGCGGTAGACATAGTGAAAAATTAGGTACGGATCAGTAGCAGGTACAGCAACCGGCGGCAGATCGGATCGGCAGCGGCATGTGACAGGAACGCGGTGGCGCGTGAGTTTCGGGATTAGCACGTCTGGCTTAACGCACAGACCGATCAGATCAAGAGAAGTGGTGCACGGATTACCACGACCTGACAGTGGCGGTGACGATCGGTGAGAAGTGGAATGGAGCATATGGCAGCGGCGGTGCGTGGATCGACGCACAGCTTGACAGTGGCGTTGGTGGCTCAAAAAATGCAGTGGAATATTTTCTTAGGGTTTCAGAATTTTAGTCTCTGATACCATGATTAAATATAAAAGACTTTATTATGGTTCACTGATATTAATCAATGACACACGTCATCAATCATGAGGGTTACCATTTATAACAGGAATAGATTCTAAGTCTATAAGAAAACTGCCATTTATGACTAATTTCATAAGGAAACTAATTCTATAAAGTAATTACCATCTATAACATTTCCTACAAGGAAATGGTTTCTATTTCCTTAATATAATGGTTATTGTTAACGGATTTTTTCGATTATATAAATCTTCCTTAATTACAAGCCAGAATTTAGCTTTTATAGAGGTGAATTGGAGTGATTTGATTGTTGAGATCATGGTACTAGTATTTTCTAAAATTATTTTGTGTTGATTTTATAATTTTCTGATCGAGATGAAAAGGCACAAAAACCATGTAAAAGGGTTCTTTGGAATCATAGTGATGATCTGTATCTAATCACATTTTAATTTAATACAGTTGGGGTGGTTCAAGTAGGTTGGACTCTTCTATCTTTGAAGGGGTCTACCTCTTAGCCCTCGAAGGGATGGAGTCTTCTTTCCTTGAAGGGGTCAAGCTCTCAGCCCTCGAAGGGATAGAGTCTTCTATCCTCGAAGGGGTCAAGCTCTCAGCCCTCGAAGGGATGGAGTCTTCTTTCCTCGATGGGGTCGAGCTCTAGGCCCTCGAAGGGATGGGGTCTTCTATCCTTGAAGAGGTATAGTTCTCAGCCCTTGAAGAGATGGAGTATTCTTTCTTCGAAGGGGTCGAGCTCTCAGCCCTCGAATGGATGGAGTCTTCTATCCTCCAAGGGGTCTAACTCTCAGCCCTCGAAGGGATGGAGTCTTCTTTCCTCGAAGGGGTCAAGATCTAGGCCCTCGAAGGGATGAACTCTTCTATCCTCGAAGGGGTTGAGATCTCAGTCTCCGAAGGGATGGAGTCTTCTTTCTTCGAAGGGGTTGAGCTCTCATCCCTTAAGGGGATGGAGTCTTCTTTCCTCGAAGGGGTCGAGCTCTCAGCCCTCAAAGGGATGGAGTCTTCTATCCTCAAAGGGGTCTAGCTCTCAGCCCTCAAAGGGATGGAGTCTTCTTTCATCGAAGAGGTTGAGCTCTTAGCCCTTGAAGGGATGGAGTCTTCTATCCTCGAAGGGGTCGAGCTCTCAGCCCTCGAAGGGATGCACTCTTCTATCCTCGAAGGGGTCTAGCTCTCAACCCTTGAAGAGATGGACTCTTCTATCCTCGAAGGGGCCTAGCTCTTAGCTCTCGAAGGGATGGAGTCTTCTTTCCTCGAAGGGGTTGAGCTCTCAGCCCTTGAAGGGATGGACTCTTCTATCCCCGTAGGGGTTTCGCTCTAAGCCCTCAAAGGGATGGACTCTTGTATCCTTGAAGGGGTTTAGCTTTCAGTCCTCGAAGGGATGGAGTCTTCTTTTCTCGAAGGGGTCGAGCTCTCAGCCCTCGAAGGGATGGAGGCTTCTTTCCTCGAAGGGGTCAAACTCTCAGCCCTCGAAGGGATGGACTCTTCTATCCTCGAAGGAGTTGAGCTCTCTGCCCTCGAAGGGATGGAGGCTTCTTTCCTGGAAGGGGTTGAGCTATCAGCCCTTAAAGGGATGGACTCTTCTGTCCTCGAAGGGGCCTTGCTCTCAGCCCTTGAAGGGATGGACTCTTCTATCCTTGAAAGGGGTATATCTCGCAGCCCTCGAAGGGATGGACTCTTCTATCCTCGAAGGGGACTAACTCTTAGCCCTTGAAGGGTCAAGATCTCAGTCCTCGAATGGATGGAGTCTTCTTTCCTCTAAGGGGTCGAGCTCTAGGCCTTCGAAGGGATGGACTCTTCTATCCTCGAAGGATTCTAGCTCTCAGCCCTCAAAGGGACGGACTCTTCTATCCTTGAAGGGGTCTAGCTCTCAGCCCTCAAAGAGATGAACTCTTCTATCCTCGAAGGGGTCTCGCTCTCAGCCCTCGAAGGGATGGAGTCTTCTTTCCTCGAAGGGGTCGAGATCTCAGTCCTCAAAGGGATGGAGTCTTCTTTCCTCGAATGGGTCAAGCTCTCAGCCCTCGAAGGGATGGAATCTTCTATCCTCAAATTTGGGAAGAGCCTAGATGAGTTTGGACCAGATGGATGTACCCTGCTGCAAGTTCCACCATAGTGTAAGTGAAAAACTTGCTATGAGATCTTGTAAGGGTATGAATCCCAGGCTATTTTATGAGAATGGGAAGCTCATTTTGGTGAATGCTTTCCATTATCTATGGCTATCATCAGGTTGGTCTCCCCAGATAAAAGAATTGAAAATCTGTTCAAATTTTTCTATAATATGAGCAGTGGGGGACATTACACTCCAAAGGTGAATGGGGATTAATGCTAGAGTGTGTTTTATCAGAAATTATCTTACCTGCTGGGGATGGCCATCTATTGTTCTAGTGAAAAATTTTAGAGTTAATTTTCACAAAAATTTCATTAAAGTGTATATTTAGCTTTCTGCCCTTAAAAATGTTAACCCCTAAATATTTAAATGGGAACAAACCTTGTTGCATGCTAGTTAGTGTATGAATTCTTCTTCTGGTCACTGTACTGGTCTTAGAGCCCACATAGAAAGCACTTTTATCATAATTGACCTTCTGGCCCAAGGCCAGCTGGTAATGCTTTTAAAAAACATATAAGGTTAGTGCAGCATTTTTTTGTGGCCTTGAAGAAGACCATTGTGTCGTGTGCATATGACAGGAGGGATAGAGTGAATGCATTATCAGGGTCTAATAGGTTCTCTCTGAACATGGCCTTAAGTCCTCTATTTAGTAACTATGTGATGAAGTTAAAGAGGGTGGGAGAGAGGGGGTTTCCTTGTTTGAGACCCCTAGATGATGTGAAGTATCCAAGGGGACACCCATTAATCTGGAAAAAGAAGTATGCTGATTTTATGATACTCATGATGAGTTTCACAAAATGACCATGGAATGCATACTTTTACAGTAAGGAATTGAGCATTAACCTGGAAAGTCAGTCAAAGGCCTTGGACATGTTTGGCTACGACATTAAGTCCCTGAGCTAGTTTATCAAGCATTCTGATAGATTCTTGCATTACAAGAATGTTGTCGGAAATGCTCCTTCCTTGGATGAAGGCTGACTGCTCAATTGATACACATTTGTTGACCAGAGGGGTAATCTTATCTACAAGTATTTTGGAAATGACCTTGTTACTGAAGTTTGCCAAATTGATTGGCTTGAAGTCAAAAAATTGGGCAGGGGTTTGAACTTTTGGGATCAGGGTAATTAGTGAGCTAGTGATGGATTTAGGCATAGGGACTCCACACATAAATTCTTTGACACGGGCTAACAAATCATACTTTATGATGTCCCATGCCGATCTGTAAAAGTGGCCATTGAAGCCATCTAGCTTTTCATAGATGTGTTCACCTAAGTTGAACATTGCTTTATGGAGTTCTTCCATCTGGATTGGCTATAGCAAGCTGATATTATCTTGTTGGGTGATTGTGGCTGGGATGAAATTGAGGAAATAGGTGAGGCTGGTTCATGAGATGTCTCTAGTTTCCTCTATGAGCAGGTTTTGGTAGAAAGAGGCTGCATCTTCTCCTACATGATTTTGCTCAGTTAACATGACATTGTCATGTTTAATTTTGTTTATTTTGAGTCTATTGTGTTTGTCTTTTAATGATTTATTAAAGAAGGTGGTGTTAAGGTCACCTTCTTTGAGCCATTTTTTCTAGACTTCTGTTTCAAGAAGTTATTCTCCTCAGTAAGTCTGTTTGTGAGTTGTAGCCTTGTCTGGTTCAGTTTATTAAGGTTCTCTAGGGAATCTAGGATATCATACTGAGATTTAGCTTCCTGAACTATTAGTTCACCTTTTTTAATATTCTCAAACAGGTTCCCAAAATGATCTTTATTCCACATTTTTATCTCTTGTTTTAACCTCTTAAGCTTAAGGCTAACCCCAATCATTCATTGTGTATTTAAATGTTTGGACTGGGACAATGAGACTAATTCTCTGAATTAAGGTTTTCTAATCTACATGGATTGGAACTTAAAGCCTTTGGGGTGGGTAAGCTGGGAGTCTTTATAGGATAAGAGGAGTGGTGAGTGGTAAGATGTGAATCTGTTTAAAACTTGGACTGAAGCATTGATGTATTTCCTAAGAAATTTAGTGTTTGCTATGGTTCTGTCCAATATTTTACAAACTCTGCCTCTGCCCTATCTTCCATTGGTCCAGGTATTTCACTCAAGTTGTTACTGATTATGAAGGTTTCAAAATCTAACATGCTGTTAGGATTTTTAGGGGTGCTACCTTTGTATTCAGTAATAGTTCTGGTGACATTAAAGTCACCAATGGGGAGTGTAGGTGTAGTTGCAGCAGATAGAAAAGGGGTTAAAGCATTAAATATTTTCAGCTTATCAGACCCTAGGTGTTTACGATAAATTAAGAAGAGGTTAAGCTTCTCATTTATGGTTGTATCAGTAATGACCATGTGAGTATATTGGTCATGGTGAGAGATCATTTTTCCCTGAAATCTATCCTTTAGAAGTGTCCAGGTTCTACCATCCTGGGATGGTATACCTTGTGTGAACCCTAACCTCTTGACATAGCTATCTAACTGGTTAGGGCTTTCTTTAGTTCCAATTAAAATAAGTATAGAGATGTGATGAATCCTAACTAGCCCTTGCAGTCTAGTTATAGATCCCTGAATTCCTCCCAAGTTCCAAGTTAGAAGATTAACAATCATTGGAAAAAAAAATTTTAGCTTTCATGCGGGTAATTATCACATTAGGTGATTTGAAGTAATTTCTGACCTCATCTGGGGGTTTGGGATCACCTGGTGTGACATGATTTACTGAGAGATGTTCATGTTGGATCCTTATGTCTTCTACTCCTTCGTTTGTGCCTCTCCGGGGTGATGTTGGGGATATCAACTGGGTACAGATCTGATCTGCTTCCTCGGGTGGTACGTTTCCTTTTTCTGAGCACGGTACCTGTTTCAGTTTGATTTTAGAGAGGAAGTTAGTACTGAAGTCTTTAAATTAATGTAAATGATTTTCTCTGTTTAATAGCAAAGGGGGGTTAAGAGGGATTCTGGGTTGCTGTGTCATCTTTTGTTTTCCAATTGTTGTGGTTCCTAGCAGTTGTGTGTCTTGCCCGTTGGACTGCTGATTTTGCTTTCCCTTTTGTGGTTGAACTCTCCATGACCTGAGTATGTAGTGAACGTCGTTTCACTCAATAAAATTATCTGCAAACTCTAAAAATGAGATTAGCACAGTAGTAAGCAGAGTCGATCCCATGAGGAACAATACAATAACTATAATAAAAATACCTACTAATATAGAAAACTTTTTGTAGCCACCACACCTTAATTTCATATTTTTCTACGACTAAAGATGCAACTAACAACTATAAAATACGAATTAAAATGCAAACTAGCAAATATTAAATAAATCTAGAAAATATATGATGAATGCAATCGGCTCGGAATAACTCACATTAGTTAAACATCGATCATAGGGGCAAAGGTAAATCAATGTATATGCATCTATCAATTATAGGACGATAAGTATTTGTTTAAACCCTCACAATTCTTTCTTACCTTGTCGACAATTAACCAATTATAATTAACCAATTGTTTCTCTTACCAAGATGTGTCCGTCTCTTGAAAGACGGTCTTTCCACAAGTTATGGAAAGACCAAGGATTAACGTGCAAATTAGAAGAAATTAAGATAAAAGTTTGGGTTGAATGAATTGGGTTATAAATTTTATGACTACTACACGTTGCATAATGAATTTTTAATATTGCAACTAAGACATTTTACCTTTGATTATTCCAATTAAACTTCGTCTTTCCATAAGCTTAGGAAAAGACGGTCTTTCCCAAAACTATGCCTACCAAGATGCCCCCGGAAAGTATTCGTTGAGACAGATACACACCTCGACATTAAGAATGAAAAGAACTTGATATAGTAATTACCCAAGTATTCGCAAGTAGTAACGCACACTTAATTATTCCAAATCTTGTTGTAACAGTCTTAACTAGTTCTCTGCATAGCTTTCACAAGAACTCACTACTTACTAACAATTTCCAACGATTACGTATTGGTGGAATTAGATAGCACCAATAATATTTAAGTTGGCCAGACCTAAATATATTAAGAATAAATTAAACTAAGAACAATCAAGAACACATACAAGTTAATTATAAAACAAGTAGCCCTCACGATTCATAAACTAATGAATGTTACTCTATTCCGATATATAAATTAGCTTCTCATAATAATCAAACTAAATAAATAAATAATATAATAATAAAACATACTGATCTTATAGTAATTAAACGAACTAAATCAAACCTAATAATTAACGTCTGATGGACACAAGTTGCAAACCAAATAATTCCATAACCAAAATTCCCTAATGAAATCTGCTGCGCACAAATATAAAGAATCGCAATTAATCCCAAAGAACTGCGGCTGCCTCTTTACGGAAAACAAAAACTAACGTCGACAATCAACAATAAAAGACTCGTCCGTAACATGCGTGCAATTGCTTTTATCCGCCCCCAAACCTACTTTTTCAATCTCCTGCAGGAATTGAAAAATAAATAAAGTTCTATGAAAACTAAAACTATTAATATAAAAAATTAAATAATAATAAGAAAAGTAAGTACTCCCTCTGGTCCACATATATTGGCCCATTTTTTTCTACATTTTTTCAAGGCATGTTTGACCATCGATAACTTTTGTTATGTACGATAATAGTTTATAAAATTTTACTTTTAAAAAACTATACGTTACGGAGAATCCAAAGAAATCTCACATAAGGTCCATTACTATATACAACAAAAGTTATCGATGGTCAAACATGCCATAAAAAATTGGCTGGTCAAAGGGGGCCAATATTAGTGGACCAGACCAAGTATCTCTTTTATTAAAATTATATAAATTACAAAAAGTGTGTCCATTGAAAGACGATTTTTCCATAAGTCATGGAAGGATCAAGGTTTAAAGTGCAAATAAGAAGAAATGAAGATAAAATTTTTGAGTTGCATGAATTAGGTTATAAACTTGAGTCCGTCTCTTGAAAGACGGTATTTCCATAAGTTATGGGAAGACCAAGGTTTAAAGCGCAAATTAGAAGAAATGAAGATAAAATTTTTGAGTTGAATGAATCGGGTTATAAATTTTATAATTACTACACGTTGAACAATAAATTTTTAATATTGCAACTAAAAATTTTTATCTTTTATTATTTCAATTAAATCCCGTCTTTCCCAAGACTTTGCCTATAAACTTTATAGCTACTACATGTTGCATAATTTTTTTTTTTTGCTTCCAAAAAAGTTTAAAAAAAACCTTTGTGCAGAAACTTAGAAATACATGTACTAATGGCTAGGTGATTGTTGCTCGAACTTGTTAGTGAATCGTTAGACGAGACACAAGTCAGTCAAAGGCAACCTTAACCTAATTCATATAAGCATATCCTCTAAGTCTTCGTGTTTGCCAATGCTATCTGGTATCTTAATTTTCGGCCTCTAATCTTCCTGAGTTGTTCACCATTTCGTCCAGTCTTTACTGCCATATGTCATCATTCCAGTGTGTCATCGTTCTTCCAAAAAGAACAACAAAGGAGACAGGAAAGAAGCAGTCTCTGTGTGTCATCGTTCTTCCATCCAGTGTGTCATCCTTCTTCCAATCATCATACTCTGGTTACTCCTCTTTCTCCTCAGCCTATAAATCTGCAATGAAGGAAACAAGAAAGAAGCAGTCTCTGTTCCTGTAGGGAACATGTTCCCAAGAAAACCATATTATGTGTGTGCTATGTTACCTATTGCAGTTCCTATTCTGACCCCATGAACTCCATATTTATCTAGCATTATCAAGCCTTTTAGGAAAGATGGAGTATTGCCTGAGTTTAAGTCACCATTAATGGAATTCTCCCTAGCATATTTTGCCATGAAATCAGCAACCGTGTTTGCTTCCCTATGGACATATTGGATTTGGTTTTCTGTATGCATGTCATGCAGATGATAGTAAAGAGAAAATAGTCTCCATGAGCCAGAATAAGGATCATGTATTGCTCTTATTGCATGCTGACAATCTGACTCTAATATACTGCCTCTAATGTCCAGTTCTAAGCAGATTTGATATGCAAAAAGAATACCTTCCAGCTCTGCTTGCAAAGGGGAGTCTGATTTAAAGGTTTTAACTCTCATTAGTTTCACCTCTCCCCTCCAATCTCTAATTATTACAGCACAAGAAGAGTTACCCCCTTTAACCCATGAAGCATCCATGTTCAACTTAAGACCATTTGTTGGTTTTTCCCATTTTACTGCAGAAATTGAGATTTGTTTCTTCCCTTTTGGAGTTATACTAGGAATGATTCCTGCCTGGATTAGTTTCTTATGTTTATCAGGATTTCCTTTCAAAGGATTTGCAGTGAAGATTATGAACAGCAGTTCCTTAGTATTCTGAAAGCATGCTTCTACTGAAAAAGCAAGATTTTCATATAGTAGTTTGTTCCTATGCTTCCAAAGAGACCATGTTGTAACAATGAGTGCAGCTAAGTATACATTATTCAGATTCTTAGACCCTGCCTTGATGGAGAGATAGTAATCAACTAAATGACTGAAACTCCTAAAACCAGGTGGATGTAAATTCAGAAGGCTATTGACTTTTTCCCACACTGCAGTTGCTTGGTGACATGAGTTAAAAAAAATGGTTGATTGAATCCGAGTGGTTCGAGCACAAGGGGCATTTAGAGGCTAGTGAAAAACCAAGCTTACATAAAACATTTTCAAAAGGCAAAATTCCATTCAAAGCTCTCCAAATTAATATAGACATTTTAACTGGAATGAAATTTGACCATACCTTGTGTAAACTTCTGATACTTCTACCCCTCTGCCTCAGAATCTTGTAAGCTGAGCTGACTGAAAAATTCCCATCCGTTGAAGGTTCCCAGATAAGTCTGTCCTCATGTGAGTTCTTGATGGCTACCTCCTGTAATATTGTAACTATATTGGTAGCCAAATGTGGCTCCAGAGAAGGGAGATTAGAGTCTTTGTTCAGGATGAAGGTGCTTAAGGTGATATCAGGGAAAGGAAGTTCCACATCCTGAGGCCATTCATAATATAAAGCACTTTCTCCTGACCAATTTGAGTTCCAAAAGGAACATTCCCCCTTACCATGAATTACTCTAGTCAATCTATTTGTTTTTTCAGTGATAGAGCAGATTCTCTTCCATACCTGAGATGTCCTATAGGATACAGGTAGAGACCACAGATGGTGAGACCATTGAGTGGTGTTCTTTTGGAGCTTCCACCATAACTTGCAGGAGAATGAGTCAACTGTGGCTTGAAGGTCTCTAAACCCTATCCCATTCTCTTGTATAGGCATGCTCATTTTACTCCAAGCTCTCCATTTTTTTCTTGCCACTACACTATCAGTTGCTCCCCAGAACAAACCAGATGCCATCCTTTCCATCTTCCTCAAGACTACCTTAGGAGGTTTTAGTATAGCAAACAAGTGGGTTGGGATTGCAAGCAAGCAATGGTTTATTAATATAATCTTCCCCCCTGTACTAAGCCACCTATTTTTCCAGTTATTTATGCTTTTTTCTAGTCTTTCCAGTATAGGGTAATAATATCTCTGAGTGTTCCTTCCTGTGAATATGGGAATACCTAGGTATTGAAAAGGAAACTCTCCTACAGTCATCCCTAGTGCCCTCCTTATGGTCTGAATTCTATCTGCTGGGGTGGCAGGATCAACATAGAAGTTAGATTTGTTGAAGTTAACTTTCTGACCTGTTGTTTGCTCATATGCACTGAGGAATCTTTTAAATCTTTTCAGGTTTTCCTTATTTCCACCGAGAAATACAGCAGTATCATCTGCATACATTAGGTGAGTTATCTGTGGACATGTCTTAGGTAAATCAAAGTTTTTCAGAAAACCTATGTTGAAAAGTTTTTTAATTCCTCTGGAAAAGGCCTCTGATAGTATATTATACAGAAATGGGGAGAGGGGATCTCCTTGTTTTATTCCTCTATTTGAAGCAAAGTATCCTGTTGCTACACCATTAATTATCACTGAGAAATGGGCTGAGGCTATGTTCTGCAGAATCCGGTTCACAAACACTCCATGGAAACCGAATTTAAGGAGAATTGAATTAAGAAAAGACCATGATACTCTATCAAAAGCTTTCTGCATATCTAATTTGATGATTAGGTTCTGCTTCCTTGATTTCCTTTTTAACATTCTGGTCATTTCTTGCATCAATATTATGTTATCTGAGATTTCCCTCCCTTTCATGAAAGCACTTTGCTCAGGAGATATTAGTTGAGACATGAAAGGCTTAATCCTTTCCATCATCATCTTAGAAAAGACCTTGTTCACAAAATTTGAAAGACTTATTGGTCTGAAATCTGAGAAAGTGACTGGTATTGATCTTTTAGGAATTAATGCTAGCCAGGTACTAGAAATAGCCTTAGGAATTTTACCACTTTTCAAAAAATCATTTGCAGCTTCAAGTAAATCTGTTTTTACAATATCCCAAAAGGTGGTGTAGAAAAAACCAGAATAACCATCAGGACCTGGTGAGCTGTGCTTATTAAGGTTGAAAACTGCAAACTTAAGCTCATGGATCAGGAAGGGAGATAACAGTTGTTCATTTTCTTGTTCAGTTATTACTCCAGGTATTTCAGCTAGAAAATGATTCATATAAGTTCCTTGCTTCTGTGGTTCTTCTTCATTGAAAAGAGTTTTATAAAATCCTACTGCTTCCTCTTTAATCTTTGTTGGATCAGAGATCCAGTTTCCATTTTCATCTCTTATCTTACTGATTCTAAATTTAGATCTTCTTTCCCTAATTGAGTGGTGGAAGTAACTAGTATTAGCATCGCCATATTTAAACCAATTAAGTCTTGCCTTTTGCCTAAGATAGATTACTTTCTCCTTTTGAGCCCTCATCAGCAATTGTTTTGAATTATTCAGGTCTCCTAATATGGCCTCAGTTGGGGTTTGTTGGAAAGAGATTTCCAAATCATTAACCTTATTTTCATATAGACTCAGGTTCTGATCCACATTACCAAAGTGAGTTATGTTCCACTGCTTTATTTCCTTTTTAAGCCTTTTTAATTTATAGACCATCCTATACATTCCTCTGTAGGGGGTGTCCAGGTTCCAATTAGAGTCTACTAAATTTAGAAAGTCCTGTCTACTAGTCCACATCTCCTGAAATCTAAATGGTCTAGGGGCTTGTTCCTCAGATGATTGTATGGATAATAGAAGAGGAGCATGATCCGATGACAGTCTATTTAGAACCTGTATTGAGCTATTGGGGAAATTTTCAAACCAGTCTAATGAGCAAAGTCCCCTATCTAACCTTTGAAATATTAACTCTTTACATCGTTCCTTATATCTGTTGTTGCACCATGTAAAGGAGTTACCTACAGTGGTAATTTCATGCAAATCTAGATCCTTTAAAAAATTATTGAACTGTTTCATGCTTTTTTTTGGGGTTGACTTCCTCCCTCTATACTCAGATACTGAAGCTACTGTGTTAAAGTCACCAATAAAAATAGAATGAGGAAGATTTGCTGCCTGTAAGTCCACCCATAATGATTCTCTGATTGATCTATGAACACTTGCATAAATAAATACACAATTCCAACTCAGAGAAGATAAAGAATCAATTATATTAACTTGCACATACTGATCGGTCTCACTTAAAACTGAGATGCTGAAAGACGGATTCCAAAATAGACAGATTTTAGCTTTCTGAGCAGGGTAAGCATTTTGATATCCAAGGTCATATTTAAACTTAGTAATCTTCTGATTTTCTTGCCAAGGTTCTATTAGGCACATTATGTCTAAATTATGTTTTTGTTTCAGTATCTTAAGTCTATCTATTGAGGTACCAACTCCCCTTACATTCCACACTAATACATTCCCAATTATGGTGTGTGTTATCATTTAAAAATTTTGGGGTTGGCTTT
This sequence comes from Rubia yunnanensis, assembly GCA_037428765.1. Classification (NCBI taxonomy): domain Eukaryota; kingdom Viridiplantae; phylum Streptophyta; class Magnoliopsida; order Gentianales; family Rubiaceae; genus Rubia; species Rubia yunnanensis. The sequence continues at coordinate 77,098,259 of CM075066.1, read as the reverse complement.
TTGTGTTGATCTGAGATTTCTACTGGTCTTAGCTGAGTTTTTACCTTTTTCTCCTGACTTACCAATATTATTAGTAATCACAGTTGAAGTATTCTGTTGTGAGGGTCTTACCTGAGCCTGTGGTTGCTCACTTTCTTTCTCCAGACTTACCATCTCAGAGGTTTCTGCCATTATTTCTTTCAGTTCATCCTCTATGCTGGAGCTTCCTTCAGCTGACTCTTTTTGTGCTTTCTCTTCCAACTCCCTTTGAACTTGTTCTATGCTGGAGCTTCCTTCAGCTGACTCTTTTTGTGCTTTCTCTTCCAACTCCCTTTGAACTTGTTCTTTTAGAAACACAGGGGAGTTATTTTGGTTAGTATTAATATCAATAGATAATGTAACTTCCTGTGACTCAACTGTTTCATGGAAGATCTCTGCACCTTCCCCTACCTGTTCATCATCACTGTCTTCCAAGGATTGGAAGGCATTAGAGATTGTAACTGTGTTCTTATTTGTTTCCTTTTCCATTGTGGGGGAGTGGATAGGGGAGTGGTTCTTTTTTCTCCAGATGGATGTGGTTATTGGCTTGGATATATCATCTAGTGAATAAAATGGACCATTTCGTTTTCTATGGCTTACCTTAAAGAAATTTATGTTGCTGTCAGTTAAGATTCCTGTGTTTATTGTTTGGTTCTGAACATCCTTTTCCTTTTGTGAAACTGTTAAAGCTGATGTTCCTCCCAAGTAAGTTTCTGTTGGGTGAGAGCCTGTTTTCTGCTTTATAGTGTCAGTACTTTCTAACTTCTTATTAGCTATTTTCCTCAGATTAGGATGTAGAAAGTTGCAGCTTGTGTTACTATGGCCAATTATTTTGCAGTGAGAGCAATATGTTGGCAATTCCTCATACTCAATTGGATATTCAGCTACCTTATTTCCTATTCCTACCATAATTGATTTAGGAAGCTGAGCTAACAAATCTATTTCTACACAAACTTTAATTGCTGAAGGTCTAGTTAAAGCCATTGTTGCAGCATCCATCTTAAGAAACCTTCCAACCTGTCTACTGATTCCAATTATAGCAGAGTTGTTATAAAAATGAAGTGGTAGTTTATGAAATGTTACCCAGACTGGTACTATCGAAGATTCAACTGATGGGGAGAAATCTGGTGTCCATTTCTGCATCTTCATTGTGTAACCTTGTATTGACCACTGTCCCTTCATCCAGCACCTTTGGTAGTCTTCATTTTCCTGAAATCGAATCAAAACGTGACGATAATCAATAGAACCAATTTGAAATTTCGACTTAAAACCTATTGATTTAAAGGACTGCTGTAGCGATTCCATCTGTGGTTTCCCTCTGATGAACTTCCCGACGAGGGCGTTCTGGTAGTGTGAGGCTAGGATTTCTCCCTCTTCGGGAGGGAGTATATATGCTATCTTTCCTTTGTATTCTGTTGTCGGGTGTAGGTTAGGGGTATCCGGAAGGGATGAGAGGATGGGAGGTTGTTTTGTGTTGAGAGCTTGGGCAAAGCTTCGAGCTACCAGTGGCTTAGGGTTAGGTTCCGGAGGCGGAAGAGGCGTCGGCGACGCCATTATCGTCCGCCGATGTGTCTAACAAGCAAATAATGAATTCGTATCAGCGAGAATTGGGTAGAATCAGTAGCAATTAGAAATGGAGGTGAAGAAGAAGAAAGACGACTGCGTGAAATCGCACGTTGATCGCACACAGAGTACAGTAATGAGACCGTTACACAGAATTAGCATAATAAATTTTTGATATTGCAACTAAGACCTTATGCCTTTTATTATTCTAATTAAACTCCGTCTATCCATAAGCCTATGGAAAGTCCGTCTATCCATAAGCCTATGGAAAGACCGTCTATCCATAAGCCTATGGAAAGACCGTCTATCCATAAGCCTATGGAAAGACCGTCTTTCCATAAGCCTATGGAAAGACCGTCTTTCTCAAGATTTTGCCAATTACAAATGTCCAAAATCAAGTATTAATATTTTCTCCATTATTTCTTCAACTCTTCACTTTCTTCTTTATTGCTTCTTTTCTTCAAATGTTGGAATGATGAAAATTCATTATCCATTGGAACACACTACCTCATTAAAAATCACGTGGGAAAAAAAGTGTAGTGTTAAGTTCCCATTTAAGCTCCAAAATTCTTCAACATCTCATCTTTCTTGCTTTCATCTCCAAAATTCTCCAATTATCAAATCTGCACCTAAAACACACCTAAAGTGCGCATTATTGTAATAAAAGCTCAATTTAATACCCCAAATAAACAACATTAATTGCACACATCAGTATGTTTAGACTATTGCTTTTGTGGTTGAGGCTCTACTTGTGAGTCTAGGGAATCAACAAAGATTTCCTTATCTTGAACCTCTACTTGTGCCTGCAAAGATGGAACATAAGTGTTTTCCATTTCTACAGCCGAGGGGTGACCATTAGCTGCTTTTTTATTCAGACTTACTGGCTGCCATACCTCTTTGTTTGTGCCCTTATGAGGTATATCTATTGGCTTTGGCTTGGAAAGATTTTTGTCCTTTGTAATTCCACATTATGTGGCCTTATGACTTATTTTTGAACACTTAATACAGTAATGTGGGTGATCCTCACAGTGGATTGGATACCATAGGGGCATGTTAGATCCATTTCTATGCAAATCATGATAGTAGAGGGTCCAGACTGGTTTATGGTAGGAGGATCAGCAAAAATGAGTTCTCCAAGCCCTGCTGCTTCTTTATTGGGATTGCTTCTTTATGCAGGTAATATGCTGGTGTGGGGGGGACTTATTTTTAACCATATTGGAACAAGTGGAGGCTTTTCATTTACATCAAAATTCCTAGTCCATTTCAAGACTTTCATGTAGTTACTTCCTATGTTCTAATTTCTTTTTCCAGTATCTCTGGATGTCTTCCTCAAGGTCAAATTCTATGAAAATATGCCTACGATCTAGGGCAGTGATAAGGGGTTCTACTTTGAAACCTTTTTTTAAGTGAGAGCATATGAATTCAAGAGTAGGTCTACCTCATGAGAATTTCCGACCAAGTGGCGCTTGAATGGCTCAGATAGTAGCTTGATTTCACCTTCTTCAATTAACACAACAATCTCTCCTTTGTACTTCGTCGTTGGTTTCAGTTGTAAGGGGTGGGACCTCCCGTGGATTTAGCTTGCATATCTCTATAGGTAGGGTGGCTCACACGAGATGGTGGAGCCGCCATGGTGAAAGGGGCGGTTTTCATCAGTAGGTGGCGGTGCTCATGTGGCAATTGGTTGAAATATTACCGTTGTGCGGTGGAGGATTGGTGGTTACAGAGTTTACAGGGAGAGAGAGAGAGAGAGTAAAGTTAGAGAGAGGTTAGAGAGCAATAATTTGTGTTTGTCCTTTCTAATTTATTGTCGAAAAGAAGAGAAAATTACATCAGTTGCCTGCCAAGACACCGGAGACGGAGCTGAAGAGTGGAATGAAAATTTTTGGGACAGAAAAGATTGAGCAAAGAAAAAAAACAAAATATAATGATACCAACTCGGCTCAAGCCGATAACAAGCAGGTCTTGATGAAATAAATCGAACACCGTCATTTTAGAGATTGGTCATAGAGTCATAGGCATTTTTGGCCACAGAGGATTCGAACTGCTAAACATATGAACAAATATATCTTTACTAATTGTAAATTTTGTAGAAAAAAAGAAAGTTTGATTTAAGTCCATAAAATGATTAACAAGCTATCTAGACATATGAAGTAATATTTCTTTAATAGTCTTAAGTTTTGCAAAAAAAAATGGAAAGTTTGAACTATCCTTTAAATGATTAACATATATTCTAAACACGTAAACTAATTGGTATACCAATGCTATTTATAATTTTTGTAGAAAACGAAAGTTTGAACTAAATTTCTTAAACTGATAACAAACATTCTAAAGATATAAACTGATATTTTTTCTAACCGTAACATAATCTGAAAATTTAATTTAGTTTGAAACACTAATGTAAGACATTTAAATAATGATTATTATTTTAAAATATAAATTCTAGTAAAAATCATAATTATAAACAGAAAATTAAAAATTCACAAAAAATAGTTACTTATAAGGGTTGTGAAATAAGTAGTTTGTAAGGTATCTCTATATCTTAAATGTGCCGATCCGATAATGAATCGTAAAGTTTCGTCGTCATTTTCGAATTTTGGTTTTTTTTCCTCCCCTTTTTTCTTTTTTCCATCATCTGACTCCAAGCGTCAGCATCTGAACTCCATAACTTCCACACGTCATCACCATTCACCCTTTCCAGAAAATTCCATTATCATCTTCGTATTTCCCTGAATCAATTGCCTAACATTTGATCTTCTCCTGGAATTCTCCAAGCCCTCTACTTTTATGGCCATATCTGAAGCTCTTTTCAATTACACGTGTCTTCTCTTTTTTGGTTTCCATAATATTTTACTCTCAGATGAACAGGTTCATATCCTTGCACAATTCCACAAGGTAATTTCATAGTTTTCGTAACCAAAATTGGCCGCCTTTTCCATCATCGTTGCTCCGATTTCTATAACGTTTCTAGTATGCTTTCAATTTTTTGTTTGTAGAAATAGAGTCCGGCAGAATGTGATTTTGGTCTTTTCTCTGGGTTCCTAATGTTGATGTGTTCTTCTCCTTCAACCAACCGAAGTTTGATTTGTGAACGCAAGGTGTTCGTTGAATTGCCTGACTTGTTTTGCTACTTGTTTTGCTAATTGTTTTCTCCTTTTTTCCCTTCTTATTTACAGAGGTCGTGTCACCGCAATTTAGGATAGCTATGTGAGAGGAAGCCTTTTATAGACTCTACATTTTTATTCATCTGTTCCACGGGTGTTAATTCCGTGCACCCAGTGTATGGCCTTTTTTTCGTAAAGCTTGCCAAAATGTCCGTTTAGAAAAGTCATTAACTTTAATTCTGAACTCATCTGTAAAACAGGTTATATAATTTAGCATTTATCAGTGTTACGTCTCTGTTAATGCCCTTTTGTGGCATGGAGTATCAAAACCCAGCGCAGCTCTTTTGTAGCATAGAACATCATAAACCAGCACAGTAAGAGGTGAAGAAATGTTTCAATCTCATGTTGAGGGGTTTCGAGGGTTCGAGTGGTGAGGTTCGAGTGGTGAGAGTTTGAGTGGAGAGGTTCAAATGGAGACGGTTCAAATAGAGGGTTCGAGTGGAGAGGCTTGACTGGTACTGGCTTCAACTTGTACTGGGTTTGAGTGGAGGGGGTTTGAGTGGAGCGGGTTCGAGTAGAGAGGGATAGAGTGGAGAGGGTTCAAATGGAGGGTTCAAGTCAAGGGTTCGAGTGAAGTGGTCCAAGTGGAGTGGTTCGAGTGGAAAGGTTCGAGTGGTACTGAGTTCGAAGGGTACAGGTCAAAGTGGTGAGGTTCTAGTGGTGATCTTTCGATTGGTACGGGTTCGAGTGAAGAGGGTTCAAATGGAGAGGGTTCAAATGGAGAGGGTTCGACTGGAGAGGGTTCGAGTGAACATGGTTTGAGTCGAGCGATCCGAGTAATAAGAGTTCGAGTGGAGAGAGTTTGAGTGGAGAGGATTCAAGTGGAGTGGATCTGAATAGAGGTTCGAGTGATGCTGGGTTCGGGTAGTACTAGGTTCGAGTGGTTCTGGGTCCGAGTGCTACTATTTCAAGTGGAGAGGGTTCGAGAAGTGAGAGTGGAGAGAGTTCGAGTGGTATAGGTTCGAATGGAGAAGGTTCAAGTGGAGAGGATCGAGTGGAAATGGTTTGAGTAGTCCTGGTTCGAGAGATGAGAATTCGAGTATGTCTCCCTCTCTACATACACCACCTTCGGCCACTGCCAGCCACCCGGTGGCAAGTCGTGGTTTACCAAGCCTCGGTGGCGACACCACCGAAGACCACCAGCTCTATTCCCACTCTTTCACTCATCCCAGCCTACCACCACCATCTCCCAACCTTCCAACAGCCTCTATAGCCTAAGCCGACCGCCTCTCTGCCCCACCTTTGCCGGAGATGATCAAGGCCCAGCCTAAATAACCTGTTTGAGAGGTGGCATCACCAAGAAAACCATCTATCCCCTTCTGCCACCGCTAAAAATGATAAAGACCCGGTGACTCTGCTCTAACACCGTCGGAGAGCCCTGTTCCCAAAGACCACTGCTACAACTCCGATAAAGATGGCCTGAGCAACTCACTGGCGGTCCCGAGCTCATCCTGATTTAGTGGAGGAATTCCCTTAAGCATACATGTTTCCGAAACAGATCACACCAGCTGCGGATTTTCCAGATTCCACAACGTAATTTCATAGTTTTCCTAACCAAAATGGGCCATCTTTTCATCATGGTTGCTCCAATTTTTGTAATGTTTCTGGTAAGCTTTCGATTTTTTCTTAGTCGAAATAGAGTCCGACAAAATGTGATTTTGGCCTTTTATCTGGGTTCCTAATGTTGATGTATTTTTCTCCTTCAACCCACCGAAGTTTGATTTGTGAATGCAAGGTGTTTGTTGAATTACCTGACTTGTTTTGCTAATTGTTTTCTCCTTGTTTTTCCCTTCTTATTCGCAGAGTTTGTGCCACCGCGATTCAGGATAGGTACATGAATTGGGGGATTCTTTCTGATGGAGTTTGGTATGAAGGAGCCAATGGTGGCGATGGATTTTTCCTGGGAATACCTTTTTCTAGGTTTTTATGCATGCTTATTTCATTATTTTCTTAGTTTGTTGAAAATATTTTGTTTTCATTTATAGTGATTCACTGATTGGACTGCAATTTCAATTATGGAGCTGGAGCTAAGAAGTGAGAGAAAGCCTTTCATAGACTCCGCATATTCATTCATTTGTTCCACGGGTGCTAATTCCGTATACCCAGCCTGTGGCCTATTTTTGGTCGTAATGCTTGTCAAAATGTCCATTTAGAAGAATAATTAACTTTAATTACGAACTCATTTGTAAAATAGGCTATATAATTTAGCATTTATCATTGTTACGCCTCCGTTAATGCTCTTTTGTGGCATGGAGAATCAAATCCCAGCGCAGCTCTTTTGTGTCATGGAACATCAGAAACCAGCACAGTAAGAGGCAAAGAAATTTTTCAATCTCGAGTAGAGGGATTTTGAGGGTTCGAGTGGAGGTTCGAGCAGTGAGAATTCGAGTGGAGAGGTTCAAATAGAGACGGTTTAAATAGAGGGTTCGAGTGGAAAGGGTTCAAGTGGTACTGGGTTCGAGTTGTACTGAGTTTGAGTTGAGGGGTCTGTGTGGAGAGGGTTTGAGTAGAGAGGGGTTGAGTGGAGAGGGTACAAGTGGAGAGGGTTCAAATCGAGGGTTTGAGTGGAGAGGTCCGAGTGAAGTGGTTTGAGTGGTACTGGTCAGAGAGGTGAGGTTCGAGTACTGAGTCTTCAACTGGTATGGGTTCGACTGGAGAGGGTTCGAATAGAGGATTCGAGTGGAGTGGATTCGACTAAAGGTTCAAGTGATACTGGGTTTGGGTGCTACTGGTTCGTGTGATATTGGGCCCGACTGGTAATGGTTCGAGTGAAAAGGGTTCGAGCAGAGAGGTTCGAGTGGAGAGAGTTCAAGTAATACAGGAATCGAGTGGAGAAGGTGTAAAGAGGTTCAAGTGGAGAGGGTTCGAGTAGTGAGGGTTTTAGTGATACTAGGTTCGAGTGGTATTGGGTTAGTGTGGTTAGGTTTCGAGTGGAAATGGTTCTAGTAAAGGAGGTTTGAGGTTCGAGTGGAAAGGCTCCGACTATAAGGTTCGAGTGGAGAGGTTCAAGTGGTGAGAGTCGAGTTATAAGGGTACCATCCACCGCTAGAGAGAGTACCATCCATCCCTCAGCAAGTTTGTCAACCACCCTTCGAGGGTACACCATTTACCTTTCAAGAGGGTAAAACATCCACCACTGGAGAGAGTACACCTTCCACCCCTTAAGGGTATGCCATCTACGTCTCAAGAGGGGTGTACCAGCCTTCAAGGATACACCACCCCTCGAGAGGTCACACATCCGCCCTTCTAGAGTACACCGGCCCTCATGGGTACACCACCCCTAGAGAGGGGTATACCATTGAGAGCGTCAAACCATCCATATTAGCTCTTGAACTATAGCCCGCTCGAGGCATATACCCCTCGAACCATTCACAACACCACCACTCAACCATCTACCCCTCGAACATCAACCATTCATCTGTCAGACCATCTTACATCCACTCCTGGAACCATCACCCCTATAACCATCAGTCCTCAAACATCCACCACGCCACCACTCGAAGCATCCACCTCTTGAATCATCAACCATTCGCCTCGAGGTCTCCCTACTACTCAAACCATCCACCCCTCGAACATCAACCATCCACCTCGAGAGGTGTTGATTCGAGGCATCCTCTCTCGAATCATCAACCCTTAAGCCCCTGGAACCATCAACCATCCCCCTGGAAGCATCACCCCTCAAACTATCACTATACGAACCCAATACCTCGAGGGGGGATGGTTTGAGTGGTGGCGGCTTGTGTGTAGGAATCAAGTGTTAAAGGTGGTTGATGGTTAGAATGGCGGATGGTTGATGTTTGAGGGGTGAAGATTCGAGGAGTGTATGGTTGATGGTTTGAGGGATGAATGGTTCCAAGGGTTCAAGGGGTGATGATTGGAGAGGTAATGCCTCAATGCGTAGTGGATGGTTCGAGGGGTGTTAGTTCCTAGGGTGGCTGGCTGATGGTTCTAGGGATGAATGGTTCCAGGGTATCTAGGGGTTAAGATTTGAGGGGTAGATGTTTTCTTTGAGGTGGTAGATGGTTTGAGTGATGGTGTGGTGGATGGTTCGAGGAGTGTTGGTTCCAGGGGTGGATAGCTGATGATTCGAGGGATTGATGGTTCCTGGGGTTCGCAGGGTGATGATTTGAGGGATGGATGATTGCTTCGATAGATGGATGGTTCCAGGGGTGAGGAACCAACTGTTCAAGGTTAGAGTGGTGGTGCGGTGGATGGTTCGAGGGATGATATTTCGAGGGTTGATGGTCCCAGGAGTGGATGGTTGATGGTTCGAGAAGTGGCGAGGCGGATGGTTTATGGTCCCAGGGGTTCGAGGGGTGATGATCTGAGGGTGATGGTCCTAGCAGGTGGATGGTTTAAGTGGTAGCGAGGCGGATGGTTGATGGGTCGAGGGGTGATGCCTCGAGGGGGATGGTTGATGGTTCTAGGGCCTCAAGGATTGATCAATCGAAGGATGATGCCTCGAATCAACACCCCTTGAGATGGCTGGTTCATGTTCGAGGGGTGGATGGTTCGAGGGGTGGATGGTTCGAGTGGTGGCGAGGTTGATGGTTGATGGGTCGAGGGGTGATGCCTCGAGGGGGATGGTTGATGGTTCCAGGGGATCAAGGGTTAATAATTCCAGGGAGGATATCTCAAATCAAAACCCCTCGAGACGATTGGTCGATGTTCGAGGGGTGGATTGCTCGAGTGGTAAGGAGGCCTCGAGGTTGATGGTTCATGATTCGAGAGGTGGATGGTTCGAGTAGTGGCGTGGTGGATATTCGAGAACTGATGGTTCGAGGGGTGATGGTTCGAGGGGTGATGGTTCCAGGAGTGGATGTAAGGTGGTCCGATAGATGGATGGTTTATGTTCCAGGGGTGGATGGTTGATGGTCGAGGGATAGAGGGTTCGAGGGGTATATGCCTCGAGTGGGTCATGGGTCGAGAGCTAATGTTGATGGTTCGACGCTCTCAGTGGTATACCCCTCTCGAGGGGCGATGTACCCTCGAGGGCTGGTGTACTCTAGAGGGGGGGATGTGTGACCTCTCGAGGATTGGTGTACCCTCGAGGTCTGGTACACCTCTCTCGAGACATAGATGGCGTACCCTCGAAGGGTGGTTACATAACCTCTCGAGAGGTGGATGGTACTCTCTCCAGTGGTGGAAGATACCCCCATCACTCAACTCTCACCACTTGACTCTCACCACTCGAACCCTCATCACTCGAACTTCTCCACTCAGGCCCTCTCTACTCGAACCTTATACTTGGAGCATTTCCACTCGACCCCTCAAACCTCCTATACTCGAACCCTTTCCACTCGAACCCTTTCCACTCGAACCCTTACCACACAAACTAGGTACCACTCGAACATAGTATTACTCGAACCCTCTTCACTCGAACCCTCTCTACTCGAACCCTCTTCACTCGAACCCTCTCTACTCGAACCCTCTCCACTTGAACCCTCTTTACTCGATTCCTCATGACTCGAATCACCACTCGAACCTCTCCGCTCGAACCCTCTCCACTCAAACCCTCTCCACTCGAACTCTCTCCATTCGAACCTCTCCGCTCGAACCCTCTCCACTCGAACCAGTACCACTCTGACTCAGTACCACTTGAACCTAGTACCACCCGAATCCAGTATCACTTAAACCTTTACTCAGACCCACTCCACTCGAACACTCTATTCAAACCTTCTCCACTCGAGCCCTCTCCACTCGAACTCTTATTGCTCGACCCACTCACCTCGAACCATTTCCACTCAAACCCCCTCTCCATTCAAACCCTCTCCAGTCAAAACCTCTCCATTCGAACCCTCTTCACTCGAACCCGTACTAGTAGAGTGGTGAGAATTCGAGTATGCCTCCCTCTCTACATACACCACTTTTTGCCACCGCTAGCCTCATCTCCACCAACCACTAGGCGGCAAGCCGTGCCTCACCAAACCTTGGTGTCAACACCACTGGAGATCACCAGCTCTATTCCCACTCTTTCACTCATCCCCACCTACCACCACCATCTCCCAACCTTCTCGCCACCTCTACAGCCTAAGCCGGCAGCCTCTTCTATTCCACCTTTTCCAGAGACGACCAAGGCCCAGCCTGAATGACCTATTTGAGAGGTGGTGCCACCAAAAAAATAATCTATCCTCTTCTACCACCTGTAAGAATGATAATGTCTCAGCAAAATCTGCTCCAGCCCCGCCAGAGAGCCCTGCCAGAGAGCCCTGTTCACAAAGACCGCTGCTACAATGCTGACGGAGATGGCCAGAGCAACTCGTCGGCGGTCCCTAGCTCATCCTGATTCAGCCGAGGCATTCCCTCAAGCAGAGCCGTTTCCATAATAGATCACACTAGCTCCGGATTCTCCAGATCCATTACTAGCAAAGGAGCACGTTTTCCCACGCGATCACCACTATCACCAGCAACAGCTCCTTGTATTCACTGGATTCTTTCTTCTCCATCCCTCTGATCTTGTCACCTTCTTGTTCAACAATCATTACTATATAAGATGGAAATGGAATAGATTCTAAATGGTAGTATATATATATTGTTGAAGGTTATCATATCAACAGTTTCATATTCAAAAACTCCTCTGATCAACGAGAATAGAGACCAGAATTAGAGACTGGGGTTATCCACCTTATCCAAATCCACTGCTCTTACTTATAAGGATAAAAACACACCCCATATATCAAATACATACCTAACAAAGACAAAATAAGCAAAAATAATTTCTCGCAAGAACACCAAGCCATGTACTGCAATTATAACAAAATTCAAGTGTATGGAAATAAACCTCGTAACTAATTTAGATTTTGGTTCAAACAGGACATGACATCTAACTTATAATAACTCATTGCATCTTTTGGTTAAAACCGTTTGATTACTGACAAAAAACCGCAGTCAATTTTGTTAACAAATCTATGGTCTACATTGCTTTTCACAGCAACCCTTTATTTTTTTCCAACTTTGGAATGATTTTTCATTATATTAAAATACACGTATAAGTGGAGATCATTTGAGTGGAGCCAGTTCAGTTTCAGGCTTCGAGTGCTTAGAGTTCGAGTGGTGACCCGTTGTCGACCCCGTTGTCAACAGCTCGCGCTTTACGCTGGCTGGAGACCCCTAGTTTAATATAAAGTTGAGAATAATGGAAAGTAAAAAGGCGTGGCTTTATGGTTTGATTCATCCCCTCATGAGCTTGAGGATGGAAGATCGATTCCCACCAGTTACAATTTTGGCCAAGCTATTAAGGAAATAGAAACTCTTTCCTTGTAGAAACATTATAAACGGTAGTTACCCTATAGAATTTGTTATTGATGGTAATTTCCTTATCGACTTAGAATCATATTATGTTAGACTTTGGTTTATTGTAGCCCAATATATTGTAATCATCATCATTGATAAGGTGTGTCATTGATGTGATATCAGTGCACCATAATAAAATATTTTATATATTATCATGGTATCAGATCCTGAAAAACCAGAGTCGGCGTCCTTCTCGCCGCTACTCACCGCTATCTGCTATCGTAGCTTGCCACGGATTTACATCGTCACTGACTTTTATTGATGTTTTGTTGTTGATGTCGTCTGCTGCTCGCCGCTATCTGTCGTCGTAGCTCGGTGACTGTTATTGTTGTTTTGCTGTTACTGTCATCCACTGCTTGCAACTATCTGCTGCCACAGCCCGCCGATCAACTCCTTCAACGTGATCGCCGACTGATTTCTACCAATCTCCAACACGTTGAATTCCGAATCCGATGTCGTTGCTACTACTGATAATGAATTTGAATACTGCTCTACTGACTGATATTGTTACTGTTGTTGCTGCTACTTCTACCGCTACTGGAGTTGAATATCGTTCTATGGTGATTTTTTTTAAAATGATTAGCAATTTCATAATCTTCTTCGCAAGTTAGGCATTCTTGTTCATCTTGCTCCAACTTGAGGGGGGGTGTTAATGAAATAGAAACCCCTTCCTTGTTGGAAATGTTATAAATGGTAGTTACCTAATAGAATTAGATTCGTTATACAATTAGTTATATATGGTAATTTTCTCATAGACTTAGTCATATTTCTGTTAGACTTTGGTTTCTTGTAGCCCTATATATTGTAATCCTCATTATTGATGAGATGTTTCATTGATGTGATATCGATGCACCATAATAAAGTCTTATATATTTTATCACAAGCCCATTTATTCATCAGACACACGCACACATCCACCCCATTTATTCATCAGACATGTGCGCGTCCAACCCATTTATTCATCAAACACACGCATGCGCACATTCAGACCATTTATTCATCAGACACTCGCGTCCAGCCTTCATGTTATACACATATGTTTATCTTTGCAATTTAATCCTCCATCTCACCTTAACTTATGGTGAGATGGTTTCATATGAGTTTTTCTCTTACTTTTATAATAATTGAACTTTTATAGGCAAACGTATCTTCAAAATATTGAGCGAAAGATTGTGCATGTTAAAGTATGATGGAGTAATTGCTGACCAAAATGTTGGTTTTCGCGCCTTCTGGTTTCTATAATTACGAGGACATTCTTTTCACTTAGGTTTAAGGCTTTAGCTGGCAAGGTAAATTTAAGTAATATCCCATGACATTAGTGTTGATATGCTATTTTGTTACATGATTCAAATTATTAGCTATTTCATTTTATATTCCCTCTAATGAATGTATTGATTATAAACATTGATTTCATATTAGTTATTTCTTTTACCAGAGAATCATGAGCATAAAAGTGTATATTTTATATGAAATTTGCTTCTCTTTCCTAGATTCTGCGATAACTGGTGAAATCACCTGAACAAACTCACATGTAGAAGTTACAAACTATATTTTGAAAATTGAAAGTTACCTACAAATGTGATAGCTGGCTGAAGCTGCTATAACCAATGTTTTATGAAATCTTACATTTCTTTGCATAAAATATGCCATTTGTTCCGACCAAAGCAAGAAAATATTAAATGTGTCCCTTTTGAAGATCTGCATGAAGGTTAAGTGTGATGATTTTTGTATTTGTTCCAATGTCATATATGTACAATGGTGGAGGAGACCCTATTAAAGGCGTTTCCTTTGAACTAGAGAAGTCACTTTATGAGTGACTTCTTTGGACATATTGGGAGTGACTTCTAACGTAACAATAAAAGGAAGTTCAAAACCACCTTCTAAGAGGGAGAAGGAACCGCCTTTGATCATTTTCGAGATCGAAACAACAGTTAAGCCATCGGACCCTCTGCTACCCTCCGAACTCGGAACAATAGTGAAGCGTCGGACTTTCTCAATAGTTATGAGCTCATAACGTAGCATCGTTCTGAACTCGTAATAGTGTTCAAGTGTCGGATCTTATGAATAGTTTCGAGCTGAGAATATAGTGTCATTCCGAACTCGGAACAATGTTCAAGTGTCGAATCTTATGAATAGTTACGAGCTCAGAACTTATCCGTGTTTCGAATTCAGAAAAAGGGCCAACAGTTTATGCATCGGAGACCTTTTTTGTTCCCAAACTGTGAATTCCTGGTTGGGGATCATTTGATGCATATTTCCAGACTTAGAAGACAATTCGGTCTTGTAGTTCCGATCTCGTAACATTCATTCGGATCTATGGCTAAAAAAAAGAAGAGCTGAAATTAGTTCCAATATCGGAATGGCTATCGGACAGAATGGTCAAAATGTGCTATTAACATAATCCGGCTACATGAAATCTTCGTATGCTAGGTCAAGATACACCAAAAAATATGTCATTTTCACACTATCTATAAAAAAATCTATAGACTACGCTAGGGAAGCAATAATCTATAGAGGAATTGAAATCTATCAAATTCTATTCCAATGACAATGTCATCATATATGCTAGCTACTTAAATATACCACTGCTACATTGGGATTTCTAATAGAAGCAAAACGGGCCTTGATAATATATCTAGCCAAGAAATTTCTTGCTATGCTGATATCAGCTTGCGAATATGGCTTCTCATCCTCTTTAAAAATATGTGAATTTGGGAATGTTAATGATATATGCAATAAACCTATAAATGAAGCTATAGCATGGAAACAATGAAAGAGGATGTAACTCAATCTTACATCGTTGATTTCAAGATAATCCCTACGGATTTGTTGAAGTCACTCTATCAAACATAGCATTACGTAATACCTGCACTCCCAATTCTTCGCTTATTTCTTGTACTAATTAATACAAAAGAAATAATTAATCATACCAAAAATTTTGAATTTCAAAATTAAAATTAATTGTCAACATGAAAACAAAAGTTCACCTTGATCTTGACTATCTCCAAACCCTTTTTACTAGATTCGGTGGGAAAACTGACGGAAGCATCCAAAAAATCTTAATAAATGACCCGGAAGGTTGATAACGTAGATGATCCATCCAATAAACGCAGTTCTTTTCTGGGACAATAAATATTAATCTCCAATGGTCCCTACAAGAATGGGACACATAAAAATAATCCAAAAAATAAGTTGTTTCAAGTAAATTAGAAATTTACCACCACCTCTCAATGTAAGGTGAAGCAGATATTTTTTTATCCGTTCGTCCAAGACTTTTGTGGATGTAGTCCACCCGCTTTTTGACCATGTTTCCAATTTTTTGTGTGATCATGGGGCACAGATACCCTATCCACCCCTTCTCCCTTTTGTTAGAAAAATAATACATGCATCTTTGAAATAAAATGAGAAAAAGTTAATTGTAAAAATAGTAATCTGTCGAATTCTGAAAGTATATAGTACTTACAATACGTATAAGGACATCAGGGTTTGATTTACTTGGTCACACCTCCACAGGTTTTCTAAGTCACTCCATGCAGCAATTATTTCTCTCTTTTTACCAAATACATATTCATTGCCTGAAAATAAGTAGATTGAGTTGACTTGGTGTCCGCCCATCAAATCATACAAAACTATAACAAAGTGCGGGGAATCCTTCAAAATGTGTGCCCTTATCAGTGTGGGCTTAGCCTTATTTGGTATTTTGCCAACTATTTTAGGTGTTGATTTAGGCCTGGCTTCAAATGATGATCCTTTGTAGGGTCCACGTAGATTAGGCAACGAGGCCATAGGAGAAAAAGTCCTTGGGCGGTTCCCACGTGCTTGTAGTGGCCATCTGGAATTGGAAATTAGGCGTTGAGGACAATTGGCTTCTGCATGAGACTCTCGATATCTCATCTCAAATTGGGACGGAGAGATGATATCGCATTGACTTGTGCAGAATACCATCGACAACGTGGATTGGCGTACCTTTGTCCGCTTGATCAACGTACATCTCACACAAATGTGATGTCTAGAAGGAAAAGGAAATAATTATGTCAAACAAAGGTCAATCATATTGATCTGGATAAAAAAATTAAAATTTGGACCTTTTTTCGACTGCCATGATGGTAAGGTCAACATATTTTACTTCATCTCCTGACGAAAGTAGAATATGATTGTGGTTAACCTCAACATCTCCCGGTGAGTGGTGCAATCCTCTAGACGGGGGAGTCCAACCCTGTGTTAAATCGGCTAAAATTTTGGGTACGGAGAGATCGGTGTGTTCAATTAACTTGCGGATCAAGATATTTTGTTGCTTGATATTTTTGTCTCATAGAAGCGCGCCCTTTTGCAATACGTGAACCCAGGATGGTTTTGCCTTATTGTAGGACTGGAGAATTCCGAACACATCTCTATGTGATAAGAATGATCCAACACCTCTCACACACCCTGGGTGATTGGGTTTGTTAGTAGCCTCGTAGAGGATGTCGTGCTTACCCATGGCAATGAATCACCCTTCCAATTGTCCCTGCTTTAATTGGCATATGCAAGAGTTTTAAATAAAACTATTTAGTTTTTTTTCAATAGAATTTGTATTCTTAGATACAAAAAATTAAAGGGGCTAACCACTAGCTCGGAAATTTCTTGCTTGGGATCCCTCTCGTATCTACCCTTACTGTTTTAACGGTTAATCGGGAATGGATTGCACCGGTTGATTTCTTCCTCATTAATGGGTATTACCGATGATCTTTCCTCCTCCTCGGTCATTCCTCCATTGATTGCTAGTTGGAAATCCCTCTCAAAATGTTGCTTAATTAACTAGTTCAGCCACAAATTCATATTCCCCACGACTCATACGATGAGGGGTTTTGTTTTCCTTTCCAAACCTTTGCTTTTCAGTCCTCGTACCTTACATTTGTAGCTAATAGTTTTTTTGAAAATAAAACAAATATAATGTGTCAAAATAAAAATAATTATATTTAATTGGGCTCACATTTTCCTCATTCTCCAGAGCTTGCCTCTTGGGGATCTCCCAACTTTTGGGTTGAATATGTGTATAAGTCAATCATGGACGATCTCCTTTCCTACTTGAGAATATGTAATCTTGAGATAAGGTATATTTGTGTTCTCTCCAACTCTTCGCCATCATGGTTATTGTTATTTTCTTTAAATCATCCATATCTGGGGCATCAAACTCAAATGGTCTCTACGGGGATTGACATCAAAGTAAATAGTTAAAGCTAAATGTAGAATATAATTTATTTATATTTGTGGCTAAATAATTTCTAGTATGTCATTTAATTGAAGGTACCTTTCACTCCGTCCATACGACGTCTTTACATTCTTTTGGAACCTCATGCCAATTATCGTACCGGATGTCTACTCGTGTTCTACCGACCTTCCCTACCCAACCAGACCATTTAGCTCGTTCCTCCTATATATATTTTCCCAATTTGTTGAAAATCAACAATGTCAATTCGTTTCTAGACATTCTCATTTCTAATGTCCTACAAGGTGTTCTAGCAATCCCTCCTGCCTCCGACCCTTTCTCTTCAACATCATCAATTCCAAGGTTTTGTGAATTTCCACCTATCCCACGTACATGTTCATCACGAGTTTTTTTCCGAGACATTATACTACCTAACAACGTGCATCACAATCAAACACTAATGTCCAAAAACTAGGATTTAGTATTTAACAAATTAAAATCTAAGTTTTATGGTTAGAACATATATATACTTAGAAAAACATACTAACACCATGTTTTTGTCATATGTCAAAATATGACAAAAACCCTAGGTAAAATTCTAATCATAGAACAAAGGAAATGATGAAATGTTTACATTTTCATCCAAACAATACAAATTTGGAAGAGAACCTTTTCACTCATGAGTTTGGAAACCCTAACCCATGGAGTACCTTCTCATAAAAATCTAGGGACTTGGATGTGTAAATCACATTGTGTAGGGTTTATTGTGGTTTTGAGCTTACAAGAAGATTGGGTGAAGAAATTTTGATGGGAAGATTGATGGAAGAAGGGGGGAGAGTTTTTGAGAGAAAAAATGGAGGGAATTCACGGTATGTGAAATGGGTATTAAAGGCTCATTTCAAAACCGCCTTCAATGCACTTGTTGGAGTTATTACCAACAAGAAGTTCTGAGCTCGAAATGATTACCAGATTTTGTTACGAGCTCAGAAGAAGCTCTGGACTTTTGAATATAGAACCGACGTAGTTCCAGACTCAAAACTCTCCCTCAGTATATAAAAAACCCCAACGGGCAAATCATTTTGATTTTCCCAAGGACAAAATCCCCAATCATCTAAACCCAACAGAAAACCCTACTACTTCCAATCAAATCAAATTCCCAATTCAACCATGCCAAGGTATAGAGGTCGAGGTGCCGGTGGAGGAGCGGGTAACGTTTCAACAAGGAGTCATCAACCTACTCAAGAGATCGGGAGCATGGAATTATTCTTCAGTACTGATGTCGAACATAGGTATGTGGATTTTCATCGTAGAAAAAGCACTAATCCTAAAGTTATTTGTAGTTCAGACATTGAGACGCTAGGCCTAGGATATTTTATTAGTTATTTGGAAACCTCCCATTGTGATAAACTATTGAAATTAGATGAACTCGTCCATTTTGACAAGGTATTGCAATTTTATGCTAATTTAGGTAAAAGTAGAAACAACACCAACCTCACAATGATAAATGGCATAACGATTCCTGTTACAAAATTTAGCATAAATGAAGCCCTAGGTTGAGAGTACACTGACCCTTGCAAACTTAGGGTGGTTGATATCCATGGTCCAATTGAGATATTTCATCAACAAAATTGGCCTAGTGTTACTGAGGCCACTCTGCTATGACCGGTTGCTATGGTCAGAAATATTTTGGTTGTACGAGGGAAGTTCCGAGGTGAGCGATGGGTATGATGTGGGGGTGTTGAGTGTTGAGCACAGATTAGTGTACAAGTGGATCTACTAGAATATCCTCCTTTTGGGTGGTCATGCATGTGGGCAGACCATCAAAAACATGATGTTGTTCTACTACACCGTAGAGGGGGTTAAATTAAATCCCGGGTATACCATCTTGATGTACATGCTTAAGGTGGCTACGAGGAAGAAGAAGGATCTCCCATATGGCTATTTGATAGCCGCTTTGATTATGAAATGGAAAGTCATTCATGTTGACAAGCCACTCTATTTGGACTACTACGATGAGGATTAGTTTGATCACAAGCATTTAGAGTTGGGCGCTAACAGTAGATGGCAAGCAAGGTCAATTCTGGGGAACGCCGCCAAAGCTGCTAAGAGAGAAAGGGAAGTAGAAATGGATATGGCTGAAGGATCGTCATCTCGTAACTATATTGAACCAAGCCTTTTTTTAAAAAAATTTGTCATACACCCTATTTTTTATTACATGATTATAACTAGATTTTTTTGGTTCTCCTAAATTCAAAATTGCAGGTGAAGAGAGGGGTTGGATAGCTAAATTCAAAAAAAAATACTTGGCATGCATCAAGGAGGATATTAGTTTGGCTAACAATGAGGTGGCATCTGCAGAAGTGAGGCATTCCAAATTTTTTGAATCTATAGGCCTCGACGTCAAACTCAGCAACGATGACTCCATGCCTAATTGCAAACCCGGGAACTCTAGCAATGATAGTGATTATGAGGAAGAAGGCACGCATAGGAGGATGGTGGCAATACCGATGAGCAAACCGATTAAGAAATTGGTGCGATGGAGGACGAGCAGAATGAAAACGAAGATTAGTTAGAATTGTGATAGCCATGTGCACTCTATTATTGGTGAAGACTGGATTTGTATAACTTTTGAGATTTTTGTGGATTTTTCTAGACAGTGATGATTTCTAGACAATGATGTTTTCTATTAACATAAAGTTGGTTTTGTTGTGGATTCAAAACTAAGAATTGAGCTATGTAGGAATTTCTATGTTTTTATGTCGGCAAAGTAGTAATATAATTACGAAATTTTATGCAAAACAATGTTGTATTGGCTTTACATAAGTCATAAGTTACCATTGTTTCCGAATGACTTCCGAGTCCGGAATAGTATCAGTGCTTTGTAATTGCAATGACCAGACACACTTCCGAGCTCGTAACACTGTCTTTCAATTATGCACAAACCTTGTTCCGAGCACGGAACATACGTTCTGAGCTCGGATCATGATTCTATTCCCAATCTGATCAAATTTTGGACTTGAATGGTTTTTGGTTGTTTATTTTTTTCCTACATAGACCTTGCCGCGAGCTCGGAACGTATTTTTCGAGCTCTGATCACCATTTCGTTCCCAATCAGATCAAATGGGGGGTTTGAATGGTTTTTGTTTGTTTAATTTTTTTGTCACAGACCTTGTTCCGATCTCGGAACGTATGTTTTGAGCTCTAATCCGTTCCTAATCTGATCAAAAGGGGGACTGGAAACATTTTTTCTCGTTTAATTTTTTTAGTCACGGAACTTGTTCTGAGCTCGAAACTTCTGTTCCAAGCTCGGATCTCCATTATGTTCCCAATCCAATCAATAAGAGGATTTGAATCATTTTTTGTTCATTATTTTTTTCGAACATACATTGTTTTGAGCTCGGAACATAAGTTTCGAGTCTTGAACCCTATTTTGGTCTTTTGATTATATTAGTCTGAAACTAATTCCGAGCTCGGAAAGAATACTTGGACTTTCATTATAAATGTCAGACAGAGTTCTAAGCTCGGAACATTGCCTCCTGTATAATAAAAAACCCGATTTGGGAATCATATAAGCCCAAATTAGAAACCCTGGGACAATTTTTGGAGCCGAAACCAAGAACTCAACATTTTCAAAAGCTAATTTGGGCGGGTGAAGATGTCAACATCAAATGCCGGTGGAACGGTTCATGGACGGAGGTCTAAATCAACTTGAGGTGGGTGAAGCATGAACCCGAGATATGACACAAGAAGGTTCGTATCTTTTCAATTGGAAAATAACAATGCTTTAAGAGATAGTAGCAATTTGATAGATTTCTATGTTATAGACTTGAACGTTTACCATAACATAGGGTTAGCCGACCCCGTACAAAAATTTGAAGGCAAAATTGCCCTAAAATTATTGACGATGAATGAACCCTCTTATTTTGATGAAATTTGCAAATTTTACCGTAACTTGCATGAGATTGAGAGAGGGGGGCTTATTGGAATAAGGTCAATGGGTTCAACGTAGAGCTTAGCCTATGTATTATAAATAAAATTATTGATTTTCCCCTTAGAGGACCTAAGGATGTATATCCACAACTAGAGAATAGCCCTTTAGATGATGTTTACCATAGGGGATAGTGGCATCTAGATGATGAGTATCCTAGGATAGACCCCGTGGTATGCAGTGTGTGGTATTTTCACTGAAAAGCACATGATCTAGGGAGGCCAGAATCTTTCTTTTTGGATCACCTTGAACATGATAATCGTATTGTCTATGAGATGATAGCTAGGTAAATCATTCCCAAATGGTGCCACGCCACTTAACCTACTTATGCTACACTCATTATGTTCAATTATATAATGGAGGGCAGTAGAATTAATCCTGGGTTGGCAATTTTAAAACATATGTTATCGGTTGGTACCTCGAAGAAGTTAATCAAGAGTCTTCCATATGGGAACTTGATTACTTCAATTCTGAGAACCGTTTAGGGATTGGAGTTCAGTGGCAAGGAAAAGGCGTGTAAGCACTTCGACAAACAGTACTTTTTGAAGAAGAAGTCGGTATTAATCAATCACAAGTGGCATCACAAGACACCGATGGCGGCTGAGCCAAGAAAGAGGCTTTGAATCAAACGAGATGATTTAATTAAGCTACATTCTTTACAAAATCCACTACGTCATTAATTATTATGTAATCGTAATATCTTTTCCTTTTGTTTTGTAGAGGAGTTTGGCCCTAAATTTGTAGAGGGTATGAAGAAGGTTTACAAATGGGTTCATGATGAGGTGTGCAAATTGAGAGAGTGTATATGGACCCTCGAGTGCAAGCAAAGAGCTTATGAGAAAGCATTGAAAGAATATAAGAAACCGCGCCTCAAGAGATGTTCTTCCGTGTAATGTCAATTTATGATGATCCAACTCTAGATTCCATCTAATTCTTTAAGTCTTCTGGTAATGATCCAACTCTAGATTTGTATGTTGAATTTATAACTCGAATTAATGTTTTCAATCCTGGGATGTTTAACTGAAATTATTTGTATTCATCTTTGACACGTATGAGGTTCTAATTAAAGTGGCATTGTAGTGAACTTGCAAATTAGTTAGGATAAGTAGCAAAGTTTATGTTTGACCACACTATCCAAAGAGCTTCCGAGCTCAGAAGTGGCTCTTTGGGAATGGTCATAAAAAATTTATTGCAAAACAGCGCTAAACTTTTACATTACACTGCTTATTTTCATCTTCCTGTTTGGTGCCTTCTGCCGCTTGGTCATCTTTCCTTGGTTTTTGACCCATATGACCTCATCGTGGTCTATGCAACCCAAGAAGTCATGTAAACTAGCATCATCCTTTCGAGGAGAAAATCATCTTCAATCGATCCAATCACAGTTTTGTACCAAAACCAATCAAATCTTCTTGTTCATATTCCTCCACAAAAGACCTTTTACCCTCAACCACAATCTCCCACCGGGAATTGATAGGATATTTTACATAGAAAACTTTTTGAGCTTTTTCGACCAATATGAATGAATCTTCTCTCCAACCCAAGCGACTCCAATCCACCAGCGTGAAACCCAAATCTTCCATTCTTTGTCCTTTTTTAATATCAACCAATTCACATTTAAAAACCAGGACTCTCATTTTAACGTAATCGAGCTCTCAAATTTTGGTAATGGTAGCACAATAGCACGTATGGGCGTATCGCATGGTTGTCGGCCATACTGTGAACATGCAATGCTTTGGAAACAAGTGAAACTCCCCTATTATGAGAGAGTCATTTATCATCCATTAATTTTGTGGCAAACGTAAATCTGTTAATTTCATAACCCCCAAAAAGATAACAGTACCCAAGATCTTCGAGACAACCACTTGACTGTTTCTGAATGCCAGCCGGTCGACACGTGCAATTGTAGCCATGAATCAAAATCCTAGTATGTTTTTTAAGAACTTGTGCTTCGTTGAAAGTGGGATTCAACACTTGAATTTCATCCATGTGAATCTCAATGTATGGGATAACGTCCTCATGATTCTAAAGAACATACAAATGTGCAGTGCCCAAATCCTCATTACTCTGGCTAATTAGCTTACCATGTCAAACCCATACACCCTCTAACCGCCATTCATGCCTGGAACTAGGAACCCCCACAGATTCAACCTACTTAATATAATTGATACAAAATTCAATAACTTCATCAGCACAATACCGTTGCACAATACTTACATCAGGCATATACATGTTCTTCACAAAATGTTTGAAAATTTTCATGTACCGCTCAAAATAATACATCCACCTTATAAATACAGGATCAATAACTATAATCTCCTAAACCAAATGGACCATTATGTCGAAGAATGAAGGTGGGAAGTACATCTCCATTCGGCATAATACTTCAACAATTATAGCTTGAAATCAATCAAGCTTTGCAACACTAATGGTTTTGGAACATAAAGACTTGATGAACAAACCTAGGTTAGTAATACACAATTGTACATGGGATGACAATGACGACCAAATTGCAATGTCATTCAATTTCTGCATCAAGTTGTGGCAGTCATGTGATTTCAATCCAACCAACTCAAACTATGTTAGCGATACACAAGTGTTTATATTCAAAGAATAAGCTCAGGACACTTTCACACAACTCAGTGTCTCACGGTACGACTTCTTCTCCATCAGAGACATGGAATAACAAGCGGGGGGTGGGATAATAAGCATCTCCATCAGTAACAGGACCAAGATTTTCCCTAATACCCATGTTAACCAAATCAAGTCGAGACTTCAATCTATCGTTTTCTTTACCGGGGGTATTCAAAAATTTTCCAATCAAATAATTGCAAATATTTTTCTCTATGTGCATTACATCAAGACATTGTCGGACATCCAAATCCTTCCAATAAGGAAGTCGAAAGAAGATTGAGCATTTCTTCTAACTACCTTCAGTTTCTGACTTCCGCTTCCCCTTACCAAAATTGTTAGGCAATCCTCTTACTTTTTCAAAAACCTCAGTCCTGGTTAGTGGTACAGGTGCTCCTCGCAACTCCGTCTTGCCACTGAACCACTTCTTGGCAGAACGCCATGGATGCCCCTCGGGGAGAAAACGTCGATGTCCCTGGTAAACAGTTTTAGAACCATGCTTAAGTCGACAAAATGATGTTTCTTTCTCACAAAATGGACATGCATAGTGTCATTTCACAGAATATCCCGACAAATTTCCATATGCAAGAAAATCATTTATGGTGCAAAAAATAGGGCCTTCATCGTGAAAACATAGTCCACAATAGCATCGTAGGTACGGACTCCATTGTTAAAAACCATCAAAAAATAATCCACTAGGGGTGCAAGATATACATCAATGTCACTACCCGGTTGCTTCGGGCCCGAAATCATCTTGCACAAGAGAACGTATTTTCTTTTCATTATCAGTCAGGATGGAAGATTGTAGATCACAAACATTACGGGCCAAGAACTGTATGCACTGCGCATGTTGCCAAAAGATTCATTCCATCGGTAGACAGTCCTAACCTTAATTGTCAGGAATCCAATCCGAACTCCGAATATATGCTATCAAGCTTTTTCCATTGTTCTCCATCAGACGTATGCCTTATGACATCATCCGAAGGACGATCTTCAACTGTGGAATTATCGGAAGATACTATAAGACCTTAACGGGTGTCTTCTTCTTCGAAACGACCCCCACTTCTGCACACACATTAATTTCACCATGCTTCAACTTGTACCAAGACTCACCGCATACCTGGCATGTTTCAATTTTCTCATCCTCCTTCCCCCTATACATCATGCAATCATTCATATATGCATGGATTTTTTCAATTCTAAAACCATAGGACAAAGAAATCTTTTCGCGGCATGAGATTTGTCAGGCATACGATTATCTTCTTGAAGCAATTCTTGAACCAAATCTAGAGTTTCGGTCATCCCTTTTTCAGTCAAACCAAATTTGGCATTTAAATTCATCATTTTCAAGGTGTCGCTCAAAACTAAATGTTTTGACCCCACGTACAGTGAGCAATCCTTGTCATTAACGACTGTAGGACCTCGGGTTTACCATGGAATATTCTGGAAACATCCTCCACCATCTCATCAAATTCACCATCATAATCTAATTCAACCCTTTCTATAATTCCAACATTTCCGCCTCTGTCTGTCGGTATCTCGTGGTGCCATATCCAACAAGTGTAACCTGTTTGGATACCTCGAATTATAAGGTGTTCGCGCAACTTGTTCCTCCCTAAATATGCATCATTCCTGCAATCCTTACATGGTCACCGTGCACAGACAACACCATTTTTGGACGCATGTTCAAAAGCCATCACAATAAGTGAATCTACTAAACGAATATAATCGGGTGATATCCTGAGGTTGCTCTCGATGAGTCTGATTCTATCCATTAACTACATGAAAAAAATATATAAACCCATTCAATCATATATGCAACCTATTCAATTCTTATGAGAAAGATTTCAAATCAAAATTCAAAAAATTGCAAAACTACTTCAATATTAAAATCATTAGTTCAATTAGATAATAATATTTGTAAATGTAGAATATTCCTTAGCTTTTTACTTCCAAAGAGTGCCCTGAATATTTCAGCTTATTTCTCCAAGTGAAAATGAGATTGAACGGCTGCATTTATTGCTATTTTCCATGTGTTCTAAGCTCGGAACGTAAATCGGTCCTATGGAAACTAATAGCAGTGCTAGCCTGAAGTTGCTCCAAACTCATAATTTATTTTGTTGTTTCAGTTGCACCTCAACCCAGGAGTCCGGGACTCGAAACAACTATTGGATCCTTGTTCTGAGATCGGAACACATAGCATTCAAAGTCACTACGATAGAACCGCCTTTAATAATCACTCATTAAAGGCAGTTATTAAACAAACCGCCTTCTATCTACACCTTACAAAGACGGTTATAAACTAACCGCCTTTGAATAACCTAGAACCACCTTAAAAAATCTAGGGGTATGAACGGCGAAGGTTCTGAGCTCGGAACCCCTTACAGAAGGCGATTTTACAAAAATAACGTGGAACCGCCTTCTAATGCTACCTTTAATGGGGCATCCTCCACTAGTGGTAGTTTATCGTTTATATAAAATGTTTCTTTGGCCAAATTCATTATTTGTATGTACCTCCTTTATGTTCACAATGGTAGAAATGAGAACATTAGAAGTGTATAACATTTACTCGGAAGATATTTCCTTGAGATTCTTCCGCTTGCTTCCCAATTTCTTGATGTACATTGTCTTTTTTGTTTATTTTATCATATGGGGTAGCTTGGCTAAGAAATAGAATGTTGTGTGATGTGCATGCAAATGCACGTTTGTGTGTGCTCGTTGCTTCTCCTACTGAAGATGAGGTAACCCATGGTTTATGAAATCAACTTTTTTTTCTCTCACAAGACACATCATTTGGTCAGCCTGTATGATAAATCTTAGATAAAAGTGCTTTTTTAACCCCACCTAGTTGACATAAGTGTCAATATAACTTTTCAATATTTGAAAGTGCATATATAACCCTATCTAGTTAGTGAAAGTGCCAATATAATCCTCTTTAGCAACTTTTAGCCAAAATTTAATAAAATTACATGTTTGCCCTTCTGAAAAAAAATTTAAAATACAAAAAACAAGAAATGACGTTACTACCCTTAGACTCATTGTTGAACGGCCGTTAGAATAGGCGGCGGTCCGGCAGTGGTCCGGCTGCGGTCCTGCGAACTATGAGGGTAAAATTGTCCACATAATTGCAGAGTTAGCCCAAAGGGTATTTTGGTTAATTTACACAGAGTTAATGCCGAAAAACTGAGGTCAATGCCGGAAATGGGGTCTGAGGGTCATATTTGTGCTTTCATTAACTAGATAGGGTTATACTTGCACTAAAAATTATCATAGGATTATATTAGCACTTACTCAAGTAGATAGAGTTATATTGGCACTTACCCCTAAATTTTAATGTGTCATTTTGAAGGTATACATGAAAGCCAAGTGTGTGATGATTGCTTTTTGAAGGTATACATGAAAGACTAGTTTTTGATGATTTTTAGAGGTTTTTCACATAGTTTATGTTTAGATGAGAATTTAATTATGCATTCTTCATTATCACCCGATTTTTTCTTGTTCTACCACCGTTTTTTTCGTTTAAAAAAAATAATGCCTGAGTAGCCGATGAAACGATTTCACCAATTTTTTAAAAATCGATGTTAATTTAGTGCCTGGTTTAAAAAATTTGTTCATATGTTCCACATTAGCACCAATTCTATTTGGCACCAATCTTATAAAACCGATGCTAAAATTTTAAGGGGATTGATAAAAATTCCTTTCCTCTATAAGCTGCCACGCACAACTGCTTTCAGAGAAAGGGAACCTCTATAAGAGGCCGAGCACAGCTACTTTCAGAGGAAGGGAAAAGGGCTTAACATTAATAATTTAGCAGGCCATTAACTTAACAATCATAATAATAGTGAAAGAAATAATTCAAATTATATTAATTAACAAAAAATCATGCCCAAAGAATATGCTACAAGCTTATCGGGTTCCACTAAATCTACCTAAACTCAGCTACAAACTTATCGGGCTTGAGATCTCTCTCCGATGCAGCCATTTTTCTCCATCAACTATGAATATACCAACTCCAAGAAGGTCCTCCAGAACTATTGGTGGTATGATCCCTACAAAACATTGGACAGTAGTGCACGACATATAATCAACACTATTATCACAATGTAAGATTAATAGTCATAATCCAGAAGAAGTGGGAATCATTGAGCATCATGCAATGGGGTAGCACACACATACTCCAGTTAACACCGAGCGTTGCGCTGTGAGCTGAATAACAAATTTCAGGAATAATTGTCACTTATAATGAAAATTGAAAGTTTGTACGAAAATGAGATGAAATATTTAAGCAGACAAACTGCCGATCAACCCACATTATCCAACCCCAAACCTATATTTCTAGATTACCTATTTAGATGAACAATTTGGAGCCTATCACAATGAAGTATATCTCCTCTCTTTTTCGAGTGACTCAGCATCCTTCTCTCGATTGTAAATGATAAATGCCTCATCTTCAGCAGCAACATAAAGCAAAGCCTAATGTTTACCAAATTAGACAAATAAATCAGGATTAGGTGCTTACAAAATTTTAAGTTGTGACAATAAATGGTAACTAAACTCCACGTCAGACAATCGGCTGCTGAGTCAGAAGCAGGCAAGCAGATCAGAATATCACAACTTTTCCACTTCACAAACACAATACTTCGGAAGCAGGCTAACAGTTCGAAAAGTCAAGAAAAAATGCTTACAAAATTCATCACTTTAAGCAACAAGTCAAACAGAACATGGAATAAGTACCTTTGCACGGGAGATATCTTTGTCCTTTGACCGGAAAGATATCTCCACAGTTAACTTTTTCCTAGCAGCCTCAAGAACCTGGTTATTTAAATAACATCGACAGGCAGTCAAAATCTCCCTTGACTATAGACAAATCACTATCCCCGATCAATAACATAAATCCATGCACAACATCAACCTCAACATAGAAAAGGAACAAGAAGCAAAAGGAATTACAGACATATGTTCAAACAAATAGTACATCCATAATTGAAAACGAAAGATTCCAAACTCTAAAGAAAACAGATAATCATGAGGATCAATCCAACCTCCTTATAGAAATTAGCTCAAGATGAAATTTCAATAGCTTCCAAAGAAGAAGCCAGAGGTGAGACACTCGACCTACTCTTTTTGGAGGATGCTTTCGCATTTGTCACAGAAAGAAATTTGTCCCTCTTTACATTTACATTCCCAATCCAACAACTTCCACCACAACCATCAAAGTCACACCTGATGATCGCAAAGAACAGAAGGGCTATTGGGGATTGCCTAGTACAGCAGTATCACAAATGCTTCTCGAATGCATTATAATATCTAACATAAACAAAGCACAATATAGCATAGGTGGTCATTAACTTTTTTAGAAAATGCAAGGCTGATTCCGGCCTTTCTAGGGACAACTTTTCAGCAAAGTTATTGTATAGGAGCTTCACATACCATCTCATTCTTGCTGAAAATGGATGACGCCATTCACGCCTGAATTAGCGGTAAGCGCCGCAACAGCCTTAACTATTGTCTTATGTGATCTGTGGGTGAATCACAAGTCAAGTGACCATGAACTGCATAAAATTTTACACTAAATAAAGCATAGAAAGGAGTTATTTAATGGGATTTAGCATAGCAATCTCAAATGTAAAATATCAGCAACTATGGAAGTATGGTTTCTTTTGTGATCCAGGAAATCAATTTTATTCATGGTTGTGTATTTAAATTGAAACTGAGTCTGGACCAATCAAAACAACCCAACCATACACTCTTCTATCATTTGCACAAACTCCACATTTTGTTATATCTTATTGACAAATTCCCAGAAAACTCATAAAAGATACATGGAAAAGGAAAAGAACAACTGATTCTTAGGCATTTTGAAGCCTTAAAGGACTAACATGATATTTCCTGATTTGTTTCCAAGTAAATGACTCCAAAAGAATAAGTAGATACAATATTATTGTCAGGATATTAAAGGGAAACTCACAGAGAATGTTGATCCAACTTAGAGGCAG
Organism: Rubia yunnanensis; assembly: GCA_037428765.1. Taxonomy (NCBI): domain Eukaryota; kingdom Viridiplantae; phylum Streptophyta; class Magnoliopsida; order Gentianales; family Rubiaceae; genus Rubia; species Rubia yunnanensis. The sequence continues at coordinate 77,068,421 of CM075066.1, read as the reverse complement.
AGCAAAGCATAAACAGAGAAAGGAATAGTGTTAGCTTTAGTTGAGCAGGTCTTGAGCCATAAAAGGTTGTAGTAGAGTGACTAAAGGGTGACGAAGTTTCAACAGCCATTTCTTGTGGAGCATAGCCTTCAATTGCCTGCTAGAACCCCTCTTCATCTCCCCTTTCACTCTCTCCTTCTTGCTACTACTGCTATTTATAACCCCTTTCTGCCCCATTCTCTCCTATTGATTGATCAATCTTGTTAACTGATGCATTCTCTTGCACCAATTTATCCTCATGTAGCTAACACATCAAGAATGCATTAACACATCAATATAGAATTTAACTTACACAGAACGTCAAGCACCTAGAATGCATTAATACATGGAATCAAACATAAGCAGTAACTATATTAGTAGTGTAAGCAAGAATCCCCAGTTTAAATGGAGGCGAGGCTAGTTTTATGAACATCCAACAAGAATAGAGAAACCCAGAGTTCACGCAATTCCAACTAAAAGACAATACAATCAGTTCTTGTATTGAGTAAGGAATCAGACAGATTGATTGAGAGATGTTTTTCTAATGTATTCCAAATTGGGTGCACATATGTCATATAAAAGCATTATAATATGAGTGTTCCATTAAAATTCTTCAACACATTAAGCCTATCAGCTCCAGAGCAAAATAGCATGTGCGAGCTCCAATAAGTTATAAACGCAGCTAAACAAGTATAAAACTGAACCGAGCAAACACATCGGAGCGGAAACAACAAAAACACGGAAGTACGAGTATGAAGGGCATCTTAAATCAACCGGAAACCATCGCATTTCTAACACTAGAGTAGAGAATAAGCGGAGAATTTGATGAGTGTTTACCTGGATATATTTCCGGCGTGGCATATCCTTAACAGCACTGGACAACTCCTTCGTCATTTTCCCTTCAAATTCTCTCACAACCAAATACCTCGCGGCGGCGGTCAGGTGCCAAGCACTCAGATTTCTGAGCTCATACACCAACTCTGCACCGCTGAGCTCATATCCTTAACAGCACTTCCCAATCTCAAACCCTAGCCCCGACCTCTCCGGCGACTCATTCAGATCTCCGGAGTAGCTCTCTTGTTCCCGGCGTCACCCTCAATCTCCGGTAAAGTCTCAGATCTCCTCTCAGGCTGGCGGCGAGCTGGAGGGAAAGTGAGAGAGGGTTTGCGAGCGGCGGGATTGTGGGGTAGGGTTGCGAGCTGGAGGAAAAGTGAGGAAGAAGGATTAAGTGAGGTTTGACTAGTTTTATATATCTCTCTCTTAATTTTCCTATTAATGAGTTAAAGTCAACTTACTTACAAGTACTTACATGTAGAAAGTCTAATAAGGGTTAATCGTTAATTAGTTAAACTCAAATATTTTTATTTATATTTATATATACTAAGTAAGTAAGGTTTGACAGTTGATTAGTTAAAGTCAATTTAGTTATTAGTGTTTATATAAAAAGTCAAGTGAGAGTTGACCGCTGGTTAGTTGAAGTCAACATAGTTATTCGTATTTATATATAGAATGTCAAATTAGGTTTACCGTGATTAGTTAATGTCAACTTAGTTATTAGTGTGTATACATAGAAAGTCAAGTAAAAATTGACTATTGATTAGTTGAAGTCAACTTAGTTATTAGTGTTTATGTATAGAAAGTCAAGTAAGTGTTGACCGTTGATCAGTTAAAGTCAACTTAGTTATTAGTGTTTATATATAGAAAGTCAAGTAAAGGTTGACCGCTGATTAGTTAAAGTCAACTTAATTATTAGTATTTACATATAAAATGTCTAAGTAAGGTTTACCTTTGATTAGTTAAGGTCAACTTAGTTATTAGTGTGTATACATAGAAAGTCAAGTAAAAGTGATTGTTGATTAGTTGAAGTCAACTTAGTTATTAGTGTTAATGTATAGAAAGTCAAGTAAGTGTTGATCTTTGATTAGTTAAAGTCAACTTAGTTATTAGTGTTTACATATAGAAAGTCAAGTAAGGGTTGATCGTTCATTAGTTAACCGTTGAAACTCAAAGTAAGGTTTAACCGCTGATTAGTTAAAGTCAATTTAGTTATTAGTGTTTATGTATAGAAGTCAAGTAATGTTTGACCGTTGATTAATTAAAGTCTACTTAGTTATTACTGTTTGTGTATAGAAATTCAAGTAAAGGTTGAACCTAGATTAGTTTTTATTAAACATTTTGTTAGTATATATAAATGAAGTCAAATAATAGTTGATCGTTCATTAGTTAAAGTCAACTAAGTTATTATTGTTTACATATAGAAAGTCCAGTAAGGTTTACCGTTGATTAGTCAAACGCAACTTAGTTTTTAGTGTTTACATATAGTAAGTCAAATAAGGGTTGACCGTTAATTTAATAAAGTCAACTAGTTTATATGAAAGGTTTATTAGTGTTTATATATGAAAAGTCAAGTAATGACTGATTGTTGATTAGTTATAGTTAACTGAGTTATCAGTGTTTATATATATATATATATAAAGTCAAGTAACTGTTGGTCGTTGATTGGTTAAAGTCAAATTAGTTATTAGTGTTTGCATATAATAAGATAATTAAGGGGTGACCTTTTATTAGTCAAACTCAACTTTGTGATTAGTGTTTATATATAAAAAATCAAACAAGGGTTTCCCGTTGATTAGTTAAAGTCAACTTTGTTGTTATTATTTTTACATAGAAAGTCAAATATGGTTGAGCATTGATTAGTTAAAGTTAAACATTTTTATTAGTATTTATATATATACTAATTCAAATAAGGATTCACCGTGGCTAGTTAAAGTTAACTTAGTTATTAATGTTCATATATACAAAGTCAAGTAAGGGTTGACCGTTGATTTGTTAAAATCAACTTAGTTATTAGTGTTTATATATTGAAAATCAAGTAAGGTTTGACATTTGACTAGTTCAAGTCAACCTATTTATTAGTGTTTATATATCCAAAGTCAAGTAAAGTTTGAATATTGATTAGTTAAAGTCAATCTAGTTATTAGTGTTTATATATTGAAAGTCAAGTAAAGTTTGACCGTTGATCAGTTAAAGTCAACTTAGTTATTAGTGTTTATATATTGAAAATCAAGTAAGGTTTGACCGTCGATTTGTCAAAGTCAACTTAGTTATTAGTGTTTATATATAGAAAGTTAAGTAAGGTTTAACCGTTGATTAGTGAAAGTCAGTCTAGTTATTAGTGTTTATATATTGAAAGTCAACCTAGTTAATTAAGGGTTCAATGTTGATTAGTTAAAGTTAATCATTTTTATTCGCAGTTGTGTTTATGTAAAAAAAAGTTAATTAAAGGTTCAACGTAGATTAGTTATAGTCAAACATTTTATAAGCATATACAAATACAGTAAAATAAGAGTTAATCGTTGATTAGTTAAAAGCCAACTTAGTTTTTAGTGTTTATATATAGAAAGCCAACTAAAATTTCAACGTAGATTAGTTAGAGTCAAAAAATTTATTAGTATATACAAATTAAGTCAAACATGAGTTGATAGTTGATTAATTAAAGTCAACTTAATTATCAGTATTTACATATAGAAAGTCAAGTAAGGGTTTACCGTTGATTACTTAAAGTCAACTTAGTTTTTAGTGTTTAGATGTTGAAAGTCAAATATGGATTAACCGTTGACGAGTTAAAGTTGTATTTATATATACTAATCAATTAACGGTTGAACGTTAATTACTTAATGTCAAACATTTTTATTTGTACTCATATATATTAGGTCAATAAAGGTTGATCATTGATTAATTTAAGTCAACTTAGTTATTAGTTAAAGTCAACAAAAGAAGTGGACAATTTTAAAAATTAAGAAAAAAGAATTTAGCTTAGAGCGGTTGCGCGCAGCTGCTCTCAGCCCATGAAATTTCTGGCAACACTTTTTGAATTTTTTGGTGAATTTTTGGCTTGAAGATTGAACTTAAAAAAAAAGGCAAAATTTATGAAATTTTTGGTGGGAAGATTGAATTTTAAAAATTTTTAGCACCGGTTTTTTAAAATTGGTGCTATTTTTTTATAGCATCGGTTTTTAAAAAATCGGCATTAATTTAAAACCAATTTTTAAAATTTTAACACCAGTTTTAAAATAAAAAAAATTAACACTGATTTAAAAAAACCAGTGTTAAATTAACACCGATTTTAAAAATTAGTTTTAAAATAAAAAAAACCGGTGCTATTATATTTTGGGCACCGATTTTCTAAAAACGGTGCTAAAAACCGGTGCTAGTAGGGGGATCTATGTGATAGTGTATTTATGGTCTAAAAAGACATGGCCATTGCTTAAACTCACTGGTTTTCCTTCACCCTCTCATTTATCACTCAGAGCTCAACATTTTTAATTACTTATTTTTCATTAGTATCATGCGTGTGTATGTGCATGTGCGCATGACAAGCTTGTGTGTGCTTGCACGTGTTTTTTAGGTAGTCCAGTTAATATGATGTGAGTGATATTCACGATATCTTCTCCTAGTCAATTATATTTATGAGCCTTGGCCTAATATTTTGGTTTTCCTGTTTACCATTCTGTAATACTCTTCCTGATGCATGTATTTTCCTTATAATTTTATAGTTTGTTTAATCTTACACATGGTTTTATGTCCGTAGTCGGGGTGAACTGGGTTGTGCCTCATGGATGAAAATTATTCCCTACTTTCAGTGAGTGATACTTTTGAGTTGGTCCAAGTTTTTGTATTCTCACATTTGATTTAGTGAGTAAAATTCAGAGGTTTTTTTATATTACATGTTGTCTCTGCACCATTCGTGGTAAGTACATATGCTGATCAGGAAGTGGCCCACCTTAAATGCATCCAGGACCCCCCAGTTTATTCATGATGGCCGCAATGGCATTCCAATAACTTCTAACCTTCACCAAGGAAAGATATCTCTCCAACACTTTTATCAAAATTGTGCCACTACGTTGCATAAACTAGATTATAATAGTAGTCCATAACACTTGTTTTCCATTTTATTTAGGAATTCTGTTTATTATAGTTAATGAGAAAATTCTTCTCAATGGGATCATGTGCTTTGACTTAAAAGATATATTTATCTAATATCCCATGACAACATTGTTATTATGTTATTTTTTAGATGATTTGAACCACAATCTATTTTATTTTATATTCTATTCTATTCAATGTATAAATTATTAATATTTATTTTCTTTTAATGAGAATATTTAGCATGAAAGTGTACATTTCATATTAAACAGACTTATGTTTCCCAAATTCTGCAATAATTAACGAGAAACCTAAAAAAGTCACATATAGTCATAACTAGCAATTTTTTGAAAGATAATAGTTACCCACAAACATGATAGCGCATTGAAGATAAGGTAACCATGATTTTATGAAATCTTTCTTTCTCCACTTGAGATATGCCATTTGGTCAGACCCTTTTGGAGATCTACATGGCAACCAATGATGGGATGATTTTTTATTTATTTTTCAATACTGTAAACGTAGTTTGTCTTATAAACTAAAATTTTCATTGCACAAATTCAGTAGTTCTTTGCACATGTGGCTATTTATAGTGCTCAGTTGAGCAATGGCTGAAAATTTGGACTTCAGAAGTGTATATCATTTACTAAGAAGAAACTTCCTCAAAGTTTTTTCCTTTTCCAGCCAGTTTCTAGATTTATATTGTGTTGTTGGTTCAGTGTATCATTTGATCTTGGGTAGTATATATTAGAAACAAATTGTTGTGCATGTAACTGGGAACTCACATTTGTGTATGTTTGGTGTGTCACTGACTTGATAACACTTTGAAGATTATGTAACACATGTTTTATAAAATCTCACCATTTTCGAGTAAGACAAGTTTTTTTTATTAGACCGGTATGATAAAATTTTCAATGTGTCATTTTGAAAGTATGCATGAAAGTAATGCGGGTGATGATTTTTTACAGTATGTATGAAAGCAATGTGTAATAGTTTTTTTTAAGGTATACATGGAAGCCAAGTGTGATGAGTTCTGAAAATTGTTGCCATTATCTTAAATGCAGCTTTTGGACAGTAGTTGTAAATTAAAATGGCAACATTTAAAAGTGTATAACATATACTAGGAAGAAATTTCCTTGAGGTTCTTCTGTTTCCTTCCCAGTTTCTTGTTGTGCATTGTCTTTTTGGTTTATTTTATCATATGGGGTAGTTTGGTAAAGAAACAGAATGTTGTACGATGTGCATGCATATGCACGTTCGTACGTGCTCGCTGCTTCACTTTTTGAAGATGAGGTAATCCATGGTTTAGGAAACTAGCTTTTTTTTTCTCACAAGACACATAATTCGTCAGAATCGTATGATAAATCTTAATATGTCATTTTGAAGGTATACATGAAAACCAAGTGTGTGATGATTGTTTTTTGAAGGTATACATGAAAGACAAGTGTTTGATGATTTTTGGAAGTTTTTCATATAGTTTCTGTTTAGATTAGATTACAAACTTTAATTTTTGTTTGTGGTCTAAATAAGACATGGTCATTTCTTAATCTCATTGGTTTTCTTTCACACTCTCATTTATTACTTAGAGCTCAAAAATTTTAATTTCTTATTTTTCATCAGTATCATGCGTGTGTATGTGCATGTGCGCATGGAAAGCGTGTGGGTGACTGCACGTGTTTTTTAGGTAGTTCAACTAATAGGATTTAAGTTATTTGCACAATATCTTCTCCTAGTCAATTATACTTATGAGCCTTGGCCTACTATTTTGGTTTTCCTATTTACCATTTTGTAATACTTTTTCCGATGCATGTATTTTGCTTATAATTCTATAGTTTGTTTAATCTTACATGTGGTTTTATGTTCGTAGTCAGGGTGAATTGGGTTGTGCCTCATGGATTAGAAGTATTCCCTACTTTCAGAGAGTGATACTTTCAGGTTGGTCCAAGTTTTTTTTATTCTCGCATTTTCTTTAGCGAGTAGAATTAAGAGGTTTTTTATATTACATATTGTCTCTGCACCCTTTAGCGTACATATGCTGATCAGGAAGTGGCATGCCTTAAATGCATCTAGGACCTTCAGATTGTTCATTATGGCCTCAATGACATTCCAATAACTTCTATCCTTCTCCAAGGCGAGATATCTCTCCAACACTTTTATCAAAATCGTGCCACTATGGTGCATAAACTAGATTATAATTGTAGTCTATAACACTTGTTTTCCATTTTGTGTAGGCATTCTATATTTTATAGTTGATTAGAACATTCTTCTCAGTTGGATCATGACATCATTGTTGTTATGCTACTTTTTTGCCTGATTTGATCCACAATCATTATATTTTATATTCTATTCTATTCAATGTATAAATTATTAATATTTATTTCATATTTTCTTTTAATGAGAGTATTGAGCATGAACGTGTACATTTCATATTAAACCGACTTATGTTTCCCAGATCCTGCAATAATTAACTAGAACACCTAAAAAACTCAAATATAGTCATTACCAACAAATTTTTGAAAGATAATAGTTACCCACAAACGTGATAGTGCATTGAAGATGAGGTAACCAGAATTTTATGAAATCTTACTTTTCTCCACTTAAGATGTTTTATTTGGTCAGACTCTTTTGGAGATCTACATGACAACCAATGTTGAGATGATTTTTTTATTTATTTTTCAATACCGTAAACGTAGTTTGTCTTATATACTAAATTTTTCATTGCAAAAATTCAGTAGTTCTTTACACCTCAGGCTATTTATAGTGCTCAATTGCGCAATGGCTGAAAACTTGGACTACAGAACTGTATATCATTTACTAAGAAGAAACTTCCTTATATTTTTTCCCTTTTCCTGCTAGTTTCTAGATTTATATTGCGTTCTAGTTCAGTGTATCATTTAGTCTTGGGTAGTATAGATTAGAAATGGATTGTTGTGCATGTAAGTGCACAAGCACATTTGTGTATGTTTGGTGTGTCACTGACTTGATAAAACTTTGAAGATGATGTAGCACATGTTTTATAAAATTTCACCCTTTTCACATAAGACAAGTCTTTTTATTAGACCCGTATGATATCATTTTTAATGTGAAAGTATGCATGAAAGTCATGCTTGTGATGATTTTTTAAAGTATGTATGAAAATAAAGTTTGATGGTTTTTTTTAAAAGATATGCATGGTAGCCAAGTGTGATGAATTCTGAAAATTGTTGCCCCTATCTTAAATGCAGCTTTTGGACTGTAGTTATAAATTTAAAAGCAACATCTAAAAGTGAATAACATATACTTGGAAGAAATTTCCTTGAGATTTTTCTGTTTCCTTCCCAGTTTCTTGATGTACATTGTCTTTTTGGTTTATTTTATCATATGGGGTAGATTGGTTAAGAAACGGAATGTTGTGCGATGTGCATGCATATGCACGTTCGTGTGTGCTCGGTGCTTCACTTTTTGAAGATGAGGTAACCCATGGTTAACGAAATCAATTTTTTTTCTCACAAGACACATCATTGGTCAGAACCGTATGATAAATCTTTATGTGTCATTTTGAAGGTATGCATGAAAGCCAAGTGTGTGATGGTTGTTTTTTGAAGGTATGCATGAAAGCCAAGTGTGTGATGGTTGTTTTTTGAAGGTATACATGAAAGACAAGTGTTTGATGAATTTTGGAAGTTTTTCATATAGTTTCTATTGGGATGAGAATTTAATAACCTCAATTTTTATTTGTGTTCTAAATATGCTATGGTCATTTCTTAATCTCATTGGTTTTCTTTGACATTCTCATTTATCACTTAGAGCTCCACATTTTTAATTTCTTATTTTTCATCAGTATCGTGTGTGTATGTGCATGTGCACATGGCAAGCATGTGTGTGCATGCACATGTTTTTTAGGTAGTTCAATTAATATGATTTGAGTGATTTTCACAATATCTTCTCCTAATCAATTATATTTATGAGCCTTGGCCTAATATTTTTGGTTTTCTACATATCATTTGTTATACTCTTCCCAATGCATGTATTTTCCTTATAGATTTATAATTTGTTTGATCTTATAGGTGGTTTTATGTCCGTAGTCAAGGCGAATTTCGTTGTGCCTTGTGGATAAGAAGTATTCTCTACATTTAATGAGTGATACTTTTGGGTTGGTCCAAGTTTTTGTATTCTCGCATTTGATTTGGTTTGGTCATCATGGCCTTAGTGGCATTCCAACAACTTTTAACCTTTTCCAAGGAGATATATCTCTCTAACACTTTTATCAAAATCGTGCAACTATGGTGCATAAACTAGAATATAATTGTAGTCCACAACACTTTTTTTCCATTTTATGTAGGCATTATGTATTTTATAGTTGAAGAGAACATTCTTTTCACTTGGATCATGTGCTTTACCTCACAAGGTAAATTTATCTAATATACCATGACATAATTGTTGTTATGCTACTTTTTACATTATTTAAACCACAATCTATTTTATATGATATTCTATTCTATTCAATGTATCAATTTATTAATATTTATTATATTCTTTATTTTAATGGGAGTATTGAGCATGAAAGTGTACATTTCATATAAAACCGGCTTATGTTTCCCAGATTCTGCAATTATTAGTGAGAACACCTAAAGAACTCACATATAGTCATTACAAACAATTGAAAGAGAATAGTTACCTACAAACATTATAGCGCATTGAAGATGAGGTAATCTAGATTTTCTGAAATCTTGCCTTTCTCTGCTTAAGATATGTTATTTGCTCAGACTCTTTTAGAGATCTACATGACAACCAATGATGAGATGTTATTTTTATTTAATTTTCAATACTGTAAACATAGTTTGTATTATATACTAAAGTTTTCATTGCATGAATTCAGTAGTTCTTTTCACCTCTAGACGTTTATAGTTCTTAGTTGTGTAATGGCTGAAAATTTGAACTTTAGAAGTGTATATCATTTTCTAATAAGAAACTACCTCAAAGTTTTTTGCCTTTCCTGCCCAGTTTCTAGATTTGTAGTACATTGCTAGTTCAGTGTATCATTTGGTCTTGGGTATTATCGATTAGAAACTGATAGTTTTGCACGTACGTCCACATGCACATTTGTGTATGTTTTATGTGTCACTGATTTGATAACACTTTGAAGATGATGTAACACGTATTTTTATAAAATCTTACCCTTTTCACACAAGACAAGTTTTTTTATCAAACCCGTATGATAAAATTTCCAATGTGTCATTTTGAAAGTATGCATAAAAGTCAAGCATGTGATAATTTTTTACGATATGTATGAAAGAAAAGTGTGATGATTTTTTTTGTAGGTATGCATGGAATCCAAGTGTGATGAATTCTGAAAATTGTTGCCAATATGTTAAATGAAGCTTTTGGTCTGTAGTTATAAATTAAATAGGAAACATTTAGAAGTGTATAACATTTACTCGGAATATATTTCCTTGAGGTTCTTCTGTTTCCTTCCCAGTTTCTTGATGTAAGTTGACTTTTTTTTTAATTTTATCATATGGGGTAGCCTGGTTAAGAAATAGAATGTTGTGCGATGTGCAATCATATACAAGTTCGTGCGTGCTCGATGCTTCACTTTTTAAAGATGAGGTAACCTATGGTTTATGAAATAAAGTTTTGGGTAATATGCAGACATAACCATATATGTTGAGGAAAGTGCAAATATAACCCTCAATTATTTTTAGTGCATATATAACCCTGACTGTTGAATGAAAGTGCCGGCGTTGACCATCATAATCTGGCCATTGACCTACTTGCAGTGGCTAAAATACCTTATAACTGAACCCTTGATCTGGAAGGACAATTTTTCCCTTATTAACACAGGGCCCATAAAAAACCATATGAAAACTTCCTTTATTTTTTTAAAAAGTGCTAGTTCGTTCTCCCGTTAGTGCAGATAAGCCCATGTGCGTGCACCACCACCCCACACTCGCTTGGCTCCACCTCCACCGCCAGGCCACCACCACCACTCGCCAAGCCGCCACCACCACCACCTGCCGGGCTCCACCATCACCACCCGCCAGACCACCACCACCACCCGCCCCTCTGTCATATGTTAGTTGATAGAAAAAATATCAAGTTACAGATAAGAAAAGGCAAAACAAATCAATTCTTTCACAAAAACAAAGAACCACATTACTCACAACTCAAAAATGGCAAACCCCAGCTTCTAAATTTGTCCTGGATTCAATTTTTCCCGAGCCAAATCACTGAGCAAGAAAAGCCCACAAATTTAATCAGCTCAAAACTCCTAAAAACCTCAACAACAACGAAAAAACTGCAAATGTCAAAGAATAAAAATGAACCCACTTTGAAACAGAGTATTTCCATTTCAATCATTCCATTTACACAACAAATTAAACATTGGGGAGAGATTTGTGGGTGGATGAAGAACCAACGCCAGATTTGAATTGGAGATTGACGACCTTAGCGCATGCCGACTCGAATCCGCATTACTGGGCTCTTCCAATACCGCGGTGACCTCTCCATTGGTGCACCTACGTGCGGAGCATCCAGAACATGGCGAGGATCTGCGTGCAGAGGATCTGAGAAGATGAAAATGAAGAAAAATGGAATAGAAAATGAATAAGGGTGACACAAAAGGGGTATTAATGCCAATGGGGATAATACCGCCATTTGATAAATGATGGTTTTTTCAATTTTTTTATAAACGTCATGGAAAATTGGTCATTTCAGTGTTTTCCAGCCTCAAACCGGCTAAAAAGGTTATATTTGTACATAACCTGAATAGATAGGGTTATATTTGCACTTTTGAATAGCGCGGGGTTATATCTGCAATTTCTTCAATTATATAGGGTTATATTTTCACTTTTCTCTAAAATTTTTGTTTCTCACAAGACACGTCATTCAGTTAGAACTGTATAATAAATATAAATGTGTCATTTTAAAGGTATACATGAAAGCCATGTGTGTGATGATTGTTTTTAAAGGTATACATGAAAGACAAGTGTGTGATGATTTTTGGAGGTTTTTCATATAGTTATCCTTTGGATGAGAATATGATTTTACAAACTTCACTTTTTGTTTGTGGTCTAAATAAGATATGGTCATTGCTTAACCTCGTTGGTTTTCCTTCACCCTCTCACTTATAACTAAGGGCACAACACTTTTAATTTCTTAATTTTCATCAGTATCGTGTGTGTATGTGCATGTGCGCATGGCGAGTGTATGTGTGTCTGCACGTGTTTTTTAGGTGGTTCAATTGATATGATTTGAGTGATTTTCACAATATCTTCTCCCAATCAATTATATTTATGAGCCTTGGCCTAATATTTTTTTTGCTACATACCATTTGTTAAACTCTTCCCAGCACATGTATTTTCCTTATAATTTTATAGTTTGTTTGATCTTACACGTTGTTTTATGTCCGTAATCGGGGTGAATTGTGTTGTGCCTCATGGATAAGAAGTATTCCCTACATTCAATGAGTGATACTTTTATGTTGGTCCAAGTTTTTGTATTCTCACATTTAATTTAGCGAGTAGACTCTAGAGGTTTTTTTTATATCACATGTTGTCTTTCCACCCTGTAGTGGTAAGTACATATGCTGATTAGGAAGTGGCATGCCTTTAATGCATCAAGGACCTTCAGTTTGTTCATTATAGCTGCAGTGGCATTCCAATAACTTCTAACCTTCTCCAAGGCGAGATATCTCACCAACACTTTTATCAAAATCGTTCTACTATGGTGCATAAACTAGAATATAATTGTAGTTTTTTTTTTTTAATTTTAAGCCATCCGTGGATGGGGGGAATAAATTAGGCTCCCCAAACCATAAGAGTGTTTGCCATAATTGGCGCGATATGAAGATTAAACATTACAAAAAGTCATCTATAAGATGATCCAAGAGCCCAAAAAAAAACTCTTGAAGCAATTAGACTCTTGCTACCAAAACCGGAGAATACACCTATTCTAAGCTAATATGAAAGATTAGTATCAACCATATTCTAAAAAGGGGAATTCCCCTAGTTCCTGTAGACCAGTATATCACGAACAGGTCGGGGAGTCGGGAATCGAAACCCCAGTTTGTCAATGATAATCAGTCAGGAAGGAAAAGAAGGAGTAATCCGTGAGTGGGACAGAAAGAAAGAGATTTCGGTGGGGGAGGTGAAGCAGTAGGCCGGTCTTTAGAAATCCAGTTGTTGATGCGCATCCACAGCAAAAACTGAAAGTATTATCTTCGCCTGGTAACGACTTCAAACCTGTAGTTGGGAGAAAAACAAAAACAGCAGTATCTTTTCTAAAGGAATTGGAAGAAAGTGATATGAGTGAGTATGTAGAAATTTCATGGCAAAGATAGAAAGCAGCTGGAAGAGAGAGCTAAGGGTATAACCAATGTATAAATCTAATTACTCTCCTAGAAGAGAACTAATTCTGACTGCAGGGAATTTTTTTTTGTCCAAGTGAATGAGACCCCTGAGAAAATCAGGAGCATTTTCTATATATAGATCTCCCTGAAAGTTCATGTCCAAAGCATACTTCGCCAAATAATCAGCTGAAGTGTTAGCTTCCCGGGGAGTGTGTTGGATCGGATGAACTAAATGTTTAGCAAAAAGATTGCAGCAAATAGAGAAGACTCTCCACAGGCATGTCATAGGATTCTGAATTCCCTTAACTGCCAGTAAATAGTCAGACTCAATAACACAACAGTTTAGTTCCAATTCAGAGTATAAATCATATCCACATTGAATGGAAAATAGTTCTGCATGTAATGAGGAAGGAGAATGAAAGATGTGAACTCTCATTTTAATCACATCCCCCTTCCAATCCCTTACTATGACTGCGGAAGAAGGTTGACCACTAGGTTGCCATGTAGCATCTGTGTTTATCTTGTAACCTATTAGTGGTTTACACCAGTTAATCACAGTGATCCGCTTTTTCTGTTTTGGAAAGATTTTGGGGATGATTCTATGTTGAACCAGATGCTTATGTTTATCTATATTACCTTTCAAATTGTGAGCTGAAAAGATAAGGTAAATCAATTATTTAACCTCCTGGAAACATGCATCCTCTGAAAAAGATATATTTTCAAAAATGATTTTGTTTCTGATGATCCACAGAATCCATGTAGTGCTTAAAAGTGCAGCAGTAATCAAATTTGATTGGATCTTAGAATCAGGCTTAAATGAGAGGTAGAAGTCTACTCTACTCTTCAGAATACCAAAACTTGCGTGTGGGAAGTGTATGAGCCTATTCACTCTATACCATATTGCCACAGATAAAGGACAGGAATTAAAAAAGTGATCCAAAGAGTCCGAGTGATTTTTGCAAAGAGGGCATATGGATGCTATTGAAAAGCCTATCTTGCACAGAATATTGTCAAAAGGAAGGATGCTATTTAATGCTCTCCACATTAGGACTGACATTTTTTTTGGGATAAAAGGAGACCATACCTTGATTCTGATGGTAACCTTTTTTGTCTAAAACATTGGTATGCAGAACTGATAGTGAAATTACCTGTGGATGAAGGAATCCAGATTAGCCTATCAGCATGGGAGTAGACCAGTTGTACATCCTGCAAAAAATTAAAAGTGTTGGTAGCCAAATGAGGCTCTAGGATTGGAAGGAGAGAAGCTCTATTAGATATGAAAGATCTTAGGGAAATATCCTCAAAAGGAATATCCAGCTCCTGGGGCCATTCATAGCACAAAGCACCTTCACCATTCCAATTAGCATTCCAAAAAGAACATTCTCCAATACCAAAAATGACTCTAGTAAAGGAATTGGCCTTGGGTGTAATCTTACAGATTCTATTCCAGACATGGGATTTCTTGTAAGTAACAGGGAGTGACCATAAATGAGCAGACCACTGAGTGTTATTTATTTGCAGTTTCCACCATAATTTGTAGGAAAAGGAGTCAACTATAGCATTAAGATCTCTAAAACCAACTCCATTTTCATCTACGGGTGGGCTCATATTTTTCCAGGATCTCCATTTTTTCCTAAATATGTTATCACAGTCCCCCAAAAAAGACTTGAAGCCAGTTTTTCCATTTTTTTAAAAACTATCTTCGGGGGACTTAAAACTGCAAACATATGAGTGGGGATTGAAAGAAAACTGTGGTTTATCAAGATGATTTTGCCTGCAGAACTTAGCCATCTGTTCTTCCAATTGTTAATGCACTTTTCCATTCTTTCCAAAATAGGGTAATAATGAATCTGTTTATTTCGACCTGGAAAAATAGGAATACCTAGGTACTTGAAGGGAAAGGAGCCTTTCACCATACCTAAGATTCTACCAACAGATTGAGCAGTAGCAGCACTTGTCTTTAAAGCAACAAAAAAATTCAGATTTAGCAAAGTTAACTTTTTGACCTGATGTTTGCTCATAAGCTTTCAAAAAATTTTTAAATCTTTTCAGATTGATTGGCTTTGTGTTCAGAAAGACAGCTGTGTCATCAGCATACATCAGGTGTGATACAGCTGGACATGATCTTGGTAGTGAAAAATATTGCAGGTATCCAACACTGAAAAGTTTTTTTAAGCCTTTAGAAAAAGCTTCAGACAAAATATTATACAGAAAAGGAGAAAGTGGATCTCCCTGTTTAATACCCCTAGAGGAAGCAAAAAAACCTACAGTTATACCATTTATTAAAACTGAAAAATGAGCTGCAGCAATATTATGCATGATACGATGCACAAATTTACCATGAAAACCAAATTGGAGTAATATTGAATTCAGAAAAGACCATGAGACCCTATCAAAGGCCTTTTGCATGTCTAATTTAATTATGAGATTAGAAACCTGTGATTTCCTAGACAGAATTTTGGTCATTTCTTGCATCTGTATGACATTATCAGATATATCCCTTCCTTTTATGAAGGCACTCTGTTCTGGTGATATTAGTAATGTCATGAGGGGTCTAATCCTTTCCATTAACATTTTGGAAAAAACTTTATTAACAAAATTGGATAGACTAATGGGCCTGAAGTCAGAGAAGGTAATTGGTATTTGTTTTTTGGGTATTAAGGTCAGCCAGGTGCTAGAGATAGCCTTAGGGATATTACCATTAGTTAAGAAGTCATTTGCTGCATCAAGAAGATCAACTTTAATTGTGTCCCAAAAAGAAATGTAAAAAGCACCAGAATATCCATCCGGGCCAGGGGCACTGGATTTATTAAGATCAAATGCTGCAAATTTAAGTTCATGAATATTAAAAGGTGTCAGTAAGTTGAGATTATGTTGATCCGTGATAACTCTGGGGATTTCTTTTAAAAAGTGCTGTAGGTAAGTTCCCATTTCGTGAGGAGTCTCTTCATTAAGTAATTCCTTATAAAATCTCACTCCTTCTTCTTTAATAAGATGTGGATCTGTTATCCAATTCCCCCTACCATCCTTAATTTTACTAATTCTTGATTTAAATCTATTTTCCCTAATGGAGTGGTGAAAGTAGCTAGTGTTTGCGTCTCCATGTTTTAACCAATTTAATCTAGCCTTTTGGTGTAAGTAAATATTTTTTCCCTTTTGGGCTCTAATCAGTATTTCTTGTGCCTTAAGTAAATCAGCCAGAACAGAGTCATCCTGTGTTTGCTGGAATGAGATTTCCAGATCATTTACAGTGTTTTCAGATTGCACCAAATTATTGTTAACATTACCAAAATGAGATTTGTTCCACTGTTTAATTTCCATCTTTAGCCTCTTTAACTTAAAAAATGGAGAGACTAGATTCCAGTTAGAGATTACTAGGGCCTTAAATTCCTCTCTATTTGACCACATTTCTTGATACCTAAAAGGCCTAGGATCTTGTTCTTCAGCTGATTGAACTGATAATAATAGGGGGGAATGGTCAGATGTCATTCTGTTTAAAACCTGAATGGAACTATTAGGAAAGAGTTCTAACCAGTCTAAGGTGGCAATGCCCCTATCTAATCTCTGAAAGGTTAAGTCTTTACATTTGTCTCTGAATCTATTATTGCTCCAAGTGAAGGAATTCCCTACAGTAGGAATTTCATGAAGATCCATATTGTTTATAAAACCATTGAACTGTTTCATGCTCTTTTTAGGAGTGGATTTCCTACCTTTATACTCAGATACAGATGACACTGTGTTAAAATCACCAATAAAAATGGAGGGAGCATGTGATGGGGTCTGTAAATCATTCCATAATGCCTCCCTAGTTTGTCCATTTACACTAGCATAAATGAAGAAACAGTTCCAGCTAACAGAGGTGGCAATATCAGAAATTTTAACTTGTAAAAATTGATCAGATTCCCGTATATTAGTTATACTGAAATTATGATTCCATAAAATCCAGATCTTAGCATTCTGAGCAGGAAGGGCATCTTTAAAACCTAGGACATGCATCAGGGTTATCAAATTTTGTTTATCATGCCAAGGTTCTATTAAGCATAATAAGTCTATGTTGTGTTTGGATTTTAAAGCCTTTAATCTATCTATTGAAGTTCCATAACCTCGCACATTCCAGACTAATATGTTTCCTACTATGGAGTATTTAATCATTTTAAAACAGTGGGGTAGCTTTTTGAGATGATCTTAGGTTTCTAATTGTTGTGGCAGGGTTTTTACTTTTGTTACCTGATTTGACCATGTTTTTTTCAATATTATTCATGTTATCCAGGTTAGATATCTCATCAGCGTTACAAGACTTTACCTGAGGAAAAGATTCTACATTTGCATTCAAATCTGATATTTCACTGACCTGAACACAAACCTGATCTCTGGATTGATCATCATTACTGACCGCACTGCAGTTGACTGAAAGCTTTGTATCTGGGAGTATTTCCAGCTTGGTGAAACCAGGTTGTGTGTTCTGAGGAACAGGCTCCCTTACTATAGATGGAGTTAAAATCTCCTCAGAAGTTGTATGCACATTAGCTTCCTGCGATTCCAGAGATTCGTGGAAGATCTCAACAACTTCATCTACCTGATCATCCTGTAGGTCATCCAAAGATTGAAAGGCATTTGATATTGTAATCATGTTCTTTTTTGTTAAGTCTTCCCTGATAGGATTTAGGTCAATTTGTTGACTCTTTTTTCTCCAGAAACTTGTGGTAATTGGTTTGGATATGTCATCCAGAGAGTAGAAAGGAACATTTCTCATCTTATGATTCACAGTAGAAATGTTAAAGTTTTTATCTTGTTTAGAACCTGGAGTCTTCCTTTGATTTTGGAAATCCTTTTCTTTTTGTGAAACAGATAGAGTTGAGGATCCCTCTACATGAAGTGTATCTTTTGGGAGGGGTTCTATGGCTTCCTGGGTGTGAACATGTACTGGCTTTTGTACACTAGCTTCAGGTTTACTTATTATCTTTTTCCTCAACTCTGGATGTAAAAAGTTACAATTGGTGTGGCTGTGTCCAATTATCTTGCAATGCGTGCAATAAGTTGGCAAATCTTCATATTCAATTGGATACTCTGCAACCTTATTTCCGATTCCTACCACAATAGAAGATGGAATCTGGGATAGAAGGTCAACCTCTACACAAACCTTAATGGCAGAGGGTCTGGTTAAAGCACTGGTGGCTGCATCCATCTTAAGGTATATACCTATTTGGCTACTAATTCCTATTATTGCAGAAATATTATAGAAATGAATAGGCAATTTATGTACTGTTACCCAGGCAGGAACAATGGAGGATTTCACAGTTGGTGAGAAATCTGGAGACCACTTTTGGACCTTCATTGATGCTCCTTGAATCATCCATTGGCCTTTCATCCAGCACCGTTGATAGTCCTCGCTTTCCTGAAAATGGATAAGAACATGGCGATAGTCAATAGAGCCAAGTTGGAATTTGGATTTGAATCCAATTGATTTAAAAGCACAGAGTAAGGTTTCCATTGGAGGTTTTCCACGGCTAAATTTTCCAACAAGAGCATTCTAATAATGTGATGCTAGAATCTCTCCTTCCTCGGGGGGAAGAATGTAGGCGATCTTGCCCTTAAATTCCGTAATAGGGTGGAGATTTGGTGTATCAGGAAGAGAGGAGAAAAGCGGGGGAGGTTTGGAGTTGAGAGCTTGCAGGAAGCTTTTGTTAGCAGGGATCTCAGGCGAGGGATTTGGCGTAGGATCCACCATGGATGGCGGCCAGAGTGATGGAGATGACCGTTATCAGAGAAGAAGAGAGAGGATGAGCAGAAAATTTTCTCAGTGTGTGTTTCACACTTTCAATCGCACATAGGAACAGTTTCAGGAATCAACCCTAATGCATTTAGGTTGTATAAGGTACTCGCACGATAATTGTAGTCCACAACACTTGATTTCCATTTTATGTAGGCAAATGGTATTTTATAGTTCATGAGACCATTCTTTTCACTTGGATCATGTGCTTTAACCGACATGGTAAGTTTATCTAATATCCCATTACATCATTGTAGTTAAGCTACTTTTTACATGATTTATACCTCAATATACTTTATATGATATTCAATTCTATTCAATGTATCAATTATTAATATTTATTACATACTTTCTTTTAATGAGAGTATTGAGCATGAAAGTGTACATTTCATATAAAATCGGCTTATGTTTCCTAGATTTTACGATTACTATCGAGAACACCTAAAGAACTCACATATAGTCGTTACAAACAATGTTTTGAAAGATAATGGTTACCTACAAACGTGATAGCACATTGAAGATGAGGTAACCCAGATTTTATGAAATCTTACCTTTCTCCGCCTAAGATATGTCATTTGGTCAGACTCTTTTGGAGATCTACATGACAACAATTGATGGGATTTTTTTCAATACTAAATGATAGAATTTTTTTGTTTTTTTCAATACTAACAACGTAGTTTTATTTATATACTAAATTTTTCTTTGCACAAATTAAGTTGTTCTTTGTACCTCTGTTTGTTTATAGTCCTTGGTTGTGTAATGGCTGGAAATTTGGATTTTAGAAGTGTATATAATTTTATAAGAAGAAACTTCCTCAAAGTTTTTTTCCTTTTCCTGCCCAGTTTCTAGATTTGTATTGGGTTTCTAGTTCAGTGTATTATTTGGTCTTTGGTAGTATCAATTAGAAACTGATTGTTTTGCACATACGTGCATATACACATTTGTGCATATTTTTATGTGTCACTGATTTGATAACACTTTGAAGATGATGTTGATTGAGGTTGAGCCCAAGAAGGCCATTGGGCTGAAGATGTTGCGGCCCAATTAGGGTATTATTTAATACCCTAATATAATTACCACATTTGTGGGTAATTAAGGGCGATAATTTAGGAGGACGTTATTTAGGACCAGGAGTATAAATACAAGGTACACATTTATTTATCATTCATTTTGTCTTAGTCATATTAGATGCTTGGACTAACTTAGGCATCAAAGTGCTGACCCCCGGAACCCCCAGGTTCAATTTTATTGCAGGTTAGTTCAAGAAGAGGTCAAGCCCACGAGCTGGTCGGTTGTTCGAGATGCATCAAGTAGGGACGACTAAGCCAGATCAGGGGTTTTGAGGGTGTATGTCCACGGTTATTCAAAGAAGTGAAAGGTTAAGGTTGATAGGTACGGGGGCTGAGTCTCTGCAATTAAGAAAGAGAATTTAGGGGGTAGGAAACGACTCCCGTGTCGAGGATATAGGCATGGCTAACCTTCAAACGTCAGGAATAGAGTCATGTGCAGAGCCTGTTACGGTAGTAGACCACGAAGGGGGAAAACTTAAGTAGTATTCATCCCAAATACCCTGGCACCAATCCAGAGTTGATGAGTTGAGGCCCTCGAGGAGATTAAAAATGGTGGAAGAGCAAGAACAGAGAAACCCTGATTCCTTGCTCAAGGGGGTAGCCGATCCTAGGGACGAAAGGTTTACGGATGTTTTGGGAGATTCATATATGGAAGCCTATGGCGGGCAAAAAATCAGAACGCGGGGAGGGAGACCCCGAACTAAGGTGTAGAATGGGTAGCTCAGATCTTGACTACGGCCGGCTATCGAGTTACCCCCCCTCCGAGGGATGACAGGGTCACGCACATAGTACTTCTATCGTCACCTGTAGGAATAACTATGGGGTGGGCCTCACAACCTACAATAGCCTATCCTTATCATGCATATGTTGGAGATCTATTGCAAGCTAGGCCACATCCTTCTATTCCTGGGGTACTCACAGGGCCCAGTATATTCGTTACCTCCGCTAGCCCCATCCACTCCTACCCTCGACCTGGCCAGTCCAGGAGCGGCATATGGAATGATGGCTTCTTCTGCCATGCAAGGATATAGAAGTATGAGAATGCAAGGAACGATGATTATTCAGGTACAATCTCTATGGCCAACTGCCACCACCAGCCTTGGATGAACCCTGGATATGGGGCAACTCAACCTCCTTATCTGCCACAACTGGGGGGTCACGACAGGGGGCAGAACCTGATGGGGGGGCAACAGGAACCACCCTCGGATGCAAGTGAGTCATTAAAGAGGGAATTGGATAGGTTGATCGGACCCTTGGGCTAGGCTGCAGGGTCTCCTTTCAGCTCGGTGATCACAGGGGTTTGATGTCCAATAGAAGTGAAGCCTTTAGAAGGACTTCCCACATACAGTGGTGAGACTGGCCCTCGAGAATTCATCCAGACATTCCTGGGCCTGATGAGTTCGAGGGATTTTGATGAGAAATTGACATGCAAGCTGGTAGGAAGCTACCTACCGGGAAAAACACAAGAGTGATTCAATGAGTTGCCAAGAGGCTTACTCCAATCGTACCGAGACTTCAGCAGAGCATTGTTGAGCCAGTATACAAAGAAGAAGAAGTTCACCAAAACTCTGTTAGAACTCTACCAGACAAAGCAAAAAATAGGGGAAAGCATAGACTCCTTCTATCATCGGTATGTGGACAAGATCTTGGGAGTGATAGAAACAATGGAGAACGAGGTAATTCAAGGTACCTGCTGGGGATGCATGACTTGGAATTATACAAGAAGCTGAGTACTAACACCTTTAAGACCTTGCAAAAACTTCAGGAAGTTATAGAGCAGTACTCGAGGGCAGAGGAAGAAAATAGAAAGAAAACATATAGCCTTACGGAGAGGATGGGAAGAAATGTAGAACACAGAGGAAAAAGGCCGGTCAAACCCATAAGAACACCATTCGAGAGATACATTCTATTTCCACCCACACTTAGAAGGAGAACTCCAGTACATATCTTAAGTATACATAGAGGGTTGTTCCGAGCACCCCCACCCTTGCAGAGTTCGCACAACTCAGTAGTGGCCTAGAGGGCAACAAATTTGTATTGCAAAAATTTCCCAAAGACCTTGCAAAAACTTCAGGAAGTTGTAGAGCAGTACTCGAGGGTAGAGGAAGCAACTAGAAAGAAAATAGATAACCTTCCAGAGAGGATGGGAAGAAATGTAGAATATAGAGGAAAAAGGCCGGTTGAACCCATAAGAACACCTTTTGAGAGATACACTTCGTTGCCACCCACACTCAGAGGGAGAACTCCTACACAGATCTTGAGTATACATAGAGCGTTGTTCCGATCACCCCCACCCTTGCAGAGTTTGCACAACTCAATAGTGGCCCAGGCGGAAACAAATTGGCATTGCAATCATCACAGTGATTATGACCATGACACAAATGATTGCATGCAGTTGAGGATGGAGATCAATAGGTGTGAGCGGGAAGGACAATTTTGAGGGTAAGGATACAGGAACCAGACTGCCCCTTAAGGCCTCGAATGAACCAATGGCAGCCTCATAGAAGGAACAATCAAAACAATGGGGTTAGAGGAGATAGAAGACCTCGAGAATAGACGATTCGAGACAGGGGGCAGGAAGGAAGGCAGGATAAACCCTAGGAACAACCGGGGGGAATCAAGATAACCAAAACAGGGAAAACCCACTTATGCGAAGATTAATTAATGCCATCAATGGCATGATGGGAGAGAGATCTTTGAATGCTATGATAAGAGCAGGGCTCGAAGGGTCCCTGCAGAAGAGCCCAACCAGAAGAGGTTTAGATCGGATGAGACGGTCACTTTCTCGAAAGTGGATGGCGTGCAAGACCAAACACCTCATGTGGATCCAATGTTAATTTATACCATTATAGGAATGCCTTTGATAAGAAGAGTATTCATTGATGATGGAAGTAGGGTAGTAGTGATGTTTGATGAGTGCTTTGACCAATTGGATATAGGGCGCGACAACTTGAAAAAACCAGCTTCCCCTTTATTCGGATTCATTGAAAACCCAACATTTCCCATAGGAAAGATAACCATGCCCGTTCGCATAGTGGATAGTGACAAATGAGTGACTATCAGGTGTAATTTTGCTGTTGTAGATGCCTCTTCCCCTTATAATGTGATTTTAGGAAGGCCATGGATTGCCAGGCTCGGGCGGTCTGGTCACCCTATCACCTGATGATGAAGTTCCTTACTGAAAAGGAAGTGGCATCCATTCAAGGAGATTAAACTATGGCAGTACGAGAAGCGAGAAAGCAAAGAGATGTAGCAACAGTGCACGCAGATGTGGGATTGGTCGATACAATATAGATGTGTATTCAGGATATGAGATCATTAGCTGTGGGGAAGCTAATTCCTGAAGATGTCAAGGAGAGACTGAGAGACTTAATGGGAGAATGTGGGGACGTATTTTTGTGGGATACTCCTGACCTAAAGGGAGTACCTTCGAGTCTCGCACTACACAGGCTGAACATTGACCCTTTGATTAAGCCAGTGAAGTAGAAGAGAAGGGTGTTTGCTCCCGAAAGAGCTGAAGCAATTAAAGAAAATGTATAGAAGTTGTTAAGGGTAGATATCATTGAGGAGGTGTTTTACCCAGAATGGATTGCTAACCTAGTCATGGTTCCAAAACATGACGGGGCCTGGAGAATGTGTGTACACTTCACCGATTTAAATAAATGTTGCTCCAAAGATAGTTACCCGTTGCCACTAATTGACAAATTGGTGAAAGCCATCACTAGATATCAGATTTTGTCTTTCTTTGACGCGCATAAGGGGATTTACCAAATACTCATGGTGGAGGAACACAAGGAAAAAATAGCATTTATTACTTATGTGGGCACGTACTATTATAAGAAGATGTCCCGTTGGCTTAAAAAATGCTGGGGTTACTTACCAAAGGCTAGTTGATAAACTGTTTAGGGCACAGATAGGGAAGAATATGGAAATTTATGTGGATGGCATGGTCATCAAAAGAAAAAGTTATGGAGAATTTTTGAAGGACCTAGAAGAAACATTAAGTAGGCTTCGAGGGGCTAATTTGAAGTTGAACCTATCTAAATGCATTATCGGTGTGGTGGCGGGGAAGTTCCTCGGATTCATGGTCTCGGAAAGGGGTATTGATGTAAACCCAGAAAAGGTTTAAACTTTAAAGACAATGAAAACCCAACAATCAATAAAGGATGTACAAAAGCTTACAGGGTCTCTAGTAGCATTGAGTAGGTTCCTATCGAAGGGGGCAGAGAAACACTTACCCTTCTTTGATGTCTTTTGAAGGGCAAAGAAATTCTAGTGGAATGGAAAATGCGATAAGGCATTCAAGCAGCTGAAGGAACACTTGGGGGTACTACCTACCTTGATGAAACCAGATAAGGATGAGATGCTATACCTGTACATTTCCGCATCGCCGTTGGCAATTAGTGTGACCTTAGTAAAAGAGAAAGAAACGGTTTAGCATCCAATTTACTTTGTCAGTCTTGCCTTGCAAGGGCCGGAGATGAGGTACACTATTCTCGAGAGGTTGATTCTAGCCCTTGTACATGCAGCCAGAATGTTGAGATCCTACTTCCAGGGACACAAAATAGTGGTGCTCACAAACCACCCCATCCGACAGATTCTGCTGAAGCCAAAGATTTTCAGAATAATGATGAAGTGGGTAGTGGAATTGGGAGAGCACAATATCCAATATCAACCTCGAGTTACAATTAAGGGTCAGGCACTGGCAGACTTCATAGTGGAAACTATAGAACCCCTCAAGGTGTGTTTCGATCCCATTCAAAAGGTGGAAGCAAGCCAACATGAGCTATGAAAGTTGTATGAGGATGGCTCAGCACATTCAGGAGAAAGTGGGGCCGGGGTTTTGTTAACTATCCCCAATGGCAAAGATTACCCTTATGCGTTGAACTTCACATTCAAAGCATTTAACAATGAGGCCGAGTATGAAGCACTAATCACTGGACTGTGCCTAGCAAGGGAGCTGTAGGTGGAGGAATTGGAGGTTTTCAATGGCTCTTAAATTGTGGTTCAACAGGTAAATGGGGAATACGGGGCTAGAGAGTATAACTCGCAAAGATACCTCGAGGTAGTGAAAAACCTTTCCAAAAATTTTAAATCTTACACTTTAATGCAGGTTACGAGGGAAAGCAATCATAAAGTAAACGGTCTAAGAAAGCTCGCTTCTTCAAATTTGGAACCCAATCCTAGAAGCAATTACTCATCATAAAGTTTGAGCAAACGAAGTTTAGAAGAGCTTGTAGTTGTGGCAGTCGAAGCGGAAGACTCCTGGATGATGCTGTTTATGGCATATCTTCCAGAGAGTGTCCTACCGGAAAATGAAGTGGGTGCCAGAAAGTAAGGTTGAAAGCTCCAATGTATGTGTTTTAGGGAGACGTGTTATACAGAAGGGGGCATTTGCAACCGTTGCTTTTGTGTGTTAACCCTCATGAAGCTGATTATCGTATAAAGGAAGTATATGAGGGGGTATGCGGCAGCCACCAGGGAGCTAGATCCGTGGCGATGAGGCATATTCGAGTGGGATTTAGATAGATAAGTCTTCCACTACTGGTGAAATTCCTTATAGCCTAGTATATAGCTTAGATGCAGTAATCCCTGCGGAAATAGGTGTTCTTAGCCCAAGGATGAAGGCTGCTGCAAATGAGATAAGAAATTAGCAGAACCGATGTCTGGATTTGGATATGGTGGAAGAAAATAGAGAGAGTTGGCTTCTTTACATGAGGCTAAAGTCAAAGAACGGGTTGGAAGATGCCATGACAGAAGGGTAAAGAAGGTGTTGTTTGATCCGGAGGAATTGGTAATGAGAAAAGAAAGAGAAAAACATAAAGGAACCTAAAGGGAAGTTAGCTGCATATTGGGAAGGACCCTATAGGGTGATCGAGTCGCACCCGGGAAGAAGCTATGTTCTCGAAGAGATGAATGTGGTTCAAGTACCTAGGAGAGGGAACATCACCAACCTGAGAGAGTATTACCAGCTATGATGAGTGGGTTGTTTTTAAGCGGCACTCTAGTTGATGTTCAAGCGGGTTGCTCTAAGTGGCGCTCTAGATGATATTTCCAGCTACGGCTGATGTTCTAATGGTTTTCTTTTTAAGCGGTACTTTAGTTGATGTTACAGTGGGTTGCTCTTAAGCGGCGCTCTAGATGATATTTCCAGCTACGGCTGATGTTCGAGTGGTCTGCTCTTAAGTGGCACTCTAGATGATGTTTGAGTGGTTTTCTCTTAAGAGGCACTCTAGATGATGTTCGAGTGGTATGCACTCTAGATGATGTTCGAGTGGTTTGCACTCTAGATGATGTTCGAGTGGTATGCACTCTAGATGATGTTCGAGTGGTTTGCACTCTAGATGATGTTTGAGTGTTTTTCTCTTAAGCGGCACTCTAGATGATGTTCGAGTGGTTTGCTATTAAGTGGCACTCTAGATGATGTTCGAGTGGTTTGCTCTTAAGTGGCACTCTAGATTATGTTCGAGTGGTTTGATCTTAAGCGGTACTCTAGTTGATGTTCGAGCGGGTAACTCTTAAGCGATGCTCTAGATGACATTTCCAGCTATGGCTGAGGTTTGGGTGGTATGCTTTTAAGCGGCACTCGTTGGCTACTTTTGTAATCTTGAAACGATGAACTAGTGGACAGAATTGGAAGGATGTAGGTGGAAACACCGACTTTGGGTAAAACACTTGTGTCTTTGAACTTTTTAATTCCTACTTATTGAAAATATTCATACTATATTTGCATAAAAAAGTCACGCGTAGAACTCATATTTGGGGTGTAATATGTTTGAAGAAGTATGGGCACGGGCAACTCAAATTTGGTTACAATTTTTAACCTCAATGATGCTAACAACAGGGGTTTAAGAAACCCGATTTGCGTTTTATAGGAATGAGAGTTAAACAGACTCTAACTTCGTCAATAACTAGAAGTTATTCATCTAAATGTTCATGAACTTATACATCTAAATGTATTCATCTAAATTGAGGAAACCCCTCCTGAAACAAATCTTCAGTGGAAGGAGCTAGCCCCTTCACCTTTGCCTCTATTTCTTCGAGCTCTTCAAGTTTGATACCAGCGGATCTCCAAATATCCTTCATTTGTTCTTCCACAGGATATTTGGAAGGATCTAGGGGAGCAATGGTCTTACCCCGCTTCTTTGTGGAAGGTTTGAATGGACCCTTTAAGGAGGACCCAACACTCTTGCAACATTTTGTGGAGGATCCCTTGGTAGCTTGGCTCGAGGGAGAAATATGCTTTTTAGCTCCTTTAATGGCAGATATTTGTGACCGAGGAACAGAACGATAACTTGAGGGGGTAAATCCCTTTACCTTCATTTCCGCCAGCCAATTAAGAATAAAGTCAAAGGCCTTTTTTTGGCAAGGAGTTCTATTCTCATGGACGTTAACTTCCTCCATCCATTATTGAGCAGCTTTGAGTAGAAATTTTGGAAGTTGATCATTTCTAATAAAATACGAGGAATGGATACGTGAGAAAGCATGTGGGCATGGAGGCTTACTTCGTGTGGAGCAATATTTTCTTCAAAATCGGCAATCTGCTCCTTGACTTCTTTGGCATGTACCTTCCAGGCCTCGATCTCCCCCGCGAGTTGTGTGTTCTCAGATAAGAGGGATTTTATCAAAGAACTATTCTCAACTGGAGGGTTCCCTCAAGGGGTTGCATGGGGCTCGCTTGAAGAGAGGGGGTCTTTGCTAGCTATCTTCCAAGCGAGCAATTCTTCTTCACGGCTGGTTATTTTGCTCAGAGCTACTAGATGTTGCTCTGCAATCAACTACCTTTGGGCCACTAATCTGAATTTTTTTCTCAAGAAACCAATTAGGTGCCCTTCCACTACTGGAAGCCTAGTCGCAGTAGTGACGCGTGACTTCAGAGAACCAAATTTTAGATATATTTGACACATTAGCTCTCAAAGTCTTTATCCACGGGATCACGATCTTTGACCACCTCTAAAGGATATGGACCATTTAAATACCTTGTTCAGGAAATCCCTAACAAACCCTTTAAAGGTGGGTTGGTCTTTGTACTGCCACAACTTCATCTCAACTTCGAGCTCGTTAAGCTTGTCCTTTGAAGATTCCTTCTCTTAGTTACAATTGGATAAATCCCGTGTGGCTTTTGATAGCTATTTGTGTATCTCACTCAATTCTTTTTGAGCACTCAAAAGCTCCTCACAAGATCCTTTTAACACTCCTTCACCGAGTTAAACTACAAAAAGAGAACAAAGGTAAAATTAACAAATAAGTTGTAAAAATGCAAAAAATATTTTCTTATATTGAAGTTAAAAGGGGGGGGGGGGGTTACAACTGGGGGCCCTAATTGGCAAAGTTACAATCAAGGACAAACCCTATAATCATCCTCCTTTGAGGTGGATGTAATCATTTCTCCCACTCGAGTGTCTGTTGAATTCTGCTCGGGGGATGCGTCTGTGGCCTTGGGTAGGGGGATCACTCAAATCCCCTTAGCAGTGAAGATCTCCCCTTTGGACATAATGAAATATATCAGGGCAAAGTGAATGACATCATTGGACTTAATGAAATATATCAGGGCAAAGTGAATGACATCATTATTGATGGACTCATCCCATTTTGCATCCAAAGTAGCCTCGAGTTCTAGCTTGACTAGCTCGTCCACCTGCTTAGTGAGTTCTTCAGATAGAGAGGCGAATACTTGAGGCTTCCGGAATTCTTCAGCTAGATTGCTACAACTGAGATGCTTGGCCACCTCCAGGAGGTCCACAAATAGTTGAAACAACTCAGAGCTATTCAAAAGTTTTCTTTTAAATTCCTCGAGTAGCTGAACCTGCGAGGCTGGGTTCTCAGCAGCCTGAAACCTCTTTTCGAGGTTATCCTTGTCCAGCGTCTATTAACGCCTCTTGGCATCAACATTCTGCCTCTCCTCTTCCAGGGTTTTTTGGTTATCCTTTAGCACCCTATTCTTCTCCACGAGCATTATCTTCAACTTTAAAATTTCAGCATCCTTTTTGTTGAGATTCTCTTCGAGAGAACCATGCCCAGAAGTACATGCATAGGCGAAAGCTGCCATCTTCTGAGTGGCCTCATGGAAAAGTTGGGAGACCTAACAAAATAGTTAAATTTAGACCAGTGCTAGGAAAAAACACACTAAAATGAATTTTTCAAAGGATCAGATGAAAACCTCAGGTTTAGAGACCATGCTCGCGAGTTGATGCTCAATGTTGGACATGGATGTTGCATCACTCGAAGGGGGCGCTGATTGTTGATGGGTGTTATCACCACCGCGTGATCCTATTAAAGTTGGTTGAGATGCGTTACCAACATTTCTGCCATCTTCCTCCATCTTTTGATGAACATTTCTAGTATGGGGAGGGCAGCCCATCAGCAACAGTCGAGTAGGCCTTCCACCACCTACTGTAAGGGTCCCTTTAGGAGGACCCTGACCCTACTTCGAGTGTGGCTTCTTGTTCCTTAAACTTCTATTAAGACCCACTGAGAAAAAGAAAGGAAAAGACAACATCGGTAAAAGTAAATGCAATAGCACAAAAGACAGGAGAAGTAGAATTCTACTAAGGCACCTTCAGAGGCTTCCGAGTGCCTAAAATCACCAACGAGGGTCTCGAGGGGAGGGCCTTCTTTGGGACCCTCAAGTTCTCTTCTCCTCTTCCTGATATTCTTCTAGAGTACTTTATACATATACTTCTTGTATACTTCAAGGGGGAATTCAAAGCTGCCAATCCGGGGATTATGATTATTGAAGTGGTTGTAGTCTAGGGAGCTGGACAACAACTTTTGCCTATCTCTCTCAAGGGCATCTAGAAAAATATACTCCCTTGGTTTGGGAGACTCAACTCACACGTCCCAATTCCACGGGGGAACTCGATACCTCATGCTGTCAAACGAAATCCCCTTCTTCCAGTTTCTCCAATCACCCAAATTACCAGGAACAGGAAAAACCTTGTGATGTGCCTCCCGAATGGTAAAAGTGACAATCATATCACTGGACCGCCCACTATAAGACATAATGTATAGAAAGTGAAGTAGCTTATACCTTGGCTTGATACCAAACTCGTCACATCATGTTAGGAACATCATAATAATCACCAAGACATTGGGATAAACTTGTGCATGGCTCACCTATAATTGTTTAAGAAGTTTGGAAAAGAGAGGCGGAAAGGGAAAAGTGATACCGCAGCAAAGATGTCTGAGGGAAATAGATGATCTTCCCCCGGAGAGGTTATGGGGGGTATCTTCCTCTCGAAAGGGTAAAAAATCAGCATTTGGGGCTATTCGTTGGCCAAGAGGGATCGAGTCCAAAACCTTCGAGATAAATTTCCCCACTACTGGGGCGAGAGCTACTTCCCTGAATCCCTCAACCTTCCCTCTAGATTTCCTCTCTTTGATCTTCTGAGAGGATTTATCAAAAGAATTTGCCTGAGGTGCTCTCAAAGGCGCTTCCCACTCCTCGAAGGACGTCTCTCTCTCTCAAAAGAGACGCATTCTCCTCCTACTCTATGGCTTCGAGGGACACTTCCTCGTAAGCCGAGATGTATTTGACCCCCCTAGAACTCAAGCTCTGAATTTGGAGGAGGGTAGAAACCAATTTTGCCACTAGTAGGGGATCTCCCTATATAAGGCTTACCCATGCCTGGTGGCCAGTTGTCGATGGCCTCTTAAGGAGGCATATCAGTTACTGGGAAAACCCTATCTTTCCCCAAGAATGTTAGTAATGTGATCAGACATACCTCCTCTGGCATCATAATTATACTGGAATCCTTCAAAATGAGTGCATTCCGAGTCAATAATAGCCCCACCTACCCTAATCTCACCGGGAAATCTCTCGGAGGTGGAACCCTCATCAGAATGAGGCATGATTGTAAGGGGAGGAAATGAAAAGATTAGAATAAGAAGAGAAATAAAGGTAATTAATGATTTTCTGGGAAAGGCGATGAAAATTAGATCGCTCGAGAGAGAATGAGAGAAAGGTGCTTGTAAGAAGTTCCTACAAATGAGAAAAGTGAAAGAAATAAGAGAGGTTAAGGGGTAATATGGGGGCTAAAATGATGGATAATTAATATCTGCCTTGGAAATGTAAAAATTGATAGAACCTACTTTGTACCGCTCCAGCCTTACGAGATTGAGAACCTTCTTTTCTGGGGGCACTTCATAGAGATTGAGCCCAAGAAGGCTATTAAGCTGAAGATGTGGCCGCCCAATTAGGGTATTATTTAATACCCTAATATAATTACCGAATTCGTGGGTAATTTAGGGTGATAATTAAGGAGGGCGTTATTTAGGACCAGTAGTATAAATACAAGGTATGCATTTACTTATCATTCATTCTGTCTTAATCATATTGGACGCTTGAACTAACTTAGGCATTAGAGTGCTGACCCCTAGAACCCCTAGAACCCCCTGGGACAGTTTTATTGCAAGTTAGTTCAAGAGGAACTCAAGCCCACGAGCTGGTCAGTCGTTCGAGACGTATCAGATGTAACACATGTTTCATAAAATCTTACCATTTTCACATAGACAATTTTTTTATCATACCCGTATGATAAAATTTTCAATGAGTCATTTTTAAAGTATGCATGAAAGTCAAGCATTTGATAATTTTTTACGGTATGTATGAAAGCAAAGTGTGATGATTTTTTGTGGGTATGCATGGAAGCCAAGTGGGATGAATTCTGAAAATTGTTGCCATTATGTTAAATGCAGCTTTTGGTCTATAGTTATAAATTAAATAGGCAACATTTAGAAGTGTATAACATTTACTCAGAAGATATTTCCTTGAGGTTTTTCCATTTCCTTCCCAGCTTCTTTATGTACATTGTCTTTTTTTATTCATTTTATCATATGGGATAGCTTGGTTAAGAAACAGAATGTTGTGTGATGTGCATTCATATGCAAGTTCATACGTGCTCGGTGCTTCACTTTTTGAAGATGAGGTAATCTATGGTTTACGAAATCAACTTTTTTTCTCACAAGACACGTCATTCAGTCAGAACCGTATGATAAATCTTAATGTGTAATTTTGAAGGTATACATGAAAGCCATATGTGTGATGATTATTTTTTTGAAGGTATACATGAAAGACACGTGTGTGATGATTTTTGGAAGTTTTTCATATAGTTAGCCTTTAGATGAGAATTTGATTTTACAAACTTTACTTTTTGTTCATGGTGCAAATAAGATATGGTCATTGCTTAACCTCGTTGGTTTTCCTTCACCCTCTCATTTTTCACTAAGAGCTCAACATTTTTAATTTTTTAAAATTTTCATCAGTATCGTGCGTGTGTATGTGCATGTGTGCATAGCAAGCGTGTGTGTGCATGTACATGTTTTTTTAGGTTGTTCAATCAATATGATTTAGCTGTTGTCTTTGCACCCTTTAGTGGTAAGTACATATGCTGATTAGGAAATGGCATGCCTTGAACACATCAAGGACCTTCACTTTATTCATCATGGCCGCAGTGGCATTCCAATAACTTCTAACCTTCTCCAAGGCAAGATATCTCTCCAACACTTTTATCAAAATCGTGCCTCTATGGTGTATAAAATAGAATATAATTTTAGTCCACAACACTTGTTTTCCAATTTAAGTAGGCATTCTGTATTTTATAGTTTATGAGAACATTCTTTTCACTTGGATCATGTGCTTTAACTGACAAGGTAAATTCATCTAATATACCATGACATCATTGCTGATATGCTACTTTTTACATGATTTAAACCACGATTTAGTTTGTATGATATTCTATTCTAATCAATGTATCAATTATTTATATTTATTCCATACTTTATTTGAATGAGAGTATTGAGCATGAAAGTGTACATTTCATATAAAATCGGCTTATGTTTCCCAGATTTTCCAATTATAATTGAGAACACCTAAAGAACACACATATAGTCATTACAAACAATGTTTTGAAAGATAATAGTTACCTGTAAACGTGATAGTGCATTGAAGATGAGGTAACCCAGATTTCATGAAATCTTACCTTTCTACGCTTAAGATATGTCATTTGGTCAGATTTTTTTGGAGATCTCCATGACAACCAATAATTGGATGATTTTTTTAATAAAAAATTCAACGCGATAGCTTAACATTTTTTATTTATTATTTTTATCAGTATCGTGCATGTGTATGGGCATGTGCGCATGGGGAGCGTGTATCTGCACATCTTTTTTTAGATAGTCCAATTAATATAATTTGAGTAGTTTAAACAATATCTTCTCCCAATTAATTATATTTATGAGACATGGCCTAATATTTTTATTTTGCTACATACCATTTCTTATACTCTTCCTAGTGCATGTATTTTCCTTTTCCAGCCCAGTTTTCAGTTGTATTGCATTGCTAGTTCAGTGTATGTCACTGATTTGACAACACTTTGAAGATGACGTAACACATGTTTTATAAAATCTCAACCTTTTCACATAAGACAAGTTTTCTGATCATACCCGTGTGATAAAATTTCCAATGTGTCATTTTTAAAATGTGCATTAAAGTCAAGCGTGTGACAATTTTTTATGTATGCATGAAAGCATAGTTTGATGATTTTTTTGTGGGTATGCATGGAAGCCAAGTGTGATGAATTCTGATAATGTTGCCATTATGTTTAATGCAGCTTTTGGTTTGTAGTTATAAATTAAATAGGCAACATTTAGAAGTGTATAACATTTACTCAGAAGATATTTCCATGAGGTTCTTTCGTTTCCTTCCCAGTTTCTTGATGTAAATTGTCAATTTTATTTATTTTATCCAATGGGGTAGCTTGGTTAAGAAACAGAATGCTTTGCGATGTGCATGCATATGCATGTTAATGCGGGCTTGGTGCTGCACTTTTCAAAGACGAGGTAACCCATGGTTTACGCAATCAACTTTTTTTCCTTACAAGACACGTCATTCAGTCAAAACTGTATGATAAATCATAATGTGTCATTTTGAAGGTCTACATTAAGACTATGTGTGTGATGATTGTTTTTTGAAGGTATACATGAAAGACAAGTGTGTGATGATTTTTGGAGGTTTTTCATATAGTTACCCTATAGATGAGAATTTGATTTTGCAAAATTCACTTTTTGTTTGTGGTCTAAATAAGATATGCTCATTGCTTAACCTCGTTGGTTTTCCTTCACCCTCTCATTTATCATTAGAGTTCAACATATTTAATTTTTTATTTTTCATCATTATCGTGCGTGTGTATGTGCATGGCACATGTTTTTTATTTAGTTCATTTAATCTGATTTGAGCGATTTACAAAATATCTTCTCCCAATCAATTAAATTTATGAGCCCCGGCCTATTGTTTTTGTTTTTCTACATACCATTTTTTATACTCTTCCTAGTGCATGTATTTTCCTTATAATATTATAATTTGTTTGATCTTACTCGTGGTTTTATGTCTGTAGTTGGGGTGAATTGGGCTATGCCTCGTGGATAAGAAGTATTCCTTACATGCAATGAGTTATACTTTTGAGTTGGTCCAAATTTTTGTATTCTCACATTTGATTTAACGAGTAGACTTCAGAGTTTTTTTTATATTACATGTTGTCTTTGCTCCCTTTAGTGGTAAGTACATATGCTGATCACGAAGTGGCATACCTTCAAAGCAGCAAGGACCTTCTGTTTGTTTATCATGGCCGCAGTGGCCAATAACTTCTAACCTTCTCCAAGGCGAGATATCTCTCCAACACTTTTATCAAAATTGTGCCACTGTGGTAAATAAAGTAGAATATAATTTTAGCCCACAACACTTGTTTTCCATTTTAAGTAGGCATTATGTATTTTATAGTTGATGAGAATATTCTTTTCACTTGGATCACGTGCTTTAAAAGACAAGGTAAATTTATCTAATATACTATGTCATCATTGTTAATATGCTACTTTTACATGATTTAAACCACAATCTAGTTCATATGATATTCTTTTCTATTCAATGTATCAATTATTAATGTTTATTCCATACATTATTTTAATTAGAGTATTGAGCATGAAAGTATACATTTCATATAAAACTAACTTATGTTCCCAGATTTTATAATTATTATTGAGAACACCTAAAGAACTCACATATAGTCATTACAAACAATGTTTTGAAAGATAACAGTTACCTGCAAACGTGATAGCACATTTAAGATGAGGTAACCCAGATTTTATGAAATCTTACCTTTCTCCGCTTAAGATATGTCATTTGGTCAGACTATTTTGGAGATCTACATGACAACCAAAGATGGGATGATTATTGATATTTTTTTTAATATTGTAAATGTAGTTGGTCTTATATACTAAATTTTTCTGTAGTTCTTTGCACCTCTAGCTGTTTATAGTGCTTAGTTGTGTAATGGCTGAAAATTTGGAGTTTTGAAGTGTATATCATATTCTAAGATGAAACTTCCTCAAAGTTTTTTCCTTTTCCTGCCAGTTTCTAGATTTGTATTGCTTTGCTAGTTAAGTGTATCATTTGGTCTTGCGTAGTATCGATTAGGAACAATTTCTTTTGCACATACGTGCACATGCACATTTGTGTATGTTTGATGTGTCACTGATTTGATAACACTTTGAAGATGATGTAACACATGTTTTATAAAATCTTACACATTTCGCATAAGACAAGGTTTTTGATCATACCCGTATGATAAAATTTCTAATGTGTCATTTTGAAATTATCCATGAAAATCAAGCGTGTGATGATTTTTTATGGTATGTATGAAAGCAAAGTGTGATGATTTTTTTGTGGGCATGCATGGAAGCCAAGTGTGATGAATTCTAAAAGTTGTTGCCATAATGTTAAATGCAGCTTTTGGTCTGTAGTTATAAATTAAATAGGCAACATTTAGAAGTGTATAACATTTACTTGGAAGATATTTCCTTGAGGTTATTCCGTTTCCTTCCCAGTTTCTTGATGTACATTGTCTTTTTTATTTATTTTATCATATGGGGTAGCTTGGTTAAGAAACAGAATGTTGTGCGATGTGCATGCATATACAAGTTCGTGTGTGCTTGGTGGTTCAGTTTTTGAATATGAGTTAACCTATTGTTTACAAAATCAATTTTTTTCCTCACAAGACATGTCACTTGGTCAGAACCGTATGATAAAACTTAATGTGTTATTTTGAAGCAGTACATTAATGCTATGTGTGTGATGATTGTTTTTTGAGGTATACATGAAAGACAAGTGTATGATGATTTTTGGAAGTTTTTCATATAGTTATCCTATGGATGAGAATTTGATTTTAAAAACTTCAATTTTCGTTGTGGTCTAAATAAGATATGGTCATTGCTTAACCTCGTTGGTTTTCCTTCACCCTCTCATTTATCACTTAGAGCTCTACATTTTTATTTTCTTATTTTTCATCACTATTAGCGTGTATGTGCATGTGTGCATGGAAAGCGTGTGTGTGACTCCACATGTTTATTAGGTAGTTCAATTAATATGATTTGGGTGGTTTAAACAATATCTTCTCCCAATCAATTATATTTATGTGCCTTGGCCTAATGTTTTTGTTTTGCTACATACCATTTGTTATACTCTTCCTAGTGCATGTATTTTACTTTTAATTTTATAGATTATTTGATCTTACACGTGGTTATATGTCTGCATCGAGGGTGAATTGAGTAATGCCTCTTGGATAAGAAGTATTCCTAACATTCGATGAGTTAAACTTTTGAGTCGGTCCAAGTTTTTGTATTCTCGCATTTGATTTAGCAAGTAGACTTCAAAGGCTTTTTATATCACATGTTGTCTTTTCACCCTTTAGAGATAAGTACATATGCTGATTAGGAAGTGGCACACCTTCAACGCATCAAGGACCTTCAGTTTGTTCATCATGCAGCAATGGCATTCCAATAACTTCCAACCTTGTCCAAGGTGAGATATCTCTCCAACACTTTAATCAAAATCGTGCAACTATGGTGCATAAACTAGAATATAATTTTAGTCCACAACACTTGTTTTCCATTTTATGTTGGCATTCTGTATTTTATAGCTGATGAGATTATTGTTTTCACTTGGATCATGTGTTTTAGCCGTGGCACTTTTTTACATGATTTAAACCACAATCTAGTTTATATGACATTCTATTCTAATCAATGTATCAATGTATCAATATTTATTCCATACTTTGTTTTAATGAGAGTACTGAGCATGAAAGTGTACATTTCATATAAAACTGGCTTATGTTTCCTAGATTCTGCAATTATTATTGAGAACACCTAAAGAACTCACATATAGTCATTACAAACAATGTTTTGAAAGATAATAGTTACATGCAAACGTGATAGCGCATTGAAGATGAGGTAACCCAGATTTTATGAAATCTTACCTTTCTCAGCTTAAGATATGTAATTTGGTCAGACTCTTTTAGAGATTTACATGACAACCAATAAATGGATGATTTTGGATTTTTTTTCAATGCCGTAAACGTAGTTTGTCTTATATACTAAAATTTTCATAGCACAAATTCAATAGTTCTTTGCACCTCTCGCTATTTATAGTGCTTAGTTGTGTAATGGCTGAAAATTTGGACTTCAGAAGTGTATATCATTTTCTAAGAAGAAACTTCCTCAAAGTTGTTTTCCTTTTCCATCCCAGTTTCTAGATTTTTATTGCATTACTAGTTCAGTGTATCATTTGTTCTTGGGTAGTAGCGATTAGACAAAGGTTGTTTTGCACGTACGTGCACATGCACATTTGTGTATGTTTGGTGTGTCACTGATTTGATAACACTTTGAAGATGATGTAACGCATGTTTTAAAAAATCTCACCCTTTTCACATAAGACAAGTTTTCTGATCATACCCGTATGATAAAATTTCCAATGTGTTGAAAGTATGAATGTCAATCGTGTGATGATTTTTTACATATGCATGAAAGCAAAGTGTGGTGATTTTTTGTGGGTATGCATGGGAGCCAAGTGTGATGAATTCTGAAAATTGTTGTCATTATGTTAAATGCAGCTTTTGGTTTGTAGTTATAAATCAAATAGGCAACATTTAGAAGTGTATAACATTTACTCGGAAGATATTTCCATGAGGTTCTTTCTTTTCCTTCTCAGTTTCTTGATGTAGATTGTCTCCTTTTATTTATTTTATCCAATGGGGTAGCTTGGTTGAGAAACATAATGTTCTACGATGTGCATGCATATGCAAGTTCGTGCATGGTCGGTGCTTCACCTTTTGAAGATGAGGTAACCCATGATTTACGAAAATCAACTTTTTTCCTTACAAGACACGTCATTCAGTCAGAACCGTATGATAAACCCTAATGTGTCATTTTGAATGTATACATGAAAGCCATGTGTGTGATGATTGTTTTTGGATGGTATACATGAAAGACAAGTGTGTGATGGTTTTTGGAGGTTTTTCATATAGTTATCCTTTAGATGAGAATTTGATTTTAGAAACTTCACTTTTTGTTTGTGGTTTAAATAAGATATGCTCATTGCTTAACCTCGTTGGTTTTTCGCCACCCCCTCATTTATCACTCAGAGCTCAACATTTAAATTTTTCTATTTTATTATTATCTTGCATGTGTATGTGCATGTGCGTATGGAAAGCGTGTGTGTGCCTGCACGTGTTTTTTATTTAGTTTATTTAATATGATTTGAGTAATTTTAACAATATCTTCTCCCAATCAATTATATTTATGAGCCTTAGCCTAATGTTTTTGTTTTTCTACATACCATTTGTTATACTCTTCCTAGTGTACGTATTTTCCTTATAATTTTATAGTTTGTTTGATCTTACATGTGGTTTTATGTCTGTAGTTGGGGTGAATTGGGGTGTACCTCGTGGATAAGAAGTATTCCTTACATGCAATGAGTTCTACTTTTGAGTTGGTCCAAGTTTTTGTATTCTCACATTTGATTTACCAAGTAGACTTCAGAGTTTTTTTTTATATTACATGTTGTCTTTGCTCCCTTTAGTGGTAAGTACATATGCTGATTAGGAAGTGGTATACCTTCAACGCATCAAGGACCTTCAGTTTGTTCATCATGGCCGCAGTGGCCAATAACTTCTAACCTTCTCCAAGGCGAGAGGTCTCTCCAACATTTTAATCAAAATCGTGCCACTAGGGTAAATAAACAAGAATATAATTTTAGTCCACAACACTTGTTTTCCATTTTAAGTAGGCATTCTGTATTTTATAGTTGATAAGAATATTCTTTTCACTTGGATCACGTGCTTTAAAAGACAAGGTAAATTTATCTAATATAGCATGACATCATTGTTGATATGCTACTTTTTACATGATTTAAACCACAATCTAGTTCATATGATATTCTATTCTATTCAATGTATCAGTTAGAATATTTATATTTATTCCATACTTTATTTTAATTAGAGTATTGAGCATGAAAGTGTACATTTCTTATAAAACTGACTTATGTTTCCCAAGATTTTGCAATTACTATTGTGAACACCTAAAGAACTCACATATGGTCATTGATAAACAATATTTTGAAATTTAATGGTTACACGCAAACTTGATAGCGCATTTAAGATGAGGTAATACAGATTTTATGAAATCTTACCTTTCTCCGCTTAAGATATGTCATTTGATCAGACTATTTTGGAAATCTACATGACAACTAATGATGGGATGATTATTGATTATTTTTCCAATACTGTAAACGTAGTTGGTCTTATATACTAAAATTTTCATTGCACAAATTCAGTAGTTCTTTGCACCTCTAGCTGTTTATAGTGCTTAGTTGTGTAATGGCTGAAAATTTGGGGTTCAGAAGTGTATATCATTTATTAAGAAGAAACGTCCTCAAAGTTTTTTCCTTTTCCAGTTAATTTCTAGATTTGTATTGCGTTGCTAGTTGAGTGTATCATTTGGTCTTGCGTAGTATCGATTTGGACCAATTTCTTTTGCACGTACGTGCACATACACATTTGTGTATGTTTGGTGTGTCACTGAGTTGATAACGCTTTGAAGATGATGTAACACATGTTTTATAAAATCTCACACGTTTCACATAAGAAAAGTTTTTTTTATCATAACCGTATGATAAAATTCCAATGTGTCATTTTGAATTATCCATGAAAGTCAAGCGTGTGATGATTTTTTACGGTATGTATGAAAGCAAAGTGCTGATTTTTTTGTGGGTATGCATGGAATCCAAGTGTAATGAATTCTAAAAATTGTTGCCATAATGTTAAATGCAGTTTTTGGTCTGTAGTTATAAATTAAATAGGCAACATTTAGAAGTGTTTAACATTTACTCAAAAGATATTTCCTTGAGATTCTTCCGTTTCCTTCCCAGTTTCTTGATGTACATTGTCTTTTTTATTTATTTTATCATATGGGGTAGCTTGGTTAAGAAACAAAATGTTGTATGATGTGCATGCATATGCAAGTTCGTGCGTGCTTGGTGGTTCACTTTTTGAAGATGAGGTAACCCATGGTTTACGAAATCAAAATTTTTTCCTCACAAGACACGTCACTTTGTCAGAACCGTATGATAAATATTAATGTGTAATTTTGAAGGTATACAAGAAAGCTATATGCGTGATGATTGTTTTTTGAAGTATAAATGAAAGACAAGTGTGTTTTGATTTTTCGGAGGTTTTTTATATAGTTATCCTTTAGATGAGAATTTTATTTTAAAAACTTCAATTTTTGTTTGTGGTCTAAATAAGATATGGCCATTGCTTAACCTCGTTGGTTTTCCTTCACCCTCTCATTTATCACTTAGAGCTCAACATTTTTATTTTCTTATTTTTCATCACTATTGTGCGTGTGTATGTGCATGTGTGCATGAAATACGTGTGTGTGCTGCACATGTTTTTTAGGTAGTTCAACTAATATGATTTGGGTGATTTACACAATATCTTCTCCCAATAAATTATATTTATGAGCCTTGGCCTAATGTTTTTTTTGCTATATACCATTTGTTATACTCTTCCCACTGCATGTATTTTCCTTATAATTTTATAGCTTGTTTGATCTTACACATGGTTTTATGTCCGTAGTCGGGGTGAATTGGGATGTGCCTCGTGGATAAGAAGTATACCTTACATTCAATGAGTTATACTTTTGAGTTGGTCCAAGTTTCTGTGTTCTCGCATTTGATTGAGCGAGTAGACTTCAGAGGTTTTTCATATTACATGTTATCTTTGCACCCTTTAGTGGTAAGTACATATGCTGATTAGGAAGTGGGATGCCTTCACTGCATCAAGGACCTTCAGTTTGTTCATCATGGCCGCAGTGGCATTCCAATAACTTCAAACCATCTCCAAGGCGAGATATATCTCCAACACTTTTATCAAAATTGTTCCACTATGGTGCATAAACTAGAATATAATTGTCCACAACACTTGTTTTCCATTTAATGTAGGTATTATGTATTTTATAATTAATGAGAACATTCTTTTCACTTGGATCATGTGCTTTAACTGGCAAGGTAAATTTATCTAATATCCCATGACATCATTACTGTTATTCTACTTTTCTACATGATTTAAACAACAATCTATTTTATATGATATTCTATTCTAATCAATGTATCAATTATTAATATTTATTCCATACTTTATTTAATACCCGGAGATTTCTAGTCAAATTATTTAAGATATTTTCATACGAATAAAAAAGAGAGGTCAATATCTTATGGGTTTGTCTCTTGAAAGACGGTCTTTCCATAAGGCATGGAAAGACCAAAGTTTAAAGTGCAAATTAGAAGAAATGAAGATAAAATTTTTGGATTGCATGAATCGGGTTATAAACTTTATAACTACTAAACGTTGCATAATAAATTTTTAAAACAAAGACCTTTTACATTTTATTATTCTAATTAAATCTCGTATTTCCATAAGCTTATAGAAAGACGGTCTTTCCCAAGACTTTGCCATATCTTATTGAGTTAAATAATTAGAAATATTCAAAATAAAATAAAATGATTAATTATCTAACGAATAAAAATAAGGAAAAATAAAATAGAAATAAAGGGCAACGCTAGGGGTTCAGCCCATTAGGTAACCTACGACAATAAATAAGGAAATTAGGTATCGAATTAGTTACGTCGACATTTAAAACAAGCCAAAAACTACCTATCCGAGTTCAATTCAAATAGGAGTTCAAGTAAGTT
Organism: Rubia yunnanensis; assembly: GCA_037428765.1. NCBI lineage: Eukaryota > Viridiplantae > Streptophyta > Magnoliopsida > Gentianales > Rubiaceae > Rubia > Rubia yunnanensis. The sequence goes on along the minus strand of CM075066.1, from coordinate 77,026,230 downwards.
ACGGAGGATAAGATAACTCCCAAGTTTATCAACATAAATCTGAGTCGACTTAATCACCACAAAATAAAAAGAAGAGAAACTATTCGGTCAGGAGAGAAAGGGAAATTTAGGAGAGAGAGTGGATAAATCGCATGCAACAACACGGTGTTAGCAAGTTTCATAGTCCTCGACCTTAAACAGTAAGTTCTTGAGGTAATACTAACGAAATCTTTGAGTTTAGGTTGTTTTGATGCATATGAACTCCTGGATGTTAAGTTACTTTAGTTCGAGTGTCGACAGAATGCTAGGCATACGTACTCTTTACAATAATTGATAAGGTTTTGCTAAGTTGAGTGTACAGTGTTCATGTTAACAATAAGAATGGATTATATTGCTAAGTTGCGGGATTTTCGCTAAGGTTTGTAGTGTTTATTATGGTTGCAGACGTGATAAGAGAATCTGAGTGAGATAGTGTAGATTTTGTTGATCTAGAGATTTTGCATATGATGACAAATAGGCCTCATGACCCAACTTAGGACTTCCCTGCCCAAAGTCATGAGATAGGCCCACACGAGGTCCCAGCGTATGGTAGCAGTCCTGTCAGCCACCAAATTGGAGGTGTGACAGAAGAGGTAACTTACAATCCAGTACACTATTCACCTAAGATTCTCTCCAACATGACTCCCAAGGCTGATCGGAGCGTCGGAGCAGGCGCGGCCCTGCGCTTGCCTGTCTGGCCTTAATATGCCTATCTTGTAGGTTTGGAAGCATCCCAAACTGAAGGAGAATATCTGTAGGGGAGTAGCAAATTTTGGCATTAACATTGGTGCCGACTGTGGGGAGAAACTAACTCTTTAGCATCCATGCAGCTTAAATGACATGGAGGCACAACTGGCGGAAGACTTAGTCAATCAGGTGGTGGTGCAAGACGTGATGCACTTGGAAGAGAACTCATCCCCTATGGTAACACCGACAGGAGAGAGACATTATCTGCGCACCTCAATGGAGTAAGCAAACAACTCGGAGGTGCTTCAGACGCTCCTAGCATCTCAGAACGAGATGCTAAGGGGGATGAAGGATATGGAAGACCACTAGAACAGGGAAGGCAGGCGAAGAGGCACGACACGGGCCTACAACCAACACAATTGTTCCCCAAACAGGAAACAGAGAGTGGGGAACCTGACTAAAAAGGGAAGGGCTCAGAGACAGCCAGGAGCGGAGCCTATTCCCAGAGGAAGGAGCTAATGGGAGAAGAAGAGTCTGAGGCAGACCGTGAGTGACGGGAAGGCTATATGCCACCACCAAGAGTCAAGAAACACGCTAGGGAGAAGGCTTTGGCCAGGGAGCTGGAAGAGAGGAGAGAGAGCATGGGATCCCCATTCACCAGGAGGATTCAGATGTTTATGGCAGATCCAAAGTTGAAGATACCGGTAAACTTGGTGTAGTACAATGGTGAGGCGGACCCAGAGGATCACTTGCACACATTTTGCACAAATATGGCTACCTTTTCTATACCGTAGGCCATTTGGTGCAAGGTGTTTGCAACCACTCTAACAGCGGGCGCTAGAGTGTGGTTTAAGATGCATTCTGAGCTATTGGCAATCAGAAAGAAGCCAACAGAGACAATGTCGGAGTACTGGGAGCATTTTAATAATGAGGTAAATCAAGTAGAAGAAATGAGCAGTCAGTTCCTCATCGGCACGTTCATAAATGTCTTGAAGCATAAGCTATTGCTGAGGGATTGCACCCTGGATCCACCAGGGACAATCGATGAACTGATGAAAAGAGTGGGGGAATTTCAACAGGGGGAACCTGGCTGACAAAGGAAGAAAGGAGACATAGGGTAACTAGGGGAATCAGAGGTTTGAGACAGATGTAAAGGTGAAGAAAATGGAGCGCAACAAGACAGGCGCCCAGCCACTGCCCAGTAGGTTTAACAAGTCACGGAGAGTATTCACACCGCTCATCAAAACATCCAAAGAGATCTTTGCCTTGTGGGTAGGGAAAACCATATTGGATATACTGTCGAGGATAAGGCAGGATCCCGAGAAGAGAGACAAGTTCCAGTTTTGTGACTACCACAATGATCACGACCATTACACAAACAAGTGTATCCATCTAAAACCCAACATTGAGGATTGCGTCCAGAGTGGCGAGCTCGCATACCTGGCAAAGAGCGCCAGGGCCCATAATAAGACCACCTGGTAGGGCAAGAACAGGTATGGAGGGTCCCAAAGGCAGGAGAGGAATGGAAAAGATAGGAGCCCTAATAGGGAACATAGACGAGAAAAATGAAAAGAAGTTGCCTGAGCTGAGGTTAGGGAGGAGCGGGGAAAAAGATGAAGGGAAGATTCCCCGACGGAAGACAGCAGACCAACCACAGTCACAGACATATACACCATCATAGGAGGGAGGGCCAGAGGCAGAACGGAGTCCCAGCAGAATGCTCGCTGCAGATAGACACAACAGCTAATGCCTGAAGATAGGAAGTTGGGGCCAAATGAGGCAATAATGTTTGACTCCAACGACCTTATACCCGATAGGCCAGTAGGAGAAGACGTTGTGGTGATAACAGTAAGGGTGATGGATAAGACAATTCACTGTGCATATGTGGATAGCAGAAGTTTGACAGGGATCATATACTGGAGCTGCTTCGAGAAGCTAGATGAGAACACGAGGAGAACGTTACAGCCAACGGAAATCCTGCTAACGGACTTTACAGACAGGCTCATATGGCCTGAAAGGACCATACTCCTTCTTGTGACGGTGGGGGAAGGAGAGAAGAGTAAGACTGTGGATTTGGAGTTCATAGTTGTAAAAGCAAAGAGTCCATACAACATGATATTGGGCAGGCTGGCCCTAGCTTTATTGAAAGGGATCGTGTTAACCCTGCATCTATTGCTGAAGTTCCCTACCAGGGAAGGGATATCAGCCATTAAAGGAGACCATCAGAAAGCCAGGGCATGTCACTGAATCGCTCTCAACAAGAGAAAGTAAGAAGATGATGGCGAGGGTCAAGGGAAACTGGAAAATCACCCCCAGTCTGTCAGGATGATTATGGGCAAAGGTGACCCGTCGAAGCTAGACGCAGAGTTAGAAATAGTAATGATAAACGGAGACCAGTCGGTGTAGATAGAGGAAAAATTCCCCCCTGAAGTGAAAAGTGAGCTAGTAAGGGTCATAAAGGAGAATAAGAACACCTTTTCCTGGAAGCTGGGAGTTCCCAAGGGTGTATGCTGCCATGAACTGAATGTGGACCCGGCCCACAAGCTGATAAAATAGAAGAGAATGATGCTTTGCAGGGAGAGGAACGAAGCAGTCAACAAGAAAATGAGTCAGCTGGTCGCAACATAGATCTTGCAAGAAATTTCCTACCCTACTTGGCTGGCCAACCCAGTGTTGGTAAAGAAGGCGAATGGCAGCTGGAGGATGTGCGTGGACTACACGAACCTGAATAAGGCCTGTCTCAAGGATTGCTACCCACTACCAGTCCTAGATCAAAAGGTAGACACCCTTACCAACTACCCAATTAAATGTTTTCTTGATGTATATAAACGGTATCACCAAATCCCCATGCTAGAAAGCGATATATAAAAAACCGCCTTCATCACAGAGGAATGAGCCTTTGGATATCAGATGATGTCGTTCGGTCTAAGGAATGTTGGAGCCACCTAACAGAGAGTGGTGAAGAAGATTTTTCTGAAGCAGGTTGGGAGGAACTTGGAGGTATATGTGGATGACATGGTCAAAAAGATCAGCCAGTATGAGACCTTCCTGGAGGATGTCAGAGAAACTCTGGTGCAATTTAGAGACATAGGAATGAGGCTAAACCCAGCCAAATGTTAGTTCGGAGTAGGAGCAGGGAAGTTTTTAGGCCACATAGTGTTAAATGAAGGATTAAGAGCAAACCCAAAGAAGATTAAGGCAATTATAGACATGAAGTCACTTGGCACAGTGAAATAGATACAGAGCCTGAACGGGAAGTTGGCAGCCAGAATCACTTCATGTCTCGGGCATTAGAGAGTGCTTCTTTTCTTCAAAACTTCGAAAGGATGCATGGATAAAAAGGGGCGATAAAGTGGGGAGAACTGCAAGAGAAAGTGTTTGGAGAGCTCAAAGCCTACCTGAAAGATTTACCCACCTTAACCAGCCCGAAAATGAGGGAGCCCCTGTACAAGTATGTGGCAGCCAGCAAAGAGGCAATCAGTGCCGCACTGGTAAAGGAGGAAAACAGGATACAGAGACTTGTGTATTTCATAAGCAGGGCCCTGCAAGGGCTAGAGTGGGGTTACACAGATGAGGAGAAGTTAGCGATGGTGGTGGTCCATGCTGCCAGAAGGCTCAGGCAGTATTTCCAGGCACACCCTGTGATAGACCAATCAGCAGCTGAAAGCAATACTGACCAAACCGAAAGCTTCAGGGAGATTAATGAAGTGGGCAGTGGAACTGGGAGAAAATGCTATAGAATACGCCCCAAGAAGAGCAATATTGGGGCAGGTGATGGCAAATTTCCAGGGTGAAATGCTCAGAGAAGAAAAGATGAAAGCTTCAGAGGAGCTATAGAAATAGACAGAGGTAGGAGGGCTGAGCTGCCTGACAGGTCTGAATGTTTAGAAGTTGTATGTGGACGGAGCGTCCGGGGTAGAAGGCGCTGGAGCTGGACTAGTAATAGCAGATCCAGAGGGCGTAGAGGTAACTTATGCCTTTCATTTTATGTTCCCTCCATCGAATAATGAAGCCGAGTATGCGGCGTTGATAGCAGGCATGGATATAGCCATGAAGTTAGAGGCGAAGAAATTACAAGCCCATGGTGACTCTATGTTAGTGTCCAACCAGTATAATGGATAGTACGCTACCATAGAACTAACAATGATGAAATATTGGGACAAGGTCAGGAGCTTGGCATATGAGTTTGAGGAGTTTGATATCACTAAGATCCCAAGGTCCCATAACACAAGGGCTGACACACTTAGCAAGTTAGCATCCTCAGCACACGCTCACTTGACTGGTTGAGGAGTTAGCAAGCAGGTCAACGGACACGGGCATGGTGGCAATAACACAAGATGCAATTCCCAATTGGATGACTCCCCTTCGAAGCTATCTGGAATATGGGATAATTCCTGCAGATGAGAAAGAAGCAAGGACAGTCAGGAGGAAATTATTATAGTACGCCCTGAAAGGAAATTTGATGTACATGAGAGGATATGCAGAGCCATGGCTCAGATGTGCAGAGCCCGAGCTGGCAGACACGGTCCACTAAGAAATACATGAAGGATGTTGTAGAAGCCACCTGGGAGAAAAGACGATTGCACTGCGCGCCGTACAGGCAGGATATTACGGCCGACCATGAGGGCAGACACAGAGAAACTTGTCAGGGAGTGTCAAAAATGCCAGGAACATGCTAGGACAAAAAGACTTCTAGCAAAACGAATGACTATCATAAGGTCTCCTTGGCCTTTTTCCAAATGGGAATTGACAGTGTAGAATCGTTCCCAGAGGCAATAGAGAGTAAAAGGTTTTTGGTGGTTGCGATAGACTACTTCGTGAAATGGGTAGAGGCAGAGGCTGTAGTGAGAGCGAAGGGACGAAAAATCTCAAAATTTGCTTGGAGGAACATAGTATGCAGATTTGGCATCCCACAAGAGAGAGTGAGCCACAGTGGGAAGCAGTTTTCCAATATGCCTTTCAGATCCAGGTGTGCAGGCTTTAACATAAAGCAGCAATTCATATCGGTAGTGCACCCGCAGACAAACGGGAAGACAGAGGTGACAAACAGAATGATAGTGCACGACTTAAAGAGAAGGCTGGGACAGGTAAAAGGTGAATGGGAGGAAGAGTTGGCCAGTGTGTTGTGGGCATATAGGACCACGCCCAGGACATCTACAGGGAAATCCCCTTATAAGCTATGCTTTAGGACGAAAGCCATCATCCCGCCTAAAATTGCAGTGCCCAGCAGGAGAGTAGTCAAACTGATGAGCCAGAATGAAAAAGCCAGGGGATCAGAGAGAACCTAAAATAGCTTGATGAGCTCAGGGAGAAAGCATCGCTAAAGGAGGCCGCATACAAGTCATGGACGGAACAACATTATGACAGCAAGGTCAGGCCAATGTTTTTGAAAGTAGGAGACCTTGCGTTGAGAAAGAATGAGGCAAGCAGAGTCCATGGGCAGAAGAAGTTAGACGCAGAATGGGATGGTCCATAAAAAGTGGTCGAAGTGCTGGGAAAAAGAGTGTACAGGCTGGAAGTATTGGATGGGAGCCCAATCCCACGAACTTATAACATCATCAACCTTAAAAGTTACCATGCATAGTGATTATGAAATATAATTATGTATTCGGCAGCTGCAGATAGATAGGATGATTTTACTGGCAGGCAAGGGGGTTTTCCTTGAGGTATCAAGTCTTTTGTAAGCCCATAAGGGACATGATCTAAAGGGAAAACCAACTTGCGTCCTGGCCCCTCTTTTGTTGTTCCACAAAAATTTGAATGCAGGGGATAAAGTGGCCGAGAAGAACATGTAAAATGAGACGACCCTGGCCAAAAAGGGAAATCCTAAGCTGCAACATCCAAGAAAATTGCTAGCCAGGGGCAAGCAGGAAAAAAGATGCAACTTCAACCACAACCAGAGTCGAAGGAAAATGAGCAAACCTTGGCCGAAAATGGAAATCCTAGGCTGCAACAACAAGGAAAATTGCTGCCTAGGGGCAAGCATGTAAAAAGATGCAACTTCGGCCACAACCAAAACCTATGGAAAATGGGCTGACCTTGGCAAACAATGGTAATCCTAGGATGCAACAGCCAGGAAAATTGCTGGCCAGGGGCAAGCAAGAAAAAAACATGCAACTTTGGCCACAGCTAGAGCCAAAGGAAAATGAGTCGACCTTGGCCGAAAATGGCAATCCTAGCTACAACAACCAGGAAAACTGCTGGCCAGGGGCAAGCAGGCAAAAAGTTGCAACTTCGGCCACAGCTAGAGCCGAAGCACAACGAGCTAACCCTAACCAAAAGTGACGATCCTGGCTACAAGAGCCAAGAAAATTGCTGGCCAGAGCCAAGCTAGCAAAAAGATGAAACTCTGGCCAAAGCTAGAGCCAAACTCTGGCTAAAAGTAGCAATCCTAGCCCCCAACCGCTAGAAGAATTGATAATCAGGAACAAGTGGGCAATAAGGTATAATTCCGGCAGTTATAGAAGGCAAGAAGAGACGCATCTCGATAATTGTAAAAGGCAAAAAAAATAGAGGCAAAAACCCCAAGGAAAAATAAGCCAAGAAAGACAATAAGGCGAGGTAAATGTGGAAAAGAACAAGAGCAAATATGAAAAAGAAAGTCAAGAGTTTCATACTTAGAAGGGGAGAAGGGATACCCAAAGGGCACCCAAGCTCCAGCCAGTTCACATAGGGGATATACACCCCAGAAAAATAGAATAAAATATGTAAAAGGAAAAGTAAGATAGTATCATCCCTCATCGGGGAAAAGTACAAACAACATTAAAATAATTAAAGTTACAAGGGCTTCAAGGCTTAGCTTCATCAACAGTCTGGCCCCCTACAACAACTTGAACTTCACCTCTTTATGCCCCCTTAGCATCTTTCTCACCTGCAACCTGAGCCTCGCCCCCGATGACTTTCCTTGCATCAGCAGCTTGACGCAGACTGTTAGTAAAATAAGCATCCATTTCAATAGGAGCACTGTCCGAGTCCCAGTTGTCAATCTTGGCCAGTGAAATGCTAAGGTCCAGCTTGGTGAAGTACTCGGTGAAACCATGTTTGCAAAAAGGAACAAAAGTATCACCAAGCCCAGTCCGTAATGTCCCTCATCCGCATCCTCATTCGTAGAGTAGAATTGGATGGCTTTCATCAGAGCGTCACTCAGCATCTAGGAGGCCTTGGTACTCCGTACAACGTGAGAGTAAAGGCTTAAGAAACCGTGAGTGAAAGCCCAGCTGTGGAAAGCCTCCAACTAAGCAATCTTAGCTTTAAAATGAGTCAGTGAGGTCTGCAGAGAGCCTGTGACCCCCCATTTCAGCTCGAGGTCCTGCTCCACCTCAGCAACATGCTGGGCCTTGTCCTTCAGGGAGGCAAGCCCGGGTTTAAGCTCACTGTTCTTGGCCTGCAGGTTGAACAACTCTTCTTGCAAGGCCCGGGCAACACATAAGTGCTAAAGAAAAAGCCTAGAAAAATTACAAGCCTAATAATATGAAGAGAGAGAGAGAAGAAAGATTAACCAAGGAATATACCTCGAGGACGGTCGTATCAAAGCGGTCAACGAGAGAGTTTGCTCCAGCTATATTCAGAGACCTCTCCTGGAGCCAAGCATTGAAATAAGGGACATGAAGAGCCTGGGAGACGAACTCAGCTCGGGCGGTAGCAGTTTACAGGGGAGCCGACCCAGAGTTAGCCCGAGAGGAGAAGCCACAGGTGAACGAAGGGGAGAAGGAGATCGACTGGACATGTAGAGCACCGAGAGCAATATCCTATAGTAGAGAAACTGCCTGGGAGGTCGGAGTCTCGGGGACCTCCTCAGGGATTGCCTCAAAGCCAATGCTAGTTCCCCCCTTATCAACCCTCCCCGCAGAACGACGGGCTCTCTTCTGTTCGGTTTTCTCATTGGAGACCTCCATGTCAGACACATTGATGAGAGTCACCTTCTTATCCATGATGTCAGCGGTCTCCTTGCTGGTAGGGGTGGGCGTCAGGTTGGGTTATTCGGTTCAGATTATTCGGTTTTGCCTCTAAAAAGCCCAAAACTGAATCCAACCCGAATAACCCGAAAAACTTGAATAAACCGACCCGAATTTGCAATTCGGTTACAGTTTGAATTCAGGTCTAATCCGAATAAACCGAATTGGAGCTGAATATTTTTAAGAATATTAAAAAATACATATATTAATTCAAAATTCAAGAAAAAATATCGAATGTGTAATTTAAATTCCACCAAAATCAATTCTTCAAAATTAAAATAAGACAAATATAATATAAATTCAACCATAAAAATTTTAGGACTACACTTTATATTAAGGATCAATAGTTTGTTTAAAATTATCTTCAAAATCTTCACATTTCTTCAAGACTTGAAACACTTCACATTCACCCTGAAAATACAAATAATTGAGAAGATTAAAACATCAATTCACATCATGAATGCATGAGAAGTGTATGTTTCATACATATATCAAAACTCATTCAAGGTCAAGTAAGAATACTATTAATATGTAAATGAAATGCTAAATACAAATATCAAACTCATTTAATCTGGTACTCAATCTGTTACATATTAAATTAATCCTCATATTGAATAACTAAAGCTTGCAACAAAACACATCCTCAAAATCATTACACTCTAAAGACAAAATATGATAGCATCAACTTATAAGAATCACACAGATAATGCTTAGGTAAATTTATAGCATCAACTTAGAAGAATCACACAGATAATACAAGACTAGGTAAATTTAGGACAAAAGGCTCTTTATAACCCTTATTTAAATGCCAGTACCAAACGTACAGATAATGCTCCAATCACGCAGATCTAAATATACACAAGAGTTTTCCCAACCTTATTTTTGTGGTAAACTTCAACACATCGGATTTCCCTTGACAAGGTGCATCATGATACAATTAAACAAACCTAAGGATGGAAACTAATACCCAATACTATATTCAACATTGACCAATTATCTGAAAGAACCAACTGTTTTATATTCACTATGAATACCTAGCCTGCAATATTGTTCTCATACTTCCAATTTGAGTTACCAAAACTTGGAAAAAAACTCAAGATATAAAGAACACTCCTATCTCCAATCATACATTGATCAAAATAATGAAGATTTCATTCATACTTACAAAAAGAAGTGATCATCGTGGCTACATATCACAAAGTCCGTCAAGTTACCCTACAATGAAAATTTCACAATCAACAATCAAACTATCATCCATAAGCTACATGTCATAGAAAGAAGCACTCTTACAATCTATGCTTTAGATCAGGTCAATACAACATCAAAAGGAAAAGACTAAACAGAAGCATGTCTAATAAAATATGTCTAGCAAACTTTTCACATATATGTATAACAATTCGATTTGTACAGTCCTCTCAACATTCATGCTTTAAGTGATAACAAAGACTAACCAGCCACCCATTCCCAAACAAGCATTTTCAGGTGTGTCAGAGAAAACACTTGCACAAACCCTGCAAAAATAGATTATTCCAGACATCAGTGAGAGATCAGATAGAATTTTCCACATATGGAATCTAGATATATCACATTATCACTGTAGTATTGTTCGGGCAGGAAACATTACATGGTTTTCAAATTTTGGACTGATTTATGCCAAGTTCAATTCATCAATTACCACATTCTGTTCATTAAATGAATGAAAGTAGCTCATAAGGGCAGAGGAAATTGGAATCAATGTTGAAGCACTTCAGTTGATAATTAACCAGAATTGAAGAGTTAACAACTACCTGAATGCATTCACTACTCATTACAGCTTTATATTTCCAAGTCACTGATAGCAATTATATTTTTTACTTCAATCCCTAGGCTATGAAACCACAATCAGAAGACATGTCTATAAATTTCAACCAATATAGTGTGGTAGTATCATGAAAATCACTAGTGTTAAGACAATATATAGACTGTACCTCACTCAAATCTGTTCCAAATGTGACACAGTGAGGATTTCCCATGCTAACGCATGTTACATTCCAGGAAATTCCACTGACATTCAATTTAGATCTAACAACTGATTCACAAATCATATCAAACCTATAACAAAATTTTTACAATAGAACCACAATGTATGTCAACCTAACACAACCCTCCTCATAAGAGATTATACTATGCATAAAAGAAAAATACCTTCACTAAAATCTTTCAATCTTTTCTTACTGACTAAATCAACATTTTAAGCTCAGAATTCCATAAAAATCCGCTCCATGTGGTTCATGTTTTCCAGCCAAAAATTATAAAAAAATTGAATTCCATATTTAGAAAACAGAAAGCCAGAAAACATCTAAACCACATTCAATGCATCCATAAACATGGCTTACTCTTGGGTCTTCCTGTGTACGACAATGGCATCGGAGTCTGTGGCACCGGTGAAGAACCTGCGGGCGAAGAAGAAAGAAAGAAGCAACCTCAGAGCCATCAGTTGTGGTGGGAGGCGGTGGTGGGTGAAGAAAAAGGATGGGGGAAAATATGCGCAGAGGTGATGGGGGAAAAAGGATGGGCAGTGGACAGTGCTAGGGTTTTGTAGAAATATCAAACAAGGCTGCAGGTTTTGTAGAAATATCAAACAAGGCTGCAGCTTGTATGGAAATGGAATGATGGAATGGAGTAGCCTTTATATAGTTAATTCATTAGGGGTTGGGGCATCTTTGGGCTTCTTTGTTTGGGCTTAATAAAGGACTAATAAGTTAAGAATTACACTTATTCAAATGGCCCAAGTTTTTGTAATTAAAAGTTTCTACTCAAATTTATAAGCATTATATTAATATATATATATATACATATAATGTTTATTTGTTTACAATTCGGTATTCGGGTCGATTTTCTGTTTAAGTTTCAATATCCAAAACTAAACCAAAAACCATTTTCAAAATTTGGTTTATTCAATTCGGTCATCCAAAACTCATATTTTAAATTCGGTTCGAGTTATTCAAATTCGGATGATTTGGTTTTCGGTTCAGTTTTTGGTTTTTGGTTTTTTTGCCCACTCCTACTTGGTGGCAGGCAGGGGCGGAAGCTGGAAGATCGGGGGGGAATTCTTGGCAGATCGCCCAGGAAGTTAGCAACCGACATCTCTACAAGGAGAAAAGGGAAGGTCAGCACTTAAACCATGAAACTGTACGAAAATGTGGATACACATACATAAGAAAAAAGAGAGAGGAAGGAAACAGAGAGGCGCAGCCGAGTAAAGGAAACTACAAGCCTATACCACTCAGGTAAGAAGGCCCCTCATCGGGGGCTATTCCTTCTGGAAGATAGGGAAGACCGACAGCCCGCAGGGCAGATTCTCGCAGGAGGCGTTCGGACTTCACTGTAACCGCCTTCAGATGGGAAATAAAAGGTTAGATAGCTGTCATCTCTGCGGTGCTAGGCCGGGATCCCCACCCCTTCTTTAGGCCAAGTTCGAGGCCCAGCGAGGCACCCTCCAAACCCACAATTAGAGTTTCATCCACAAAGATAAATTGCCACTTCCAGTCAATGCAAGCGGGGAAGTCGATCAGGAACTTATGGGTATCTTGCCTGAACTTAAGGAATGTCCAGCTGGGAGGAATCTGGGCAGGCTGACAAAAGAAGCGAAAGAGAGGGATGCTAGGTTCAAGATGGAGAAGGCAACACAAAACCTCAAAGCTCAGGAGGAGCCGGACGAAATTAGAGGGAAGATCAGTCAACCCCAATCCATAATAGGCCATTGCGGCCTGGAAAAAAGGAGAAAGGGGAAGCCTAAGGAAGAAGTGCTCTAGGGTTTCCATATAAACAGCGACCGCGCTGGGTGAATGTCTAGTACAGTCTGGTTAAAGTTGAAGTAGCCTCGATCACCCGGCAGACAGAATGAAAATTCTAGGTTAGTGGTATCACAGTATGAATCCTCCTCTAGAGGTCCGACTATTGAAACCATGATACCGAAAATGAAAAACGGAGAGAAAGAAAAGAGAGGATACCTGAGAGGAAAGCCAAGCGAAAAAGAAGAAAGTAGTGCAAGCAGAAGAAGGGACGAAAGAAGAGGGAAGCTAAGACAAAGGGAGTTTGAACAGGAAAAAGAGAGCCTGACAGGTCCAATAAATGCCTTGGAAGATAAAGCTGCCGGGATGTGATGATAACTGCCTTGGGAAAAGGTGAAAATCAAGGGCCTGCATGCGGAGGTGCGAGAGAGAGAAAGATGCGTGGCGTATATCTGAGCAGGTGGCGTATATCTGAGCAGGTAGCGTAACCGCCAATGCCTGCCTTAAATGAGACTGTGGTTGCACTATCATGATGATTCAAAAGCAGGAAACTGCCATTTTTTCCTGCTAAGCACGCGACGTGCAGAAGAGCAGACAAGGTGCCTGTGGTCTGATACGCTTGGCGCCATATGCTAGAATTCAACCCTGCACCTCAGACTTGGCCCTGCCAGCCGAGTCTTGGGTTGGGGGGACTTGACGACGAATAGGCCTCAAGGCCCAACTTTGGGCTTCCCAGCCCAAAGTCATGGGATAGGCCCACACGAGGGCCCAACGGGCAGAACCGACAGATGATGGGACAGACGTACGGAAGCAGTCCTGTTAGCCACCAAATTGAATAAAACAAGGGGGATGAGTGACATAAGAGATAACTTACAATCCATTACATTATTCACCTAAGATTCTCTCCCACATGACTCCCATGACTGATCAAAGTGTCGAAGCAGGCATGCCCCTGTGCCTGCATGCCTGTCTTGTAGGTTTGGAAGCATCTCGGACCGGAGGAGAGCATCTGTAGGGTAGTAACAAATTTCGGCACTAACATCATACAATCTTATTTGATGGATGGAAATCTTGTTAAGTTGAATATGGATTCAAGCTATAAGCCTACTGTTATAATAATTTGGGTTCTTCACCTGGCAATCTGTATGCCTTATGCAAGAGTTAGGGGTATCTGTAATGAAAGAAAAAAAAAGAATATCAAACTAATATAATTACCAATATTTGAATCAAGGGATTAAATTCATGAAGAAACTGAGATTAGTGAACTACCTGTGTTCTTGCAGTTCTTATCTTATAGTGTGTGGAATGCATACTCGTCCCTTTTTGACCGTTCATAAAAATCCGCTCAAATATTTAGATATGAATGCTAAGAATGAATTGAGTTTGGGAGATTATATAAACCGAAAACATTCAATTTTCTCAAATTTTAATAGTGAAACAGAACCAGTGATATTTGAAAACCTGATAATGGTAACCGAATCAATCCCATAGCCCGTAATTAATAAGGAGACCATCTTTTAGGCACGACGTTTTTTAGCAGTGAAATATTGATGTTTCAATAGGCATTAGTGATTTCCAAAGGATGAATGAGTTTTGGTATCAGAGTTTCAGAGTTAACCAGCCCCAAAGGTTTGCAATAAATTTGGAAGTGATAATGTATGGGCCTAAAGACCATTTTCCTATTTAACAGGCATAAAGACCCAGCATCCAAATTTTTAGAATAAAAAAAGTAGATAATTAGATAATATTTTATTCCATGTTAATGACTAGTACCACAAATGCCTCAAATTGTAAATAAGCATCAAAGAAATCCGACTTACGACGAAGTGGATAAAGCCAGGTGAAACGAGAATAATCATCCAAAAATAAAGCATAGTAAGAAAAACCGGTTGATGATAAAACGGGGGAAGGTCCCCATAAGTCACAATGAATCAAATCAAGTACATGCGTAGCACGTTTATGGTTCTCAACAAATGCCAACCGTTGACCTTTCGCCATAGCATAGGGGGCGCAGGCAACAGGTTTGGGCAACAAAGAAGATAAAGAAACTAGACCAGACTTCTACAAACTAGAAATAACTGTCGACGATGCATGACCCAAGCGAGCATGCCAAAGCTCATAAGATGCCCGTCCTTTATTTTGCTGTAAATGCGAGAAAAATGTTGAATCACCTCTATCCAAAACATAGAGACCACCATCACTGTGGCCCCTGCTCACGGCCGCCTTGGAAACTTTGTTCTGAATTACAAAGTTCTGATCATCAAAAGTAACAAAAGCATTTAAATCTCTGGTCAGTTTACTAATAGACAACAGATTCTTAGTAATATCAGGAATAACCAGAACATCATAAAGGCATAAATCATCAGAGAGTTTAGTGTCACCAATATGAGAGATTCTAATAGAAGCACCATTGCCAACAGAAACAGTAGAATTACCAGAATATGGAGCGACAGACTCTAAACCAGAGACGGAGGATGCCATATGACTGGTAGCACCAGAGTCAATGAACCAGTCAGAAGATCGGGCAATAGGCTCTAACTACAAGGATGATTGAAAACGTTCCGCCAGATGAGTGGAGTCTGTACGACGAGTCGGACCCTGAGAACCAGTCTGAGCAAGCATCCTGTAGCAAGTCGCAGCATAGTGACCGGGACGACCACACCAAGTGCATTGCGGCCGACCACGACCAGCCCCCGCTGAGGACTGAAAACTGGCTCTGCCGCCGCGTTGACCGCCGAAACGGCCACCCCTGGCGTCGCGTGAGCCGTACGCGCCACCTCCTCTCTCCGGTGCGTGATCCCACGCGCGGTCGGCCGAGGGAAATTCTGCTGATGTGAATGCGGCAGGCCTAGTGGCCGGGGCTGAATGGTCCTGTAAGTTTTTCAGAAAAGCCTCGTGGTTTTTGGCACGAGATAAGACATCGGCATACAACGGAGTAGGAGATGAATTAATTAATAGTGCAGAAAAATCCTTAAACTCAGTTCCAAGAGCAGTAAAAAACCAAATAAGTTGATCATCATTGGATACAGGAGAACCCATCATAGACAACTGCTTAAAAATATCTTTAAATTGGAGATGGAGTTCATGAACTGTACCAGTCTTACGTACACCATGGGCAACAACACGAAGACGAAGGATGGATGAAGCACTGTTGTCGTGATAAATCGATTGAAGATTGTCCCAAATTTCCTTTGAAGTGGCACAGTCAGGCAAAACCGCCAAAGCCTTCGGGGTGAGGGAAGAAAAGAGAAGACTGCAAACACGTTGATCTTCATCAACCCAATTTTCATAATCAGACTGAGCCTTCAAGTAAGCCTCCATGGGATCAGGCTTGGAGGAGGAGCCTCGAACTGGAGTTGAAGTAACAGCCCCTGCATCGGAGACGGAAGCGACAGCCAGGGGGCGAGGAGGAACAGTCGGACAGGGCCTGGAACCATCAAGAAAACCATAAAGCTTCTGAGGTCGGAGAACATAACCAGCTTGACGCTTCCACAACAAATAATTGGATGATGACAATTTGATAGTCATCATGTGGAGTAAGGTATTATAAGATAATTTATCGTCAGACATGATGAGAGGAGAAAACAAAAATAATTAATTTTTTGGGAGGTGAATAATGGCTTCGGATGAAAATTGAAAATAACAAAGCAAGTCTCTGCGGATGGGATGTATTATTATGACAAGAGAAGCAGAGCAGACAAAGTCTTGTTTAATGCGAGCAGACAAAGGATTTCGGCGGCGGAAAAAATAAAGGCTGCGGTCGAGAGAGAGCGGAGAGTTTTAGAACTAGATTTTCTCTGATACCATGATAAAATAATTTTTCATAATGATTCTGATTAATGATGAAGAATATATATAAAGCACAAAGAAGACTAGTCTAAATATAACTCTAGTACTAGTCATTAACATGAAATAAAATACTATCAAATCATCTACTTTCTTTATTCTAACACAAATCAAACAAAAAAAAACCTACATCTATAAAATGATGGGAAAATCCTCATTTCAGGGCAAGTCATTACAGTCTCTATGTTACTGTAGCTCCACCATCTCCAAACTCATACGACCACATGCCGCCTCACCCTGAATGACTTGTGCTTTTTTTCAGATACCGTATTTATGCCGAAAGGAGGCCCGAGCAGAGACCACATTAGAGCTCTCACACAGCTCCAACCAACCCTTGACAGCCATCTCCAGGCCAGACCCATGACAAATTTTTGCATTAACAATGGCGCCATCCTTGGGGACCCGACATCAAAGCCCTCACGCAGCTCTTACAAATGCTGTCTGCATAACCACCAGAGCAAATGCATCTGCATAGCTAAGCAAACCTATTTTCCATAAAATCATTTATTTTTATTTTTTAAGGAAAAGATCATACCCAGATTCAAATGTCCATCTATTTTTTCCAGAAAATAAAAGATAGTAGGCAGGCAGAGAGACCCAGCCGAATGGAAAAAAGGAAGAAAAATTGAGAGTTGACTCAGCAAATAAGGAAGGAGAGCAGAACCAACCCGGCTGAGCGAGCAAAACCGGTCCAGCTAACGAGTCAATCCAACTCAGCGAGCCGACCCAGCCCTATTCAGCGAGTTGACTCAGTAACCATGGGAGAGGAGTCGACTCAGTTAACTCGCGAATCCGCCGTCTTCGCTGAAGAATACTGCCTGTGCGAGCGTCCAAGGCAAACGATCCAACCAATGCTTCAACATTCCTCCCTGTCCAGCGCCTTCGCCCGTTCAATCAGCGACCTCGCCACCAACAGATCTACGACTTGCGCCACGACCATCTCCGGCGTGCAGTAGACCAGCCATCCCCACGCGAGCAATAGACCAGGCTTCTCCGGCGAGCAACAATGAAGACGAAGCACTGCGAATACTTCTTCTCCGGCGAGCAGGCAGTGATGAAGGAATGCAAGGATTCTGTTTCAGTGATGGAGGAAGTCTGATGCATTCCGTTTCAGTGATGCTCATGAAATCCGGAGGCAAAAGTTCAGAGGTTGGCGCCAAATTCAAATTTCTCGTTGGCAGCTTGAAGAGGATCAAAACGACATCAAGTCACTGCGTTCCATTTGTTTGTTATTTTTCGTTTTTGCCTGCACACGTGTCGTGTCCTCACTGGCTTTCTTTTCCTTGTTTTCTTCTTCTGATTTTCCAGCTATAAAGCTGTGGTTGGCTTTGTTTTGTTGGATCGGGTTGTACGAATGAAAAACAATGCCAAATCTATGAATCTTCTTCTTCTTCTTCTCCAAGTTTCTCTACTGTTTTAATTGTTCTTCATGGTATCAGAGCATAACCAGGAAATCTAGAAATGATTTTTGTTTAAACCTCTGTTAAATACTGAGCATTTTGAGCTGCAAATCATGGCCTCTGATGATGAATCAGTGAATTCGGTTCATCATTCATCTAGATCCAACTCATACAGAGGAAGGGCACAGATTAATGATCCGTTTGAATTGCAGAATGGTGACAACTCAAATCTGGTGTTGGTGGCAGAACCTCTGAATGAGGTTAACTATATCACCTGGAGCAGATCGATGGTGATAGCTTTCAAATCCAGAGGAAAACTGAAGTTCTTGACTGGAGAGATACAATCACCAGATCCTGATGATCCTTTGTATGACAGATGGGATAAGGTAAACTCAACATTGATCTCGTGGATTCTGAATTCTATTTCAAAGAAAATTGCAAGAGGATTCATGTTTTTTGAAGATGCTTATGCTTTATGGACTGAGCTGAAAGAGAGATTTGGGGAGAGTAATGGACCCCTTATACATAAACTGAAAAGGGATATATGTGAATTGAAACAAAACAATGAATCTATTGCAGTTTATTTCACTGAATTGAAAAGCCTTTGGGATGAGTATGCTTGTTTGAGGCCTAGGAAGAAATGCAATGTAGACTGCATTAATTATACCTGTTTAGCTGCAGAAGAGGAGGATGATAAGTTGCATCAATTTCTGATGGGGTTGAATGATGAGTACAGCACCATCAGTCATCAGATTTTGTTGATGGATCCACTTCCCAGTATTGGGAAGGCATATTCCATGATAACTAGAATAGAGAAACAAAAGGCTATTCACTGTGGTTATCAGGAACTTCATGGAAATTCTGCTATGGCTGTGAGAGTATATAGGGACAGGAGAGCACCTTATCAAATTAAGGAGTCAGTTTCTGATCAATTTGAAGATTCAGAAGGTTTCAGGAAGAGAAATATCAGGAGACCTGACTTGAAGTGTGATCATTGTGGAAAGCTAGGCCATGTGAAGGAGAATTGCTTCAAAATTAAAGGATATCCGGATTGGTGGGAAGGTAACAGAGATATTGCAGTTAAACCACAGTTTATTCCACAAGTTTATCAGAAACCAGCTCAGAAGTTTGCAGCACATGTAGCATTGGAGGAAGAGGATACACCACTGAGTGATCCAGATGAAAAATTACATGCACTAGTTGCAAGACTGGTGGAAGCACAACTTGAGAAGAAACAGAAAGGGAAGGAACAAGTTTCAGATCAGTATGGAGCAGTGAATTATGCACACTATCATGATTTTGCAGGTAGCTTAGTCACAAACTTTTCTCTTAATGTTTTTACTTTGAATGATGATAAGTGGATTGTTGATAGTGGAGCATCAAGTCATATGTGTGCAAATCTGTCTATGTTACATAAAGCTGTTGCTATACACAATCCTACCCCAGTCTACTTGCCAGATCATACAGTTAAGCAAGTCACAGCCATAGGATCAGTCAAGTTGAATTCATCACTCATTCTGCATGATTGCCTACACATTCCTGATTTCAGATACAATCTTCTCTCAGTACACAAACTTACTAAGTCCATGCCTGTTGTTTTCAAATTCTCTTCTGGCCTTTGTGTGCTACAGGACCTCAGAACTAACAGAGTTCTTGCAGCAATTAAAGAAGAAAATGGCCTGTACATCCTAGACAGTCATTCATTTCATCCAGACAACATCAAGCTGAGCCTACATTCAAAACCATTTACCAATTTTGTGATTGGAGCTGTTGCCAATCAGAGTTCACCATCTCCTCATTCTTGGCATCTTAGACTAGGTCATCCTTCTAATGATGTACTGAAGCACATTTCAGAAACTGCTACTTTGTCTAAAACAGATAGTATTTGTACTGTTTGTCCTTTGGCAAAACAACACAGATTATCATTTCCACTCAGTTCCAGTTTTACTCAATCTCCTTTTGTGTTGTTGCATTTAGATTTGTGGGGACCTTACAAGATCAGTTCTATTAATGGTTGCAAGTATTTCTTAACAGTAGTGGATGATTATACTAGATCTACATGGACTTATTTAATAAAATCCAAAGATCAAGTATTTTCTATTCTCAAACTGTTTCTTGCCATGGTTAAAAATCAGTTTCATGCCTCAGTCAAATCAGTGAGATCAGATAATGGGAGTGAGTTTGTTAGTCTTGAATGTGAACAATTGTTTGCTGATTCAGGAATCCTTCATCAGAAATCTTGTCCTTATACTCCACAACAAAATGGTGTAGTGGAAAGAAAGCATCAGCATTTGTTGCAAATTGCTAGAGCCATCCTTTTCCAATCAAATTTACCTAAACCTTTTTGGGGAGATGCAATATTGACTGCTACTTTCCTGATCAACAGACTTCCAACTCCAATCCTTTCATGGAAAACACCTTTTGAGCTATTGTTTCAAGAACAACCTGACATGAACATGCTCAGAACTTTTGGTTGTTTAGTTTATGCAACTAATACATCTCCACACAAGGATAAGTTTGCAGAGAGAGCATTTCCTTGTGTGTTCATTGGATATCCCACAGGCCAAAAGGCATATAAACTATTTGATCTGCAAAATCATAGAATGATCATATCCAGAGATGTAGTTTTCCATGAATCAGTTTTCCCATACTCATCACCTCTCCCTTTCACCTTTCCTCTTCCTTTCACAGACACAATTCCTATTCCTAACCCTGAAATTTCTAATCCTACATCTTCTTTTCCCATTCCATCTCCACCTTCTGATACTAGTGCAAGACACAGCACTAGAGTGATCAGACCACCTGTCTGGGCAAAAGACTTTGTCTCTACATCCATCCACCCTCAGTCAGATTTTTTTGCACATGTTCTTAATGCTTCACAGGGAAAAGAACCATCCACTTATCAGCAAGCAAAGTATTCTCCTGAATGGGTTCAAGCTATGACTGAGGAGCTCACTGCTCTTGAGCAAAATCATACATGGGATCTGGTGAAGCTGCCACCTGGGAAGAAAGCCATTGGTTCCAAATGGATTTATAAGCTGAAGTACAATGCAGATGGAAGCTTAGCTAAACACAAAGCTAGGCTAGTTGCCAAAGGATACAATCAGATAGAAGGGATTGATTTCTTTGAGGTTTTTTCACCTGTGGCTAAGGCAGTTACAATCAGAATTCTTCTGGCCATAGCTTCAGCTTCTCACTGGCATATACATCAGCTTGACATCAATAATGCTTTCTTACATGGGCATTTAGATGAGGAAGTTTACATGAAACTTCCTGATGGCTATCAGGTTTCTGCATCTCATCTGGTGTGTAAGCTGACTAAAAGTTTATATGGTTTGAAACAGGCCTCCAGGCAGTGGAACAAAGAGTTCACACAGCATCTCTTGAGCTTGAATTTTAATCAATCTCACCATGATCACTGTCTTTTCTTAAGGTTTACATCTACTTCAGTCTTAGCACTGGTGGTTTATGTTGATGATGTTCTCATCATGGGAGATTCTCTTGCTGATATCACTGCTGTGAAGGCATCATTACATCACAGATTCACCATCAAAGATCTTGGTCCTGCTCATTATTTTCTTGGTTTGGAGCTGTACAGATCTTCTTCTGGTCTACATATTCATCAGCATAAATATATTCAGGATATTGTTTCTGATTGTGGTCTTCTGCACAGCAAACCTGCAGCTACTCCATTGCCTAGTTCTTGGCCGGTTCATGATGAGGACTCAGTTCCTCTCACAGATCCCAGTGTTTTTAGAAGACTTATTGGCAGATTGCTATATCTGAATTACACCAGGCCAGATGTAACATTTGCTGTCCATCAATTGAGTCAGTTTGTTCAATCTCCTACTCAGCATCATCTCAGTGGTGCTTTGCACATTGTCAAATACCTTCATCATCATTCAACTCAGGGCCTTTTCTACCCATCAGCCAATGATCTTCAGCTTCATGCATATTGTGATGCTGATTGGGCAACTTGCAAGATCACCAGGAGGTCAGTTACAGGTTTTGCTGTTTTTTTGGGCTCCTCATTGATATCCTGGAAATCCAAGAAACAATCGACCGTCTCCAAGTCTTCTGCTGAGGCTGAGTACAGAAGCCTTTCCATGACCTCTTGTGAACTGAAATGGATCAGCTATATTGCCAGAGATCTTCGATTTCAGGTTCAATTTCCTATTCCTCTCTTCTGTGATAATCAGGCTGCTCTACATCTCACGGCCAATCCTGTGTTTCATGAGCGAACCAAACACTTGGACATTGATTGCCATCTTGTCCGTGATTATTATCTTGAGGGTTTTCTTCTCCCTTCGTTTGTTTCTTCTCGACTGCAACTGGCCGATGTTTTCACCAAGTCTCTGCCTGTGATTCCCTTTCTTGCAAACTTGTCCAAGCTCAGTTTTCGTTCTCTCCAATCTGAGCTTGAGGAGGGGGTGATGAAGAAATGCAAGGATTCTGTTTCAGTGATGGAGGAAGTCTGATGCATTCCGTTTCAGTGATGCTCATGAAATCCGGAGGCAAAAGTTCAGAGGTTGGCGCCAAATTCAAATTTCTCGTTGGCAGCTTGAAGAGGATCAAAACGACATCAAGTCACTGCGTTCCATTTGTTTGTTATTTTTCGTTTTTGCCTGCACACGTGTCGTGTCCTCACTGGCTTTCTTTTCCTTGTTTTCTTCTTCTGATTTTCCAGCTATAAAGCTGTGGTTGGCTTTGTTTTGTTGGATCGGGTTGTACGAATGAAAAACAATGCCAAATCTATGAATCTTCTTCTTCTTCTTCTCCAAGTTTCTCTACTTTTTTAATTGTTCTTCAGGCAGAAATCCCGACGAGTCGTTGCGCTTACCGCCGCCTTCCTTCGGTGAAGGATTTTCCCCGGTGAAATGGACTACTTGAAGCTCACTCTGTGAGGCATCACAGTCATGTAAGAAGCTGACCAGAAACAGGCTAGAGAAGGAAGAAAATAAAAGAAAAATAGAAGCGAAGAAGAAGAAGAAAGAGTCTTTAACAAGGAAATTTTAGAAGAAAGAAACGAGTCTTTTCACTTGGAAAAGAAAAAGAAAGAAAGAAAAAGAAAAGAAAAATAAAAAATAAAAGAGAAAGACCAAAAAAAAAAAAAGAGAGAAAGAAAAGAGAGAAAAGTTTGAGAAGAAGAAAAAGTCATTTGTCGCAGGAAAATGAGTAATCTGCTAGAGAAAAATGGGAGACAAAAATGAAAGGAAAATAAAATTCAAAGAACAAAAGGAAGAAGTGGAAGAGGAAAGTTTGCCTTTTTAGGAAAAAAAAGGGAAATGGAAAGGATAATGGTAATAACATTCATTGCTCTGCTCCATTTTATTCTTCTTATTTCAGGTAAGCACTAAAAGTCGACGTAAGAGTCTAGTGCAGTAGATGGACTCGACAGAGGCCAGGCAGAAGGACTTGACAGAGCCCAGACAGAAGGGCTGGATAGAGCTCGGGCAAAAGGACTCGACAGAGCCCATGCAGGATGACTCGACAAAGCCCAGGCAGCAAGTGGCCGGTGTTACCCATGCAGTAAGACTCAACACAGCTCAGAGTGAGCACTGTTTAAAGTAGAGCACATTCACAATGCAAAGAACATCCACACGGTGGAGCATCAGCAGGACAAGGCTGGCAGCAGCAGCAACCAAGGTTAGAAATATACAATTGTTCACATAAACAATAACATTGGTATGACTATTTATAGAAACATACATAAGGTGTTTCGAGTAGAACCACATAACTCCACTAAAATAATTATTTGCATAGTGCTACCGAATATTCTATTAGTGCATTATGGTAAGCAAATAAATTTAAGAAATCATGTATGTGACTGCCATGTTGAAATCCAAAACTAAAGACACTATGCATGATCACTTGAAGATAAAAAGGGTTCATGCAAGTGCTAGCTATTTTCTACATGTCTTTGTCATTTAAAACTTATGAATGATAGCATGGTTAATAAATTCGACTACTTTAACGGTTTATTAAAGAAACTAAAAACAGAGAGTTGATACATTATACCATCTCTTAGACTAATGGATGCCAGCATTGCCGATTTAAATTTAGGCATGTTAGCATGAAATGCGTAGTTGTACAGGTCAGGCAGTAAGATAATATGCAAAGAAAGCTTAGCCATCGGCTTGTCCACCAGCCTGTCAAATAGGGCGTCGGTCAAACCTCAGCCTGCTCAAGCAGAGCAGGGATCACTCCTCATCTTGCACGAACAGGGTAATCTTTGTGGGGTTTTCACCAGGTAAAACTCAATGCCTTCTATCTGTTCAGGCAGGGCCACAACATGACAACTTCAAGAAAAGACGGTATGATCATACGATTTATTTATGAAATGATGCATACAAATGATGCCTACATTTGCATGCCTTTGTCAAATATGTGGGTAAACAATAACACTCACTTTGAAATTGAAGAATAATACGTTGATTCTTTGACTGATATATTATGTATTATGTTGATTCTTAGACTAATGCGTGTCAGCAATGCCCGCCAAGGCAACACATATTAGCGTAAAATACTTGATTATGCAGGCCTGACGATAAAGGCGATAAGCAAGGCACCCTCAGCCTCATGAAAGGCAAGGACATGACCCGACATGCCGCAATAAGGAAAGTATAGTCTTCAACCTGTTCTGGCAGGGCAACAATCAACCCTTAGCCCTTTTGGGAAGGGCAACGACAACCGCTCGGCCTATTCGGGCAAGGCCATGAAATACCCCCTTAAAGAATAAGATGAGAAGAATGTAAAGGAACGATATTGCTACTTATGTCACTTATATTCATTCAATATATAGATGCAAGAGATGTTCTATCTTTACATGCCTTTATCATACATTTGAAATATTATGGGCAAGAGCTGATGTATTACGGTGTCACCTAAACTACCACAAGTTGGCATTATTCACGTAAACATGAAATGTGTAGTTCTTACAGGTCCGGCAACACAATATCCAGCAGCTCCGGCACCACGATGGCTGCTGAGCAATGAGCTTGACCCTAGCTCAAAGGTGCAATCCTGGCTAATGCCAGCCAAGAAAATTGCTAAGCTAGGGGTAAGCAGGAAAAAGATTTATCTTTAGCCACAACCTTAGCCGTGAGAAATGAGCCAACCCTGGCTCAAAGTTGTAATCATGGCTTAAGTCAGCCAGGAGAATTGCTAGCTAGAGGTAATCAGGCAAAAAGACTCCGGCCACAACCATAGCTGATAAGTAATAAGCCTGACCCAGGCCAAAAAAGACACCCTAGCTCCAACAACCAGTAGGTTGTAGGTCTGGCCGCCAACAGGCAAAGGAAAAGATGCTCCAGCCACAACCATAGCCACTGAGCAATGAGCTTGACCCTAACTCAAAGTTGCAATCTTGGCATAAGTCAACCAGGAAAATTTCTAAGCCAGGGGTAAGCAGGTAAACTATTTATCTCCGTCCACAACCTTAGCCATGAGAAACGAGCCGACCCTGGCTCAAAGTTGCAATCCTGGCCCCAGTAACTAGGGAAAATGCTAGCCAAAAGCAAGTAGGCAAAAAGGCTCCAGCCACAACTATAGCCATCGAGAAAAATGAGCCGACCCTAGCTCCAAGTTGCAATCCTGGCTCTAGCAGCCAGGGAAATTTCTAGCCAGGGGCAAGTACGCAAAAAGACTTCTGCCACAACTATAGCCGTCAAGTAATGAGCCTGACCCATGCCAAAATTGCTATCTTGGCTCCGACAGCTAGTAGATCGCAGGCCGAGTTCAAACAGGCAAAGAAAAGAACACTGGCCACAGCCATAACCGTCGAGTAATGAGCCTGACCCAGGCCAAAATTGCAATCCTGGCTCCAACAGCCAGCAGATCATAGGCAGGGACCAAATAAAAAAAAATCAACTGCTCTGGCACAACCATAGCCGCAGAGTGCAAGGCCCATTCGCCAGGCCTCAACAACTCCAGCTCAGGATAGTTAGCGAGCTGCAGGCCGGATCATAAGTGCTCAAAATTATTAGCTCCGACTCACGGAGCGCAAGGATAAATCGCCAGGCCACTACGGCCAGCGGGCTGCATGCTAGATTACGGTGTTGCAGCACATCGATGATGCAAAGCACAGGTACATGATAATGCAGCTTGCCAAGGTCAGGAACATACAATTGTTCACTTGCATAATACGACCATAAATGTTATGTGTGTACTAGTGGGGAAATAAATTTGGGCTAGTACATACACAATCGTCGTCATAAAATACAAAAATAAAGGCACTACATATCATTGTTGGAAAGAAGAATTCATACAAGTGTCAATTACATTTGCATGTTTTTTTCCACTTAAATTGATGCATGAAAGCATGGTAGGGAAGTTGACTCAGGCAAAGAAAGTTTAGCTACAACATGTTCAAACAATCAGCTGATCAAACCTCAACCTGAAATTGCAAGGCAATAATCACCCCTCAACATGTTCACGCATGGCATTGATTAACCCTTTGCCTATTGGGGGGGGGAGAGAAGGATCGTATTATTGGTGAAGAATTGATAAGGCCAAAAAAGAGAAATTGTGGTCGTAACTTAGAAGGCCCGAGCACAAAGCCCAAGCCGACACCAGAAAGGTCACTACGTTCAACCCATGCCAAATTTTATAAAGCTGCCAGCAGAGTCTAGGTTGATGCAGCAGACATCAAAGTGAAATTATACCTTGAAGAAATAATGAGGCTGAAACGAGAGAGTTTGGTCATGCTTCAGAAGGCCTGGGCGCAAAGCCCAGGCCGATGCCAGATGGGTCACCACGAGCGACCTTGGCATAATTTTATGGAGCTTCCAGCAGAGACCCGATTGACATAGCAGACAACGAAGTAAGGTTATACCTTAAAGAATTAATGAGTCCAAGAAAAAAGAGTTCAGTCATGATTTAGAAGGCTTGGGCGCAAAGCCCAGGCCGACTCCAGAAGGGTTACCACGCGCGATTCAGGTAGAATTTTATAGAGCTGCCAGTAGAGTCCAGGTTGACGCAACAAGCAGTGAAGTAAGGTTATAACATAAATGATTAGGGTGGCTGAAATGAAAGAGGTTAGTCATGATTTAGAAGCCCTGGGCGTAGAGCCTAGGCCGATGCCATAAAGGTCGCCACGCGCAATCCAGGCAGAATTTTATGGAGCTGCCAACAAAGTCCAGGTTGATGCAGTAGGAAACGAAGTATGGTTATACCTTAAAGAATTAATGAGGCCGAAACAAAAGTGTTTGGTCATTATTTAGAAGGCTTGGCGCAGAGCCCAGGTCGACGCTAGAAGGGTCGCCACGCACGACCTGGGCAGAGTTTTATGGAGCTGCCAGCAGAGTCCAGGTTGATGCAGCAGGCAGCGAAGTAAGTTATAACTTAAATAATTAACGAGACCGAAAAAAGAGCCTGGTCATGATTTAGTAGGCCTGAGCGGAGGGCCCAGGACGATGCCAGAAGGGTCGCCACACGCGATCCAGGCAAAATTTTATGGAGCTGCCAACAGAGTCTAGGTTGATAGCAAGCAGCGAAGTAAGGTTATACCTTAAAGAATTAATGAGGCTTAAATAAAAAAGTTCGGTCATGATTTAGAAGGCCTGAGCATAGAGCCCAGGCCAACGCCAGAAGGGTCGCCACACGCATTTTATGGAGTTGCCAACAGAGCCCAGGTTGATGCAGAAGACAGCAAAGAAATGTAATACCTTAAAGAATTAATGAGGCCAAAATGAAAAAGTTTGGTCATAATTTAGAAGGCATAGGTGTAGAGCCCAGGTCGACGCCAGAAGGGTCGCCAAGCGCAACCCAGTCAGACCTTTAACTTTTTTGGAGCTTCCAGTAGAGTCCAGGTTGATGGAGTTAGCAGAAAACCATGGTTATGCCTTTAATAATTAATGAGGCCGAAGTAAGAGAATTTACTAAGTCACAAGGCAGAATCCAGACTGACAGATGCAGAGTTGCAACATTGATCAATGACCACGAGAGACGAATTCAAGATACAGAGTTCCACCTTAATGAACAGGGACGTCCGCCAGTAACGACATTTGACAAGCGTCCACGGCGTTCGGACTTGTATTATCCCAATGCCCCGTGCTATTCAACAACGTGACATCGGGCTAGGGGGACTTGATAATGTATGGGCCTAAAGCCCATATTTCTACTTACTAGGCCAAAGGCCCATCATCCAACCCAAGCAAAGAAGAAACCCTACATCTATAAAAGGAGGGGGAAGCCCTCATTTCAGGGTAAGTGACTACAGCCTCCACGTTACTGTAGCTCCACACTCTCCGCACTCATATCATCACATCTGACTTGGGCATCAAAGCGGGCACGGCCACAGGCCGCCCCGCCTTGAGTGACCTGTGTTATTTTCCAGGTACCCCATCTATGCCAGAATCATGCCAGAAGAAGGGCCAAACAAAGGTCACATCAGAGCTCTCACCGTAGCTCCAACAGACCATGGACAGCTAGCTCCGGCTTGGCCCAGGACAAATTTTGGCATTAACAGGAGGTGCTGTGCATGATTTGCATTGTACGGTTTGCTGCATGCAAGTTTAATTAAAATGTGTGCAGGGAATGGTGAGTTTAGGTTAGTAGCTTCATGTAGTTCGTAGGGGTTATATGTATAAATAATTTGAGATCTTAATCTCATTTTAGATGCTCCTAACTATAATTAGATTAAATAAGAAAATAGTCACACTAGTACTTAGGTTACGTGAATAAGCTTACAGTTTTTTTAAATACACCCTAAGGTGGGGGATTGTATATAAGGTTCCCCAAACCTTTGAAAAGAAACAAGATAATTAAAGAGAGTAGTTTTACAGATTTACTATTGAGGCAACCTCGTTGCCTCCAAAAGGAGCTAACTTCTATAGCCTATAGTTTGTACTACGAATTAACTATACAAGAGCGAGAAGTGATGAAAGTTGCGTTTCCAAAGTAAGTAATCTCCACCCTATGTGTTAATTATTTAGTTTGGCTAGGCAACTATCATTCAAACATAATTACGTAGTCTCAAAATGTAGGAGAAACAAGAGCAAGTTTGATAAAAAAAAAAGCCGAGTGCTGATTTTATAGTCACATTCCAGTTATGAAGCTGAGTGAGGCAGGTTGGAGCACTGGAGAATTGAAAATGGGACTTCAGTTATGGAGCATTTGGTTGAGCTTCGAACCCAAGCCTCAGAGCATTAGATTTGAAGTATTGGGTCTGGAGCAACACAAAGTTCAGCATGCCATATGTCTTCTTAGTGGTAAAGAACCATAAAAGTTCCTGAGATAAAATAGAAACAACATCAGCAGTATCAATTGTCTTTGGTTGCATGTCTATGAGTTCTAATGTAGGGGAAGTGATCCCTATCCAAATCAATGAGGCCTCTGATGATTGCTGGGATGTTAGAAAGGTTCAGATTAGAATCATCAAGGTGAGTGGATCCGTGTTTAGCAATTGCATCAGCAACCGAGTTACACTCTATGAAAACAAGTCTAAGGGTGGCATCTTTTAGTTTAGAGTGAATATGAAAAGCTAGTGCATAGAGGGACCATTTAGCTGTTTTTGGATTTTTAATCATGTTTACTGCAAGCATAGAATCTGATTCAATTATAAAATTGCAGATGCAATCCAGAGATGGAAAAACCTGAGCTGCTAATTGGATGGCTTTCATTTCAGCTTCTAGTGGTGATTTTGCAGAGGTAATTGTGGATTGGATTAGGCATGGATTACCAGTAATGTCACTAGCTATGAGGCCAAGTGTTGAGGTTGTGGAAGACCAAGAAGCACCACATTGATTATTATGGTGTTAGGACCTGGTCTATTCTAGTAGACAATGGATATGGAAGGCTTTGGAGGTGGTCTGAGGGGTGGGATCAGTGAGGAAATGGGATAGCTCATATTCAAAAGACTGTTAGAGAAGCAGGGCTTAGCTGAGAATGATAGAAAGATAAGGTCTTTTACTTCTTTACAGATATGAGTAGGTGAGAAATTATTGTTATCAAAATAGAAAGCATTTATGGCTTTCCATAGAGACCAACAAATCAGAGATGGTAGCAATCTACAAATATCTTTATGAACTTTAGACAGATCATTATTGTTCCAGTATGCAAAGAATCTATCAATTAGATTGTCTAGAGTGTGTAGGTTATGTCCCATTATAGTAGAAGTATCAGTCCATACAGTTTGAGCTAGGTGACAAGAAATAAAAAAAAATGTTCAAGGGAATCAACTTGGTTGTATGCTGGGCATTTAGAGGCTAGGCTAAATCCACATTTGATTAGAACATCATCAAAAGGAAAAAAGTTACCTGGAAAGTTACCTGGTAGCTGTGTGAGAGCTGGAAAGTAGCTGGAAAGTTACCTGGTAGCTGTGTAGCTAGAAAGTTACCTGGAAAGTTTAGTAGCTGGAAAGTTACCTGGTAGCTGTGTGAGAGCCTTGTATGTAGATTTGAAAGTAAAAACTCCTGTTTCTTCCAGTTTCCAGATCATTCTGTCTTCTCTTTCCATGTTTATATCTGCCTCCTGTAAAATGTTTAGAGTCTCATGTTCTACATAAGGAGAGATCTGAGTTAGGATATGATTTTCATCTTTGATAAAATCAGCTATTGTGCAATAATAGAGTGAAGAAAGGACGGGGGGGGGGGGGGAACGTTGATTAGTGGTCCATTAGGGCACCGATTTGCAGTCCAAAAGCTGCAATTACCTTGGCCATGTATAATTAAAGAATTGTTTTCTGCAAAGGAGTTAACAGTACATATCCTCTTCCAAGTTTGGGATTTTCTGTGTGTTTGATGTAATGACCATATGAATTTAGTCCACATGGTGGTGCCCTGTTTGCTTTTCCACTATAGTTTGAGAGAGCAAGAGTCAATTATTGCCTGTATAGATCTAAAACCTAAACCATTCTGGAATCTATGTGCAATTAGGTCAGACCATTTTCTCCACACTTTATTCATTTTCCCTTCCCTTTCTCCCAAAAGAATCTGGCCATTTTTCTTTCCAATGATTTAATTATCTGCTTAGGGGGCTTTAGGACTGACCATATATGCTGTGGACGGGAGTATATACAGGATTGAATGAGGACCATTTTACCTCCTAAACTTAACCATTTGTTTTTCCAGTTCAAAAGCTTCTTATCTACAGTTTCTAGCAATGGTTGAAAATATATGTTAAGTGTTCTTCCTTTAAAGATTGGACAGCCAAGGTATTTAAATGGAAAAACCCTTTTCATTCCTAAAATTGATCTGATCTGATTGATTCTAGCAAGGGTAGCTCTTTTACTAATATAGAAATCAAATTTATCATAATTTATTTTTTGTCCAGAGGTGAATTCAAAGATTTCTAAAAAGGCTTTGATTCTTATTAGGTCAGATTTTGATGCTTGCATAAAAATAATGGTGTCATCAGCATAACTCAAGTGTGAAGCAGGAGTAATATTAAAGGGAAGCTGATAGTATTGGAGTCTATTGTTCATGAAGATTAAAGTCAGACTTCTAGAGAAAGCTTCAGAAAAAATGTTAAAGAGAAAGGGGGATAAGTGATCACCTTGTTTGATGCCTCGTGTAACTTTAAAAAAGCCATCCGGATTACCATTCATAAGCACAGAAAAATGTGCCTGAGAGAGATTATTCATCATAGCATTCAAAAAGTTTCCTGTAAAACCAAATGTACACAGAATATTTTTTAAAAAGTTCCAATTGACTCTATCAAAAGCTTTCCTAAGGTCCAGTTTCAATATACAGTTAGGAACTCTATTTTTTTATCCAAAAACCTAATCATTTCCTGAAGGTAGAGTATATTATTAGAAATGTCCCTGTTTTTCATGAAAGCTGTCTGATTTGGTGAAATTAGTTTTTCCACAGCCTTTCCATTAGCACTTTGGAGCAAATCTTATTAGCTACATTTGAAAGACTGATAGGCCTGTAATTATCAAAAGAGGAGGGGGTTTGTTTTTTTGGAATTAAAGTAATCTATGTGCTGGTTATTCCTCTTGGCATTTCTGAGCCTGAGAGGAAATCATTGACTGCAGCTTTTAGATCCTCTTTAATGAAGTCCCAGCATTTGGTATAGAATTTAGATGAGAAACCATCAGGTGCTGGGCTACTTTTTTTGTTCAGACTCATAACCACTAGCCTAAGCTCATCTTTTGAGACTGGTTTAGACAGGGATAGATTATCCTGAGCAGAGATTATTGTGGGAATTTGGCTGAGAAAATGAGGGTAGTAGGTATTAGAAGCTGGAAGGTTAGTCTCAGATAAACGGTCAGAAAAATATGAAATGGCTTCTTTCTAGATTTCTGTGTAGTTATCTAACCATTGTCCTTGTCCATTTTTTTATTTTTGAGATATGAAGCTTATAGTTCTTTTCCTTTACAGTTTTGTGAAAAAACTGAGTGTTATTATCTCCATGTTTAATCCAGTTATTCCTAGATTTTTATTTCCAGAATTTTTCTTTTTTCCTTTAAAGCTCTAATTAATAGTGCCTTTTTCTCATTAAGTTTGATTAAATCTGATTCTGAGTGAGTGGAATCATAGTTAATTTCCTGTAATCTCAGATTTTCTTCTGCAATGAGTACATTAGAGTCAATATTGCCAAAACATTCCTTATTCCAAATCTTAATTGTTTTTTTAAGTCTAATCAGTTTAAGATAAAGTCTTAGCATTCCTTGGTGGGAGATAGGTTTGGACCAGCTGTCTTTAATTAGGTCTATGAACTCTGGTTTGTTAAACCAGGTGTTAATAAACCTAAAAGGCTTAGGGTGGGAAGGAACTGAGGTTGAAACCTGTAGGAAGAGGGGGCCGTTTTCTGAAGATTGCATGTTAAGGATTTTGATAGAGGAAGATGGGAATTTTGTGCTCCACTGAATGTTGCATAGTCCTCTATCTAGTCTCTTAGAGGTAGGTTTTCTTAGCCTAGAATTTGTCCATGTGAATAAGTTCCTAACTGTATTAATTTCCTGAATTCCTTTAGTGTTAATCCAACTGTTGAAATCCCTAATACTACCTAAATTAGGGGAGGTAGGACCTTTATATTCTGAAAGTGAGGTGATTGTGTTAAAATCTCCTATATACATAGTATCATTATTTGGTAGAAGGCTAAGATTATTCCACAATTCTTTCCTTCCTCCCCTAGTTCTAAGGCCATAGACAAAAACAACATCCATGTCAATATTTGAACAGGGTTGAAATATTTTAACATATAGAAACTGTTCATGGTGAGAAACAGAGCAACAGATAAAGAGTTATTCCACATAAGCCAAAATTTTCCATTATGAAGAGGGAGGAAATGTGAGTAATTAAGCTTTTCCATATAGGTATGGCATTGACTGTTATCATGCATTGGTTCAATAATACATAAGAGTTGAATTTTCTTCTGTTTGATAAGATGTTTCAATCTGAGCATTGAAGATTCTAAGCCTCTAAGGTTCCATACTAAAAAATTAAGAGTAATGGTGTGTATCATTGTTCACATGATTTATGGCTTTTAGTAGCTGACCTTAGCATCAGTTTGTTCAGCTGGCTTAGATAATTGTTCTTTTTAAGTTTAGACTTACCTTGGAAGTCTTTGTTACCTGATGATTGTGATTGGTGAGATACTAGACCCGGTTTGGGTGTGAATTATCTGAGTATGGTCCCTCTTCTTCTTCCTTATCCTGAAGTAACTGATCCAGGTTATCTCCTGTTTGTGGTGTGGGTTCTGCATCCTGCAAAACAGAGAATCTATTTTCCATCTTTCTTTGCTGAGAAAGTGAGAGGTTAGTGGATGAAAATTGATGGAGAGTAAGCTTATGAGAACCTATCTGCATATCATCCTTTGCATAGATCAGTTGGGCCTTGTTTGGGGTAATTAGAGCTGTTGCATTAAGTAGTTTTGTGATTGGTGATTGTGGGTCAGTAGGGGGTGAATTTGTTAGGTCCAGTGTTGGAGGAGCTTGGAATGGTTGTGGGGAATTTTTATCAGATTCTACTTCTAAAAGCTTGGGTAAGTAGGAGGATGGATTTAGGGAAGGGTTTGTTATAGCTAGCTGATGATCTAGTTGGCCTTTATTCTGGGGAATGTTGTGGGATTGAAAATCAGTAGTCATATTTGGTATCTTATTGAACTTGTTCCCAGTGGCTTGCCACTGTGGCAGTGCATTATTCTGGGAAATGGCTCTACATTGGCTGAGTGAGTGACCTAGGTTAGCACCATTGTAACAGTACAAGGGGATATCTTCATATTCAATGATGTACTTCCTGTTGTTTGAAACAGAACCTAATCTAATGAAGTTGTTTAGTGGTTTTTGAAGGTCCATTTCCACACATAGTTTGATGACAGAGGGTCTAGTTAACATCTTTGTGGCTAAACGTTCTTAATGAAGTTTCCTATACTATTGCCAATAGCCTCAATTGACGAAGTATTGTAATAGTAAAGTGGGACTTCCCCGATTGTGCACCAAATTGGGACGATTGGCGATTCCTTATGTGTGGAGAAGTCGGGTGACCACTTGAGCACCTTCAAGTGGATGCCATTGAAGCTCCATAGGCCCTTGATCCAGCATCGTTGATAGTCATTGATCTGGTCGAATCTTATCAGCACATGCTTGTAGTCAAGAGAGCCCAGCTGATATTTCCTAGAAAACCCTACAGTTTTGAAGGCCACCTCCAATTGGTCCATGGTGAGCCATCCTTTGGTGAATTTGCCTACTAGTGCGTTGGCATAATGGGCGGAGAGCTTAGTTATATCATCATCGGAGTAGAGGCATGCTGGTTCACCCAGGCGTTCAAATTTTGGGGTAAGTTCTGGATTATTTGGAAGGGCTGAACAGAGCGGAGGGGCTTTCAATTAAAGGGATGCAAGGAAGGATTTGGGGTTACTCAGTGGATTGTTATCCGCCATAGATTCTGGCGGAGGGCGAGTCTTTCTCAGCGGAAGGGTAGCCGTTGCCGGCGAGAGAGGAGCCGTTATCGGCAGAAAGAGGCCGTTTCCGGCAGTTATTGAGAAGTAGATTACAGAATTCAGAGGAGAGAGAAGAGAGGATGATTTTTTCCCACTGTTATAACCCGAATTATATAATAAGCTTACAGTTGTTTACCATTTACTGCAAGTTTATATAATACATTATAACTTTATTAAAACAGCAGTACTTAGTTTACATTAATTTAATTTTAATACATTATTGTTCAGTAGACTAAAGCGAGTTACTATTGTACTTATATAGAATTACATATATAATGTAGATAATTAACATCAGATTCTGGAAAATATAATTGCAGGATTGTTCAAAGAAAATCATATATCACAGGTTGCAAGAAAGGTGAGCGTTTCTACCTTTTAAAAAAATTATCAAAATCATTTTAGAATCAAAAATTTTCAAAACCTTTTCAAAACCTTTTCAAGAAAATATTTTGGAAATAAGTTTATTTTACAATTGTTTTTAAAGTTTATTCCTATCTTTTAAAGCCAAATGTTTGAAAATCCATTGATCTAAATCTGTTATTGAATCGTGTTATTTTAAATAAGAGTAGGGGGTGGTCTGTCCATAAGGTTATGTACAGACCACTTATTCCTTACCTTATATATATTTCATTTGTTAAATTACATACAAAATTAAAAAATTTTGAAAATATTTTTTTATATCCTATATTTTTATATTTTCACCTTCAAATACGTACTATTACTTGTTTTTACTTATAAAATGTAATATTTAAATTTTATAAAAAATTACAAGATTTAAGGTAAATGCCCCCATGAGTCCATAAGCTCATAGAAAGACCGTCTTTCCTGAGACTTTCCCTTTAAATAAAGTTACTCGAGCCAATTTTTTGCATTGCATATGCATATGTTGATCTTGATTGTGTACTTGTTAACTATAGGTGTACTTTATCGTCTATAGCCTGACTTGCTCTTGATTGTTTACTTGTTACAATGGGTGTACTTTATCGCCCATAGGCTGAACTGTTATTAACTGATTACCTGTAACTATGGGTGTACTTTATTGCCCATAGCCTGACTGTATTACTGTATTGTTTGTAATTCCTGCCATGGGATCCCAAACCCTACTAGATAACCGAAACCTTGCGAGTTTGACACATGACCTGATCGCTTGGCTAGGCTTCTGTAGGTATTTTCAGTTATATCGAGATAATTCGTGTTGGGCTTATAGCCGTATCGTGTAGGCCTTATAACCATATCGTGTTGGCCTTATAGCCAAATGTGTTAGCCTTATAGCCGTATCGTGTTGGACTTATAGCCATTGAAGTTACTAGTAGAGCATGGCATGATTATCTAGGATCTCATTCTAAGACCACGAGTAGAACGCCTCAATTACCTCCCACCAGACCTGTATCCATTTTTTCATGTGATGTTACTATCGTGCTAAGTGATTTACTACCAGATGTTGTGATTTACTACCGGATACTATGTCTTGAGAAATTATTTGTATGTGATATTACTTATGCATGATCATGCATGACATGAAATGGATAAAATGATTTTTTTAAACTACATGCATGCATAACATCCTAATTGTGTCACAAAAATGGTTTCATATTTGGAACCCTCACGGGCGAAAGGTCACCCCCGCTATTTTAAATATCTTTTTAGGTTAAAGCGCCAAGTAAGGCACGAGCATGACAAATAACGAGTGGAGGACGCCTGTGGCCCTACACCCTTAGTTTCATTTATTTCATCCGAAGACACGTTTTTATATTATGCAATTAGCATTTATTTTTTAAACTTTACCGCTTCCACTGTAGACAAGAATAATTGTTAAGAGTTATCATTGTAATAAATGTCCCCTGCAATTTTGGACTGGGGTGTTACACTTTATTTTAATGAGAGTATTGAGTATGAAAGCGTACATTTCATATAAAACCGGCTTATGTTTCCCAGATTTTTCAATTATTATTGAGAACACCTAAAGAACTAACATATAGTCATTACAGACAATGTTTTGAAAGATAATAGTTACAAAACATGATAGCACATTAAAGATGAGGTAACCTAGATTTTATGAAATTTTACCTTTCTCCACTTAAGATATGTCATTTGGTTAGACTCTTTTGGAGATCTACATGACGATCAATGATGGGATGATTTTCAATTTTTTTTTAATACCGTAAGCATAGTTTGTCTTATACACTAAATTTTTCATTGCACAAATTCAGTAGTTCTTTGCACCTCTAGCTGTTTATAGTGCTTAGTTGTGTAATGGAAGAAAATTTGGACTTCAGAAGCGTATATCATTTTCTAAGAAGAAACTTCCTCAAAGATATTTCCTTTTCCTGCCCAGTTTCTAGATTTGTATTGCGTTGCTAGTTCAGTGTATTATTTGGTCTTGGGTAGTATCGATTAGGAACAAATTCTTTTGCACTTACGCGCACATGAAAATTTGTGTATGTTTGGTGTGTCACTAATTTGATAACACTTTGAAGATGATGTAATGCATGTTTTTATAAAATCTCACCCTTTCACATAAGACAAGTTTTTTGATCATACCCATATGATAAAATTTCTAATGTGTCATTTTAAAATTATGCATGAAAGTCACGTGTGATAATTTTTTATGGTATGTATGAAAAAAAAGTGATGATTTTTTATGGGTATGCATGGAAGACAAGTGTAATGAATTCTAAAAATCGTTGCCATTATGTTAAATGCAGCTCTTGGTCCATAGTTATAAATTAAATAGGAAACTTTTAGAAGTGTATAACATTTATTCGGAAGATATTTCTATGAGGTTCTTCCGTTTCCTTCCCAGTTTCTTGATGTACATTGTCTTTTTTATTTATTTATCATCTGCGGTATCTTGGTCAAGAAACGGAATGTTGTGCGAAGTGCTGCATATGCAAGTTAGTGCGTGCTTGGTGCTTCACTTTTTAAAGACGAGGTAACCCATGGTTTATGAAATCAATTTTTTTCCTCACAAGACATGTCATTCAGTCAGAAATGAATGATAAATCTTAATGTGTCATTTTGAAGGTATACATGAAAGGCATGCGAGTGATGATTTTTTTTGAAGGTATACATGAAAGACAATTGTGTGATGATTTTTGAAGGTTTTTCATATAGTTATTCTTTGGATGAGAATTTGATTTTACAAACTTCACTTTTTGTTTGTGGTCTAAATAAGATATGGTCATTTTTTAACCTCATTGGTTTTCTTTCACCCTCTCATTTATCACTTAGAGCTCAACATTTTTAATTTCTTATTTTTCATCAGTATCGTGCATGTGTATGTGCATGTGTACATGGCGAACGTGTGTGTTCCTGCACATAATTTTTTGATAGTTCAATTAATATGATTTGGGTGATTTACACAATATCTTCTTCCAATAAATTATATTTATGAGCCTTGGCCTAATGTTTTTGTTTTACTACATACCATTTGTTATACTCTTCCCAGTGCATGTATTTTCCTTATAATTTTATAGTTTGTTTGATCTTACACGTGGTTTTATGTCCGTAGTCGGGGTGAATTGGGTTGTGCCTCGTGGATAAGAAGTATTCCTTACATTCAATTAGTTATACTTTTGAGTTGGTCCAAGTTTTTGTATTCTCGCATTTGATTTAGCGAGTAGACTTCAGAGTTTTTTTTTTATATTACATGTTGTCTTTGCACCCATTAGTGGTAAGTACATATGTTGATTAGGAAGTGGCATGCCTTCAATGCATCAAGGTCCTTCAGTTTGTTCATCATGGCGGTAGTGGCATTCCAATAACTTCTAACCATCTCCAAGGCAAGATTTCTCTCCAACACTTTTATAAAAATCGTGCCACTATGGTGCATAAACTAGAATATAATTTTAGTCCACAACAATTGTTTTCCATTTTACGTAGGCATTTTGTATTTTATAGTTTATTAGAACATTCTTTTCACTTGGATCATGTGCTTTAACTGACAAGGTAAATTTATATAATATCCCATGACGTCATTACTGTTATGCTACTTTTTTACATGATTTAAACTACAATCTATTTTATATGATATTCTATTTTATTCAATGTATTAATTATTAATATTTATTCCATACTTTATTTTAGTGAGAGTATTGAGAAAGAAAGTGTACATTTCATATAAAACGGCTTATGTTTCCCAGATTATGAAATTATTATTAAGAACACGTAAAGAACTCACATATAGTCATTACAAACAATGTTTTGAAAGATAATAGTTACCTACAAATGTGATAGCTCATTGAAGATTTGGTAACTTAGATTTTATGAAATCTTACCTTTCTCCACTTAAGATATGTCATTTGGTCAAACTCTTTTGGCGATCTACATGACAACCAATGATGGGATGATTTTGATTTTTTGTCAATACCATAAACGTAGTTTGTCTTATGTACTAGATTTTTCATTGCACGAATTTAGTAGTTCTTTGCACCTTTGGCTGTTTATAGTGCTTAATTGTGTAATGGCTGCAAAATTTGGACTTCAGAAGCGTATATCATTTTCTAAGAAGAAACTTCCTCAAAGATATTTCCTTTTCCTGCCCAGTTTCTAGATTTGTATTGCGTTGCTAGTTCAGTGTATCATTTGGTCTTGGGTAGTATCGATTAGAAACAGGTTGTTTTGCACGTACGTGCACATGCACATTTGTGTATGTTTGGTGTGTCACTGATTTGATAACACTTTGAAGATGATGTAACAATTGTTTTATAAAATGTCACCCTGTTCACATAAGACAAGTTTTCTGATCATACCCATATGATAAAATTTCCAATGTGCCATTTTGAACGTATGCATGAAAGTCAAGTGTGTGATGATTTTTTATGGTATGTATGAAAGAAAAGTGTGATGATTTATTTTGTGGGTATGCATGGAGGACAAGCGTGATGAATTCTGAAAATTGTTGCCATTATGTTAAATGCAGCTTTTGGTCTGTAGTTATAAATTAATTAGGCAACATTTAGAAGTGTATAACATTTACTCGGAAGGTATTTCCGAGATGTTCTTTCGTTTCCTTCCCAGTTTCTTGATGTACATTGCCTTTTTAAATAATTTTTATCCAATGGGATAGTTTGGTTAAGAAACAGAAGGTTGTGAGATGTGCATGCATATGTAAGTTAGTGTGTGTTCGGTGTTTCACATTTTGAAGATGAGGTGACCCACAATTTACGAAATTAACTTTTTTTTCTCCTTATAATACATGTCATTCAGTCATAACCGTATGATAAATCTTACTGTGTCATTTTGAAGGTTTACATGAAAGCCATGTGTGTGGCGATTGTTTGTTAAAGGTATACATGAAAGACAAGTGTGTGATGATTTTTGGAGGTTATTCATATAGTTATCCATTAGGTAAGAAATTTATTTTACAAACATCACTTTTTTGTGGTGTAAATAAGATATGCTCATTGCTTAGCCTCGATGGTTTTCCTTCATCTCTCATTTATCACTTAAAGCTCAACATTTTTTAATTTCTTAATTTTCATCATTATTGTGCGCATGTATGTGCATGTGCGCATGGCAAGCGTGTGTGTGCTTGCACATGTTTTCTTATTTAGTTCACTCAATATGATTTGAGTGATTTACACAATATCAATCAATTATATTTATGATCCTTTGCCTAATGTTTTTATTTTTCTATATACCATTTTTTATACTCTTCCTAGTGCATGTATTTTCCTTATAATTTTATACATTGTTTGATCTTACAAGTTGTTCTATGTTTGTAGTCGGTATAGATTGTGCCTCATGGATAAGAAGTATTCCTTACATTCAATGAGTTATACTTTTGAGTTGGTCCAAGTTTTTGTATTCTCGCATTTGATTTAGCGAGTAGACTTCAGAGGTTTTTTATATAACATGTTGACCCTTTAGCGGTAAGTACATATGCTTATTTGAAAATGGCATGCCTTCAACTCATCAAGGATCTTCAGTTTGTTCATCATGGCCACAGTGGCATTCCAATAGCTTTTAACCTTCTCCAAGGCGAGATATCTCTCCAACACTTCTATCAAAATCGTGCCACTATGGTAAATAAAGTAGAATATCATTTTAGTCCATAACACTTGTTTTCCATTTTAAGTAGGCATTCTATATTTTATAGTTGATGAGAACATTCTTTTCACTTGGATTACGTGCTTTAACAGACTAGGTAAATTTATCTAATATACTATGACATCTTTGTTGATATGCTACTTTTTTACATGATTTAAACCACAATCTTGTTTATATGATATTCTGTTCTATTCAATGTATCAATTATTAAAATTTATTCCACTCTTTATTTTAATGAGAGTATTGAGCATGAAAGTGTACATTTCATATAAAATCGGCTTATGTTTCCCAGATTCTGCAATTATTATTGAGAACACCTAAAGAACTCACATATAGTCATTACAAACAATGTTTTGAAAGATGATAGTTACCTGGAAACATGATAGCGCATTGAAGATGAGGTAACCCAGATTTTATGAAATCTTACCTTTCTCTGCATTAGATATGTCATTTGGTAAGTCTCTTTTAGAGATCTACATTACAACCAATGATGGGATGATTTTTTATTTTTTTTCAATACCGTAAACGTAGTTTGTCTTATGTACTAGAATTTTAATTGCATAAATTCAGTAGTTCTTTGCACCTCTGGCTGTTTATAATGCTTAATTGTGTAATGGCAGAAAAGTTGGACTTCAGAAGTGTATATCATTTTCTAAGAAGAAACTTCCTCAAAGGTTTTTCCTTTTCCAGCCCAGTTTCTAGATTTGTATTGCGTTGCTAATTCAGTGTATCATGTGGTCTTGGGTATTATCGATTAGGAACATATTGTTTTGCACGTACGTACACGTGCACATTTGTGTTTGTTTTGTGTGTCACTGATTTGATAAAACTTTGAAGATGACATAACACATGTTTTATTAAAGCTCCCCATTTTCACATAAGACAAGTTTTTTTATCATACCCGTATGGTAAAATTTCAAATGTGTTATTTTGAAATTATGCATAAAAGGCAAGCATGTGATGATTTTTTACGGTGTGTATGAAAGCAAATTGTGATGATATTTTTGTGGGTATGCATGGAAGACAAGTGTGGTTAATTCTAAAATTTGGTGTCATTATGTTAAATGTAGCTTTTGGTCTTTAGTTATAAATTAAATAGGAAACATTTTTGAATGTATAACATTTACTCGGAAGATATTTTCGTGAGGTCCTTTCGTTTCCTTCCCAGTTTCTTAATGTATATTGGCTTTTTTATTTATTTTATCCAATGGGGTAGATTGGTTAAGAAACAGAATGTTGTGGGATGTGCATGCATATGCAGGTTCGTGCGTGCTCGGTGCTTCACTTTTTGAAGATGAGTAACCCACGGTTTACGAAATCAACTTTTTTGTCCTTACAAGATGCGTCATTCAGTCATAACCGTATGATAAATATAAATGTGTCATTTTGAAGGTATACATGAAAGCCATGTGTCTGATGATTATTTTTGAAGGTATACATGAAAGACAAGTGTGTAATGATTTTTGGAAGTTTTTCATATAGTTATCCTTTAGATGAGAATTTGATTTTACAAACATCACTTTTTGTTTGTGGTCTAAATAAGATATGGTCACTGTTTAACATCGGGGATTTTCTTTCACCTCTCATTTATCACTTAGAGCTCAACAATTTTAATTTCTTATTTTTCATCTTTATCGTGCCTATGTATGTACATGTGCGAATGGAGAGCATGTGTGTGCATGCACATTTTTTTATTTAGTTCACTCAATATGATTTGAGTGATTTACACAATATCAATCAATTATATTTATGATCCTTGGTCTAATGTTTTTATTTTTCCACATACCATTTGTTATACTCTTCATAGTGCATGTATTTTCCTTATAATTTTATAGATTGTTTGATCTTACCCATGGTTTTATGTTTGTAGTCGGGGTGAATTGGGTTGTGCCTCGTGGATAAGAGTATTCCTTACATTCAATGAGTTATACTTTTAAGTTGGTCTAAGTTTTTGTATTCTTGCGTTTGATTTAGCGGCTAGACTTCAAAGGTTTTTTTATATTACATGTTGTCTTTGCACCCTTTAGCGGTAAGTACATACGCTGATTAGGAAGTGGCATGCCTTCAACGCATCAGGGACCTTCAATTTGTTCACCATGGCCGCAATGGCATTACAATAACTTTTGACCATCTCCAAGGCGAGATATCTCTCCAACACTCTTATTATAATCGTGCCACTATGGTAAATAAACTAGAATATAATATTAGTCCACAACACTTGTTT
Source organism: Rubia yunnanensis (assembly GCA_037428765.1). NCBI lineage: Eukaryota > Viridiplantae > Streptophyta > Magnoliopsida > Gentianales > Rubiaceae > Rubia > Rubia yunnanensis. The sequence goes on along the minus strand of CM075066.1, from coordinate 76,983,389 downwards.
TCAATTTGAAGTAAGCGCTCTATATTTTATAGTTGATTAGAACATTCTTTTCACTTGGATCACGTGCTTTAACAGACAAGGTAAATTTATCTAATATACCATGACATATTTGTTGATGTGCTACTTTTTTTACATGATTTAAACCACAATATAATTTCCATGATGTGATATTCTATTCAATGTATCAATTATTAATATTTATTCCATACTTTATTTTAATGAGAGTATTGAGCATGAAAGTGTGCATTTCATATAAAACCGGCTTATGTTTCCCAGATTGTGCAATTATTATTGAGAACACCTAAAGAACTCACATATAGTCATTACAAACAATGTTTTGAAAGATAATAGTCACCTACAAACATGATAGTGCATTGAAGATGAGGTAACCCAAATTTTATGAAATCTTAACTTTCTCCGCTTAAGATATGTCATTTCGTCAGGCTTATTTAGAGATCTAAATGACAACCAATGATGGGATGATTTTTGATTTTTTTTCTATACCGTAAACGTAGTTTGTCTTATATACTAAAATTTTAATTGCACAAATTCAGTAGTTCTTTGAACCTCTGGCTGTTTATAGTCCTTAGTTGTGTAATGGAAGAAAATTTGGACTTCAGAAGTGTATATCATTTTCTAAGATGAAACTTCCTCAAAGTTTTTTTCCTTTTCTAGCCCAGTTTCCAGATTTGTATTGTGTTGCTAGCTCAGTGTATCGTTTGGTCTTGGGTAGCATCGATTAGGAACAGATTGTTTTGCACACACGTGCACATGCACATTTGTGTATGTTTGGTGTGTCACTGATTTGATAACGCTTTGAAAATGATGTAACACATGTTTAATATAATCTCACCCTTATAACATAAAAAAGTGTTTTGATTATACCCGTATGATAAAATTTTCAATGTGTTATTTTGAAATTATGCATGAAAGTCAAGCATGTGATGATTTTTTACCGTATGTATTAAAGAAAAGTGTGATGATATTTTTGTGGGTATGCATGGAAGACAAAGTGTGATTAATTCTAAAAATTGGTGCCATTATATTAAGTGCAGGTTTTGGTATGTAGTTATAAATTAAATAGGCAACTTTTTAAAGTGTATAACATTTACTTGGAAGACATTTCCTTTAGGTTCTTCCGTTTCCTTCCCAATTTCTTGATGTACATTTTATTTTTTATTTATTTTATCATATGGGATAGCTTGGTTAAACAACGGAATGTTGTGCGATGTGCATGCATATGCAAGTTCGTGCATGCTCAGTGCTTAACTTTTTGAAGATGAGGTAACCCATGGTTTACGAAATCAATTTTTTTCCTCACAAGACACGTCATTTAGTCAGAACCGTATAATAAATCTTAATGTGTCATTTTGATGATGTACATGAAAGCCATGTGTGTGATAATTGTTTTTTGAAGGTATATATGAAAGACAATTGTGTGATGATTTTTGGAGGTTTTTCATATAGTTATCCTTTAGATGAGAATTTTTATCTTACAAACTTCACTTTTTGTTTGTGGTGTAAATAAGATATGGTCATTGCTTAACCTTGTTGGTTTTCCTTCACCCTCTCATTTAGCGTTTAGAGCTCAACATTTTTAATTTCTTATTTTTCATCAGTATCGTACGTGTGTATGTGTATGTGCACATAGCGAGTGTGTGTGGGGCTACACATGTTTTTTTATGTAGTTCAATTAATATGATTTGAGTGATTTACACAATATCTTCTCCCAATCAATTATATTTATGATCCTTGGCCAAATGTTTTTGTTTTTCTACATACCATTTGTTTTTCTCTTCCCAGTGCATCTATTGTCCTTATAATTGTATAGTTTGTTTGATCTTACACATGGTTTTATGTTTATAGTTAGGGTGAATTGGGCTGTGCCTCATGGATAAGAAGTATTCCTTACATTCAATGAGTTATACTTTTGAGTTGGTCCAAGTTTTTGTATTCTCGCATTTGATTTAGCAAGTAGACTTCAGAGGTTTTTTATATTACATGTTGTCTTTGCACCCTTTAGTGGTAACTACATATGGTGATTAGGAAGTGGCATGCCTTCAATCCATCAAGGACTTATGTATTTTTCATCATAGCAGCGGTGGTATTCCAATAACTTCTAACCATTTCCAAGGCAAGTTATCTCTCCAACAGTTTTATCAAAATCGTACCACTATCATTGCAACAAACAACACCTATAACCTTAGTTTTTAGTGCTTTTTAAAAACCAAGGTAAATGTGGCTGTAGTAAAATGCCTAGTTTTTACCTTGGTTCAAAACTGAGGTAAATAGTCTCTTTTTAGCTCGGTTTTTGACCAACATCGGCATGAAAGGAGGCCGATGTCGCATCATGGAAAAAGGCCGATGTTATGATACCCTAGGTGCAGCATCGTTTGGAATGACATCAACATCTTGAAGCATGTGACATTGAGGAAAGGAATGTAGTAGCCGATGGTAAGGGATGTGCGTCGATGTCGCACCCCATAATGTTGTTCCCAATATGAGATATTTTGGAGTCGATGCGAAGCAATATTGCACATAGTGAGAGACCTACGTCGTGTCCCTGATGGCGTGGAACGTGGACAAAATGACGTCATTTTGTATGTTTGAGCTCACAAAAATGAAGTGACGCCAGTCTATGCGATGTCGCTAATATGTCTTGTCAGAGTCAATTATTGCGATGCCGCTGTTTAGTCAGTCAGCTTTCATTTCTCAGCAAATATTATAATTTAAAACGTTGGATGATGCAAACAATCTGTCTTCGATAACCATGAATGTTATAAACAATGTGATAATTCGAGTAATGGTTAAACATCAAACAACATTAAATTGTTGTTCAATTATTGTGGGAATCATTAACTGAAATGTTCATTAGACCAAGAAGATTACGACATAATAGTATACTACAAATAAATGTAACAATAAATTAAAATACATAAGGTTGCTATAAAATTGAAAAAAAAATTGCATTTAACCTCCATTTTCTATGATGTACTGCGTTCATATTTCTAGGGCGACCGGTGAGAAGCAAACTAATTCCATCTGATATGATAGAATCCACCGACAATTCCATTTGATCCTATAGCAACCAATGCATAGGAAACAAAAAATATGTTACAATTGGGGTTTACCCAAAATTACACATAATATATTCATATGTGGATAACATTATTCACAAAATGTCTATAGTAACAAAACAAAACCAAACCAACGTCAGACTCAGAACTACCGAGGTCGCAGAGACTAAGATAAAATTGAACTCAGATATTCATGTACGTGAATGCTAAACTTAACAATTCCTCACATCTGCAACATTGAGTCTTACTCGGTATCATATCATACAGAGCGATTAAAGACCAACATCGCACATTCATATTGTGTTCATTCGAATCTAAGTCATTTTTCTCACTTTTTACAAACATGTTATCATATTGGTAAGAAACACAACATACTATATATAATATGTGACACAATGATTCATCCTTCATTAAATTCTTTGATCTTCCATTAATGAATAAAAAACATTTAGATGGTATACATGGTAACATATTTGGTGATGATGAACATGTAAAAGATGTATCAGTACCTCTATAAATTTGAACCTAGAAGATCTATTCTTTGGATACTTGTTGATGATTAAATGAATCCATTTCAATGATCCCTTTCATTGTGGTGTGAATGAATAAGGTGTGTTTGTTGGATATGTGTTGGAGATGGAAATGAGTGTCAGTGGTGATAGTTATTGAAATGAAAAATAAGTTTGGTGGAAAATTTTAATTCAAATTTTCATCTGAAATTTTTGGTTCCCGCTCTAAATTTCACACTGAGCGATGTCTCTAGCCCTTTGATATGTCGATCAAACTATGAGACATGTGTACGACACTGTATATGTGACCATAGTGTAATAATGGAAATTTCTCGTAAAAATAGTGTTGATTTGGGCCATAGTATTTTGGCCATAGAAGTGACCATAGTGTAATAATTTGGGCCCTTATGTCGAATTGCTCATACCCTAATTGGGATAACATTGTTGTCAAAATTTGAATAAAATATTGATATATCTAATTTTGCATTTTGACATCTCCCCAGTTTCTTGGAGGGGCCTAATTGCCAAAAAAAAAGACAGCGTGTGGTCTCAAAATCGATTCCAATTGTCCCAAAAAGAAGTAGTGTCATCCATATATAGTCAAACTTTCAATAAGCAAAAGTAAAAAAAATAAAATGTTAATTTATTTCCCCGTAGACTTCCACAAGATCATACGACCAACAATCGTATACTTTAAGTAATCAGCTACAATTTACTTTAGACCACGTACTGGTGCTTCGTAAAAAATAAGGATGGAAATTTAATACTATTATATTTCAAAAGAAATGCGAGAATATAAAATTTCATGTGATTCTATATATTTGGCGGAAACTTTCGTTCCCACAGCGCTTATCGCTAAGGTATTAATGGAATTCTATAAAAAATGCTGGAAGATAACCCAGTTTTACGTGTCTGTAAGAAAGTAAGCATAATTTCCATATGAAACATTTGCCATTTTGTTTGGGTGATTGTCTATAAACACACCGTAACAACCACGGTAGTTTGGGCCATAGTGTAATTTCCATAAAGTGCCATAATACACAGTTTGTGAATAATTTGGGCTCGTTCCTATGACGGGTCCATGGCCGAATTCGAACATGGTGTTCGTAATTTTATGGATGTAATTTTATTACTTTTAGATTCCATTAGAAACATAGACCATGCAATTTGGGCTATTCAGTCCACGATCAATAAATGTGACGCCGATTTGGGGTCGGTCTTGGACTTGGTGGCAAAGACAGTGATGCGACATCGCATACATGTGCTATTTTGTTCACCACTGACCAGGGCCATATTTAATTTTAGATTGGGCCGCTGCTCTAATAGAGCCCAGTGTTTATTATGTGTGAGATCGGAGTGGCTTCGGTTTTATCTTGGATAGAGCAATTATGGTCACAACAATGTTGGTTATTGATTGGATAGTCCAGGCCCCATCCATAAAAAATGTTTCGGCCCCTATGTTGGGCCCAAACCTAGAATCCATGACTTTGCACTGCTGTCTATGATGTCGTCGGTCTATGCGACACATCGGTGAAGTCGTACAAAATGGTAGCATTTCACAGCGGTTATATAAGTACCCAACCACCCTTCCCCTTTGCATTCCCAACTGACAATATCACACCAAAACCTCACACCAGAAAAAAATGATCAAAAATTGGTCTAATTGCAACGGAATTGGTTGATCACATATCACAGAAGCCTGAAAATTAACATTAAATTTCTTTAGAAGTAGTGCACTGGTAGATTTCTCCAAACTTCAAGAGCAAGAAACCCTAACAAGGTAAGGATTTTTGGATGAAGTTTGATGTTAGTTTTTTGGGTTTCATATGCTTCTTTAGTTTCCCATTTCTTGGTTATTCATTCGTGACATATTAGTTGTTTACTTTGTGATGTTTTAGTTGAGATCAGATATGTTTTAGGACCAGCCGTGTTTGAGTCGCATATTGTTATGCCTTAGCCGATTGATCTGTGATGTTGTATATTCATGAACATGAATGTGTGATATCGCATTTGAAACATTGGCCTAGATGAAGTATTTATGACATGAATCCAAAGTCAACTAAAATACATTGACATTATGGAGTTCTTGACTTTTGCACTGACTGTTCAACGTCTCTTTCATTGTAAGATGGCTTGCATGAAGCAGACAACTAAAAGAATAAGGGATGACAACATGGGGGGAGCTCCATTGCACACGGACAAGGCGAAGACAACGGCCACCCCTTCGTCACCAACATGGGAAAAATTATGCTTCGTGAAGGAGGAGGCAGCAAAGCATTTTGAAAATATCGAGGGCCGTAAAATAAAAGTCAGGGTGATGAAGCCTGGGGATTTGGAATGACTACACCTCGATGTTTTCCCTCGAACCCTTCAAACTATCACGAATGGAGGTTTTAATATGCTTGGATAAACCGACATATGATACGGAGGTCAAGGAGTTCTACGCCAATTTTGGAATAGAAACATTAACCTCCTTTAAAACAAGAGTGAATAGGATGGACTTGGAGATAATGAAAGAACTCATGAACAAGGTGATTGGTTGCATAATTGGAGGGGAGGATCAGCCAAAGGTTGAGCCTCTACAGCTATACTTCCGGGACAATTGGCCTCGATGGGTCACGAGAATGACTCATCTGGGGCGCAAGACCCCAATTGGATGGTGGAGAGAAGTACTTCAAAATTAAAGTGGGGAAAAAACTCATCCCAATGAAGCAAATCAAGATTGGTATTCTCAATTTCAAGAGAGAATGACGTTTAATATAATTTTACAAGTACTTATCTCATCTGGACATCTTATGGGGTGCACGATCAATGAGACCGTCATGTACTACCACTTTGCAGAGAAGAAGGTAGTCACGGTACACCATCATGTAGGAGATGCATCAAGTCGCCCTCTCCACAAAGAGCCAGACACTTCCCTATGGCAATGTCATCACTGCCATTCTAGAGAAGACAATTGTTCCCATCAAATCAAAAGAGAATATCCAACCTAAGTACTATGTAGCAACCTACTTTGGGATGAAGCATTGGGTTTGGGAGTCGGGGCATGGATTGATTGCAATGTCCCTAAAAGGGATATGGATGTGCTTTCCACACCCAGGCTCAAGGAGACTCCATCTGCTTCCCAGCTATGGACCTTCACCCCGCTATTATTCACACACCCTTAATGGGTAAAAAAAATTAGAGTTTTTTTTATGTATTTCAAATTATCATTAGTTAAAATTTGAACATTTTCATTTAATGTAACTAATTTCTTATTCCACAAGATCTAAAAAGAAGGCATGGGGCATCCACCTGAAGGACATGGCTAAGACCAAGGCCATGGCACTGCACATGGAACACAACGTGCGTAATCTAATGGAAGAAATGAGGGTGCTAAAGTCTATGATTGCCGATGCGATCAATGAACATGTAGGGGATGAGGGGCATGAAGTTGATGAGGATGGGCTGGATACCATGGATGATGAAGGAGGGTCCAGCACCGGCGCTAGCAAGTCTTCCACCAAAGAGTCGAAGAATAATTCACCGGAAAATGGGAGCAGTTTGTCGGCAGACAATGCTGTCCTACCCTTGTCACCACCCCATTAATTTCCATCTCTGATATGTTTGTTTGTCCTAGAATATGAAGAATGTTAGTTTAGATTTTATTAGGATTCTATGCCTTTTGTTTCATTTTCATTTTACAAAGATGTTACATGTGGTACGTAGCATTATGTGTTTTGGATATATATATATATACACACACGTACATAAGTACCTAGCTTTAGTCTTACATTTGTAACCTCAACAAATCTGAGACTAGCTGTGGTGGACTTGGAATGAAATCTTTAGATGGTAATTCCAAGTTCTGGCTGTATTGGTTAAGTATCCCTAATTTATTAGGTATGATAGATATGTTCGACCTCGCACTCCATTCGCATTTGCATATTCATAACAACTCTGACTGACACTAGCCCGATGGAGGTGTAACATCGCATAAATTAATATTTTTAAAATGATTTCAGGCATGGGTTTGAACTGAGGAGCATGTGTGACTTCACCGAATGTAAACATTGACATCACTGTTTACATCAGATTGAAGTTGATCACATCGAGTGATGGTGCGAAGTTGGACTTCTCTTCAGTGACTGTTACTGGTAGGTCGTACCCTTATTGACGATGTCGCAGGTATGTCGGTCAAAACTTTTACTTCAATTTCATAGGGTATTTACTTCAATTATTGTGAAACCACAGTAAAACACCAATGTTTTACCTCGGTTTTTTATAACCAGGTAAATAATATCTATTACATCTAAAAAAGCCGCGGTAAAAGAATTTTTTACCTTGGTTTTTTGAGCTAAGCCAAAAAACAGAGGTAAAAAGGGTGAAGTAATAGGTTTATTTTCTTGTAGTATATAAGCTAGAATATAATTTTAGTTCACAACACTTGTTTTCCATTTTTATGTAGGCATTTTGTATTTTATAATTGAAGAGAACAGTCTTTTCACTTGGATCATGTGCTTTAACTGACAAGGTAAATGTATCTAATATCCCATGATATCATTACTGTTATGCTACTTTTTTTAACATGATTTCTACTACAATCTATTTTATATGATATTCTATTCTATTCAATGTATCCATTATTAATATTTATTCCATACTTTATTTTAATGAGAGTATTGAGTATGAAAGTGTACATTTCATATATAACCGGCTTATGTTTTCCAGATTCTGTAATTATTATTGAGAACACATGAAGAACTCACATATAGTCATTACAAACAATGTTTAGAAGATAATAGTTACTTGCAAGTGTGATAGCGCATTGAAGATGAGGTAACCCATATTTTATGAAATCTTACCTTTCTTCGCTTAAGATATGTCATTTGGTCAAACTCTTTTGGAGATCTACATGACAGCCAATGATGAGATATTTTTCAACACCGTAAACGTAGTTTATCTTATATACTAAAATTTTCATTGCACGAATTCAGTAGTTCTTTGCACCTCTTGCTGTTTATAGTGCTTAGTTGTGTAATGGCTGCAAAATTTGGACTTCAGAAGTGAGTATCGTTTCTAAGAAGACACTTCCTCAACGTTTTTTCCTCTTCCTGGCCAGTTTCTAGATTTGTATTGCATTGCTAGTTCAGTGTATCCTTTGGTCTTGGGTAGTATCGATTAGAAATAGATTGTTTTGCACATACGTGCACATGCACATTTGTGTATGTTTGGTGTGTCACTGATTTGATAACACTTTGAATATGATGTAACACATGTTTTTATAAAATCACACCCTATTACATAAGACAAGTTTTCTAGTCATACTCGTGTGATGAAATTTCCAATGTATCACTTTGAAAGTATGCATGAAAATCCAGAGTGTGATGATTTTTTACTGTATGTATGAAAGCAATTGTGATGATTATTTTGGGGGTATGCATGGAAGCCATGTGTGATGAATTTTGAAAATTGTTGCCATTATGTTAAATGCAGCTTTTGGTCTGTAGTTATAAATTAAATAAGTAACATTTATAAGTGTATAACATTTACTCAAAAGATATTTCCTTGAGGTTCTTCCATTTCCTTTCAAGTTTCTTGATATACATTTTCTTGTTTATATTTATTTTATCATAAGGGGCAGTTTGGTTAAGAAACATAATGTTGTGCGATGTGCATGCATATGCAAGTTTGTACGTGCTCGGTGCTTCACTTTTTGAACATGAGATAACCCATGGTTTACAAAATAAACTTTTTTTTTCTCACAAGACACATCATTCTATCTGAACCGTATGATAAATCTTAATGTGTCATTTTGAAAATATACATGAAAGCCATGTGTGTTATGATTTTTGAAGGTTTTCCAATTAGTTATCCTTTAGATGAGAATTTGATTTTACGAACTTCACATTTTGTTTGTGGTCTAAATAAGATATTGTCATTTCTTAACCTCGTTGGTTCTCCTATACCCTCTCATTTGTCTCTTTGATCTCAACATTTAAATTTTTTAATTTTTAATCAGGATCTTCCGTGTGTATGTGCATGTGCACATGGTGAGCGTGTGTGTTCCTGCACATGTTTTTTAGGTAGTTCAATTAATATGATTTGAGTGATATTCACAATATCTTCTCCCAATCAATTATATTTATGAGCCTTGGCCTAATGTTTTTGTTTTGCTACATTACCATTTGTTATACTCTTCTCAATGCATATTTTTCCTTATAATTTTGTAGTTTGTTAGATCTTATACATGATTTTATGTCCGTATTTGGGCTGAATTGGGTTGTTGATAGTGGTTAAGCCCATGATGGCCATTGGGCCAAAGGTATAACAGCCCAGTTAGGGGATTATTTAATACTCTACTTAATTACTGCATTTGTGGGTAATTAAGGGCGTAAATTAAGGAGAACATTTTTTGGGACATGAAGTATAGATACAAGGTACACATTTACTTATGATTCATTCTATCTTAACCATATTTTGACGCTTGGACTGACTTAGGCATCAGAGTGCTGACCCTTGGAATCCCAATAACAGTTTAATTATAGGTTAGTTCGAGAAGAACCCAAGCCCACAAACCGGTTGGCAGTCAAAGACACATCAAGTGGCACCGGCTGCGGGAAAGACTAAGCCGGATAAAGGGTTTTGAGAGTTTATGTCCACAGTAGTTTGAAGGAGTGAAAGGTTGAGGTCAATAGGTACGAGGGCTGGATCTCCATCAAGGTTAACATCGAAGAATCTAGTAGGAGAAAAAGATGGTCAAATCAAGGACAGTTAAAAGGCTAACATTCAAACTATGGGAACATAGTTGTGAGCGGAGCCTAATACATGCATAGCTTACAGGGGGGGGGGGTAAACCTTAGTGGCGGTTGGCACAAATTCTCTGGCGCCAGTCTAAAATAATGTGTCTGGGCTCTCGAGGATGCTTGAAGCAATGGGAGAGCAAACAAAAGGAAATCAGAACGTGGGGGAGGGTGTCCCTGAATCAAGATGTGGAACAAGCAGCTTAGGTCCTGGCTGCGACCGGTTACCAAATCATCTCTCATTCGAGGGATAATAGGGTTATGTTGGGGGCATTACTGCTCTCACCTTTGGGAATGACTATGGGGTGGGCTTCTTAACCCCTGATAGCCTACTCTTATCAAGGATATGCTGGATAACCGCTACAGGCTAGACCCCAGCCTTTTATTCCTGGTTACTCCCAAGGTCCCATATATGCACTACCTCTGCTAGCCACATCTGCTCATATCCTTGATCTGGCCGGTCTAAGAATAACTTATGGAATAATACCATCTTCTGGCATGCAAGGATATGGGAGTATGGGAATCAGTCATGGGTTGTACAATCCTTATATCCAACCACCCCCACAGCCAGCATACCTCGAGACTCAGATAGCATTGGATGAACTCGAGATATGGAGGAACCCAACCTCTATATATGCCACAGTTGGGTGGTCATGATAGGGGGATGAACCTGCCTGGGGGGGGCAACACAAACCCCCCTCAGATGTACGTGAATCGTTAAGAAAAGAGTTGGATAGGTTGATCGCTCTTTTGGGCCAGGCTGCGGGGTCTCCTTTCAGCTCAGTAATCACTGGGGTTCGATGGCCAACAGAAGTGAAGCCCCAGAAGGACTTCCCATGTACAGTGGTGAAATTGACCCTCAAGAGTTCATACATACGTTAATGGGCTTGATGAGTTCGAGAGACTTTGATGAGAAGATAACATGCAAGCTAGTAGGTAGCTACTTGCGACAAAAGGCACATGAGTGATTTAATAAGTTGCCAAGGGGCTCGCTTCGATCGTATCGGGACTTCAACAGAGCATTGTTGAGCCAGTACACACAGAAGAAGAATTTTACCAAAACCTTGTTAGAACTCTACCAGACGAAGCAAAAGGTAGGAGAAAGAACAAAAACCTTCTACCACCGATATGTGGATGAGAGTTTGGGGGTAATAGAAATGACAGAGAATGAGGTAATCCAGGGGTACCTGCTAGGGATGCAGGACCTGGAATTATACAAGAAGCTGAGCACCAATACCCCTAAGACTTTGGAAAAACTCCAGGAGGTGGTAGAAAAGTATTCGGGGGTAGAGGAGGCAACTAGAAAGAAAAGAGATAGCATTGTATAGAAAGCAGGAAGAAATGTAGAGCACAAAGGGAAAAGGCCGGTCGAACCCATAAGAACACTATTCTAGAGGTATAATCCATTGCCTCCAACGCTTGGAGGAAGAACCCCTGCACAGATTTTAAGCATACATAGGGGTTGTAACGGACACCCCCACTCTTGCAGAGTTTGCACAACTTGGTTGCAGCCTGGAGAGCAACAAATTGGTACTATAATCATCACATGGATTATGACCATGGCACAAATGATTGCATGCAGTTAAGAATGAAGATTGATAGGTGTGAATGGGAATGACAGTTTTGAGGACAGGGACAGAGGAACCAGGCTACCCCCTCAAGGCATTGGATGAACCAGTGGCAGCCTTACAGAAGAAACAATCAAAACAATAAGGGGGAGATGAGATAGAAGGCCTCCAGAACATGTGATTCAAGACAGGGGGCTAGAAGGAAGGAATGATAGACGCCAAAAGCAACAGGGGGGAAATTAAAATGGAGAAAACCCACCCATCTGAAGGGTAATTAACGTCATCAATGGCATGGTGAGAGAGAGATCTTTGAATGTTGTTATAAGAGCTGAGGCTCGGAGTGTTCCCACAGAAGAGCCCAGTCATAAGAGGTTTTGACTGGATGAAACGGCTACTTTCTCGGAAACGGATGTTGTGCCAGACCAAATGCCGCATGAAGATCCTATGGTTATTTCAGCCATTATTGGAATATCCTTAATTAGAAGGGTGTTCATTGATTATTGAAGCAGGGTAGAAGTGATGTTTGTTGGGTGTTTTGACCAGTTAGACATAGGGCATGAAAACTTGAAAAAATCTGCTTCCCCTTTATCAGGATTCACGGGAAACCCGATATTCCCCATAGAAGAGATAAGATTTCCCATTCGAGTAGCGGATGGCAACAAGGGAGTCACCATCAGGTGTAATTTTGTTGTCGTGGATGCACCTTCCCCTTATAATGTGACTCTAGGAAGTCCATGGATGTTCCAAGCTTAGGCGGTCTGGTCACCCTATCACCCGATGATGAAGTTCCTCAATGACAAGGGGATGGCATCCATTCGAGGGGATCAGACTGTGGCCCCAAAATGTAACCTTACGGCAGTACGGGAAGTGAGGAAATGAAGGGATGTAGCGGCAGTACATGCAGAGTCAGGAGTAGCTGATACAATACATATGCTAATTCAGGATAAGGGGTCAGTAGCTGTTTGGAAACTAATTCCTGAAGATGTGTAAGGAAGACTAAAAGACTTGTTAGGAAAGTATAGAGATGTGTTCTCATGGGATACATAACTGATAGGGGTTCCTTCAAGTCTTGCACTACATAGACTGGAAATTAACCCTTCGATTAAGCCAGTGAAGCACAAGAGAAGAGTGTTTGCTCTCAAAAGAGCTGGGGCAATTAAAGAAGAGGTGGAGAAGTTATTAAGGGCGGACGTAATCGAGGAGGTATTCTATCCCGATTGGATTGCTAACCCAGTTATGGTTCCAAAGCATGATGGAGCATGGATGATGTGTATAGACTTTACTGATTTAAATAAGTGCTGCCCTAAAGATAGCTATCTGTTGCCACCAATTGAAAAGCTGGTGGAAGCCACCACTGGATATAAAATTTTGGCATTCTTTGACGCGCCTAAGGGGTATCACCAAATCCTCATGGCGGGGGAAGAAAAGACAAGGAAAAAACATCGTTTATTACAGATGTGGGCACATATTGAAATAAGAAGATGCCATTTAGATTGAAGAATGCTGGAGCTACTTACCATATGCTGGTGGATAGAATTTTAAGGAGATAGATATGGAAGAATATGGAAATGTATGTGGATGACATAGTGGTCAAAAGAAAAAGTTATGAAGAATTCTTAAAAGATCTGGAAGAAACATTTGGTAGGCTTTGAGAAACTAATTTGAAGTTAAACCCGTCTAAGTGTGTTAATGGTGTGGGGGGAAGGGAAGTTTCTCGAATTTATAGTCTCAGAGAGGGGGATCGATGTAAACCCTGAAAAGGTCGAAGCTCTGAGGATAATGAAAACCCCACAATTGATAAAGGATGCCAGAAGCTTACAAGGTCTCTAGCATGATTAAGTAGGTTTTTATCGAAGGGGGCGGAGAATAACTTACCCTTCTTTGACGTGCTTCGAAGGGAAAAGAAGTTTGAGTGGAATGGAAAGTGTGACGAGGCATTCGAGCAGTTGAAAGAACATCTGGGGATATTGCCTACCTTGATGAAACCAGAAAAGGATGAGACCCTGTACTTGTATATTTCAGCGTCACCGCTAGCAATCAGCGCGGCTCTGGTAAAAGAAAAAGAAAAGGTTCAACATCTGATTTACTTTGTTAGTCGTACCTTGAAGGGGCTGGAGACAAGGTATATAGTTCTGGAAAGGTTAATTCTATCCCTTGTACATGTAGCCCGAAGGTTGAGACCCTACTACCAGGGACATAAAATAGTTGTGCTCATGAACCACCCCATTCAACAGATCTTGCTAAGGCCAGAGATTTCAAGAAGAATGATGAAGTGGGGAGTAGAATTGGGAAAGCATGATATCCAGTATCAACCTTGAGTTGCGATTAAGGGGAAGGCACTGGAAAACTTTATAGTGGAAACTATAGAACCCCTCGAGGTGTGTTTGGATTCCATTCAGAATGATGAAACAAGGCAAAGACATATATGGAAGTTGTATATGGATGTTTCGTCACATTCAGGAGGAAGTGGAGCCGGGGTCCTAATAACTAGCTCTAACGGCAGAGATTATCCTTTTGCATTGAACTTTTCATTTAAAACAACTAACAGTGAAGCTGAGTATAAGGCACTGATAAGTGGATTGCGCCTCGCAAAGGAGCTGAAGGTGGAGGAACTGGAGGTTTTCGATGACTCTCAAATTGTGGTTAAGAAGGTGAATGGAAAGTACAAGGCCAGAGAGCGTAACCTGCAGAGGTACCTCGAGGTAGTGAAGAACTTGTTAAAAATTTTCAAATCTTATAATTTGGCACAGGTTCTTAGGGAAAAGAATCATAAAGAGGACGCTCTAAGTAAGCTCTTTTCTTTGGATTTGGGAACCCAATCCCAGCAGCAACTTCTCATAGAAACTTTGAGCAGGAGAAGTTTTGATGAACCTATAGTGATGGCAATTGAAGTGGAAGACTTCTGGATGACACCATTCGTGGCATATCTTCGAGAGGGTGTCCTGCCAGAAAAAGAGGTGGATGCCAGAAAAATAAGGTTGAAGGTTCCAATGTATGTGGTGCAAGGAGGAGGGTTGTATAGAAGGGGTCATTTGCAGCCATTACTTTGATACGTTAACCCTCACCAGGCCAATTACCTCATAAGAGAGATTCATGAAGAGGTATGCGACAGCCACCAGGGAGCCAGATTCGTGGCAAGGAGGCTCATTCGAGTAGGTTTTTACTAGTCGAAAATGTTCGAGGACGCGAACTGATATATTCAGGCTTGCCTTCAATGACACAGGCATGCACCTATAACACATGTTCCACATGAAGAAATGAGAAGCATCTATAGCTCGTGCCATTTGAAAAATGGGGGATTAATTCGGTGGGCCCTTTTTTGGAAGCGCCTGGGAAATTCATATACCTAATAGTAGTTGTTGATTATTTCACAAAGTGGGTAGAGGCTGAGCCCTTGACAAACATTAATGGAAAAGTAGTTATCTCCTTTTGCTGGAAGAATATTGTGTGCCATTTTGGAATCCCAAGAATGATCATTGCGGTCAACGGAACACAATTCACTTAGGATCCCTTCAAAAAGTGGTGCGAGGAATATCAGATTAAGCAAAAGATGACATCTATTTACCACCCCCCAAGCTAACGGGCAAGTGGAAGTGACCAACAGAACAATAATAAATAGAATACGAGCACACCTCGAGGGGGTGAAAGGTAAATGGATATGGGAATTACCCAATGTATTATGGGCATATCGGACATTTGAGTCTTCCACTTATGGGGAAACACTTTATTGTCTCATATATGGCTTGAAAGCAGTAATTCCAGTGGAAATATGAGTTCCTAGCCCAAGGATGATAACTGGTGCAGATGAGACAATCAATCAACAAAATCGATGTCTGGATTTGGATATGGTAGAGGAAAAGAGATAGTTAGCTTCTCTACATGAGGCTAAATTCAAGGAATGGGTTAGAAGATACCATGACAGAAGGGTGAAGAAGGTGTTGTTTAGCCCGTGAGACTTGGTAATGAGAAAAAAAGAGAAAAACAGAAAGGACCCGAGGGGAAGTTTGTGCAAATTGGGAAGGATCTTATAAAGTGATCGAATCGCACTCGGGAGGAAGTTATGTTCTCAAGTAGATGAATGGGGTTTGAGTGCCAAGAAGGTGGAACATTACCAACTTGATAAAATACTACCCACTGTGATGTTCGAGTGGTTTGCTCTAAAGCGGAATTCTGGTTAATGTTCGAGCGTATTGCTTTAAAGTAGTGCTCTAGATGATATTTCCAGCTATGGCTGATGTTTGAGTGGTTTGCTCTAAAGCGGAACTCTGGTTGATGTTCGAGCGGGTTGCTTTAAAGTGGCGCTCTAGATAATATTTCCAGCTACGACTGATATTCGAGTGGTTTGCTCTAAAGCAACACTCTGGTTGATGTTCGAGTGGGTTGCTTTAAAGTGGCGCTCTAGATGATATTTCCAGCTACGACTGATGTTCGAGTGTTTTTCTCTAAAGCGGCACTCTGGTTGATGTTCGAGCGGGTTGATTTAAAGTGGCGCTCTAGATGATATTTCCAGCTACGACTGATGTTCGAGTGGTTTGCTCTAAAGCAGCACTCTAGTTGATGTTTGAGTGGTTTTCTCTAAATCGGCGTTCTAGATGATATTTCCAGCTACGGCTGATGTTCGAGTGGTTTTCCCTAAAGTGGCACTCTAGGTGATGTTAAAGTGGTTTGCTCTAAAGTGGTACTCTAGTTTATGTTCAAGTGGTTTGCTCTAAAGCGGCACTCTAGTTGATGTTCAAGTGGGTTTCTTTAAAGCGATGCTCTAGATGATGTTCGAAGTGGTTTGCTCAAAAGCGACACTCGGAGGCTATCTTGTAATCTTGAAATGATAAAATATTAGGCGAGATTAGCAGGATGAAGGTGGAAACACCGAACCTGGGTAAAATTCTTGTGTCTCTAAATTAATTAATTCCTACTTACCAAACATATTCGTATTTTGCTCTGCCTAAGAAAATTGCACAGGGAGCTCATATTCGAGGGGTAAACTATAAGAGATGGAAAGAATATCGGCTATTTATTCAAACCTCAGCAAACATATTAGGAACACATTATTGATACAAGCAACTATCTAAGTTTATTCATTTAAACATATTTACTTAGCTGGAGGAAATCCCGCCTGAAATAATTCTTCAGTGGAGATAGGTTTTCCTAGCTCCTTCACATTTGCCTCTATTTCTTTGAGTTCTTTAAGTTTTATACCGGCTGCCCTTCGGATATCCTTCATTTTTTCCTCTATAGGATATTCTAAGGGATCAAGAATGACGACACCCTTACATTACTTCTTCGTAAAAAGGCCTGAAAAAATGAGGTAATAGGTTTTTTCTATCGCAATGCATATAATATATCTTAATGTGTCATTTTGAAAGTATGCATGAAAGCCAAGTTTGTGATGGCATTTTTAAGGTATACATGAAAGACAAGTGTTTGATCATTTTTGGAGGCTTTTGATCTAGTTATCCTTTACATGAGAATTTGATTTTACAAACTTCAGTTTTTGTCTGTGGTCTAACTAAGATATGGTCATTGCTAAACCTCATTGGTTTTCCTTCAACCTCTCATTTATCACTTAGAGCTCAACATTTTTAATATCTTATTTTTCATCAGTATCATGCATGTGTATGTGCATGTGTGCATGGCGAGCTTGTGTGAGCTTGCACGCATTTTTTAGGTAGTTCAATTAATATGATTTGAGTGATTTTCACAATATCTTCTCCAATTCAATTATATTTATGAGCCTTGGCCTAATGTTTTTGTTTTACTACATACCAGTTGTTATACTCTTCCCAATGCATGTATTTTCCTTATGATTTTATAGTTTGCTTGATCTTACATGTGGTTTTATGTCCGTAGTTGGGGTAAATTGCGGTGTGCCTCGTGGCTAAGAAGTATTCCCTACATTCAATGAGTGATACGTTTGAGTTGGTACAAGTTTTTGTATTCTCGCATTTGATTTAGCGAGTAGACTTTAGAGGTTTTTAATATTACATGCTGTCTTTGCACCCTTTAGTGGTAAGTACATATGCTGATTGGGAAGTGGCATGCCTTCAATGCATCAAGGACCTTCAGTTTGTTCATCATGGTTGCAGTGGCATTCCAATAACTTCTAACCTTCTCCACATCGAGATATCTCTCCAATAGTTTTATCAAAATTGTGCCACTATGGTGCATAAACTAGAATATAATTGTAGTCCACAACACTTGTTTTCCATTTTATGTAGGCATTCTGTATTTTATAGTTGATGAGAACATTCTTTTCACTTGGATCATGTGCTTTGACTGACAAGGTTATATTATCTAATATCCCATGACATCATTGTTGTTATGGTACCTTTACATGATTTAAACCACAATCTATTTTATTTTTCTATTCTATTCAATGTATAAATTATTAATATTTATTCCATACTTTGTTTCTATTTTATTTTCTATTCTATTCAATGTATAAATTATTAATATTTATTCCATACTTTGTTTTAATGAGAGTATTGAGCATGAAAGTGTACATTTCCTATAAAACCGGCTTATGTTTCCTAAATTCTGCAATTACTATTGAGAACACCAAAATAACTCACATAGTCATTACAAATAGTGTTTTGAAATATAATAGTTACCTACAAACGTGCTAGCGCATTGAAGATGAGGTAACCCAGATTTTATGAAATCTTACCTTTCTCCGCTTAAGATATGTCATTTGATCTGACTCTTTTAGAGATCTACACGACAACCAATGATGGGATAATTTATTATTATTTTTCAATGCCGTTAATGTTGTTTACCATATATACTAAATAGGAGGTCATCGCTGTACCTGTCAAAGTTAATATTTATAAGCTCTAAATCCTTCCTTTCTACAAATAAGTAGATAATGGCAAGTCAGGGTTGTCCACGAAGAATATGGATCTTTTTAAGGGTTTAAACATATAAGGTTGATATTAGGCTAGAAGTAGATATATATATCTATATAGAAATATAAAAGAAAGTAAATGGGAGGGGGGGGGGGTTGGTTGGTTTTGTCCTAACTTATGAAATTAAAGAAAAGCTAACTAGCAAAGTTAAATAACTATGCTAATCATGAAACAACCAAGAAAAAGAGATAAAAACTACAAAAGACAAAGCCTTTTGGGCAATTGATTTCCACTTCCAAAAATCTTATCCATCCTTGAATCTACAACCTATTTATTACTTTAATAATTTTTTGTGAAGATAAATCTTCTATCCTTCTTAGATAGTAGTTTGCAAGAGTGAATTCGACATCTCTTGTCAAACCTCATTAATGACTCCTTTAGTCGATAAATGGCTAAAAGTATCCCATTAATGGCGTTAAGCACAAAGAATCAACAACCTTGGTAATAGTTATAAACACTACACCGTGTCTAAGCATTGAACCAATTCATGCATTTACACAAGATTAGTTAAGAACGTTCAACGTTCAACGTTCATAAACCTCTCCTATTTGCTACAGTAAACAAACATGACAAAGAGTTCAATATTATCACATCTATCCAGAAATTATCAACACATCAACACCATTAGAAAGTATTATCAAGACATGGGCTTGGAAGCCTCAATCAATTTCTCCCAAGTACAAAACTAACTTAGATAATGAAAACACATAATTATCCTACAAAAACTAAGAAAAGAAAGAAGGAAAACTAGGCTTTTCTGTCCCAAAATCAGGAAGAAAAGGAAGAGAGAGAGAGGATAAGGTTGGTATTTATAGTACAAAAAAGTAATAAAGAGTTTAGGCTACCCATCCGTCGCGACTCGCGACCAATCCTTCTTAAGTCAAACCCGAGCCAAATTTCAGCATCTTGATTTCTTTCTTCTTTTTGTCTCAAGTCCTCCTCTTCACTTCACTTATCTTCAATTCTTCTAGTCTTCAAAAGCTCAAATTCAACTCTTCAAATCTATAAACTTCAAAGGTAGTCTCCAAAGTCTTCAAATAAATTGCCTTGTCACACAAAATCCTCTAGAAAAGTAATAAAGGCGTAAAAGTTGCTCTTAATTCTCCTTAGAGAATTTCAAGGAAATATGCCACATCTAAAGCACAAAAGTGTTAAAAAATGAACCTAAAAATTCCTAAAATAACCATATAAAATGGACACATCACTAAATTTTTCATTGCACAAATTCAGCAGTTCTTAGCACCTCTGGCTGTTTATAGTGCTTAGTTGTGTAATGGCTAGAAATTTGAACTTAAGAAGTGTATATCATTTTCTAAGAAGAAAATTCTTCAAATTTTTTTCCTTTTCCTACCCAGTTTCTAGATTTGTATTACATTTCTAGTTCAATGTATCATTTGGTCTTGGGTAGTATTGATTAAAAACAGATTGTTTTGCACGTACATGCACATGCACATTTGTGTATGTTTGGTGTGTCACTTATTTAATAATACTTTGAAGATGATGTAACACATGTTTTTTTAAATAAAATCTCACCCTTTTCACATAAGACAAGTTTTTTTATCAGACTCGTATGATAAAATTTCCAATGTGTCATTTTGAAAGTATGCATGAAAGTCAATCGTTCGAAATTTGATGGACGCAATTATATTATATTTTTATCTTCATAAGAACCCTCAAATATGGAATTTCATTTGATTCTATGTGGTGGAAATCATCACTCCGATAACGCTTATCCTAAGGGTATAAATGGAAATACTAATTCAAATGAATTTCAATACACAGTTCCATTCATCTGGTCATGCCTAATTCGGAACATCTTGGTCATGACATTGTGAATTATATTAAGGTATCTCCAAATTTGCATTTCCACATCTCCCACATTTGTGGAGGGACCTAATTAAGTAAAAAATTTTAAACTTGACCCATCGAGGTAAAATCGTGAACCATGGAGGTAAAATCGATTCAAAACATCCCGGAAGGGACCTTATTTCTCATCCCCAACCAAACTTGTAATCATTGAGAATGATTACATAACAGGCATGATCCTATGGAGACTTCTCCCTATCAACATCTACCAAATAACCTTTGTCTACTTATAAGTAACCATGCATATGTATTTTATTCTAGACCATGTACTAGCGCTTTCTAAAATTTGATGGATGCAATTATATTATATTATATTTTCATAAGAACCATCGAATATGGAATTTCATTTGATTCTATGTGGTGGAAATTATCGTTCCGATACCGCTTATCCTAAGGGTATAAATGGAAATACTAATACAAATAAATTTCAATACACCGTTCCATTCATTCAGTCATGCCTAATTCGGAACATCTTTGTCATGACATTGTGAATTAGATTAGGGTATCTCCTAATTTTAATTTCCACATCTTGTACATTCGTGGAGGGACCTACTTGAAAAAAAATAAAAACTTGACCCGTACGTGGAGGTAAAATCGTTTATGATCAAAACAAACATTAATCATGTTCATGGACAACTATAAAATTCATTAAGTATTTCTAATATACTATAGAGCGTTTCTTAAGGTCAATTATATGTTTTTTGGTCAAATGTGGGCTAATATGAAATGCTAGTGGGTTGAAATGGTTTTTGGCCATAGTCGCAGTTGCCGATATCGGTAACAAGTCGCTAACAATGTTGGCTATGGTGACCATATAGTGATATCGCAATGGATGAGTTATACATTATTTCTGTAGCCCATCTAAAATATATAGAGCTCATCTTTGAAGCTCATATATTATACATTATATATGGAGCCCATTTGTAATACTGCGATGCCGCGATGGTGTAGGTGGTCTATCGACTTCATCGACAACTAAACAAATTTTCACTAACCACAGCGGACAATACAAGGTCCCAAAATGACATCGTTTCAAAATGGCTATAAATAAATGGTCCCCCAGAATCAGTTTAGCTCCTCATTTCCAGGTTTCCCATGAATACCAAGATCCTCTCCTGCCCTTTCCACTTCTCCTTTGACAAAGGTATGGATTTCTACTCACGTTGTGCCTAAGTTTTTGTAATTGTTACCTCACCATGTTAAATGAATGTAAGATTTTCGTATGAGTTGTATTTTTGGCTATCTAGTTCTTACTCATATTTGTTAGAGTGAGAATTGTTTGTACACGTGAACCTGAGTTACGCTGTTCTTGTTTGTGTTAGGGCATTTTAGTGTAATTTTGTCTCCTTAATGCATGTTTTGTTGCTGGGTTTCTGTATTTTTCCCATTGCTGTCTTTGACCCATGAGAACTCGGTATCTTGTCGCACATCATTCGATTTATGAATGCGATGTTGCACATTCTTATTTGAGGTTTTTGCATTAGCCATCACAGTTGTACATACTTATACATTGATATTACCGATGTCTTAGCGACTTCACAAGTAGGAAACTTAATTTACTTAATGTTCATTCTTGCAACCTCGTTGTACCATTAGTTGTGATATCGGTCTTGTCAAGTAAGCGGCGACATCACTAGATCATGTTTACACTACCAATGGTTTGAACCGATATGTTCATGCAACACAGTACCGACTTTGCAAGTTTTTCTTATATATTGTTCACTTCATATACAGGTCCAATGGTTGGTGAAGGATCCTCTAGGCACCCATTTTTTAAAGGTATTTTACCATTTCACATAATATATTTACTAATACATATGCACAAAATGGGCTTTCTAAATTAATTTTAATTTTTATTAATTAATTATACAGTTCTCCGCACAAAGGAGAAACCTTGAACCGGTTGGCTTTAACATTGAAGACTATACTAATGCTGGCATTTTGAGCCAAAATACCGTACCAACCAACTTACAAACTAGCCACATACCATGTGTACCGAATATGTTGGTAACCGATGACATGGTACGGTAATACCGTAACATATACTTAAGATGAGATGGTAATGGTATTGAGAAAATATTACCATGGTACTACCATATCGTACCACACAACTAGATATATATATATATATATATATTAAAATATAACTAATATTATGTAATTTTTGATATTTTATTTAGTTAATATTTAGTCATTCATTAATATTTTTTTTAAAATTTTGGGGGATATTTTTTAGGTTCCCCAAACCTATTTAGAACCAAAAGATGTACAATGTTGTTTTGGAAATATTACATTCATAAGGCAACCTCGTTTCCCTCAAAAGAAAGGTCTAATACTAGTGGACTAATGGTTACGGAGGAGAGGAAGTAGTACTTGGTGGCTCAAGGTCTCGAGGGCTCGAGGCTCGATGGTTTGAGGTTCGAGTGCCTGCGTGCTCCTTGGTTCGAGTGCCTGATGGCTCGAAGGCAGCAGGGCTCGAGAGTTTGAGTGTTCGAGGAATCCAGGGCTCGATGTCTCCTATGCTCGAAGGCTCGAGATCATGAGTGTTCGAGGTATCCCGTGATCAAGGGCTCTACATCTCGATGGTATAAGGGCTCAAGGGCTTGGGTGCTCGAGGGCTCGAGTGAGAAACTCCAGTGCTCGAGTGCTCGAGTGGTCGAAGGCTCCAGTGCTCGAAGGCTTCAGTGGTCGAGGGTTCCAGTGATCGAGGGCTCTAGTGGTCAAGGGCTCCAGTGCTCGAGGGCTCCAGTGCTCGAGAGCTCCAGTGCTCGAGGGCTCCAGTGCTCGAGGGCTCCAGTGATCGAGGGCTCCAGTGCTTGAGGGCTCCAGTGCTTGGGAGCTCCAGTGGTTGAGGCCTCCAGTGCTCGAGGGCTCCAGTGCTCGAGGGCTCCAGTGTTCGAGGCCTCCAGTGCTCGAGGGCTCCAACGCTCGAGGGCTCAGTGCTCGAGGGCTTTAGTGCTTGAGGGCTCCAGGGCTCGAGGGCTCCGGAGCTCGAGAGTTCTAGTGCTTGAGGGCTCCAGTGCTGGAGGGCTCCAGTGTTGGAGGGCTCTAGTGCTTGAGGGCTCCAGTGCTCGAGGGCTCCAGTGCTCGAGGGCTCCAATGCTCGAGGGCTCCAGTGTTCGAGGACTCGAATGTTTGAGGGCTCGAGGTATCCAGTGTCCATGGCTTCGACGATTCGAGGGCTCGAGTGGTTGATGGAGGGATCAAGTACATGAGTGCTCAAAGGTTTGAGTGCCTGATGGCTCGAGGCCGACAGGGCTCAAGAGCTTGAGTGGTCGAGGGATCAAAGGCTCGAGGCCTCCTAGTCTCGAGGGGTAAAGAGCTTGAGTATTCGAGGTATCCAGTGCTTGAGGGCTCCATAGCTCGATAGTTCGAAGGCTCGAGTGCTTGAGTGCTCGAGGTCTCAGGTGCTCGAGGGCTCCAAGGGCGGCAGGGCTCGAGAGCATGAGTGCTCGAGGAATCCAGGGCTTAAGGCCTCCTAGGCTCAAGGGTTCGAGAGCTTGAGTGTTCTAGGTATCCAGTGCTCAAGGCCTCCTAGGCTCGAGGACTCGAAGCTTTAGTGTTCGAGGTATCCAGTGCTCGAGGGCTCCAAGGCTCGAGGGCTCCAAGGCCCGAGGGCTCCAAGGCTCGAGGGCTCCAAGGCTCGAGGGCTCCAAGGCTCGAGGGCTCCAAGGCTCAAGGGCTCCAAGGCTCAAGGGCTCCAAGGCTTGAGTGCAGGCTCGAGTGCTCGGTTGCTATCGCGAAAGAGCAGAACTCAGTTCAATGTCCATGCTATGTCCCTGCAAAAGAAATAAAAAACTCCAGCAGTATCTATCCTCTGGTAGCATGCTTCTATGTTCAGATGTAAGGGAAATTATTAATGTCCAGGTGAATAAGGCCTTTGATGATTGGTGGGATGTTAGAGATGCTGATGCTTGGTTGTGAAGGTTTATGCTTTGAGATTGCATCAGCCACTGCATTACATTCTCTAAAGACATGCCTGAGTGTAGCCTTCTTAAGTTCAGAGTGGATTTTGAAAGCTAAAACATATAGAGACCATTTGGCATTTCTAGGATTGTTTATCATGTTCACTACAAGCATGGCATCTGATTCCACTATGTAAGAACAGCCGGGGTCCAAACTAGTGAAGCTCCTAGCTGCAGCTTGGATAGCTTTTATTTCAGCCTCTAATGGTGTACTAGCAGTGGTAGTTAAAGATTGAATTAGGCAAGGTTTACCAGTCCAATCTCTAGCTATAAGGCTAATTGTCGACGTGTTGGAAGACCAAGATGCATCTACATTCACAGTTATGGTGTTCTGTGGTGGCTTCTTCCAGAAAACAGTGGATATAGAAGGCTTAAGGGGGGGGGGGTCTCAGGGGTGGGATTAGACAGGAAATAGGATAACTTCTATTTAGATACATATTGGAGTGACCAGGCTTGGCTGAGAAAGAGAGGAAGATAAGATCTCTCACTTCCTTACTGATTAGAGCTTGTGAAAAATTTTTTTTGCCATAATAAAATGCATTCCTAGCTTTCCATAATGACCAACATATCAGAGATGGCAACATTCTACATATATCCCTATGAACCGAGGACAGTTCAGTATTATTCCAAAATGTAAAAAACCTTAGGGTCAGGCTGTCTAAAGCCTGTAGTTTAATCCCCAGAATATCTGAGAAAATGTCCCAAACATTCTGAGCCAGATGGCATGAAGTGAAAAAATGCTCTATTGAGTCCGGTTGATTGCATGCAGGATATTTCAAAGCAAAACTAAAACCACATTGGACTAAGACATCATCAAAAGGTAGGAGACAATTCAACAATTTCCATGTGAAAATAGATATTTGTTTTTGGCAGTCTGGGGTTCCAGATGTGTCTAGTGGCTGGGAAGTTACTTGGTTCATTAGGTTAGGTTCTGTCTCTAACAATAGGAAATATACCATTGAGTATGAGGACATACCCCCGTATTGTGAAAATTGTGCTAAATTGGGACACTCATTGAACCAGTCATTCATTAATATTAAAACCAATAGCAATAATTTAAAATGTGTCATCTATGTTTTTGTTCCAATATGTTGGATATTGAAAAGAGTTTAAATTATTTTTCTTAAATAAGATTTCTTTACAACTGATATTTTTATATCAAGTCTAACAAAAATAAATTAAAATCATAATTTTCTTTTATATTTTATAGCTTACTATTATAGTTTTTAATGTGATGTTATCTTACTTTATTACTATTCCTATAGAAAATTTAAATTTCTAAAATTATGCTTGTGCAATAGAAATTCTAATTATTTGTATTTTTTAATGAATAAAATATTTAATTCCTTATATTTTAAATTTGGTGGTATTCTACCATACCATACCGATACCAACTGACTTTTTGGCTTACCGATGTATTGGTATAAGATGAAGGCCATGTCCCCAAAGGATTTTTCCGAGTTCCTTTCCGGCAACAACCTATGCATTGGGGACACCTTGTTCTTTGATGTCATAGAAGCCAGGGGGCCGATTGTCTTCAAGGTTTTCATAATCCGAGAGGCTTGATTTTCTTGTCATTTGTATTCTAATAATGGTACTCAGAGATGTATTATTGATATTAATATTTTGGATATTGGAAAGAGCTTAAATTATTTTTTCTTAAATAGGATTTCTTTACAATTGATATTTTTTTATCAAGTCTAACCAAAATAAATTAAAATCATAATTTTCTTTTATATTTTATTACTTACTATTATAGTTTTTAATGTGATGTTATCTTACTTTATTATTATTACTATAGAAAATTTAATTTTCTGAAATTATGCTTATGCAATAGAAATTCTAATTATTTGTAGTTTTTAATGAATAAAATATTTAATTCATTATATTTTAAATTTGGTGGTATTCTACCATACCATACTGATACCAACTGACTTTTTGGTATAGTGATGTATTGGTATACCAAATATTTGGTATGGTATTGGTTTTTAGAAATAATATACTGACATTGTTGGTTTGGTACATTGTATTAGTAAAAAAATGACGGTAATCGTACCGAATCCACCCCTAGTTTCCCCTGCACTT
Organism: Rubia yunnanensis; assembly: GCA_037428765.1. Classification (NCBI taxonomy): domain Eukaryota; kingdom Viridiplantae; phylum Streptophyta; class Magnoliopsida; order Gentianales; family Rubiaceae; genus Rubia; species Rubia yunnanensis. The sequence goes on along the minus strand of CM075066.1, from coordinate 76,956,635 downwards.
TGAAGCAGCAAAACTTTGGGAAGAACCCAACTTTGGTAAGGACTGAAACTTGCCAGTAATTAAAATTCTTACATTATTTTATTTTCAATTAATACTATTTGTTTCTAATTGCATATATTTGTTCATAATGATTTTGGTTTGCTGATTAGTACATCCTGATTGAAATTGTCTCACTTCTGCTGAAGGCAAAGACCTTCGTTGTGTTAAGGTGCTACGGGAGAGAGTGGCGGATGACCTACTCAGGCCATGGTAAGATCAAGGCCCTATCCCCAAAGGGTTTTTCCGAGTTCCTTTTTGGCAACAACTTGTGCATTGGGACACCTTGTTCTTCAAGGTCATAGAAGCTGGGGGGCCGATTGTCTTCAAGGTTTTCATACTTCAAGAGGCTTGATTTTCTTGTCATCTGTATTCTAATAATGGTTTTCATAAATGTATTATTGATATTCAAATTATTTTGTACTGGTTGAATTGTAAAGAGGTTTTGGTGAACAAGAATTTTCTAATAATTAAACTGCCTTTTTTGAACAAGGTTTTAGTCTTGCAGATGTAACTTGATGAAATTTGAGGCTGGTTGTGGTGAACTTGGAATGAAGCCTTTAGATAGTACATTCCAAGTTCTGGCTGTATTAGTTAATTATCCTTAATTTATTAGGTATGATAGATATGTGCGATCTTGTGCTCATTCGCACAGTATTATTTTTCCTTAACCGACATAACATCGATTTAGGTGCGATATCGCGTAAATTAATTTACTTTAAAGGATTTTAGGCACGGGTTTGGGCCGATGAACGTGTGTGACTTTGCGTAGTGAAAACATCGACGTCACTGAATACGTCGGATTAAAGTCGGTCATATCGGCTGATGGTGCGAAGTCGATCTTATCATCAATGACTTTTACTATTAGGTCATACCCTTACTGGCGATGTCGCACTTGCATCGGTAACAATGTTTACTCTGATTTCATAGCCTATTTACTATGGTTATTGTAGAATCGCAGTAAAAAACCTATTATTTACCTCGGTTTTAAGAATAACCGAGGTCAATAATATTATTTACTTCTATAAAAAAACTGAGGTAAATGAACTTTTTACCTCAATTTTTGAGCTAAACTGAGGTAAATAGGGCAAAGTAATAGGTTCATTTTATTGTAGTGATTGTGATTTCATCTTCGATTCTGTTACTTGTTAAACCTAAAAAGATGCCACATTTTAATCGAATCCTTAGTCACTAATTTGAAACTAATATTGATTACAAAATACAATTACAAAGGATTTGTCTACTTCTTTTGTCTTCTTTTCTTTGTAGTATTTTTAGCCTTCTTGCATTTACAGCTAACCTTGCCATGAATGTCCACCCAAATTCCCTCATCATGATCATTGCGACCGACAGAACAATTCAAGATTTTTTCGTCCTCCTCAAGCAGGATAGCATCATCTATTCTGACACCCGTTGCATTGTGGTGAATCCGACTATTTATTTAGCTTCATATTCTTCAATGAAAGCTCATTTCCATTCCACCAAAATCTTCCACTGAGGATCAGATGGATTCCTTACATAAAAAACCAGTGGGCCTTTGATGCCAATATGAATAGATCTTCTCACAAACCGATTCAAATCCTATTAACAAGGTTGAAACCAAATTCCTCGGTCCACTGCTCACTGTTGAAATCAACCCACTGACATTTAAAAACTGTGAATTGCATGGCAACATAGTCAAGCTTCCAGATATCTAAAATTGTTCCAAAGTTACACTAATAAGCGTATATAGGATTATTACCACTTCTACTTTCGACATGCAAAACTTTAGACACAAGGGAAACTCTACTATTGTGAGAAATGCCCTTATCATCCATTGATTTTGTGGCAAAGGTAAATTCATTGACGGCGTACCCTTCATAAGAAAGTACGATACCAAGTGGTCTATGATCCAACCATTTAAATGTTAATGGATGATCCCCTACAGATATGTGATCAAGAAACCACAACACGAAAGTCCTACTGTGTAATTGTAGGACTTACGCTTAATTGAAATTGGGGTTAGCCACTCGGATGAAATCCGTGTGAATCTCTATATATGGGACACCGTCTTCATGATTACAAAGAACATATGGATGGGGAGTACATAATTCTTTAGCACTCGGACTCAAAAGTTTCCCCTGCCTAACCCCTTGACCTTCCAACTGTCCCTCATGTCTATGAGTTGGAACCCCAACCGAATCGACTTCATTCATGTAATTAGTACAAAAATCAATGGCCTACTCTGCTACACATTGTTGTACGATACTTGCATCGGGCCTGTAGCGATTCTTCACAAAATGCTTGAATATTTTCATGTACCTAATGAATGGGTACATCCACCTAAGAAAAACTAGACCACAAAGCTTTACCTCACACACAAAGATGAACAAACAAGTGGACCATTATGTTGAAGAATGATGGGAGAAAATACATTTCCATCTAGCATAACATTTCAACAATCTATGTCTGCAAACGGTCCAACTTTGACACGCTAATGTTTTTGCTAAAAATGGACTTGAAAAAAAAACATAGCTTCCTAATGCACATTCTTACATGGGATGGTCACGACCCTCGAATTGTAATCACATTCAATTCCTACATCAGATTTTGACAATCATGAGAATTCAACACTTCCGTCGTATATCCAAACACCCTGATTGAATAGGGTCAACAAATCCTCGACTAGAGGAGCAAGATACACATCTATGTCATTACTCGGTTGCTTAGGACCCAAAATCATCACATATAACAACATGTACTTACGTTTCATTGTCAGCCATGACGGAAGATTGTAGATAACCAACATAATAGGACAAGAACTTTGTGTATTACTCATAGTACCAAATGGATTCATTCTATTGGTGCATTGGCCGAACCTCAAATGTCGGGGTTCCTCACCAAACTCGGGGTAAAGGGAATCAATATTATTCCATTGCTCACCATCTAACGTATGTCTGACATCATCAGCCGGTCGATCCCTCATTGCATGCCAATGCATCAATTTTGCATCTTCCTTACATGCAAACAACTTCTGAAACCGTGGAACAATAAGGAGGTACCACACCTCTTTTGCCAGTGTATTTTTCTTTGTTTTATTTACCACATCCACACCTATTGGAATTGCATCCCTCTTCAATATGTAACAAGACTCACCACATACCCTATATGTTTCTCAATTTTCATCTTCCCTCCCCTGTACAACATACAATCATTCGGGCAAGCATGGCTTTTTGTCAATTCCAATACCATCGAACAAAGAACTTTCTTCGCCGCATAGAACCTATTTGGCATCATAGTACCCGAGGGGAGAAAATCCTCTAGCAATTCTAGAGTTTCGTTCATTAACTTATCGATCCACCCAAATTTGGCTTTCAAATTCATTATCTTCAGAGTCGCACTAAGTACCGAATGTTTAGAACCGTTGTACAACAGCATCTCTTTGTCGTTAAGTAACGCTTGAACTCTCCAGAAATATCCTCCACCATTTCGTCAAATTCTGCATTCCCATCTAATTCATCTTCCACATTCATGTTACTAAAATCATTCGTCCTATCCATTTCACCAACTTCCCCATGAGTATAGCTAGTTTCAAATCCCTTCATTATGAGATGTCCCCGCAAATTTTTCCTCCCCAGATACACATTGTTTTTACAATCTTTTCATGGACACCGAGCTCACACAACACCATTCTTTGAAGCATGCTCAAACGCAAAAGTGACAAATGTTTTAGTTAATGACATATAATAGGGTGATTTTCTAAGATCACTACCAATGAGTTCAATGCGATCTATTATCCTACAAGTCAATTCCAATGGAACCCTTTAGCATTATTGCAACATTGATCATAACCTACCCCTATTATACCTAAATACAAACCTTAATTAAAAATTTTAATATGAAAAACCATAGATTCAAGATAATTTCCAACAATATATTTATAAACGACTCCTACCTTCTTCAATGGAAAATGATGCTCTTCGATGTATATATTGACTTTACTTCTTCATCCATGGACTGTGCGAGGGAGCAAAACTCTAACAATGTATTTGTTTTCTGTGTTCAAATAAATGGTCGAGATTTTTTTATATACACAACTGGTTTTGAGCTCATAACTAACCTTCATAAAACTCTTACCCCTATTAAACTTGTTTGAGTTTAGAATAGGACCCCTGATTAAATTCTGAGTGCGTAAAGGTAATCATCTTTTCAGAAATGCAGGATGAAACCTTTTCCAAACTCGGAAGGCTGATTGTCCCCTTTAACGAATTTGGATTTAAAAGCAGTTATTTGAGAACCTCCTTAATATACAAAAAACTGCCTTTAATACATTTTTGCTGGTCCGGAACCGGGGTTTTAAGTTTGGAACCTCTTGACCAAGGCGGTTCTACATTTTTTGCCCTAAACCACCTTTAATAACCTTGCCTCTACTAGTGTATCTCTAAGCATCCAAAAATTTCACAACATGTGTCACTACTTATGAACAAGTGTCACTACTTATGAACAAGTGTTACAGCTTATGAACAAATGTTACAGCTTATGAACAAATGTCACAAAATTTCAAAAGGTGTCACAACAACTGTCACAAATTCAATCTACCCAAAATTTCATCCCCATATGCTACTAGCTCACCAATCAATTCAACAAGCAATAAAAAACTTACTACCATATCACAATTGGCATAACACAATCCCAAACTATAGCAAAAATTGAAATTGAAGAGTTCCCACTTTTGCAACCCACATTACATTCAACAATGAAGTGAGAAGTGTTACCGTGAAGGGATTGAATGAGTGTAGACAACAACAATTGTGAAATGCAAGCAAAGATGGTTGGATTTGACCAAAAATTCAAGAACCCCCAATTTCTAGGGTTCTTAAGTTTTTAAATCAAATTGTGAGGAATGGAGAATGCTTTTAGTGTTTGGAATGTGGAGGAGTGAAAGAAGGTGGAGGGTGGGGAGTTTGGTCGGAGGTGGAGGAGTGGGCGGCAGATTCCGGTGGGTTGGACGTGGAGGGAGCTTTGGGGAAGTAGTTAAACAAGGGGGGGGGGTATAAGTGAAGGGTGACGGGCTGGAAATAAGAAAAAGAGGGGTCTGGGATTGATTGCCGCAGGCCACACTACATCGGTGCGGCTTGCACTGATGCTTCTGCCTAACTCTATTTTTCCAGCTTCGATGTCTGTGGGCTGCACTATATTGTGCAGCCCGCACTGATCCTTCTGTCCAAATCCACTTTTCCTTCAAAAATTGCCATTTTTGGCCCCAAAGATTGTCAAGAGTATTCCTTTCCTAGAAAAACATAACCAATGCAAACCCAGCATAATATTGCTCCAAAAATCAAATTTCAAAAAGATTATAAAAAATTTGGCATAGAATAACAAATTCAAATTGACACTAAAATTAAAAAGAAATAACACTTGCATCGATGGAATACTCCGGATGAACAAAACCAAGTTTATTTAACGTCGTTGCCATGACTTATTCACAAAGCCACAAAAATGAGGCTACATCAACGGAATTGTACCAATGGCATCCAAATGATCAAAACCAAGTTTATTTAACATCGTCGACACAAAATACTCCCTTTTAAAAGCTTCATTCAAAAAATTCCTCGGCTCTATGGAATCACCATCCGTTATTCTACCTATTCTTGTCTTCACTTGTATTGGCCTCCAACATTATCTCGCCTTGAACTTCATCTTTGGAGCCAAATGGACTTGTGTTCCTCATCCTTTTTCAGGTGGTTTTGGGGACTCTTTGGAGTGAAGGGGGTTTAGATGTTTTTTCTTTAACCCCTTCTTCACTCGCTACAAGTTAGTACTAGAGACATTCGCATATGCAACATTAACCTTGTTCAAAATAGTAGAAACTTGCTTAGATGCCTTACTCACTCCACTATCAACTTCAATTAAGTTAATCATGTGGAAATGTTAAAATTCATTGTGAGGCTCATGCAAACATTCAATTATAGTGACACCATGGCAAGACATTTTGGCTCTTTGTCCTTGTAGATCTCATAACCTACTTTTTTCCCGTCAAACTCTAATGTCAATGTACCACTATGCATGTCAATCTTAGTTCTTTCCATTTTCAAAAATGGTCTCCCTTACAAGATAGGGGGCGCACTCTCATCATGCGGCATATCGAGAACATGAAAATCGGCGGGGAAAACTAGTTTAGCCACTTTAACCAACACAACTCGCACTAATCCTTTCGGACTAGTTTGGGAATGATCGACTAATTGTATTATCACCCTAGTTTCATGCAAAGTCCCTAAGTCAAGAGTCTTGTATATAGATTAGAGAATTACATAAATAGAGGCTCCTAGATCTATCATTCCTTTTCAAACAATTTATCACCTATGACACAAGGGATAGTGAACATGCCAAAATCATTGCATTTAAGAGGTAATTTCTTTTGAAAAAGAGCCGACACTTGTCCACCAATTTTAATTTTTTCAACATTCTTCAATGCTTTAATTCTCTTAGGCATGCATAACTCCTTAAGGAATTTAGAAAACCTAGGCACTTGATTGATAGCATAAAAAAGGGGAATGTTTACCACACATAAATGGAAAACCTCAAAAGGGCTTTATTCTCATCCTTGCAATTCTCGTCCCGTAAAATTGCCAGAAAAGGTGGTGGTGGAAGGATTTTTTTTCAATTTCTTTCTTGTACGGTGGTTGAGTGATCACCTCCTCAACCTCTTGGTCTTTCACCACAATCTCCACTTCGACTTCTTTCCCATCCTTAACAAATTTCTCTGGCTCCTTTGTTTCTTTCCATTCCTCAAGGTAATTGAGCTTACAATTTGCCTTGGGTTCAATTCCTGTTGTGAGGGAAGTTTTCCAGAATCCCTAGCTTCTAACTGGGCCATAGAGGATTCTATTTGACTAACTTGTACTTCCAAACTCTTGAATCTTGCAGAAGAGCGGTCCTCCACGTTTGCAATTCTAGTTATGGTTCTATCTTCCAAGATAGCGTCCATATGGGTTATATCATGCATGAGCTCCTCATGCTCTGACCTTGCCTTTCCTTCTCTTGGGTTTGATGACCCTTCATCCCTTGGGTAGGTTTGTTGTGAAGCCCAAGTGTACCCTTAATTGCCTTGGTATTGGGGTTTTCCTCCTTGACGAGTCGGTTGAAACCCACCTTGGTTGCCTTAAAGACCACCTTGAGGATTCGATTACCTAGCTTGCTCATCTCTCCACAAAAAAATGGATGGTCTCTCTACCCAGGAATGTAAGTTTGTGAGTATGGATCATATTACTTCTCATGAGCTTGTCCTGTTTATAAACCTTTCTAGCCTTACCCTTGTCCACCTTGGTTTCCCATTGACTTTACTTCTTCAAACCCTTTATCTTGAAGTTGAGGGCATACATCGGTGTGGTGATCCAATGAACAAATCTGACAAACTTTGGCCTGGTGTATCCCTCCCTTCATTAGCTCCTTCATCATGGAAGCTAAAGCTTGAATTTTCTCCTCAAACTTGGGTTTTTCTAGATGTGGAACCTCTTGCACCCTTGCCCTTTCTCTCACCCCAAATTTTCTTGTTCCATTAGCCATATATTCAAACAATGCCATGGTATCTTTCAGGCTCTTGTTGGCAATTGACCCATTACAAGCGACATTGATCATCCTTATATTTTCAATGGACAAACCATCAAAGAAATAGTACGAAAGACCCTGTTCCTTGTATAAGTGGTAGGGGCAACTCGCTAGTAAATTCTTAAACCTCTCCCAATATTAGTATAGAGATTCACCCAAATATTGAGAGATGTTGCTTAGCTCGTTCTTTAGCCCCACCGACTTGAATGCCAGAAATAATTTGTCCAAGAAATTGCTCTTCATTTTCTTCCATGATGTTTTCTTTCCTGGTGGGAGGTAGCATAACCAATCTTTGGTCGCATCCTTCAAAGAGAAAGGAAACACCCTTACATTGAAATTGTCCTCCGAAGTTCCGAATGGCTTCATGTTCATGCTCACATAGTAGAGCTTGGACAAATGCTTGTTCGTATCCTCCCCACTCACCCCATGGAAAGATGGTAGACAATGGATCATTCCGAACCTAAACTCACAAGTGACGTTTTTTTGAAGAGGAGGGAATGTGATGCAAAGGGGTTGGGTTTCTAGATTAGGAGCCATGAGATCCCTCAAGGTTCTATTAGCATCCGCCATAGTTGATGTAACTACTTCGGATGATGTTTTGGTGGCTTGGTTAGCAAAATGGGCTAGTCTCCTTGCTCTTCTAAGTGTTCCTATAAGACCGGGGTCGTAGTGCAAGGGTTCCTGTCTATTGGTAAGTGTATCGACCACAAACCAAGAACCAAAGAAATACAACCTTATCCCAAGTAACAATAACAAAAGCATGCAATAGCCGCTAACAAACAAGTAAGAACAAAAAACACATAAAAACTACACTAACACTTTAATAAAGTATACCTTTTCCCCTGCAGTGGAACCAAAATTTGGGAGGCCATCGCCGTGCCTCTCAAAGATAGTATTTATAAGCCCAAATTACTACTAACTACTAAATAGTAGCTAGTGCTAAGATGGGGCCATCCACGAGGAAAATGGGGTTTTATCAAGTGTTAAATGTAGTTAAAAAGCACACGAAGAAGTCACTCTACGCGTGTGGTAACCAAGTTGGGGGGGGTTTGGTTTTGGAAAACACTATGACTACTTTAAGCAACTAAATTAACAAACTATTAAAAAGAACGATGAAAATATGATCACAAATAGCACAAATGATGTAACTAAGATTATAGCGTGGCGCAATTGGTTTACATTTCTAGTCATCCTTTGATCATCGATTAGTTATCCTATTTTTATGCATTAACCACATATTGTGGAGAACTTGTCAACACCTTTCGAGTGAAGACATTTCTCACCTCTCCTTGGTGATAGTTAGAGTGAGAGATCGACACCACTCAATAACCCTTACCCTCGGGTCACTCTAGACGATAAACATTATAGACTTCCTAGAGGGTGGAAATACACATGGAGACCCAATAAAACTACCAAAATTCCCTACAAGTGAGAAACACATAGATAGCACGAGTATATTTAATAATATTGACTAAGAGGATCGACCTTCATGCTAATCATTATTAGTGAACCACATTGATAATTAGTCAAACCCATTAAAATTCATCCTAAGTCTAAGCAATTTCATCAATCAACAATCATAATTAGTTCTCACTCCTAATTATAACCTAGCATTGACGAACAACAATCACGTTGACAAAGTCAAAATCTTACTGGTTTGACCAAACCTAGCAAGTAATCAAACCATAAACTAGTTGATCATTCTAGTCTAAATCATGCATTAATCTCACAAGAAATCACAAACAATGCTTGATAATCAAAGCACAAAATAGGATAAATCAAATCACAAATTCATACTAGAAATGCTTACCAATTGCTCCCAAGAGTATACTTAGCCTAGATAAGCTAAACCCATAACAAAACAACAATAATCCATGGTAAATATAGAAGAAAAGATGGAAAATAAATGTGGAACTAGGGTTTCTTGAAGAGAATTTCGTGTGGAGTTAATGAGGGGAGAGAGAAGATCCAAAAGAAAAAAGAAGGATAAGGCTGGTCAAAGGTTTGATGCGGTCCGCACTACATCGGTGCAGCCCGCACCGACCTTTCTGCCCGATTCTACCAATTTTTCTCTTTAAATTGGCCTTCTTTTCCCAATCTTCTTATTCTTTGATTATTCTTCCAAAACTCAAACTCTTCAAGACCCAAACACTTCCATTGATCTAAAACACTTAAAAAATTCTAAAATTAGGATATAAAACATGTGAATTCATCCTAACCCTCTAATCGATAAAATATCAATTTCTTTAAAATTACATCCCTAATCTATTACAAAATTAGATTTCAAATGTGCTAAAAATGGGATATAAATTGAGCACATCAGTGAGAATTTTATTATACAAACTTCAGTTTTTGTTCGTGGTCTAAATAAGATATCCTCATTGCTTAACCTCATTGGTTTTTCTTCACCCTCTCATTTATCACTTAGAGCTCAATATTTTTAATTTCTAATTTTTCATCAGCATCATGCGTGTACATGTGCGTATGGCAATTTTATGAGCCTTGGCCTAATGTTTTTGTTTTGCTACATACCATTTGTTATACTTTTCCCAATGCATGTATTTTCCTTATAATTTTATTGTTCGTTTGATCTTACACGTGGTTTTATGCCCATCGTCAGGGTGAATTGGGTTGTGCCTGTGGATAAGAAGTATTTCCTACAGGTAATGAGTGATACTTTTGAGTTGGTCCAAGTTTTTGTAAGGAAGTAGAATTCAAAGGATTTTATATTGCATGTTGTCTTTGCACCCTTTAGTGGTAAGTACATATGCTGACTAGGAAGTGGCATGCCTTCATGCATCAAGGACTTTCAGTTTATTCATTATGGCCGCTTGGCATTCCAATAACTTCTAACCCTCTCCAAGGTGAGATATCTCTCCAACACGTTTATCGAAATAGTGCCACTATGGTGCATAAACTAGAATATAATTGTAGTCCACAACACTTATTTTCCATTTTATATAGGCAGTCTGTATTTTATAGTTGATGAGAACAATCTTTCCACTTAGATCATGTGCTCTAACTGACAAGGTAAATTTATCTAATATCCCATGATATCATTGTTGTTATGCTACTTTTTTACATGATTTAAACCACAATCTATTTTATATGATATTCTATTCCATTCGATGTATCAATTATTAAAATTTACTACATACTTTCTTTTAATGAGAGTATTGAGCATGAAAGTGTACATTTCATATAAAACCGGTTTATGTTTCCCTGATTCAGCAATCATTAGTGTGAACACCTAAAGAACTCACATATGGTCATTACAAACAATGTTTTCAAAGATAATAGTTACCTACAAATATGATAGTGCATTGAAGATGAGGTAACCTAGATTTTATGAAATCTTACCTTTCTCTGCTTAAGATATGTCATTTGGTCTGACTCTTTTGGGGATTTACATGACAACCAATGATGGGATGATTATTGATTTTTTTTTCAATATTGTTAACATAGTTTGTCTTATACACTAAAGTTTTGATTGCACAAATTCAATAGTTCTTAACACCTCTGGCTGTTTATAGTGCATAGTTGAGTAATGGCTGGAAATTTGGACTTCAGAAGTGTATATAATTTTCTAAGGAAAAACTTCCTCAAACTTGTTTTCCTTTTCCTGCACAGTTTCTAGATTTGTATTGTGTTGCTAGTTCACTGTATCATTTGGTCTTGGGTAGTATCGATTAGAAACAGATTGTTTTGCATGTACGTGCACATGCACATTTGTGTAACTTTGGTGTGTCATTGATCTGATAATACTTTGAAGATGATGTAACACATGTTTTTATAAAATCTCACCCTTTTCACGTAAGACAGGTTTTTTTATCATACTTGTATGATTAAATTACCAATGTGTCATTTTGAAAGTATGCATGAAAGTTAAGCGTGTGATGATTTTTTACGATAATGTATGAAAGCAAAGTGTGGTGATTTGTTTTTAGGTATGCATAGCCAAGTGTGATGAATTCTTAAAATTGTTTCCATTATGTTAAATGTAGCTTTTGGTCTGTAGTTAGCAATTTAATAGGAAACATTTAGAGGTGTATAACATTTATTCGGAAGATATTTCCTTGAGGTTCTTCCGTTTCATTCCCAGTTTCTCAATGTACATTGTCTTTTTTGTATATTTTATTATATGGGGTAGCTTGGTTAAGAAACATAATGATGTGCAATGTGCATGCATATGCACATTCTTGCTTGCTTGATGCATCACTTTTTGATGAGGAGGTAGCCCATGGTTTACAAAATATACTTTTTTTTCTCACAAGTCACGTCATTTGGTCAGAACCGTATGATAAATCTTAATGTGTCATTTTGATGGTATATATGAAAGCCATGTGTGTGATGATTGTTTTTTGAAGGTATACATGAAAGACGAGTGTTTAATAATTTTTGGAGGTTTTTAAAATAGTTATACTTAAGATGAGAATTTGATTTTACAAACTTCACTTTTTGTTTGTGGACAAAATAAGATATTATCATTTGTTAACCTCATTGGTTTTCCCTCACTCTCTCATTTATCAATTTGAGCTCAACATTTTTAATTTCTTATCTTTCATCAGCATAGTGCGTGTGTATGTGCATGCGCACATGAGCGTGTGTGTGCCTGCACTTTTTTTTTACATAGTTCAATTAATATGATTTGAGTTCTTTTCAAAATATCTTCTCCCAATCAATTATATTTTTGAGCCTCGGCCTAATGTTTTTGTTTTGCTACGTACCATTTGTAATACTCTTCCCAATGCATGTATTTTCCTTATAATTTTATAGTTTGTTTGATCTTACACGTGGTTTTATGTCAATCGTCGGGGTGAATTGGGTTATGCCCGTGGATAAGAAGTATTCCCCACATTCAATGAGATACTTTTGAGTTTCTCCAAGTTTTTTTATTATCTCATTTGATTTAGTGAGTAGACTTCAGAGGCTTTTTATGCTACATGTTAACTTTGCACCCTTTAATGGTAAGTACATATGTTGATTAGGAAGTGGCATGCCTGCAATGCATCAAGGACCTTCAGTTTGTTCATCATGACTGCAGTGGCATTCCAATAAATTCTAACCTTCTCTAAGGCGACATATCTCTCCAGCACCTTTATCAAAATTGTGCCACTATGGGGCATAAACTAGAATATAATTGTAGTCCATAACACTTGTTTTCCATTTTATGTAGGCATTCTGTATTTTATAGTTGATGAAAACAATCTTTTCACTTGGATCATGTGCTTTAACTGACAAGGTAAATTTATCTAATATCCCATGACATCATTGTTGTTATGATACTTCTTTACATGATTTAAACCACAATCTATTTAATATTATATTCTATTCTATTCCATACAATGCATCAATTATTAATATTTATTACATACTTTCTTTTAAGGAGATTTTTGAGCATGAAAGTGTACATTTCATATAAAACCGGTTTACGTTTCCCTGATTCAACAATTATTAGTGAGAACACCTAAAGAACTCACATATGGTCATTACAAACAAATTTTGAAAGATAATAGTTATCTACAAATGTGATAGCGCATTGAAGATGAGGTAACCCAGGTTATATGAAATCTTACCTTTCACCGCTTAAGATATGTGTTTTTGGTATGACTCTTTTGGTGATCTACATGACACAACCAATGATGGGATGATTATTGATTTTTTCCAATACCGTAAACGTAGTTTGTCTAAGATACTAAATTTTTCATTGCACAAATTAAGTAGTTCTTGGCACCTCTAGCTGTTTATAATGCTTAGTTGCATAATGGCGGAAAATTTGGACATCAGAAGTGTATATCATTTTCTAATAAGAAACTTCCTCAAAGTTTTTTTCCTTTTTCTGCCTAGTATCTATATTTTTATTGTGTTTCTAGTTCAGTGTATCATTTGGTCTTGGGTAGTATCGATTAGAAATAGATTATTTTGAACGTACGTGCACCTGCACATTTGTGTATGTTTGGTGTGTCACTGATTTGATGACACTTTGAAGATGATGTAACGTACATTTTAAAATCTCACCCATTTCACACAAGACAAGTTTTTTTATTAGACTTGTATGATGAAATTTCCAATTTTTCATTTTGAAAGTATGCTTGAAAGTCAAGCATGTGATGATTTTTAACAATATGTATGAAAGTAAAGTGTGATGAATTTTTTTGTAGGTATGCATGGAAGCCAAGTGTGGAAAATTCTGGTGCATACCCAGCCCAAGTAAGTAGTAAGCCCAAAACCATAGGTGAGCTGAAAGCGAACATGTAAAGCAATCTGGGCCAAACGGACGCGGAGCAAATAAAGACAACCCACGAAACATGAATAGCAGAGATCATGGTTAGGCATCGACCATGAACCATCTTTTTTGGAGCCATGATCAAGCATCTGATGGAAAGCCTGATAGAAAACTTGATAGAGGTAAGCTATAAAAGGAACAAATGGGTCACACATAGAGGTAAGCTCCAATTCTGAAAAAGAGAACTGACTTGATCGTTGGAGTTGTTCTCTCAAATTCACTTCTGGGACTAGTTTTGCAGGTGAAGGAGTTCAAGGAGTGAACAACCGGTGATTTTCTTAAATGGATCACCACATCATTTGGCGCCGACTGTGGGGAACTTTTATTTTCATTTCAGAGTCAGTTATGTAGATAATGGTTTTCACCATGAGTGAAAAGAGCCACAATTATCAGTCTCAAGAGCAAACACTGGGATGTAGAGGAGGAATGCAACATAATCAGGATCACACTCTAAATAGAGAAAAAGAGCACAGTAAAGAAGTTACAGAGGAGAAAGAAGTGGAAGCAAAATCCCTGAACAATAATCAAGATAAGGAAAAGAAAGTGTTTGTGGCCTTTTCAGAAGGGGACAATGAAGTTCTTTACGGTCAGTTCTTGAAGACGCTTAAGCAAAAACACCCAAAAATAGGGAAAAAAAAGTAAGCCATGAGCATGAAAATATCAAGCATGAAGAAGAGTTACGTGATATCTTGGCAGAGAACGACGAGGATAGATCGCCCTTAGTACCACATCTGTGGGATTTTAATATGCCAAAGGATTTCAAACTCCATTTGCATGTTAAAATCTACGATGAAACCACATATTTGAAAGAGTTTCTAAACTCATACAGAAACAACATGAGATTTTGCAACACGAACATCAAATTAGTTTGCAAAACATTCCCCATCTTCTTGTCAGGAACATTGATTACCTGGTATGAGGAACTCCCCAGTGGTAGTATAAAATCATGGGCACCATTGTTGGATCTATTTCTTGGTCGCTTCCATCATAAGCAAAGGTTCACAAAAACAATCGTAAATCTTAATAACATATCCCAATAAAGTGAAGAAAGTCTGGCAGAATATCATAGTAGGTTTGTGACAGAAAGTTTTCAGGTTCATGACTTGTCATTTCAATCGTCACTGAGAGCAATTATAGGAGGCATGGGATTAGGAGAATCTATAGGGAGCTAATGAAAATATGCCTGAAAAACCGAGAGACCTACAAAAGACGATTGAAAAACGTGTGCGAACATAGGAGTTGAATAACTTTAAAATAGAAAGGGAGCAGGGTAAGAAGCAAACGATGGAGGATTCGCAGAAGGCTTTTCCAAAGAAAGGTAAAGAAAACGTTGTTTTCAAAAGAAGAGAACTAGGATTACAAGGCTCGTTGTTCCAAGATACGCCTTTAACGAGATCAAGGAAGGAGATATGGCAAGCAAACAAGGATTTGTTTCGAGAGCCAGCACCTATGATAGCACCAACAGAAAAAAGATCCAGGGAGAATTATGGTGCCTTCCATAAGGATCATGGCCATGATATAGACTACTACAGAGACCTAAGGAGACAAATTGAAGAAAATTTGATGAATGGTAACTTAGGTCAATACAGGAAGGAATGGGCAAGCCTGTATGGGGACACCAGTAAAATAGTGAACCCATTTCCAAAAAACCAAGGCAATGTGATTAGAAGGACAAAAAAAAAATTAAAAAATAACTATGGCTGTGGATTACAACGACAATGTGGACAACGAAGTACCAGAGACAGTCATCTTGTCCATACATGGATCCACAGAGACATTGTCCAATACCGCTTGGAAGGACAAAGTAAGATACTCTCCCCCACAAGAGTGGGTTGATAAAAGGTTTCGTTCGAATGAAATGATCACCTTTAGTGAGAAAGATGCGGTACCCAACGCTTCACCACACAACGATCCTATGGTCATCATAGTAAAATTTAGGAATGCAACAGTTCACAGATTATTCATAGATGATGGAAGCGTTGTTAAGATACCATTCATAGGCTTCTTCGACAGGATAGGTTTCAAGATATCGTACTTTAAAAAATACACATCTTCGCTAGTAGGCTTCAGAGGGTGATCGAAAACACATTTGGGAATATACGCTGCCCGTTACTATTGGAGAAAATGGAAGAAATTGCACCATCATGTTTGACTTCATAGTAATGGATGCCCCAAGTACGGTTAACACCATCATTGGAAGGCCGTGGATGAAAAGAGCTAGGGCGATATGATCCCCTTACCACATGGTAATGAAATTCCCAACCCAAGCTGGTATCACGACCATTAGAGGAAACTAGAAAATGGTCAGGCAGTGTATGGTCATAGCAATGAAAATGGGAAAGGTAGGAGAAAAGGCGAAGATGGTTGGAATAGTTTTGGGTGGAAGTTTACTGGAACAGTCAAACACGATAGTAGACTTGGGAGAAGAAATGGAGTTGGTTAGTCTGGATAGCGAAGACATTTTGAAATACGTGAAGTTTGGAAAGCATCTTCCAGAAAGGAAGAAGACGAAATTTGTTGAAATTTTGCGAAGCCACAAAGATACATTCGTATGGAGCATCCATAATATGGAAGGAGTGGATCCATAAATTGCTACTCACTCTTTGAATATCATCAGCTTTGTCAAATCGGTTAAATAGAAACAACGTTGCTTTGTTAGCAATAGGCAAAAGGCGATCAAAGAGGAGGTCACATCGCTACTGCAGGCCAGTATACTAAAAATGGTTATATATATCCAAAGTGCCTAGCAAACCCAGTCATGGTGAAGAAATCAGACGATGGCTGGGAGGTCGTCGCCGTACCTCTTAAAGTTATAATTTATAAGCCCTTTATGCTTACTAAATACAATTAAGTAGATAGTGGCAAATTGGGGTCGTCCACGAAGAAGAGGGATTTTCTTAAGCTTTTAAACATATAAGGTTCATATTAGGCTAGAAGTAGATATGTATAGATATATAAAAGCAAGTAAATGGGGGGGGGGTTGGTTGGTTGGTTGGTTCTCCTAATTTATGAAATTATTAGACACACTAGCTAGCAAAGTTAAGTAACTATGCTAATAATCAAACAAACTAAGAATAGGGGGTAAAAACTACAAAAGATAAATCCTTGGGAGGAATTGATATCCACTTCCAAACCTCATATAAATCATTGAAACGTTCACTCATTCAATCACATTTGTTACCTATGGGGAATGTTATCACTTCCCATTCGAAGAACAACATTCATTCCTTCTTAATAGTAATTTGCAAAGACAAACAACGATCATTTGCAAACCTCGTTGACAATCACTCTAAGCAAACCACACCATATAGGTATTTCATCAACGACATTTCACACGAAGGACCATAGATTTCATAACAACAAGCCTTCTACCAAAGTCATAGCCATATCACCAAATATAACATTCATTAGACTAAACCAAGAGCAAACCACATTCAAGATTCAACCTTTCATTGCATCTATAGGATAAATATGAGAACAATCCACATTAACATACTTATCTAGCAAGAATCACATCACATTATGCACGAGAAGTTCTAAGTAAATGTTCACGGATTTTCATGCCAAAAGGCTAAGGAATTTGTCACTTTCCTAACACCCTAACACTTTAATCATACAAACACTTCCTATTCTCAAACACCCCATGACATAAATGAAGTAAAACATAGCATTAAGAACACATGAATGCTAAATAACAAAAGTTTCAAGAACGAGTGAACCAATCTATAAATTGTTTTAACTACTTGTTGTGAAGATAAATCTTCTATCCTTCTTAGATAGTAGTTTGCAAGAGTGAATTCGACATCTCTTGTAAAACCTCGCCAATGACTCCCTTAGTCAAAACACGACTAAACGTATCCCATTGATTACATTGAGAATGAAGGAATCAACAAGCTTAGCAACACTTATAAACACTAAACTGTGTCCAAGCATTTAACCAATTCATGCATTTACACAAGATTAGTCAAGAACGATCGACATTCATAAAATTATCTCATTTGCTACCTAAAGCAAACATGACAACGAGTTCAACATCATCATATTCATCTAGCAATTATCAACACATCAACTTCATTTAGAAGCTCTAACTCATGCTCTTGGATTCCACATTAAAGGAGGGGGGGAATCAGCTATTTTCTCCCAACCCTAACAAGCAATCATACAAGCAATCCATACACTCAAACTTCCAACAACATTAATGCCATTAACAATACACATTCAAAGCTCAATAAATGCAAAATAGAGAAAGCAATAGATAGATAGAAATGATTCTCAAGAAATTTGCAAGGAAGTCTCAATCAACTACTCCCTAATACAAAACTAAGCTAGATAATCAAAACCCATAACATAGAACAAAGATCTACAAAGAAAGAAGAAGAAATGGAAGAAAATGGTGAAAAACTAAGGTTTTGGAGCCCCCAAGCCGGGCTCAGGAAAATGGGGAAGAATGGGGGGCTATTTATAGTCTAATTTGGTCAAGAAAAATAAAAAAAATGCAGCAAGCTCCCGCCCGGGAGGAAATGGCGTCGCCCTGGTGGCGGAGGTTTCAGCCAAAAAATTCAAATGGGTGAACTACAATTCGCGGCTTCTTGTTTTTCTTCCCATGGGTGAACCCTTGATCTATTTTGGAAGTTCTTGTAGTCTATTTTATAATGCCTGAGAAGACGAATCCAATGACACCACCCTTGTAGGCTGATTCTTCTCGGATAATTTTAAAAACTTTGTCCAAACTTACGGGTGATAATTAATCCGCTTCTTTGCCTTCTTTCTTCGACCCTTCTATCTTCTACCACATTTTGGCACGTAGCCTATACTGAACCACTTCAAAGGGCTCATGAGATATCTATAAATGAAGCTCACAAAATGGAATCTAGATGCTCGTAAGGACCAAAAATCCAATAGACTAAACCCAGGTTACAAAATGAAGGATTTAGATATAAAAACTGAAAATGGTCATCTAAACCCCTTATCATGTAAACCTACCTAAATCTAGCAATCTTATAAAAAAATATGACAAAAGAGATTTTAAATTCTTTGGAAAATACATGCATTTGACGTCTCATCACTGGCTGGAGGATGTGCATTGATTTCATGGATTTTAACAAAGCATGCCCAAAAGACTGCTACCCTTTACCAAAAACCAATCAGCTAGTTAAGGCAATTTCAGGATATGAAGTCTTGGCATTTTATGACGCGTATAAGGGATACCACCAAATCTTGATAAATCCAGAGATTGCTGAAAAAATGGCCTTTATAACGAGCTTTGGGACGTTTTACCATGTAAAAATGCTGTATGGGCTAAAAAATGATGGAGCAAAATACCAAGGAGTGGTCAATCATGCATTTCACAACCAAATAGAGAGGAACATCAAAGCATACGTTGACAATATGGTGATTAAAAGCAAAAAAGATGGGTCGCTTTGCTGCAGATTTAAAAGAGACACTAGCACTTTACAAGCAATAGGGATGAAGCTTAACCCTAAGAAGTGTGTGTGTAATTGAAAAAGGCGTAGGAAAATTCTTAGGGTATAGGGTATCCTCCAAAGGTATCGAAGCTAACCCTTAAAATCTCCCCAGACATGAACGGTTAAAAAGGTGAAAATCCTAATAGGATCATTAGTATTGCTCAGCTATTTTGTCTCAAAAGTAGTGGAGAAGCACTTTTCACTATTTGAAGTACTAAGAAAAGCCAAAAAGTTCAGTTGGAGCGAGGATTGTCAGAGAGCACATGATGGGTTGAAGGAGCAGGTTTAAGCTTTACCAACATTAAAGTTGCCAGCCCCTGGAGAGACACTATACTCGTACTTAGCTATCTCAGTCAGCTCAGTTTTAGTTTTCCTAGAGTCATAGAAGTAGGTTCAAGTGTATAAAATTAGTAGAATTTTGCAATACGCAGAACAAGCATACATACCCGTGGAAAAATTAACATTAGCTTAAATATACTCGGCACGAAGGTTGCGAATGTATTTCCATAGTCATCGCATAGTGATCTATATGGGATTTCCAATCAAGAACATCCTCAACAAGCTTCCGTATTCAAGCAGACTAATAAAGTGGGCTCTGGAACTAGACCAATTTGAAATTCAGTTTCAATCAAGGACAGTGATCAGAGCTCAGGCATTAGCAGACTTCATTGCAGAAATGACGAGCGAAGATGCGCAGGTATCAAAATTGCACCAAAATTTACTAGTTGACAAAGGAAAATAAAAGTGGGAAGAAGTTGCATGTACATTGTTTGTTGATAGTGCGTTCATCAAGAAAGGATGTGGTGCAGGATTACTACTGGTGAATCCGAATGGAGGTGAACACAGATACTTGCTCCACTTCGAGTTTCCACTCATGGATTACGAAGCAGAATATGAAGCTTTAATATGTGGATTGGACCTTACAGTCAGAATGAAAGTAAGGAACGTTCAAATATGTAGTGATTCTCTAATCGTAGTCCAATAGGTGTAAGGATATTACAAAGTATGAGAAGAGTAGCTGGTCAAAAATTTTAAGAAGGTACAACAACTAATAAACCAGCTCGAGTACTTCGACATTCAACACGTACCAAGCACTGAGAATATAAAAGCAGATGAACTAAGCAAACTAGTAACAACGGGATTAGAATCCCTAGGCAAACACGGAGATGTGGTAATAGAAGTCGTGCCAATCAGAAAAATAGTATCAACAGCCGTGTCAACAATCCAAACAGAGGATGTAAGTTGGATGACGCCACTAATAGAGTATTTCACAAAGGGAATGTTGCCAGAGTATAATATGCAAGCCTGAAAGTTATAGTTATGTGCCAAAAACTACATTTATGAGAAAGGGACCTTGTATAAAAATGACTTTGTTTCCCCATGAATAAAGGGCATTGGGCTAATACATGCGAAGGAAATACTAAGAAAGTTTATGAAGGACTACGTGGAACATATCAGGGGGCTGGAACGGTAGCAAGAAAGATTATCAGAGCAGGATACTATAGGCCGACTATGTTCAACGACGCGCACAACTTCGTGTGTGAATGTAGTAGTTGTAAACTCAACTCTTTCACTGTCACATAAGCCACATGCCGGCTTGCAGGCAATATATAAAGCTTGGCCTTTTGATAAATGAGGTATTGACAGAGTGGGGCCATTCCCAAAGGGCAAAGGCAATGTCAAGTTTCTGATCGTGGCAGTAGATTACTTAACAAAATGGGTGGAGGCAAAATCATAGTGACAAGTAATAGCTGAAGTAACTAGGAAATTCGTATGGCAAAACATAGTGTGTCGCTTCGGGATGCCACATACCATTGTCGCGGATAATGGTACACAGTTCACAAGTAATACGTTCACTGATTGGTGTTCAACTCGAAATTCTTCAAATATGTACTTCCATAGTGAACCCTCAGGCTAATGGGCAAGTGGAAGTAACAAACAGAACTATCGTTCAACAAATTTAGAGGC
Source organism: Rubia yunnanensis (assembly GCA_037428765.1). Taxonomy (NCBI): domain Eukaryota; kingdom Viridiplantae; phylum Streptophyta; class Magnoliopsida; order Gentianales; family Rubiaceae; genus Rubia; species Rubia yunnanensis. The sequence goes on along the minus strand of CM075066.1, from coordinate 76,935,293 downwards.
GGCTGGAAAGAAAACAAAGTGGATGGGTAGAAGAAATACCTAACACCTTATGGTCGTATAGAATTACTATCCGAGAGCCAACGGGGATGACACCATACAATTTAGTCTATGGTCACGAGGTGATAATACCAGTTGAGATCGGCAATTCAAGTATTTGAGTATGTGGTTACATTGAGAAGGATAGTGTGGAGATGGTAAATTTAGACTTGGATGAACTCAAAGAGAAAAGAGAATTGGCAGCGATAACATAAGCCAAGTACAAGGAATAGATGGCAAGAGCTTACAATAAAAAGTGAAGGAAATACAATTTCAGATTGGCGATCTGGTGCAAAGAAAAGAATGAAGCAAGTCTAGCAAAGGAATGAGGAAACCTATGCCCATGGTGGGAAGGACCCTACAAGGTCACAGAAGATAACAAGTCTATTATCTATGAACTAGAAAGGCTGGACAGTACCATTGTCTCAAATATACGTGGCATGTGATCAACTTAAGAAAGTTTTTTGCCTAGGTTTGAGGAGAAAGATAGCGAAAATCCACCTGTATAGACACCAGGATATTATCCTTGGTTGCTTTCATTACATTGTTCCCAACGCGACATTATTGGGGTGGTACACATTTAATATGAAAAACCAAGTTGTTGGACAACGATCAAATTTCTCATTCTTTACTCTCAAATGTTAGAAGTTAGACTATTTGAAACATATTTCAATCTAGACACTGAGACTTTACAAGTTGAACTTAAGCTGATGAACAACAAGCTATAGATCTTGACAATTATCGATGCTTGCAAAATTTGGATCTTGCAACTTTGCAAATCAAATAGCCACAAGCTATAGATCTTGCGTAACTATCTGGTAGATGCGTACCAAGCTGAGAAGTAAGATCATTCTGCTAATTGCAAATCCTTCATAACTGACAAACAACATCCAAAGTCTCTTTCACAGTCTTATCCAACTTTTCCTCAAGGTCATTAATACCTAGAAACATGTACTTGGGATGAATACCCAAGGTTAGCTCCCATTCTTGAACACGAATTGGAAGGTTAAGCGAACAAAAATACATGGCCGCGGAATCAAGGTCAACTAAACCATAGACAATGTCTTTTCCAAGAGATTCAACATCATACCCATGAGGAATGAACTTACTGTGAGGACAATCTGAAGGCGAAGTGGTAGATGAAGATGGAATATAGTGTTGCCACCCAATACTTAAGGGGAGAGAGCCCATGTGCTAAAAGCGATCAGACAGAACAATCCCCTCACACTCATTGGCAAAATATCGAGTGGCATGAAGTAAGTTAATAGGTTGATAAAAAGAATCACTACACCCCATCAAGTCAAGCCTTTTCAAATATTTATGATCAACGAAAATATTAAAACCCCGCACTCAAGTAAGGACAATGAGAAGCTGTAGGACCTATGGATCGGTACACATCTACTAGAATTTGAGGGTATTTGGGAGAAGAAGGTCCATTGGTACGCATCTCCTTTAACTTAGCACAAAGCCAAGTCACTTCCTCCCCCGCGAGCTTGGCACGCTCTTCAGCAGTACTCGCTCTTTCCTTATCTGTCTCCACTCTCTTCTCAGTAGCTTTAAGGGAAGTTTCCAGAGTCGCACATTTGGTTTCCCGAGCCTTATATTCTCTGAGAGGGACTCATCAACAGGAGAAAACTTGGAAAGGCGTTCACTCGCAAGCTGAAGGCAAGAACACGCAAAACAAAGTCAAGCAGCATCTTACATACCAAACACCAAGAGGCAGGTAAGATTACTAAAATTGAGCTACAAACTTACCGCATTTAGTGTCTCGGGCAAAAAGAGGTTGGACAGAATATCAGACATCATTCCCTTTGCTGGAAAGTTCTCTGTTCACACCAAAGTTTGCGAACTTGATTGATATCATTCCTCTTGTGCTTCTTCTCCTTTTCCCACTAGTGGAGCAATGCATGATTCTTTCCCCACCCTCATTGGACTTATATTTATCAGTAGGGCTCATTTTATTACCACCCTGAGGGTGGGTGTCACTTGAGGTAGCATTATCAGGCTGAACGATATCCTCAACCACCTCATCATTGCCACTCTCAAAGAGTAATATATCGATATCACCTTTTGACATATCCATGTCTAAAATAAAATAAACTTAATACATTAAACGAACACATAAAAGAAGTAACCTTTTGTCAACATAAGAGACACTACATATGATACAAATCAAAGCAATAACGAAAAAAACACCTTCAACATTAGAATTGGTATAGCGGAGATGTTGTGTATGAGCATGAAGCATGACCACAATCTTTGATTCAGCAGTAAAACATACATTGAGTCCAGGAAGCTTAGACTTAGGAACCTTGTAGTTCCAAGAAGGTAGGGCAACTTCAGGAGTTTGTTTTAATTTTATAAAAAAAAATAATTTGAATGTCAAATACCAACGTTACTAGGAAAATTGCTCACAAGCTCAACCCCATAAATAATGGGATAAAGGTAAACTCATCTGTAGTGTTTTTTTTACTTTTTGAAGATGATAGAAGTTGCAAAATAACTCAAGTGTGAAAGGGGTATCCGCTTTCTCACAAACTTGAAGAAACCCCATTATGATAGCACTGTCCTTAGGGTGAAATTGGGACAACACACCTTTGTATGAACAGAGAATGTCAATCACATGTTCAGGAAGAGGGAAATAGAGGCCAAAGTTCAAATAGGCTAAGTAACATATATATAGCCAGATGGCAGAGTGCAAACACATTCATGGTTCGTTGGAGCACGAAGTGTAAAAGAAGTTAAAAATGGGATGTAGCTTTTTAGTTCTTCTAAATAGGACCCATTCAGTATACTGCATATGGTAGAGGATCCAGCGACATGACTAGAATTCCCACTGGAATGACCATTTTCTACGGGAGACTCAATGAGGTTAGAGGAAGCCTTAAGGGTAAATGAGAAGTATAGATTTAGAAATAACAGATTTAATTATGGGAATGACTACAAATAAAAGTTCGTGGGAACAAAATTCAAGAGAAGGTAGGCCGGACAAGATGACTGGGATAATATATGAAGAAAGAGCAACCAATATATTGCCAGAAATTCCAAGAAAAGGCATGTATTATCAGTTCCAGAGCATACAATAAATAGATTGGAGAGTGAAAACAAACCTTACTTTTCAAAAAGACGGGGAAAGGATGACGCGCAGAAAACCTTGATTTGGCTAGAGAAGATGAATTTTTTGGCAGACGAAGGTGATATCACTGAAACAATCATAGAGCTTAAATACTTAAATACAAAGAAAGTAAATGGAAAAATCAAGGAGGACAGGAAGTTCAAAAGCATAATGATGAAGTACTGACACAAAAGTTGTTTACCTTTTACATATATCAAGGAGGAGGCGGTAGTTGAATAGATAGCACATTAAATAAAGCCACTCATTTGATATTCCTAATTTAAGAAATAGAAGTAATAACAAACATCAAGAAAACACGGAAACAAATAGCAAAAAGACAACCCACAAACTATGAAAAGTGGAGATCATGGTTAGGCATCGACAATGAATCATCTTTTTTGGAGCCACGATCAAGCATCTAATGGCAAACCCAAAAGAAGCAGACCCACGTTCAAAGTAAGCTATGAAAGGAACAAAGGGGTCACAGATAGAGGTAAGCGTAACTATATTGAGAAATTCCAATTCTGGAAAGACAACTGAGTTGATCGTCGGAGCTGTTCTCCTGGAATCACTTCTGGGACTAGTTTTGCAGGTGAATGAGTTCAAGGAGTGAACAACTAGTGATTTTCCAGAATGGACCACCACATAAAATTTTGAAAATGGTTTCCATTATGTTAAATACAGCTTTTGGTGTGTATTTATAAATTAAATAGGAAATAGTTAGATGTGTATAACATTTAATCGGAAGATATTTCCTTGAGGTTCTTCTGCTTCCTTCCCAGTTTTTTGATGTACATTGTCTTTTTTGTTTATTTTATCATATGGGGTGGCTTGGTTAAGAAATAGAATGTTGTACGATGTGCATGCACATGCACATTCGTGCATGCTCGGTTCTTCACTTTTTGAAGATGAGGTAATTTACGGTTCACCAAATCAACTTTTTTTTCTCGTGAGACACGTCATTTGGTCAAAACCGTATGATAAATTTTAATATGTCAATTTGAAGATATGCATGAAAGCTATGTGTGTGATGATTGTTTTTGGGAGGTATACATGAAAGACAAGTTTGCGATGATATTTGGAGGTTTTTCATATAGTTTCTGTTTGGATGACAAATTGATTTTACAAACTTCACTTTTTTGTTAGTGGCTTAAATAAGCCATGGTTATTGCTTAATCTCATTGGTTTTACTACATCCTCTCATTTATCACTTAGATCTCAACATTTTTATTATATTATTTTTCATAAGTGTTGTGCGTCTGTATGCGCATGTGCACATGGTGAGCTTGTGTGTTCCTGCACATGGTTTTTAGGCAGTTCAATTAATATGATTTGAGTAATTTTCACAATATTTTCTCCCATTCCATTATATTTATGAGCCTTGGCCTAATATTTTTATTTTTATATTTACCATTCTATAATACTCTTCCCGAAGCATGTATTTTCCTTATAATTTCATAGTTTATTTGATCTTACACGTGGTTTAATGTCCGTAGTCGGAGTGAATTGGGTTGTGCCTCATGGATGAGAAATACTCCCAACTTTCAATGAGTGATACTTTGGAGTTGGCCTAATATTCTGTATTCTTGCATTTGATTTAGCGAGTAGACTTCAGAGGTTTTTTATATTACATATTGTCTCTGCACCCTTTAGTGGTAAGTACATATGCTGATCAGGAAGTGGCATGCCTTAAATGCATCTAGGACATTCATTTTGTTCAGGATGGCCGCACTGGCATTCCAATACCTCCTAACCTTCTCCTAGGCGAGATATCTCTCCAATAATTATATCAAAGTCGTGCCACTATAGTGCATAAACTAGAATATAATTGTTGTACATAACACTTGTTTTCCATTTTATGTAGGAATTATGTATTTTATAGTTGATGAGAACATTCTTTTAACTTGGATCATGTGATCTAATTGACAAGGTATATTATCTAATATCCCATGACATCATTGTTGTTATGCTATTTTTTACATGATTTAAGAAAGTGTACATTTCATATAAAGAAAGTGTACAATTCATATAAAACTGGCTTATGTTTCCCAGATTCTTCAATTTTTAGCGAGAACACCTAAAAAACTCTCATATAGTCATTACCAACAATCTTTTGAAAGATAATAGTTACCTACAAAAGTGATAGCGCATTGAAGATGAGGTAACCCAAATTTTATGAAATCTTACCTTTCCAAGATTAAGATATGTCCTTTAGTCAAACCCTGTTAGAGATCCACATGACAATAAATGATGGAATGATTTTTTATTTATTTCACAATACCGTAAACGTAGTTTGTCTAATATACTAATTTTTCATTACACTAATTAAGCAGTTCTTTGCACCTCTAGCTGTTTATAGTGCCCAGTTGCACAATGGCTGAGAATTTGGCATCATAAGTTTATATAATTTACTAAGAAGAAGCTTCCTCAAATATTTTTCCTTTTCCTGCCCAGTTTCTAGATTTTTATTTCGTTGCTAGTTCAGTGTTTCATTTAATCTTGGGCAGTATAGATTAGAAACATATTTTTGTGCACGTACGTGCACATGCACATTTGTGTATGTTTGGTGTGTCACTGATTTGGTAACGCTTTGACAATGATGTAACACATGTTTTATGATTTCTCACCCTTTTCACACAAGACAAGTTTTTCTATCAGACCTATATGATAAAATTTCCAATGTGTCATTTTGAAAGTATTCATGAAAGTCAAGCGTGTGAATGATATTTTACGGTATGTATGAAAGAAAAGTTTGATGATATTTTTTAAGGTATGCATGGTATCCAAGGGTTATGAATTTTTAAATTTTTTACCATTTTCTTAAATATAGATTTTGGTTTGTAGTTATAAATTAAAAAGGCAACATTTAGAAGAGTATAACATGTACTCGGAAGATATATTCTTCCGGTTCTTCTGTTTCTTTCCATGTTTCTTGATGTACATTGTTCTCTTGTTATTTTATCATATGGGGTGGTTTCGTAATGAAGCCGAATGTTGAGCCATGTGTATGCATATCCAAGTTCGTGTGTGCTCGATGCTTCACTTTTTAAGATGAGTGAACCCATAGTTTACGGAATCAACTTTTTTTCTCACAAGACACATCATTTGGTCAAACCCATATAATAAATCTTAACGTGTCATTTTGAAGGTATACATGAAAACCAAGTGTGTGATGATTTTTTTTGAAGGTTTACTTGAAAGAAAAGTGTTTTATGATTTTTGGAGGTTTTTCATTTAGTTCCTGTTTAGATGAGAATTTTATTTTACAAACTTCACTTTTTGTTTGTGGTTTAAATATGACATGGTCATTGCCTAATGTCAATGCTTATTTTTCATACGTTCTGGCCATCTGTATGTGCATGTGCCATTGCGAGCGTGTGTGCCTGCACATGTTTTTCTAGTAGTTCAATTAAAATGATTTGAGTAATTTTGACAATATCTTCTCCAGGTCAATTATATTTATGAGCCTTGGCGTAATGTTTTTGTTTTTCTATTTTCCATTATGTAATACTCTTCTCGATGCATTTGTTTTCCTTATAATTTCATAGTTTGTTTGATCCTACACGTGGTATTAGGTTCGTAGTTGGAGTTAATTGGGTTGTGCGTCATGGATTAGAAGTACTCCCTACTTTCAATGAGTGATACTTTTAAGTTGGCCCAAGTATTTGTATTCTCGCATTTGATTTAGAGAGTAGACTTCAGAGATTTTTTATATTTCATGTTGTCTCTGCACCCTTTAGTGGTAAGTACATATGTTGATCAGGAAGTGGCATGCCTTAAAATCATCCAGAACCTTCATTTTGTTCATAATGGTTGCAGTGGCATTTCAATAACCTCTAACCTTCTCCAAGGCGAGATATCTCTCCGATACTTTTATTAGAATTGTACCACTATGGTGCTTAAACTTGAATATAACTGTATTTAACCCTTGTTTTCCATTTTATGTAGGCATTCTGTATTTTATAGTTGATGAGAACATTCTTTTCACATGGATCATGTGTTTTACCTGACAAGATAAATTTATCTAATATCCATTGCTGTTATGCTACTTTTTTACATGATTTGAACCACAATCTATTTGATTAGATATTCTATTCTATTTAATGTATCAATTATTAATATTTATTCCATACTTTCTTTTAATGAGAGTATTGAGCATGAAAGTGTAACTTTCATATAAAACTGGCTTATATTCCCCAGATTCTTCTATTTTTAGCGAGAACACCTAAAAAACTCACATATAGTCATTACCAACAATGTTTTGAAAGATAATAGTTACCTACAAAAGTGGTAGCGCATTGAAGATGAGGTTACCTAGATTTTATGAAATCTTACCTTTCTTCGCTTAAGATATGTCATTTGGTCAAACCCTTTTGGAGATCTACATGACAACCAATGATGGGATATTTTTTATTTATTTTTCAATATCGTAAATGTAGTTTGTCTTATATTCTGAGTTTTTTTATTGCACAAATTAAGTAGTTGTTTGCACCTCTGGCTATTTATAGTGCTTAGTTGCGCAATAGCTGAGAATTTGGCATCATATGTTTATATCATTTACTAAGAAGAAGCTTCCTCAAAGTTTTTTTTACTTTTTCTGCCCAGTTTCTAGATTTGTATTGTGTTGCTAGTTTAGTGTATTGTTTGGTGTTGGGTAGTATGGATTAGAAACAGATTGTTGCGCACGTAAGTGCTCATGCACATTTGTGTATGTTGAGTGTATTACTAATTTGATAACACTTTGAATATGATGTAACAGATGATTATAAACTCTCTCCCTTTTTACATAAGACAAGTTTTTTTATCAGACCCTTTTGATAAAATTTCCAATGTGCCATTTTGAAAGTATGCATTAAAGTCAAGAGTGTGAATGATTTTTTATGGTATGTATGAAAGCAAAATTTGATGATTTTTTTGAAGGTATGCACAGAAGCTAAGTGTGACGAATCCTTAAAATTGTTTCCATTATCTTAAATGCATCTGTTGGTTTGTAGTTATAAATCAAAAAGGAAACATTTGAAAGTGTATAACATTTATTCGGGAGATATATCCTTAAGGTTCTTCCGTTTCCTTCCCTGTGTTTAATGTACATTGTATTTTTTGTTTATTTTATCTTATGGGGTAGTTTGGTTAAGAAGTTAAATGTTGTGCGATGTGCACGCATATGCACGTTCGTGTGTGCTCGGTGCATCACTTTTTGAAGATGAGAGAACCCATAGTTTACGAAATCAACTTTTTTTTCTCACAAGACACATCATTTGGCCATACCCATATAATATATCTTACTGTGTCATTTTGAAGGTATACATGAAAGCCAAGTGTGTGATGATTGTTTTTTGAAGGTATACATGAAAGACAAGTGTCTGATGATTTTTGGAGGTTTTTCATATAGTTATCGTTTAGACGAGAATTTGATTTTACTAACTTCACTTTTTGTTTGTGGTCTGAATAAGATATGGTCATTTCTTAACCTCATTGGTTTTCCTTCACCCTCTCATTCATCACTTAGAGCTCAACATTTTTAATTTCTTATTTTTCATCAGTATCGTGCGTGTGTATGTGCCTGTGCGCATGGCTAGCGTGTGTGTGCCTGCATGTTTTAGGTAGTTTAATTAATATGATTTGAGTTATTTTCCAATATCTTCTCCCAATAAATTATGTTAATGAGCCTTGGCATTAATGTTTTTTTTGTTTTGCTACATACCATATGATATACTCTTCCCAATGCATGTATTTTCCTTATAAATTTATAGTTTGTTTGATCTTACACGTTGTTTTATGTCTGTATTCGGGATGAATTAGGTTGTGCCTTGTGGATAAGAAGTATTCCCTACATTCAATGAGTGATACTTTTGATTTGGTCCAAGTTTTTGTATTCTAGCATTTGATTTAGCGAGTAGACTTCAGAGGTTTTTTATATTACATGCTGTCTTTCCACTCTTTAGTGGTAAGTACATATGCTGATTAGGAAGTGGCATGCCTTCAATGCATCAAGGACCTTCAGTTTGTTCATCATGGACACAGTGGCATTCCAATAACTTCTTACCCTCTCCAAGGCGAGATATCTCTCCAACACTTTTATCAAAATTGTGCCACTATGGTCCATAAACTCGAATATAATTGTAGTCCACAACACTTGTTTTCCATTTCTTGTAGGTATTCTGTATTTTATAGTTGATGGGAATATTTTTTTCACTTGGATCATATTCTTTAACTGACAAGGTAAATTTATCTAATATCCCATGGCATCATTGTTGTTATGCTACTTTTTTTACATGATTTAAACCACAATCTATTTTATATGATATTCTATTCTATGCAATGTCAATTATTAATATTTATTCCATACTTTCTTTTAATGAGAGTATTGAGCATGAAAGTATACATTTCATATAAAACCGTCTTATGTTTCCCTGATTCTGCAATTATTAGTGAGAACACCTAAAGAACTCACATATAGTCATTACAAACAATGTTTTGAAAAATAATAGTTACTTGCAAATGTGATAGCACATTGAAGATGGGGTTACCCAGATTTTATGAAATCTTACCTTTCTCCGCTTAAGATATGTCAATTGGTTAGACTATTTTAGAGATGCACATGACAACCAATGATGGGATGGTTTTTGATTTTTTTTCTTCAATACTTTAAATGTAGTTTGTCTTATAAAATAAAACTTTCATTTCAAAAATTAAGTAGTTCTTGGCACCCCGGGCTGTTTATAGTGCTTAGTTGTGTAATGACTGAAAATTTGGACTTCCAAAGTGTATATCATTTTCTAAGAAGAAACTTCCTTAAAGTTTTTTCCTTTTCCTGCCTACTTTCTAGATTTGTATTGTGTCGCTAGTTCAGTGTATGATTTGGTCTTGGGTAGTATAGATTAGAAACAGAATTTTGTGCATGTATTTGCACATGCACATTTGTGTATCTTTAGTGTGTCACTTATTCGATAACACTTTGAAGATTATGTTACACATAATTTATAAAATCTCACCCTCTTCACAAAAGACAAGTTTTTTTACCAGACCCGTATGATAAAATTTCCAATGTGTCATTTTGAAAGTATGCCTGAAAGTAAAGCATGTGATGATTTTTTATGGTGTGTATGAAAACTAAGTGTGATTATTTTTTTGAAGGTATGCATGGATGACAAGTGTGATGAATTCTTAAAATTGTTGCCATTTTCTTAAATACAACTTTTGGTCTGTAGTTATAAATTAAATAGTCAACATTAAGAAGTGTATAATATTTAGTTGGAAGATATATCCTTGAGATTTTTCCGTTTCCTTCCATGTATCTTGATGTACATTGTCTTTGTTTGTTTATTTACTCATATGGAGTAGCTTTGTTAAGAAATAGAATGTTGTGTGATGTGCACACATATGCACATTTGTGCGTACTCGGTGCTTCACTTTTTGAAGATGAGGTAACCCATTGTTGACGAAATCATCTTTTTTTTCTCGCAAGACATATCATTTGGTCAGAATCGTATGATAAATCTTAATGTGTAATTTTGAAGGTATACATGAAAGTCAAGTGTGTGATGATTGTTTTTTGAAGGTATGCATGAATGACAAGTGTTGGATGATTTTTGGAGGTGTTTCATATAGTTTCTGTTTAGATGAGAATTTGATTTTACAAACTTCACTTTTTGTGTGTGGTTTAAATAAGACATGGTCATTGCTTAATATCATTGGTTTTCCTACACCATGTCATTTATCACTTAGAGCTCAACAATTTTAATTTCCTATTTTTCATCAGTGTCATGTGTCTGTATGTGCATGTGTGCATGGAGAGTGTATGTGTTCCTGCACGTATTTTTTAGGTAGTTCAATTAATATGATTTCAGTGATTTTCACAATATCTTCTGCCAATCAATTTATATTTATGAGCCTTCGCCTATGTTTTTCCCATTTAACATTCGTTGATACTCTTCCCAATGCATGTATTTCCTTATAATTTTATAGTTTGTTTGATCTTACATGTGGTTTTATGCTCGTAGTCGGAGTAAATTGGGTTGTGCCTCATGGATGAGAAGTATTTCCTACTTTCAATGAGTGATACTTTTGAGTTGGTCCAATTTTTTGTATTCTCGCATTTGGTTTAGAGAGCATACTTTAGAGGTTTTTTTATATTACATGTTGTCTCTATACCCTTTAGTGGTAAGTGCATATGCTAATATATGTCCAACACTTCTATCAAAATCGTGACACTACGGTGCATAAACCAGAATTTAATTGTGGTCCACAACACTTGTTTTCAATTTTATGTAGGCATTATGTATTTTATAGTTGTTGAGAACATGCTTCTCACTTGGATCATGTGCTTTAACTGACGAGGTAAATTTATCTAATATTCCATAACATCATTGTTTTTATGCTAATTTTTTAACATGATTTAAACCACAATCTATTTAATTTGATATTCTATTCTATTAACAATATAAATTATTACTGTATGTTCCATACTTTCTTTTAATGAGAGTATTAAGCATGAAAGTGTACATTTCATATAAAACCGGCTTATGTTTCCCAGATTCTACAATTATTAGCGAGAACACCTTAAAAACTCACATATAATTATTACCAACAATGTTTTGAAAGATAATAGTTACCTAGTGCATTGAAGATGAGGTAACCTAGATTTTATGAAATCTTACCTTCTCCACTTAAGATATGTCATTTGGTTAGACTCTTTTGGAGATCCAAATGACAACCAATGATGGGATAATTTTTTATGTTTTTTTTGCTACTGTAAACGTTGTTTGTCTTATATGCAAAATTTTTAATTTCACAAATTTAGTAGAATTTTGCACCTCTTGCTGTTTTTAGTTCCTAGTTGTGTAATGGCTGAAAATTTGGACTTCAGAAGTGTATATCATTTTCTCAGAAGTGTATATCATTTTCTTAGAAGTGTATATCATTTTCTAAGAAGAAACCTTCTCAAAGTTTTTCCTTTTCCTACCCAGTTTCTAGATTTGTATTGCACTGCTAGTTCAATGTATCATTTGGTCTTGGGTAGTATAGATTAGAAACAAATTGTTGTGCACATACGTGCACATGCACAATTGTGTATGTTTGGTGTGTCAGTGATTTGGTAATGCTTTGAAGATGATGTAACACATGCTTATGAATTCTCACCCTTTTCACCCAAGACAAGTTATTTTACCACACCCAATGTATCATTTTAAAAGTATGCATGAAAGTCAACCATGTGATGATTTTTTACTGTATGTATGAAAGCAAAGTGTGATGATTTTTCTTTGAAGGTATGCATGGTAGCCAAGTGTGATGAATTCTGAAAATTGTTGCCATTATCTTAAATGCAGCTTTTGGTTTGCAGTTATAAATTAAAAAGGCAAGATTTATAAGTGTATAACATTTACTCGAAAGATATTTCCTTGAAATATTTCCGTTTCCTTCCCAGTTTCTCGATGTACATTGTCTTTTTGGTTTATTTTATCATATGGGGTAGTTAGGTTAAACCGAATGTTGTGCGATGTGCATGTAGGAAGTGGGCGATACGTTTATGCACGTGCGTAAGTCTGACATTGTAGAATTATTTGTTTGTTGAGATTTTTCTTATATTTTCTAGTGAAATGGGAATTTAATTCTACATATTTAAGTTTTTGTTTGTGTTTTAAATAAGACGCGGTCACTACTTAACTTTATTGGTTGCCCTCACACTTTTTAATTTTATCACTTAGAACTCAATATGTACAATTTATTAATTTGCATCAGTGTTGTGCATATGTATGCACCATGCGGGCGTGTGTGCGCACGTACGTGCATGTGTGTTTTGGGTAATTTAATTAATTTGATTTCAGTCATCATCTTCCTAACTTCTCTACGTCAATTAGATTTATGATCCTAGGCTTAATTTTTAATTGGGCAAACGACTTTCGTGTCCCCTAAACTATTGTCATCCCCTAAACTATTGTCATCGTTCACCTTTAATCCTCTATTTTACTTTTGTACCTCTCTGTCCCTATATTAACAGAAGCATTAAGTCGTGCAACTGTTGTCTAGTCAAACCGTTAACTTTAGTTTTCGTTGACATTTTGAAGGGCAAAAATTTCTTTTCCTATTTATTCCAAGAATTCTTTGCAAATTCAGAAGAATATTTTTTCGAGCCGTGCAAGATCCAAGTTGATGTCTTCTCGAGTCATTCTACTATCGTCGGTGACGAAGAGATTCGAGTTGACTATTATATCGTGCCTCTATGCTCAGGATAAAAATTCTTCTGAATGGCTAAGATGGAGGGTCAAAGTATTAAAATATAATAAAATTATTCTTTTAATCACTAATAACTCAATAAATATGTGTTTTGGAAAGACGGTGCAAAAAACTTTTCATTAATGACTCATGCAAGCACGTATTTTAAAAAAATCATAAAAATTGAAATTAGTCAAATAGAGACCGAAATCAATAATAGTTTATAAAACACTAAATATTTATGTATGTTTGGTGCTTCACTAATTAAATAACACATTGAAGATGAGGTTATCCATGTTTTGTGATATCTCACAATGATTCACAAATAAAACGTTATTCGATAATACCTATACGATAAAATCTTCTATGTGTCATTATGAAGTTATGTAAAAAAGACAATTGTGGGATTATTTTTCTTGAAGGTTTGCATGAATGCCTTGTGGGATGATTTATTTTTAAAGGTATGCATGAATCCCAAGTGCAAGGATTTATGGAAAATACTACCATATTTTAAATGCATTTGAAAACATATATAACTTATCATTTTTAATCGCTGGCAATTCAATCACTGAGATGTTAAGAGGGAATAAACAAGCCACTAAATATTAAACTAAAGCTAGTGATGATGTCTTGGAAAATTCTCAGGTTGATATCTTAATAAACACACAGATAGATGGAACTAATAAGGACAACATGATTGTAACATCATATTGTAACCTAGAGGAAAACTCTGATAGGTTAAACAAATATGCTTCTTCAGCTTTGTATACTGATCATAAGAAGATGCAGATCAAAAATGATTCCCCTGATCACCCAAGGATTAATCATGAATTGATCAATTCAATAATCATATGAAGATTATAGAGAGATTAATGGAGGTGACTCCCCTCTACTACCTTCTAATATAAAAAAAAAAATTGACTGGCTTAATACAAAAACATATAAAAGAGAGAAAGAACAAATCTTTAACCAAGAAAGATTGAATTTTGAAGAAATAAAAGCAAGTCTCACTGCTGCTCAGGTAAAATTTAATGCTTTAGTTAATAAACCTATCAGCACAGATCTGCCTTCTAAATCAGAACACAAAAATAAACAAAGGAAATACGTCAAGAAGGACTATTCCTCTACCCCTAAAACGGTTTTTACCCGTTTATCTTTGAATCTTTCTAAAACATATTTATGATAAAACTTTAAATATGTGTTTGGAATATTAGAGGAGTAGGCAATAAACCTACTCAGGTCAGATTAAAAAAAAGGTTAATAGATGTATTGCAATTAAAATCTGTTCCTTAATCGAACCAATGCTAAACTGTGACCAATCTCAAAACATAGCAAGAGAGCTTGGATTCAGTAAATCTTTTGCTATTGCAAACTGTAAAATCTTGATTCTTTGGGACGATGACACTTCAGTGGATATCATCTTCGCTGATGAGCAACTTCTCCTAACAAAAAACAAAACACAGGATCTCTCAACAGAATGCCAAGTGGGATTTATTTATCCTAAACATACCATCAAAGAGAGAAATAAGTTGTGCCAAATCTTAGCTCAACTAAATAAAGAACTCATGTATCTAATAGGAGACTTTAATGTCATCTCAAATAATGAAGAGTATTTAGGCCATTCTATACCTGACCAGAGGAGTATTAGAAACTTTAACAGGTTTCTAAACACTCAAAGCATGTCAGAAATTCCTACCTATGGGAGCCTATTTACATGGACTGGAATGAGGCCAAAGGGGAGAGTTTGGAAAAGATTGGATAGAGGAATCTCTAACAATCCATGGTGGTCATTGTTTCAAGATTCCAAAATAAAAACTTTGGCAAGAGAGGAATCTGACCACACCCCCTTAATCATTCACATTTCAAAAACTTCACCAAGATCCAATCCAAAACCATTCAAATTTCAAGAATTTTGGATTAATCATCCAATATTCATGAAGACTATTCAAGATGCTTGGAATATTTACACTAATAGTAAAGGAATGTACATATTAGCTTTTAAATTAAAAAAAATTAAAGAACGCTCTCAAGGTCTGCAATAAAACCACCTTTGGAAATATTTTTTGACAATGTTCAAAACTGTGAAGAAATGGTGTTAAAAGTAGAAAAAGATTAGCAAGATACAGAACTGAGGAAAATCTGAAATCCTTGAATTTTGGAAAAGCAAAACTAAAGCAAGCCTTAATAAACCAAGAGGTGTTTTGGAAAGAAAAATATAGATTAAAATGGATGAAAGGATATGGCAACTCTAAATTCTTTCATCAATCACTTAATAGTAAACACAAGAAACAGGGTCATTGGTTACACCAGCCAGAAGAGATAGAGAATGAAGCTATCAGGTATTTCTCAAATTTACTAACTGATGAACATCATGATCCATCAGGAGTAAACGCTACATGGATCCTGGAAAACATCCCAAGAGTAGTAACTGAAGACATGAACTGTGAACTTATTAAACCAATATCAATGAAAAAACTAACTGAAGTAATCAGATCCATGGATAGCCAATTAGCTCCTGAACCTGATAATTTTTCAGGGATTTTTTTCTATAAATGTTGGGATTTAACAAAGGCTGATGTTTTAATGGAAGTTGAAGAATTTTTTGAAGAAAAGGAAATACCTAAAGCCATTTCATCAGCTCTTATTATACTAATCCCTAAAAAAGATGCTTGTTCCACATTCAAAGACTATAGACCTATAAGCCTATGTAATTTTACAAATAAGATTTTTCAAAAATAATCTCTAATAGATTAAAACCATTCCTAGACTTGATAATAAGTCCTGAACATTAAGCTTTTGTTTCAGCCAGTAGACCAGCTGATAATGTCTTTTTAATGCAAGTATTAACTAATCATTTACACACAAAAGTAAAAGGACATAACATGATCATCAAATTGGATATGTTGAAGGCCTTTGATCGAGTTTCAAGGTCCTCTTTATCCAAAATCCTTATCAAGCTGGGCTTTTCAAATAAACTAGTTAATCTAATAATGTTGAATATCAAATCAGCTTTCTTTTCATTATTAATCAAATGGAAAGACAGTAGGTTTTTTCTCAGCATCTAAAGGGCTCAAATAGGGAGATCCCCTATCACCTCTACTTTTTATTTTAATGGCTGAAGCATTTTCAAAAAAATTAAATTTATTATTCAACTATGGAAACATTTAGTCATATAAGCTACCCTACAAAATGAAAATATCAACCCATCTTTCTTTTGCTGATGATGCAGCGATTTACTAAAATACTCAAAGCACTAAGAACAATAATCAATTTTCTAAAATATTTTGAGCTAGCTACAGGGCAAGAAGAAAACTTTGAGAAATCATATTATTACATCTCAATACACACACCTAATAGAATCATTAATTTAATCAAACAAGAAACAAAAATGATAGAAGGATCCCTGCCCTTTAAATATTTGGGATGTCCTATCCACACAAGGTGAACAAAAAACTCTTTCTTCTAGGGAATGCTAAAATCAATTAAGGAAAAAATAAATCACTGGAATAATAAAATTTTATCCTCAGCTGGTAAGGCAGTATTAATTAAATATGTTTTGGCAACATTGCTAATTCATTTAATCACAGTCTTGAAACAAACCAAACATATAATCACTTGGATTCATAAAACTCTTGCAAGGTTTTTTTCGAACTCTAAATCCAGTTCTGGAAATGACACAAAGAGGAAAACATAGAAATTTTATCCTAAACTATGTTTTCCAACAAATGAAAATGGCTAAAATTTTAAAAATTTAACCACTCTAACTAAAAGCTTTTCCATAAAACTATGGTGAAAATTACAACAACGGAATTCTCTTTGGGCCCAAACCATGTTCAATGAGTGACACTCATAAGACCTTAAAAATATGGAAAAGAATCAAGGAGATTCAACAAATAGCAGCTGATACAAACAAGTTCATATTTGCAAAGGGTCGGTTTCCTTCTTGTATACAAACTGGACTGAGATTGGCCCTTTAATAGAGGAGATTCAGAACCCATCAGAAATTCCTTATCCAGAGATATCAGTTGTGATGGAGATTCCAAGGTGACTACCACCATAAATGAAGACATTCCACGACTTGATCAAAGATTTAAAGAATATGTTCAGGATCCTCTAAGTGACATGGCGGGACCTATGACTAGGTCAAGGACTAAGCTTAGGGATGATGCTTTAAATGCTTTAATTGATCACCTTTATGATGAAGAATTTAAGGAGTCATCATTGACATCTTAGATTTATTGTTCATGACTATCGAAGAACTGAAGACATCATGAAGAACACTATACTTTTGTTCACACTGGGTATTTTAATGAGGTAGTGTGATCACTGTAAAATATTACAAATTATTTCATTTTGGGTTTTTGGACTGTAGAGCTCGACCATGTGGACTTTGAAGAGCTGGTTTTTGACCCAGTCCATTAGGGTTTCAAAAATATTGAGTTTTATTCTGATTAGACTTAGATTTGGTAAGATTAGATAAGGATATATTCTTCAAGGTTTCTTCTAGAAGAATTCGACCAGATTACCTTAGATTACAATTTAGTTTAGGTATTTTAGTTAGATATGATTTTAGTTTCTTTAAGCTGCCATAAGTCGATTCAGTTTCCATTTGTGATTAGGGTTTGGGGCGAGATTGTAACCCTATAAATAGGAAGTCCTTATGAACGAATTTATCACACTTTTATCAATCAAATATACAACCTTTTAAGTTCATACTCTTTGCTTGCGAGCTATTCCATTGTTGCTTAACCCCTAGGGATAGTTAAGTATCAATAAACCTTGTAATCTGATCCTGAGGGCTAGTTATAGAGCAAGTCGAGATTAGGCGTACCCCGAGGGATAGATACCTAAAGTTCGTGCGAGATAGCGAGGGTTTGCAGATCCCTTCACTAGATCAAAGATATTAATTCCGCAATTGAGAGTCTTCACAAGGAGTTTCATATCAAGTTGCTACATTTTTAGAAAATAAATCATTCTATGTAAACCTCTTCATAACTATATTCCCTGATAACATAATCAGCATTATGAATTTGGATCATAGAATTTTCTCAGAATATGAAGATAAGATATCATGGAAGTTAACACAAAGTGGCCAGTTCACATTAAAGTCAGCTTATTAGTTAATTAGACCAAGGAAAACAAGAATATATTCATTTAAACATATGTGGTCTAACTTAATACAAAAAAAAGCTACATGAACTGGAAACTACTTAATAGGTTACTAGTACTTCCAGATGTGTTGGAGAACTTTCAGTTTCATCTACCATCAAGATGTTTTTTTTGCTTTAATGATTCAGAGTCCATACATCATAGCTTTAATAATTGTGGCAGGTGAAACAAATATGAAATACCATTGGCAGAGTTTTTAGCCTGAGCAATAATGAGTTTCAGTTTCTGTGGGATATGTACTATTACTATTTGAATCTTGATACCACTGATGCTATATTTTCTAAACTAGCTAGAATAATACCCTGTGTGATCATCTGGAATTTTTGGTGTGCTAGATGCTCTTATAATTTTGAAGGGGTAATGCCATTAACAAGAAATATCATTCGTAGAATTTTGCATCACTCTAATGATACTCTTTTGGCTTACAAAATGGATTTTAAATTGAATTTGACTAATATCCCTACACTTCTGTATCATAAAAGATAAATCTAGAAACCAGTAAGAATCATTAGATGGATTTTACCATCTAAATATAAGTTAAATACTAATGGTTCTTGTCTAAAGAATGGGAATGCAGGTTTTGGATGTATCATAAGAGATCATAGGGGTTAAATGATTATAGCTTTATCGAAGGTTATCAAAGCTGACTCTAGCTTGTAGGCTGAGACAATTTCTCCACTGAATGGAATCCAATTAGCACAAATCCACCATATCAGCAAAATAGACATTGAAACTAATTAAGAGACATTGATCAGGATGGTGCCCAAACAATACAAAATCCCTTGAAATGTCCTCAACATTAGAATAATTTGGCAGCTGCTTTAGCAAGTCGATTTCACAATTTAACACATTTTCAGAGAGGCAAATGGAGCTACGGATACATTGTTGATGTTGGCCAGCAAAGATCAGGTAAATCAAAATTTTTATAATTCAGATTTGCCAAAATAATTAGTAGGACAAGTGAAGATGATAATAGATTTCTACCTTTGGCTGATGAAGAAATATCAAGTGAAGAAGCCACCCAAAGTGACTTCCCAGTCACTGCTGAACTTCCTACCTTCCTGGACACTTATTATGTCCAAGATGATGATGCTGATCAGGTAAACAGGGTTAGTTCCTCATTCCCTAATCCTGGCAAGCTGAAGAAAGGGAAATCATTAGGGAAACATGCTAAACAGAGTAATGAGTCTTTTTTTTCACAGAAAAACACTATCATGACTAGATCAAAAAGCTCTACCAATGTTTCCCTATGAATAATACAACAATCAGGATTAAAATGCTGGTTTGGAACATCAGGGGAATGGACACATCTATGTTAAGACTTTGTAATCTTATCAATAGGCATAAATTTGAACTCATTTGTTTAATTGAGCCTAAACATGATAACTTGCAATGTGATTTATATAGACAAAGGCTGAAATATGATAATTGCATATCAGCAAATAATGGTCAGATTTGGATTTTCTGGACTTCAAGCTTAATACTGACAGTTAAAAGTGATAATTTGCAGTTCCTTGCAGTTAACCTGAATAGTATTAATCTTAATAAGACTATGGATGTCTTCTTTATCTATGGTCTCAGAACTAGATCAGGTAGACAATCTCTTTGGTCAGACCTCAGCTCATATAATCACTCTGAATCCCTTTTTATTGGTGATTTCAATTCCATTACATCAATAAATGAGTATAAAGGTCCATCTACTCCCAAATTGGGGGAGTATGAGGGACTTTAATGATTTTATTAATGTAATGGCTCTGGAAGAAATTAACACTGTAGGGAACTTGTTCACTTGGACTAATAATAGATTAAGGTCTCCTACAGTTAAAAGACTTGATAGAGGATTGTGCACTTCATCTTGGTCATTAGCCTTTCCTGCATCTTCTATTCAGATTCTGAATAGGGTTAGTTCAGATCACAACCCCATGCTGCTAACTGTTGGTAGTGATACCCCATCCAATCCTAGGCCATTTAGATTTCTAAACACATGGTACAAAAGAAAGGAATTTAATGAGGTAATCAAACAAAATTGGGATATTCCTTTGCATAAATCAGGAATGCTAGCCTTTTATCTAAAACTTGTTAGACTTAAGAAGGTTCTAAAAATCTGGAACAAAGAAAAATTTGGAAACATTCATGACAATGTGGTACAAGCTGAATTGGCTCTACAGGCTCAGGAATCCTTAACTGATCAATCAGATTCTGAGATTGAATTGGTTAAACTTAAGGAGGCTAAAGCTAGGTTAGTTAGGGCTATGGCTGAACAAAAAAACTTTTGGAAACATAAGGCAAAGATTAAATGGCTGCAAGAAGGGGATAATAACACAAGCTTCTTTCATAACTCTGTAAAGGAAAGATATAACAGATTGAAGATTACAAAAATTAAGAGTATGAATGGTCAGTGGTTAGATAATATACATGATATTGAGATGGAAGCTATTCATTATTACCAGGACCTTCTGAGTGATGACTGCTCCCCTGACAGTTCTCTCTTTCAACCTCATTTTCTAAACCATATCCCTAAATTGGTCAATCAGGATGATAATGAAAAACTTCTGCAACCGGTTTCATTAGATGAGCTAAAAGGGATTGTTCTTAATCTTAATAAATCAAGTAGTCCAGGTCCGGATGGCTTTACAGCCAAGTTCTACATTAAATCTTGGGATATTATAGCAAATGATCTACTTCTGGCTGTTCAGGACTTTCTTACTTCAACTAATATGCCTAGGGGTATTAGTAGTACATGGATCACAATAATCCCCAAAAAGAAAACCCCCACTTCTTTTGATGATTATAGACCTATAAGTCTCTCCAATGTGATAAATAAGATATGCTCTAAAGTGCTTATGGAAAGACTTAAGTCTATAATGCCTAAGATTATTTCTCCTAACCAAACAGCTTTCCTACATGGTAGAGACATCTCAGACAATGTAATTTACTTACAAGAAATGGTTAGGTTTCTTAATAGGAAAAGAAGAGATCCAAATTGCATTGTTAAACTTGACCTCAAAAAGGCTTTTGATAGAGTTAGGTGGTCTTTCTTATATAATGTTTTAGCTAAATTTGGATTTCATGCTAAATTTATCTTCTCAATCATGAAAAATCTGTCCCAGGCTTGGTTCTCTATTCTTATTAATGGTAAGCCAATGGGATTTTTTCAATCCACTAGGGGCATTAAGCAGGGTGACCCTTTATCTCCATTCTTATTTAACATTTTCTCTGAGTCTTTTTCAAGGAGTTTGGCTTTCATATTTTACAGTGGTAAGCTGTCATATTTCGACCTGCCAGGTAATCCTCTGAGAATCTCACATTTATCATATGCGGATGATACTGTTGTTTTCTTTAAAGCAACTAAGTTAACTTTGATTAGATTAAAAGCTTTTTTGTCTACCTTTGAGGAAGTCACTGGCCAATCTATTAACTATAATAAGAGTGATATCTTCATAGGTAATCATGCTTCGGTTCAAAAGGTTAACTACATTAAAAGGATCTTGGGGATGAAAATTGGAGCATTTCCAGTTTCATACCTGGGAGTTCCTATCTTTACTGGTGCTGCAAAAAAGATCTATTTTCAACCTCTTTTTGAACAGATAGATAGTAAGATATGTAATTACAAAAATAGATGGATATCTACAGGGGGTAAAATTACACTGATTGAGTCATGCATCTATTCCATACCCCAGCACATTTGGCAGGTTATAAATCCAAAAAAATTGATTATTACCACCATAGAAAAAAAAACTGAGTAACTTCTTCTGGGGGGATACTGAGCTCAAATCTAAAAGAGCTTGCAGAAAATGGATAGCTCTTTGTCTACCAACTGATCAAAATGGTATAGGGTTTAGATCAATATCCACCATAATTAAAACATGTTCAGTAAAACTGTGGTGGAAGTTTCAAATGGCTGAGGCTCTATGGACTCATTTAGTGGCAGCCCTCCCTCCTTCACATAGGTCCTCTCCAAACTGGAAAAGGATATGTTCTGTTAACACATGGGCAGAAGCTAACTCTAGAGTTATTATAGGGAGAGGGGAATGTAACTTTTGGACTGCTAATTGGCTAGAGATAGGGCTTCTTACAGATCTGTGTGATCAGAATAGGGTGGATATTGCAGGGGATTGTACTGTCTCTGAATTCATATCTAACAAGTCTAATCTTATCAGTAAAATTAACCCCTTCCTGCCTCCTGACATTATTACTCTTTTGCAGGAAGCAAAACTAACACCACACAGAGCAGATAGGCTAATATGGAAACCAGGTATCAAAGGGAATTTCTCCTTCAAATCAACATACATTTCACTCTGCAACAATACAGGTTCTATTGCCTCTTTTAAACATTTTTGGAATTCTAGATTAGATAAGAAAATCTCTGTTTTTATGTGGAAAGTGACAAACTCATTTTTACCTTTTGATAACATCCTCAGAAAAATGAGATTTTGCTTACCTTCGAAATGTTGTATGTGCAATATACATGAAGACTCCTTAGATCATTTTTTTAACTCCTGTGAGTTTGCACTGAATGTCTGGAAATCAGTTCATCAGTTTATGGGAATTAGGGACAGAGTTTTTCCATCGGTATGGGAGAGACTATCATGCTATCTAACTTACCCTACTCTAACTTCATTACCTTCAATTATAGTCCGAATTGCAGCTATATTTACATTTTGGAATCTGTGGAAGATGAGGAATAAATTTCTTTTTGATTCTGTCAAGCCTTCCTCTATCCTAGTGCTTCAACAGATTAGGGATCAAATTTTCTATTCCTTTTGTGCTAAACCTGTTTATATAGTCTCTCCTTTTGATTTAAGTATTGCAGATCACTCTTTTCTGCCTCTGATTAAACTCTCCCCAAAGCCTAAAATTATGAAAATTGCATGGGAGAGGCCCTACTAAGGTTTTAAGTTAAATGTAGATGCTTCATGGTGCTGTAATACTAATATGTGTGGGATTGGAATGATAATAAGGGATAGTAGAGGTGGTTTTAAGGGGGCTTATACTTTATATACTAATGCTCTTTCCCCCTTGGAAGCTGAATTGAAAGCAATTAAGTTTGCAATTCAATTTTCTACTGATTTGCCCTCTCCTGTATGTATGGAATCTGACTGCCTTAGTGCAGTACTCTTTGTTATTGACCCCCAAAGAGCTCACTGGAAATTGTTCTGTTTATCTGATGAGATTCACCATTCCTTGGGGGCTATTAAACTTGAGCACATTTATAGATAGGAAAATCTGGTGGCTCATACTCTTGTAAAAAACTGTCTGCAACTAAAGACCAATTCATCCTTTCACAGTATCTCTGTGCTCCATAACTTGGTCCAGGGACTCGTTAGACTTGACCAAATTGGTACCCCTTCATTACGGATTGCTAACTAGATCGGATGCTACTGATTTCTACTCATTTCATGCAGGATCTTTCAACTACTGACATGCTGTTGTGTCTCCTTCTACTCTGGTCCTATGGAAGCTCTCCTCTGCTGCTCTCACCATGATTTTGGAAGCTTTACAAGATGGAAAAATAGATGCATTCTGAGTAGCGATGGTAACCCCATCAGGCTCAGGAATGTGGATGACCTGGACTTACTTCTTGGCTTCTACTGATCAAGCTGCAAACGACATTCCTTAACCATAGAAATTTGTTGTTTGATGAAGATAAACTCCGTTAGGTTATGAGGATGATTCTGACTGTCTTGTGTTTCGTTAATTCGACTCACTAACAAGTTAGATGATTCTTTCCATAGCCTAATACTTTATGAAATCTTCATCGTATCATCCATATCTCTTTATTCTTTTGGAAGCAATTGCTATTGCTTCAAGAGCTGATGATCACTCTTGTATATCCAACTAAGCTTCGGCTTCCTTTCTTTCTTGCTTTTGTTATTTAATGGCTAGGGAAGGCCTAATAGAATTTCCCCCATCCCCGAATGGTTTTTAATTAAAAAAAAGGAAATAGCAAGCTAAGGAAACCAAACTGAAAAATTGCCTTGCAGATAGTCCTGCGCAGATCTTCAAATCAAAAGCTACAGCTGGATCAGACTTCATCAGTTTTGCATTTGAGCACTATCAACTCTATGCTACTGTGCTTTTGGAGTGAAGCACTTATGGGGAAGTGTTTTGCTAGGGGTTACTACGGAAGACCATCCCTTTGTGTCAACACGGGGTGTGGAGGCATGAAAATGGTAGGCCATAATTGACTCCGTCAAGGTTTCAATGGCCGAATCTTTGTTTGCACAGGAGTGTAGACAAGGGGTTTGGAAAAAATATTAGTGTACATAGCTTTCCACTTGCTTCTTTTCGATGTATAACTTAGCTTGTGAAGCAACATTCATTCAGGGTTTGGGGAGCCTGATAAATACCCTCTCACTACTATAAGTTTATAATTAAAAAAAATTCAATCGATTGTGTCTTTTGAAAAGTGAAAAGATTGCACATTAATGACTTATGTGAGAACGTATTTACAAAACATATCCTAAATATTAAATTAGTTAAAGATGGGAAATAAATAGATTTAATAGTTTACAAAGCATTTCATATTTGTGCATATTTGGTGCTTCACAGATTTAATAACACTTTAAAATGTGCTAATCCATATTTTATGAATATCACTTTTCTTTTCACATAATACAGTTTATTCGGTAAGACTCGTATGATAAAATTTTCAACGTGTCATTTTGATGGTATGCATGAAAGTCAAGTGTATGATGATTTTGTTTTGAAGGTTTGCATGAAAGTCAAGTGTGTGATGATTTTTTTTGAAGGTTTGCATGAATGCCCCTTGTGATAATTTATTATTAAAGCTATCAATGAATCCCAAGTGCTGTGATTTATTAAAAATGCTGCCATAATTATAAGTGTAGGTTTAAAACCAAATAACTTTTGTTTCTTAATCATTGGTAATTCAATAATGACTCATGTGAGAACGTATTTACCAAACATTTTCTTAAAATAAAATTAGTTAAATAGGGATAAAAATAAGCAGCAATAATAGTTTACAAGCATTCCACATTTGTGCATATTTGATGCTTCATTGATTTGATAAGACTTTGAAAATGAGGTAACCCATCACTACTGGAGGCACCCCCTATGGCACCGGTCGTTCATGCCTCCTACCGATCGGTGCCTGATTAGGGTGGTCTAGAAACGTAGTTACTATGACACCAATTATAAAAACCGTTGCTGGAAGTTTGATATTACAGCACCGATATTTAATGATCATCGGTTCTTACACATCACCGGTTACGAACATAAACCTGTGCCTAAAACCTGATAGATTACAATAACCAGCATCGGGTTATTTTTTAATTTTCCGGTGTTGTTGCTTTGGAGATGGATGTTTAAGCAACGGTCTTATTATTTGTAAAACCGGTTCTTATTTTTTTTTTAAATTTGCAATATCCTTTTTAAATAATTCCATGCCCTCCCGGAATTGAAACCCATGAAAAATTAAATCGATTGTAAGAAAGAACATTTTAAAATGTAGGAATCTTAAGTGGAAAAAAGGTAATCCATGAACATGATATAACTTAAGACAAAAGGTAAAACTGTGTCCCAATGAAATACATGTTTAAAATACACTAGGTCTATGAAGTCTTGGTTTGTTAGGAAGACACGTTCACCCGAGATTCACACCTTGTGTCTTTGATGTTTATCTCTTTGCCATTATACACTCTTTTTTATGGGGAAATGTCTATTGTGCACAAAATAACAATGAGTTTTTGAAGAAAATAATTTAAAATGTCGAAATGATGCAGCATTTGAGCACCAAGGAAACATGGTGTGTATAACTATGTTTTAACAATGTATTTAACATGGTGGGATTTCAAGGGTTAGCCGAGGAATTCAGTGAAGTTTCCCAATCTACAATCCTAGCCCCCCATAACTAAGGTAAACAACGTAAAAAAAGCACCCATTTCTATACCGGTTCCGGAAGAGCGAAGAAAAAGGGGATGCTTTGTTAATAGGAACAATAAAGTGTTTATAGCCGTTGCGATATAAACAAGAAATGCACTACAAAATCTCCACATTTGAAATTGTAGTGTTCTACAAATGTTATAGCACAATTTCATAATGGAAGAAGCATTAATTAGTTAGAGGCCCAACATGAATAGAAAGCAACCAATGAAGTGCCCTTTAACTAATTATTCTTCCATTAAGCTTTTTCACAATAATTATAAGCATAGAAAACCATTTAAAATGTCGAAATGAACCCGTTTTACAGCACCAATGAAACATGACATGTATAACAAACCATGTGAATCACGTCATGCTTACTTGGCGCTGATAGACTGCAACATCTCCACAGTTTAAACATCAAATTCAAATCATGAAAACAAGAAAAAAGACTTGTAAACCGGTTTTAATGCTACTTCCGTTAAGTTTGTACACAACACAATTTAGCATTGAAAACCATTTAAAATGTCAAAATGAAGCAGTTTTACAGCACCAAGGAAACATGGTGTGTATAAACAAACCATGTTAAACACATCATGTTTCCCTGGAACTGATAGACTCTAACATCTCCATAGTTTAAACATGAACTTGAAAATGACTTAAAATTTTGAAATGTTGCAGCATTTAAGTACCAAGGCTTTTGGTGTGTATACCTATTGTTCAAACAAATAAACACACCGAATTCCTCGGTCCTCGTACACTACAAATACTCCACAATTTAAATTTTGAAGTTGTACAAATGTTACGACACTTTTCGTAATGGAATAAGCATTACGTAGTTAGAGGGCAGTACATGAATTGAAGGCAACCAATGCAGTGCAATTGAACTAATGCTTTTTCATTTAAAATGTCAAAGTGAAGCAGTTTTACAGGACTAAGGAAACATGGAGTGTATAAACAAACCATTTCAAACACTCTATGTTTCATTGGTGGCAGTAGAATGCAATATGTCAACAATTTACACATTAAATAGAAAAAATCAAAACACGGAAAAAAACTTGTAAACCTAAATCTAGTTCGTCACTCATTCAAAACATTGTAGTTGTTTGACGCATTTAAAACTAAAACATAAACACATCAACATCCCACAATAAACTATATCATATTAATTACAGAAAAAACCTTCAAAATCGTACACAATTAAATAGAAAATCACATTTTATATCACATGGTATAAATTCTACAATTTATAGAACAATTTATATCACGGTGTACAAAAACGTTCCACATGATACAAATTCTAATTATGACAAACCCCTAAACATGAAAAAATCATCTATGTATCACAGGTGCTCCAAAAATTATTTCAGGCGAAAAAACCTAAACATCAAACCATACACAAGGAACTATACATATATACATACATATATATATACATACATATGCATACATATATATATATATATACATACACATGCATACATATATACATATATACATACATATATACATATATACATACATATATACATATATACATACATATATACATATATACATATATACACACACACACATATATATATCACTTTCAATTTCATCACAAAATGCAAAAAATGAGCATATCCCAAAAAGTAAAGAAATGGAAAAAATCTCACACACCCTCGAAAGACAACGTGATCGAAAATCCAACACACCCAACTAAACAGAAAAAAGAAAAACCTAGAAAAAATGAGCTAGAAAAAAATCTAACATAGCCAAAAAAAATCATAAAAACATGAATGGATAGGTGGGAGGAGGAAGAAGGCGGTTATGAAGGGAGGAGGTGTGAGGCGACGGTGGTAACGGTTGGATGTTTAGGATGAGGCAGCAGCATTAATTGAGAGGTGGCGGAGTAGGAATATGAGAGGCAAATGAAGGAGTGAGTAGCTTTAGGGTTTCAAGTTTTCTTTATATAGACAATTTTTTAAGGGTTCAAATTCAATCAATATAAAGAAATCAAGGGTTCAGATTATACCTAGATGAGATCTTCATTAATTATGGGGATTGGTGCTATGCATTAGCTAAACTGGTGCTAACTTATTATTAATGCAGCTATTTGATACTGTGTGGGTATTGTTTTTTTTAAAACCCAAGAGGAGATATATAATTATTTTTCTAACTATAGAGCACCGGTTGTCGAACCGGTGCTAGAACGGAAGCACAGTGCTAAAATATTGTTAAAGCAGCTGCTTGATGCTGCTTAATCCCAACACGCTGTAGAATCCTAGCACCTATTTTGTTACCTATGCTGATGGCATAGTCGAACTTCTGCTAAATATTAACAAATAGAATTTTGAATTTCCCAGTCAACTATTGACCAATTTTTTCTTCTGGTGCATCCATAAATTCTTAGCACCGGTTAATCAACACTCCTAACCGGTGCTGGTTTTTGGTACAACTATATCTAAATATTAATTTGAAGTCCCTATCAAGGGGGAAAGTTTGGTCCACTACTTTTTATAACCAATTGGGCTAAATTTTTTTAAATTCAACACTTAATGGAGCTCGTGTTTTAAAATTGTGTCCAGTAGATACCCGCAAACCCTCCGATTATAACTTTATTAAAATAACACTGTTCCACAAAGCTTAAATACAACTCCTTATTTGTGATCAAGTAACACAACATTGTGTATTCGTTGGTTAATATATGTTTTAAAAAAGAATGTCATGTTTTATTGGAATTTAGTAAAGCGCTAGTATATATCCTAGAGTATCTAACTATAGATGACCTAGAAGTTAGGAAGTCCTAAAGGGAAGCTTTATTTGTTATTTATTGACACCAAAAATTGAATTTGTTTTTGATTCGTTCTAGGAATTCCCTTTTGGGTCCAGCAATGTAGGATTGCATCCTAGTGGAATTGAATTTGGAGGTTCGAATCAAATTTTTGCCTTATGCACTTTGGTCCCTCCAAGAATCTTGGAATTATCGAAACACAAAATTGGTGATTCAATAGTACAATTGAGTATTGCATGTCATAACTACACAATTACGACATAATTGGGTGAATGGAACATCCTCAAAACTGATCATAGATAACAAGTGCTACACTTTTCATTAATTGCAGTGTTGCCCAAAACTAAGTTTCACCTTGAGAATTGATTTGAAACACTTGATTCTTGTTTTAATTCCTAAATATATTATTTCTTTCTAATGGAATTTTTTAATGTATAAATTTCAAAGCAGTAGTACATGTCCTAGACTAAATTGTGCAAAAAGGTTCGGAAATATAAACGGAAAATCATATTTCTTTAATACCATACAATTAATGTAAAAGCATGATAGTCCTCGAAGTAGTTGATAGTAACTATATTTCATCTGCAAAATAACATAGAGTTCTTTCAAGCTGTACTAAAAAATAGAATCACTACAAAAATGATAGTATTATAAGGACAATGAGGATCAAAATTCATGAATAATATCTAGTAAATGGCTCTTCATCCAGCATGTGTGCATCTTCATAGCTAGTTCCAACATCGGTCTCCCCAACGCCCGGGCTTGAATATGTAGGGAAAGGTCCAATTGCTTCCACTGCGTCCTGGAACTGGCATTGAAATACCTTTCCTATGTGATCGCACCAGGACCTTTGACATTGTGATTCTTTTAGCATACTTTGTACACCCACCTCCAATGCCACGACTCTAGATTTCAAAGTAGGACCCACATTGTCGTAAGGAAATTTGAAGAATGGGTTTGTTGTAATCTTACCTATTGGATGCCAGTATATGTCGTGCGGATAGTGGGGGATACCTATTTTGTGCACAATTCGGAGATTTGGCTGCATAAATTGTAACAACCTGTTCTCTTTGCACCACGTGTCAACTCGTTCACTATATGCCTACCCGAATTCCATTGGAGTTTTTTTATCGGCATACAGATATCTCAGCCTCATATTGTGAACCTCAATGTTCTCTGTGACGGGGTCAATTCTGGATGCTACAAAGTGATACCATCCATTAATCTCAGGAGTGAGTAGCTTCTTTGGTATCTTTTTCCTATCTGGTTCACAATAGACTCGACAATGGTTCCCTCCCTAGTTATCGTCCTCACAATCTCCTGTCCTGTGGGATCGTCAAAATCCCAACCCTCATTGCCATAGTAGTGAAATGCAAGAAAATTATCCTCCTCGGGGGGAACATTTGGGAACCTGTACAACTCGTTTATAGATTATGCAGTTAATATCACCATTTTCCCACGACGGAATACCTCAGTCCACCTTTCACCCCACCTCAAATTAGTATAGAACTCACTCACTATACTAAGGTCAAACATTGGAGGCGTGTCATGCAATATCTCCCACCCAAGTGCCTAAATAGTTTCTTCAAAGGGGGTATCATTTTCGATTCCTCTCTCTGAAAAATGTCGCCTTGTTTTGTAAGTTTGTGCAATTAATTTCACCTGCTCCAAAATAAACCTCTTCTCCTGTTGTTCAACATTGAATTTCACCTCCTGAGAGGAAGGGGATGCATCGCGTGTCTTCTTGTAGGGAGTTTGGGTGCCATACCCTACGTCAAATAAGGCATTTAAACAAACACCTACCATGCAACTAAAAAAACCTATAGAATACTTGCTTTCATGAACATCAACAAACCCTCAATGTGAGTCAATCAAATCCAATGTATATACATAGATGTGGTTATTACACATTAACGCTATGTACATGATTGCAATATCAAACAAAGTTGGAGAACAAAGGGAACCGACATTGAAAAAAGTTGTTATTTTTACAAAACCTTTGGGTTCATAATTAATAATGTAGTAGAATATAAGAACAATGTTTGAAAGAGAACTCACCTCAATCCTTTGGAGAGCTTAGGAGTTAAATTTAAGAACATAAATTTAGTAGCACCGGTATGGAGCCAATAAACTGGTGCTAAAACTACTAAACATAGTTGCTTGATAACACATTGAAAATGAGGTAATTAATCCATGCTTCGTGAAATCTCACAATAATTGACAAAAGAATTGTTATTTGATAATACATACATAATAAAATCGTCTACATGTCATTTTGAGGTTATGCGAGAAAGACAATTGTGTGATGAATTTTTCTTGAAGGTTCGCATGAATGCCCTGTGTGATGATTTATTTTTGAAGGTATGCATAAATCCCAAGTGTGAGGGATTATAAAAATTACTGCTAGTATTTTATGTGCAGTTTAAAAAATATATAGCTTATATTTTTTAATCATAGGTAGTTCAATAAATTGAATATTTTTAAAAATACCGTGCTAAATTTGTACATTAATGACTCATGTGAGAATGTATTTACAAAGCATTTCTAGAAAATTAAGTTAGTTAAACAAGGATGGAAATAAATAGCTATAATAGTTTACAAAGAATTCCACATTTGTGCATATTTGGTGCTTCACAGATTTGATAACAATTTGAAAATGAGGTATCCCATGTTTTATGAAATCTCCATTTGTTTCACATAATATTAATGAACAAAATAAAATCCCACAACTGGTGCTCATATTCTAGATTAATAATAAAATTTGACCTTGAGTGAATTTGACTGCCCAGGTGAACACATTGACCCCTCATTTCTTGGAGGTTTCCCATCCTTCCCTTTAAAGTTTTCCCATGCAATCCACCAAAACTGTAATTTGGGGCACTTCCAAGGTTTCCTTGTGCCTAGGCCTGGGCAAGGGCAAGGACATGTTGCTGTTGAGATGCAAGAAGAAACAGGTTTTGACTTTGTATATTGGGCTTCAGAAAGAAATATATAGACATATATCAATAATATATATATATATCAACAATAGTTTACAAAACATTCAATATGTGTATGTTTGATGCTTCACTAATTTGATAACACATTCAAGATGAGGTAATTGATCAATGCTTCGAGAAATCTCACAATAATTCACAATGGAAATGTTATTCAATAATACATATATGATAAAATATTCTTCATGTCATTTTGAAGTTATGCTAGAAAGACATGTGTGTGATGATTTTTTCTTGAAGGTTTGCATGAATACCTAGTGTGATGATTTATTTGTGAAGGTATGCATAAATCCTGAGTGCGAGGATTTATAAATAATATTGCTAGTATTATATGTGTGGTTTAGAAATTATATAACTTATGTTATTTAATCATTGGTAATTCACTCAATCGATTCTTTTTAAAATAACGTGCAAAATTCATACATAAATGACTCATGTGAGAACATATTTACAAAACATTTCCTTAAATTAAACTAGTTAAATATGGATGGAAATAAATAGCAATAACAGTTTACAAAGCATTTCACATTTGTTCATATTTGGTGCTTCATTGATTTGATAATATTTTGAAAATGAGGTAAACCATGTTTTATGAAATCTCATTTTTTTCAAATAAAATTATTGAACAAAATAAAATCCTGCAACTAGTGCTCATATTCTTGGTTAATAATTAAATTTGACCTTGGGTGAATTTGACTACGTGGGTGAACATATTGATCCATAATTTCTTGGAGGTTTCCCATTCTTTGCTTTAAAGTTTCCCCTTGATAGTTCACACAAACCATACTTTGGGGAGCTTCAAAGGTTGCCTCGTGCCTGAGCCTAGGCATGGAGCTATTGCTATTGAGATGCAAGAAGAAACTGGTTTCGGCTCTGTATATTGGGCTTGAGACAAAAATATATATATATATATATAAAATATTACAAAACATGCAATATTTGTGCTTGTTCGATGCTTCACTAATTTGATAACACATTGAAAATGAGGTAATTAATCCATGCTTAGTGAAATATCACAATAATTCACAAAAGAAATGTTATTCGATAATACATATAGAATAAAGTCTTCTACATGTCATTAAAGTTATGCAAGAAAGACATGTGTGACGATTTTATCTTGAAGGTGATGCGAATTAGTTTTCTTTATTTATTTTTATTAATTTAGATTTTTAGAAGATAACACTTTACTCTTTTCTCCCCTGGGTTTTTTTAATGAGGTAGTGTGATCATTTATTTTATTTTAGAATAAGACCTCTTAATTCAACCGTGTTGGCCTTGGAAGAATTAGTGTTTCGGTCATGCATTTCTTTTAGTGTTTAGAATACTCAGTTCTGATTTGATTAGAATTATATTTGGTAAGATTAGATAAGGCAATATTAATTCAAGATTAATCTTGAAGAATATAGTCATTTATTTTAGGTAGTATAGTTAGATATGGTTTTAGCTTCTTAAAGTTGCCATAATCTTTTTCAGTTTCTTATTTGTATTTTTGAAGTCCATACCTATGTACTATAAATAGGGGTGGTTTTCAACATTATTTTTACCTTAACCATTTTTATCAATAAAAATACAACCTTTTGAGTTCATACTCTTTGCTTGCGAGCTATTCCATTGTTTCTTAACCCTGACGACTTGTTAAGTGTCAATAAACCTTGTAATCTGAACCTGAGGGCTAGTTAGAGAGCGAGTCGAAATTGAGTGTACCCCGAGGGCTAGACCTTAAATTTCGTGCAGCATTGAAGGGTTTGCGAGTTCCCTTATTTTGTCAAAGATCTTAATTCCGCAATCCAAATTCTTTGCAAGAGCATTCATATCAGAAGGTTTGCATGAATACCCCATGTGATGATTTATTTTTAAAGGTATGCATATATCCCAAGTGCGAAGGATTATAAAAAATGTTGCCAGTATTGTATGCGCGGTTTAAAAATTATATAGCTTATGTTTATTAATCATTGGTAATTCATCAATCTTGTCTTTTAAAAATACTTTGCAAAATTCGTACACATGTGAGTGTGAAAACGTATTTACAAAATATTTATAGAAAATTAAATTAGATAAATTGGGATGTACATAAATAGCTATAATAGTTTACAAGGCATTCCACATTTGTTCATATTTGGCGCTTTACTGATTTGAGATAACACTTTGAAAATGAGGTAACCCATGTTTTATGAAATCTCACATTTTTTTCACATTATATTATTGAACAAAATAAAATTCCACAACTGGTGCATTTGGTGAATTTGACTGCATGGGTGAACATATTGACCCATCATTTCTTTGAAGTTGCCCTTACTTTGCTTTAAAATTTCCCCATGCAATCTACCAAAACCGTAATTCGGGGAGCTTCAGAAAAAAAATAGTTTACAAAAATTCAATATTTGTGCATGTTTGATGCTTCACTAA
Source organism: Rubia yunnanensis (assembly GCA_037428765.1). Lineage (NCBI taxonomy): Eukaryota > Viridiplantae > Streptophyta > Magnoliopsida > Gentianales > Rubiaceae > Rubia > Rubia yunnanensis. Next base: position 76,900,696 of record CM075066.1, on the reverse strand, counting down.
TTTGATAACACATTGAAGATGAGGTAATTATTCCATGCTTCATGAAATCTCACAATAATTCAGAAAAGACATGTTATTTAATAATACAAACACGATGTAATCTTCCACATGTCATTTTGAGGTTATTCGAGAAAGACAAGTGTGTGAAGATTTTTTTCTTGAAGGTTTGCATGAATATCCTAAGTGCGAGGTATTATAAAAAATGTTGTCAGTATTTTATGCGTGGTTTAAAAAATATATAGCTTATGTTTATTAATCATTGGTAATTCATCAATCATGTCTTTTAAAAATATAGTGAAAAATTCGTACACATGTGAGTGTGAGAACGTATTTACGAAACATTTCCAGAAAATTAAATTAGTTAAATAGGGATGGAAATAAATAGGTATAATAGTTTACAAAGTATTCCACATTTGTTCATATTTGGCGCTTCACTGATTTGATAACACTTTGAAAATGAGGTAACACGTGTTTTATGAAATCTCACATTTTCTTCGCATTATATTATTGAACAAAATAAAATCCTGCAACCGGTGCAACTGGTGAATTTAACTGCGTGGGTGAACATATTGACCCATCATTTCTTTGAGGTTGTCCATACTTTGCTTTATAGATTCCCCATGCAATCCACCAAAACTGTAATTCAGGGAGCTTCAGAAATATATATATATATATATATATATATATATATCAATAATAGTTTATTAAATATTCAATATTTGTGCTTGTTTGATGCTTCACTAATTTGATAACACGTTGAAGGTAAGGTAATTATTCCATGCTTTGTGAAAAATCACAATAATTCATAAAAGAAATGTTATTTGATAATACGAACATGATGAAATCTTCTACATGTCATTTTGAGGTTATGCGAAAAAGACAAGTGTACGATGAATTTTTCTTGAAGGTTTTCATGAATGCGCTGTGCGATGAATTATTTTTGAAGGTATGCATAAATCCCAAGTGTGAGGGATAATAAAATTAGTGCCTGTATTTTTTATGTAGCTTAAAAGAAATATAGCTTATGTTTTTTAATCATTGGTGATTCAATCAATTGAGTGTTTTTAAAAATAACGTGCAAAATTCATACATTATTGACTCATATGAGAACGTATTTATAAAACATTTCCAAAATATTAAGTTAGTTAAACAACGATGGAAATAGATAGATATATTAGTTTACAAAGCATTCCACATTTGTTCATATTTTGCGCTTCACTGATTTGATAAAACTTTGAAAATGAGGTAACCCATGTTTTGTGAAATCTCACATTTGTTTCACATAATATTATTGAACAAAATAAAATCCTGCAACTGGTGCTCATATTCTCCATTAATAATAAAATTTGACCTTGGGTGAATTTGATTGTCTGGGTGAACATATTTAACCATCATTCCTAGGAGGTTGCCCATTCTTCGCTTTAAAGTTTCCCCATCCAATCCAACAAAACCGTAATTCGGGGAGCTTCCAAGGCTTTCTTGTGCCTGAGCCTGGGCAAGGACCTGGTGCTGTTGAGATTCAAGAAGAAATTGGTTTTGGCTTTGTATATTGGGCTTCAGAAAGAAATATATAGATATATATCAATAATATATATATCTATATATCAACAAATGTGTGATGATATACATATAAGACATGTTTTATGAAATCTCATGTTTTAACCCATGTTTTATGAAATCTCACATTTGTTTCACATAAAGTTATTGAACAAAATAAAAATCCTACAACTGGTGCTCATATTCTCGATTAATAAAATTTTACCTTGGGTGAATTTGACTACCCGGATGACTATATTGACCCATCATTTCTTAGAGGTTGCCCATCGTTTATTTTAATGTTTCCCTTGACAATCCACAAAAACTGTAATTTGAGTAGCTTCCAAGGCTGCCTTGTGGCTGAGCCTGAACATGGATCTTTTCCTATTTAGATGCAAGAAGGAACTGATTTCGGCTCTGTATATTGGGTTTGAAACTAATTTCGGCTCTATATATTTAATAGTTTGGAAACCATTCGATATTTGTTGATGTTTTTAGGCTTCATTAGTTTAATAACACATTGAAGATGAAGTAATTAATCCATTCATTGTAAAATATCATAATAATTCACTAAAAAATGTTATTCGATAATACACATACGATAAAGTCTTCTACATGTCCTTTTAAAGTTCTGTAAGAAAGACAAGTGTGTGATGATTTTTTCTTGAAGGTTTTCATGAATACCCCATCTGTTGACTTATTTTTGAAGGTATGCATACATCCCATGTGCAAGGGATTATAAAAATGTTGCCTGTATTTAATGTGTGGTTTCAAAAATATATAGCTTATGTATATTAATCATTGGTAATTCATCAATCTTGTCTTTTAAAAACACTGTGCAAAATTTGTACAAATTGGAGTGTGAAAACACAGTTCCAGAAAATTAAATTAGTTAAATAGGGATGGAAATAAATAGCTATAATAGTTTACAAAGCGTTCCACATTTGTGCATATTTGGTGTTTCACTGATTTGAAACACTTTGAAAATGAGGTAACCCATGTTTTATGAAATCTCACATTTGTTTCACATAATTTTATCGAACAAAATAAAATCCTGCAACTGGTGCTCATATTCTCGATTAGTAATAAAATTTGACCTTGGGTGAATTTGACTGCCTGGGTGAACATATTGACCCATCATTTCTTGGAGGTAGCCCATACTTCGCTTTAATGTTTCCCCAAGCAGGCCACCAAAATCGTAACTCGAAGAGCTTCAAAAATACACACACTCACACACATATATATATATATATATATATATATATATATCATTAATAGTTTACAAAACATTAAGTATTTGTGCATGTTTGATACTTTACTAATTTGATAACACATTGAAGATGTAGTAATTAATCCATGCTTAGTGAAATCTCTCAATAATTCACGAAAGAAATGTTATTCGATAATACATATATGATAAAATCTTCTACTTGTCATTTTAAAGTTATGCATTAAAGACAAGCGTGTGATGATTTTTTATTGAAGATTTGCATGAATGCCTTGTGTGATAATTGTTTTTTGAATAATGCGTAAACCCCAAGTGCAAGGGATTATAAAAAAATCTGCTAAAATATTATGTGTAGTCTGACAAATATATAGCTTATGTTTTTAAGTTATTGGTAATTCATTCAATTGAGTCTTTTTAAAAATATTGTGCTAAATTCTTACATTAATGACTCATGTGAGAACGTATTTAAAAAAATATTTCCTTTAAATTAAATTAGTTAAATAGGGATGGGAATAAATAACTATAATAATTTACAAAGCATTTTACAATTGTGCATATTTGGTGCTTCACTAATTTGATAATACTTTGAAAATGAGGTAACCCATATTTTATGAAATATCACATTTGTTTCACATAAAATTATTGAAAAAAATAAAATCCTGCAACTAGTGCTTATATTTTTTATTAATAATAAAATTTGACATTGGGTGAATTTGAAAGCCCAGGTGAACATATTTGCCCATCATTACATGGAGGCTGCCCATCCTTTGCTTTAAAGTTTTCCCCTGACAATTCACAAAAATCATAATTTGAGGAGCTTCGAAGGTTGTCTTGTGCCTAAGCCACGGCATGGAGCTATTGCTATTGAGATTCAAGAAGAAATTGGTTTCGGCTCTGTATATTGGGTTCCAGACAGATATATATATATACATATATATATATATATATTCAATATATATATTCAATAGTTTACAAAACATTCAATATTTGTGCATGTTTGATGCCTTACTATATTGATAACACATTTAAGATGAGGTACTTAATCCATGCTTCATGAAATCTCACAATAATTAACAAAAGAAATATTTTTCGATAATACATGAAGGATAATGTTTCTAGCATGTCATTTTGAAGTTATGCAAGAAAGACAAGTGTGAGAAAACTGTTTCTTGAAGGTTTGCAAGAATACCCCGTGTGATGATTTATTTTTGAAGGTATGCATATATGCTAAGTGCGAGTGATTATTAAAAATGTTGCTAGTATTTTATGTGTTGTTTAAAAAAACATATATAGCATATGTTTATTAATCATTGGTAATTCAACAATCGTGTCTTTTAAAAATACTGTGCAAAATTCTTACAAATTGGCGTGTGAAAACACAGTTCCAGAAAATTAAATTAGTTAAATAGGGATAGAAATAAATTTTTATAATAGTTTACAAAGCGTTCCACATTTGTGCATATTTGGTGCTTCATTGATTCGAAACACTTTGAAAATTAGGTAACCAATGTTTTATGAAATATCACATTTGTTTCACATAATTTTATTGAACAAAATAAAATCCTGCAACTGGTGCTCATATTCTCGATTAGTAATAAAATTTGACCTTGGGTAAATTTGACTGCCTGGGTGACAAATTGACCCATCATTTCATGGAGGTAGCCCATACTTCGCTTTACTGTTTTCCCATGCAATCCACCAAAATCGTAACTTGAGGAGCTTCAGAAATACATATATATATATATCATTAATAGTTTACAAAACATCCAATATTTGTGAATATTTGATGCTCCACTAATTTGATAACACATTGAAGATGTGGTAATTAATCCATACTTAGTAAAATCTCATAATAATTCACAAAAGAAATGTTATTCGATAATGCATATATGATAAAATCTTCTACTTGTCATTTTAAAGTTATGCATTAAAAGACAAGCGTGTGATGATTTTTTCTTGACAGTTTGCATGATTTCCCTGTGTGATAATTTGTTTTTGAATTATGCATAAACCCCAAGTGCAAGGGATTATAAAAAAATCTTGCTAAAATTTTATGTGTAGTCTGACAAATATATAGCTTATGTTTTTAAATCATTGGTAATTCAATCAATTGAGTCTTTTTTAATATATTGTGCTAAATTCGTACATTAATGACTTATGTGAGAACGTATTTAAAAAATATTTCCTTTAAATTAAATTAGTTAAATAGGGATGGGAATAAATAACTATAATAATTTACAAGTCATCTTCACAACATTAAAAGTCCAGGCTTCCCAATCACTGTACCTCTGTGCGATTAACGTGCGATCTCACCAAAACGCAGTAACATCCGTCGTATCAATTTTCTCTTCCTCTCTCTTCCTCCTTCTTCCTGATAACGGTCTGATAACGGTTATAACTCCGCCGCTATGGCGGCCCGTCCGACCGGTCGTGGAGGTGGAAAATCCTTCCTCCAGGCCTTAGCAAATCGGCCTGCCCCTCTCTGTGACTCCCTTCCCTCTAATCCAGAGATCGTGCCCAAAACAATCTACAAAGGTGATATTGCCTGCTTAGTTAGCCATAAAGACGCTGACATCCTTGCATCTCATTACAGTAACGCTCTGGTGGGGAAGTTCGCCAGGGGCAAACCGACCATGGTTCAACTCAATGATGCTTTCAATTCAGTGGGCTTCAAAGGTAAATTTCAGATTGGCTCAATTGATTTCCGTCATGTGCTAATCCGTTTTCAGGAGAAAGATGACTACCAACGACTCTGGCTGAAGGGGCAATGGAGCTTCAATCACGCCCAAATGAAAGTACTCAAATGGACGCCTGATTTCTCCCCTGAGACAGAATCATCGATTGTCCCGGTTTGGGTCTCTATTCCTCATGTTCCTGTTTATTTCTACAACTCTACAATGCTAGAAATAATGGGCAATCAAATTGGTAACTTTATCAAAGTAGATGCCGCAACTGCAGCACTTTCAAGGCCCTCGTGTGTTAAAATGTGTGTGGAAATTGACCTCAAAAAGAAACTACCCACATTCATAAGAGTAGGAATAGAGGAAGATGGTAATGAATATAACGTGGTTAAACTCCCGTTGGAATTTGAAGATATCCCTCCCTACTGCTTTCACTGTAAGTGTTTAGGGCATGAGGATAACTCCTGTATTTACTTGCACCCTGAGCTCAAAAGAACAAAGGTTCATAGCAAAACCATTAAGGATGATAAAAATCTAACCTACAAAGGACATGATGTAGGGAACTTAATTCCAGATCAGGATGTTATCACAAAAGCTGGATCTTCTGGAGTGTCAGTTATGGAAAAGGAAAAATCCGTTAATGCTCAGAAATTTAAATATGTCCTTAAACAAAAGTTAGTTGAACAAGGAGTAACAAGGGATACTGTAACTGAAGAGATACTAATTAGAACTCCTCCTGTGTCTGTGGCCCCCTTTGAAATCCTCCAAGAAGTTATACTTGAGAATGTGAGTCCTACATTTTGTGCCATACATGAGCCTCCTCATCAGGATGTTTCTGAGCCTCATCCTTTGGTTAATCAAATAGCAGTTGATGGTCATCAGCACTCCCAGTCAACTGAAGCCAATAAAACTCTGATCAGCTCTCCCATCTCAAAAAAGTCTTCCCCTATTTCCAGTTCATCATTTCAGCTGACTAAACATTCCCTCTTTGCCCCTCCTAACCTTAAGACTGTATTTGCTAAGGATGACTTACCTAGTAAACGTGGCAGATCTTTCTCTCCTTTCAATTCTATCATTGCTGCAAAAAATTTTATCTTCTCTCAGCAGAAAAACAAAGAAAACAGGTTTCTACCTTTGGCTGAGGATGAACTATCCAGTGATATTGCATTCCATGGTGATAATGCAATCAATGTGGATTCTTCTGCCTCACTTAATACCCCCACTGATCCATATCAAGGCTCTCAAGATGAGGCTGAGCAGGTAAGTCTGGACATTTCCCCAGTCTCTAACCAGGTAAAGAAGAACAAAGAAAAGGCTTTGGGTATCTCAAATAAAATGAAAACTGAGTCTTTCTTTTCACAGAAAAATACCATCATGACAAGATCAAAAAGCTCTGGCAATGTTTATCTATGACTAATACAACTGTAAAGATTAAAATGCTGGTTTGGAACATTAGAGGAATGGACACATCCATGCTAAGACTTCTCAATCTGATCAATAGGCACAATTTTGAACTCCTTTGTCTAATTGAGCCTAAACATGATAACATACAATGTGATGAGTATAGACAACTGTTGAAGTATGATAATTGCATCCCTGCTAACAGTGGCCAGATTTGGATTTTCTGGAAATCAAGCCTAATTTTAACAGTGAAAGAAGATAACCTTCAGTTCCTTGCAGTTAATCTGAACTGCATTAACCTTCAAAAGACTATGGATGTATTTTTTATTTATGGACTTAGAACTAGATCTGGGAGGAAATCTATGTGGTCTGATCTTACATCCTATACTCATTCTGATTCATTGCTCATTGGAGATTTCAACACAATTACATCTATAAATGAGTATAATGGTCCTTCTTCTCCCAAGCCTGGTAGTATGAAGGATTTCAATGATTTTATAAATGCAATTGCGTTGGAGGAAATCAATACTGTAGGCAATTTGTTCAATTGGACCAACAATAGACTTAGGTGTCCTACAATTAAAAGATTAGATAGGGGTTTATGCACTCCCTCTTGGTCTCAATCTTTTCCTGATTCATCAGTTCAGATTCTGAATAGGGTTAGCTCTGATCATAACCCTATGCTGTTAACAGTAGGCACTGATATCCCTTCTAATCCTAGGCCTTTTAGATTTTTAAATACTTGGTATAAAAGAAAGGAATTGTCGGAGATCATCAAACAGAACTGGGAAATACCCTTACCTAATTCAGGAATGCTCTCTTTTTATCTGAAGCTGATTAGACTTAAAAAGGTACTAAAAATTTGGAATAAGGAGAAATTTGGTAACATACATGATAATGTAGTTCAAGCTGAATTGGCTATGCAGGCCCAGGAACTTAAAACTGATCTTAATGATTCTAAAGCTGAGAGGGTAAAATTAAGGGAGGCCAGGGCTAAGGTTGTTAGGGCTCTTGCTGAACAAAAATTTTTTTGGAAATACAAGGCTAAAGTGAAATGGCTAAGGGAGGGAGACAATAATACAAGCTTTTTCCACAATTCTGTGAAGGAGAGGAATAATAGGCTAAAGATTACTAAAGTTAAGAGTACAAATGGACAGTGGTTAGATAACATTCATGATATTGAGATAGAGGCTGTTAACTTTTTTCAAGATCTTCTCCTTGATGACAGTTCCCCAGATAGTTCAGTCTTTCAAGCTCACTTTCTAAATCATATACCAAAACTGATCAATCATGAGGACAATGAGCAACTCCTGAAACCGGTTTCATTATCTGAACTAAAAAGAATTGTCTTCAGTCTTAATAAACTCAGTAGCCCAGGCCCTGATGGTTTCACTGCCAACTTCTACATAAAATCATGGGATATTATTGCAAATGATTTACTCTTGGCTGTTCATGATTTTCTTTCTGCTAATTCTCTGCCTAGGGGTATTGGGAGTACATGGATAACCATAATCCCCAAGAAAAAAACCCCCATTACTTTTGAAGATTATAGACCTATAAGTCTCTCTAATGTCATAAATAAGATTTGTTCTAAAATTCTTATGGAGAGAATGAAGCCTTTCATGCCCAAGATCATTTCTCCCAATCAGACAGCCTTCCTTCATGGAAGAGACATCTCAGATAATGTAATTTACCTACAGGAGATGTTCAGATTTCTGAATAGGAAAAGAAGGGATCCAAATTGCATTGTTAAATTAGATCTTAAAAAAGCTTTTGATAGAGTTAGATGGTCTTTCTTATATAATGTCTTAGCAAAATTTGGCTTCCATGCTAAGTTCATTTTTTACATTATGAAAAATCTGTCTCAGGCCTGGTTCTCTGTTCTTATAAATGGTAAGCCTATTGGTTTTTTTCAATCCACTAGGGGAATTAAGCAGGGTGATCCTCTGTCTCCTTTTTTGTTTTACATTTTCTCAGAGGCCTTTTCTAGGAGTTTGGATTTCATCTTCAACAATGGTAAGTTGTCCTTTTTTGACCTTCCAGGTAATCCTCCTAGAACCTCACACCTCTCATATGCTGATGACACTGTTATTTTCTTTAAAGCTACTAAACTAACTTTGATTAGGCTAAAGGCTTTCCTGTCTACCTTTGAGGAAGTCACTGGCCAAAAAATCAATTATAACAAGAGTGATATCTTCATAGGGAAACATGCATCTGTACAGAAAGTTAACTATATTAAAAAGATTTTGGCAATGAAAATTGGGGCTCTTCCAGTTTCATACCTGGGAGTACCCATTTTCACAGGGAGAGTAAAGAAACTTTATTTTCAACCTCTCCTTGAGCAGATTGACAGTAAGATTGGAAATTGGAAAAATAAATGGATTTCCATGGGAGGTAAGATTACACTCATTGAAGCATGCATTTACTCTTTACCTCAACACATTTGGTCAGTTTTAAAGCCTAACAAACTGATAATTAGACTCATTGAAAGAAAACTGAGTAAGTACTTTTGGGGGGATACAGAATTAAACCCTAAGAGAGTTTGGAGAAAATGGTCTGCACTTTGCTTACCAACTAATCAAAATGGTGTAGGATTCAGATCCTTATCCACCATTATCAAAACTTCCTCAGTTAGGCTTTGGTGGAAATACCAAAAAGCAGAGGCCATGTGGACTCACTTACTGGCTGCTCTTCCCCCCTCACTTAGGACCTCCCCTAATTGGAAAAGAATTTGCTCTATCAACTCTTGGGCTGAAGCTAATTCTAGAGTTATTATAGGGAAGGGGGAATGCAATTTTTGGACATCGAATTGGCTAGATATTGGTCTGCTAATGGATCACTGTGACATAAACTCGATTGATATTCCAGTTGACTGCACAGTTTCTGATTTTATATCTAATAAAATCCATTTTATTAACAATATCAAGCATTTTCTACCATCTGAAGTAACTATTCTTTTGCAGGATGCAAATCTATTTCCACATAGGGATGATAGGCTGATTTGGAAACCGGGCATCAATGGGGAATTCTCATTTAAAGCTACTTACCTCAGACTTTGCAATACATCAGGTTCTTCTGCATCTATTCAGCATTTCTGGAACCAAAAAATTGAAAAAAAAGTCTCAGTTTTTATGTGGAAATTGACAAACACTTTTCTTCCTTTTGATAACATCCTCAAGAATCTGAGATTTAGTTTACCCTCTAAATGCTGTATGTGCAATGTGCATGAAGATTCTTTGGAGCACTTCTTTAACACCTGTAGTTTTGCTATAAAAGTCTGGAAGACAATTCACCATTTTATGGGAATTAGGGAAAGAAGTTTTACATCCATTTGGGAGAGATTATCATGCTATATCACTTTTCCAACCCTAAGTTCACTACATTCCAATATGGTTCGAATTGCTGCTGTTATTACCTGTTGGAACTTGTGGAAGATGAGAAACAAATACCTTCATGAGTCTATAAAGCCTTCCACTGATCTAATTCTTCATCAAATTAGGGATCAAATATTTTACACATTTTGCTCTAAACCAGTTTTCATTAGATCTCCTATGGATGTGAGTATTGCTCATCACTCTTTCTTGCCTCTGATCAAAAGGCCTCCGAAGCCAAAAATCTATAAAATTGCATGGGAGAGGCCTTGTTCAGGATTTAAGATTAATGTTGATGCTTCTTGGTGCTGTCATACAAATTTATGTGGGATTGGACTGATAATTAGGGATAGTAGAGGATCCTTTATGGGAGCTTTTACTGCATATGATAGTGCTTCCTCTCCTCTTGAAGCAGAATTGAAGGCAATTAGGCTGGCCATTCAGAAATTCTCACATATTTCCTTACCTGTTGTTATAGAAACTGATTGTCTCAGTGCTGTTCAATTTGTAAATGATCCTAGAAAGGCTAATTGGAAGGTGTTTACACTGGTTGATGACATACACCAATCTCTAGGTGCTTTTAATTTAGTTCATATTTACAGAGAGGCAAACTTGGTTGCGCACAACCTAGCAAAAAATAGTCTGTCAACTCAATCTTCCTCTTATTTTCTTACTTTCTCTGATCTTCCTAACTCTACCCAGGGGCTTATTAGACTCGATCAAATGGGTACTCCGACATTACGGATAGTGAACTAGTTCGGATGCTGCTGATTATGCTCTATTGATGCAGGATATATACTCGGGGATGTGACATTGCTCCAGGTTTACCAAAAGGAGACTACATACTGTGCTCCAGTTTTGAGGGCAAATGAAGATGGATTTTTGGGTAGCAACGGATGGTGCATCTGATGATGTTCTTCCTCTTCTGTATGGACTGACATATACATCCTCCTGATCTCTCCTGATAGGAATTACATTAGTTAGGGTGTTCTAATAGCATTCACCGTTAGTAGAGGATATGCTATTAGCTCTATGTAGAAGGATTCAGACTGCCTTGTGTTTCGTTAACTCGATTCACTAATAAGTTCTGATGACCTCTACTTAGACTAAAAGCTTTTCTCTTTCATCGCTTTATGTGTTTACTGCTCGTATCTGTATATTAAATATTAGCTATGGCTACAACTAATTTTGGTTTCTTTTTAATGGCTTGGGAATGCCTAATATAATTTCCCCCATCCACGGATGGCTTAACCTTAAAAAAAACTATAATAATTTACAAAGCATTCCACATTTGTGCATATTTGGTGTTTCACTGATGCGATAACACTTTGAAAATAAGGTAACCCATATTTTATGAAATATCACATTTGTTTCAAATAAAATTATTGAACAAAATAAAATCCTGCAACTAATGCTCATATTCTCGATTAATAATAAAATTTGACCTTGGGTGAATTTGAAAGCTCGGAAGAACATATTGACCCATCATTACATGGAGGTTGCCCATCCTTTGCTTTAACGTTTCCCCTTGACAATTCACAAAAATCGTAATTTGACAAGCTTCCTATGTTGTCTTGTGCCTGAGCCACGACATGGAGCTATTGCTATTGAGATTCTAGAAGAAATTGGTTTCGGCTCTGTATATTTGGCTTCAGACAGATATACATATATATATATATATAAATATAATAGTTTACAACACATTCAATATTTGTGCATGATTGATGCTTCACTATATTGATAACACATTTAAGATGAGGTACTTAATCCATGCTTCGTGATATCTCACAATAATTAACAAAAGAAATATTTTTCGATAATACATAAAGGATAAAGTTTTCTGCATGTCATTTTGAAGTTATGCAAGAAAGACAAGTGTGAGAAAACTGTTTCTTGAAGGTTTACGAGAATACCCCGTGTGATGATTTAGTTTTGAAGGTATGCATATATACCAAGTGCGAGGGATTATAAAAAATGTTGCCGTATTTTATGTGTGGTTTAAAAAATATACAACTTATGTTTATTGATCATTGGTAATTCATCAATCATGTCTTTTAAAAACATTGTGCAAAATTCGTACAAATTGGACTGTGAAAACACAATTCCAGAAAAATAAATTAGTTAAATAGGGATGGAAATAAATAGCTATAATAGTTTACAAAGCGTCTCACATTTGTGCATATTTGGTGCTTAACTGATTCGAAACACTTTGAAAATGAGGTAACCCATGTTTTATGAAATCACACTTTGTTTCACGTAATTTTATTGGCCAAAATAAAATCCTGGAACGGGTGCTCATATTCTCGATTAGTAATAAAATTTGACCTTGGGAGAATTTGACTGCCTGGGTGAACATATTGACCCATCATTTCTTGGAGGTAGCCCATACTTCGCTTTAATGTTTCCCCATGCAATCCACCAAAATCGTAACTCGAGGAGCTTCAGAAATACATATATATATATATATATATCATTAATAGTTTACAAAATATTTAATATTTGTGCATGTTTGATGCTTCACTAATTCGATAACACATTGAAGATGTGTTAATTAATCCATGCTTAGTGAAATCTCACAATAATTCACAAAAGAAATGTTATTCGATTTTACATATATGATAAAATCTTCTACTTGTCATTTTAAAGTTATGCATTAAAGACAAGCGTGTGATAATTTTTTCTTGAAGGTTTGCATGAATGCCTTGTGTGATAAATATTTTTTGAATTATGCATAAACCCCAAGTCCAAGGGATTATAAAAAAATATTGCTAAAATTTTATGCGTAGTCTGACAAATATATAGCTTATGTTTTTAAATCTTTGGTAATTCAATCAATTGAGTCTTTTTTAAAATATTGTCCTAAATTCGTACTTTAATGACTCATGTGAGAACGTATTAAATTAGTTAAATAGGGATGGGAATAAATAACTATAATAATTTACAATGCATTCCACGTTTGTGCATATTTGGTGCTTCACTGATTTGATAACAATTTGAAAATGGGGTAACCCATATTTTATGAAATATCACATTTGTTTACATAAAGTTATTGAAGAAAATAAAATCCTGCAACTGGTGCTCATATTCTCGATTAATAATAAAATTTGACCTTGGGTGAATTGGAAAGCCGGGGTGAATATATTGACCCATCATTACATGGAGGTTGCCCATCCTATGCTTTAAAGTTTCCCCTTGACAATTCACAGAAATCGTAATTTGAGAAGCTTCCAAGGTTGTCTTGTGCCTAAGCCACGGCATGGAGCTATTGCTATTGAGATTCCAGAAGAAACTGGTTTCGGCTCTGTATATTGGGCTACAGACAGATATATATATATATATATATATATATATATATATATATAATAGTTTACAAAACATTCAATGTTTGTACATGTTTGATGCTTCACTATATTGATAACACATTTAAGATGAGGTTCTTAATCCATGCTTTGTGAAATCTCACAATAGTTAACAAAAAAATATTTTTCGATAATACATAAAGGATAAAGTTTTATGCATTTCATTTTGAAGTTATGCAAGAAAGACAAGTGTGTGAAAACTGTTTCTTGAAGGTTTGCGTGAATACCCCGTGTGATGATTTATTTTTGAAGGTATGCATATATACCAAGTTCGAGAGATTATAAAAAATGTTGCCTGTATTTTGTGTGTGGTTTAAAAAATATATAGCTTATGTTTATTAATCATTGGTTATTAATCAATCGTGTCTTTTAAAAACACTGTGCAAAATTCGTACAAATTGGAGTGTGAAAACACAGTTCCAGAAAATTAAATTAGTTAAATAGGGATGGAAATAAATAGCTATAATAGTTTACAAAGCGTTCCACATTTGTGCATATTTGGTGCTTCACTGATTCGAAACACTTTGAAAATGAGGTAACCCATGTTTTATGAAATGTCACATTTGTTTCACATAATTTTATTGAACAAAATAAAATCCTGCAACTGGTGCTCATATTCATGATTAGTAATAACATTTGACCTTGGGTGAATTTGACTGCCTAGGTGAACATATTGACCCATCATTTCTTGGAGGTAGCCCATACTCCGATTTAATGTTTCCCCATGCAATCCACCAAAATCGTAACTCAAGGACCTTCAGAAATTCACATATATATATCATTAATAGTTTACAAAACATCCAATTTGTGCAGGTTTGATGCTTCACTAATTTGATAACACATTGAAGATGTGGTAATTAATCGATGCTTAGTGAAATCTCACAATAATTCAAAAAAGAAATGTTATTCGATAATACATATATGATAAAATCTTCTACTTGTCATTTTAAAGTTATGCATTAAAGACAAGCGTGTGATGATTTTTTCTTGAAGGTTTTCATGAATGCCTTGTGTGATAATTTGTTTTTGAATTATGCATAAACCCCAAGTGCAAGGGATTATGAAAAAATCTTGCTAAAATTTTATGTGTAGTCTGACAAAAATATAGCTTATGTTTTTAAATCATTGGTAATTCAATCAATTGATTTTTTTAAAAACATATTGTGCTAAATTCGTACATTAATGACTCATGTGAGAACGTATTTACTAAATATTTCCTTTAAATTAAATTAGTTAAATAGGGATGGGAATAAATAACTATAATAATTTACAAAGAATTCCACATTTGTGCATATTTGGCAATCCACCAAAACCATAATTCGGGGAGCTTCCAAGGTTTCCTTGTGCCTGAGCTTGGGCAGGGACCTGTTGCTGTTGAGATTCAAGAAGAAATTAGTTTTTGCTTTGTTTATTTGTCTTCAGAAAGATATATATGCACACACACACATATATATATATATCAATAATATATGTATATATATATCAATAATATATGTATATATATATCAATAATAGTTTACAAAAATATTAAATATGAGTGTATCTTTGAGGCTTAACTAATTTGATAACACAATGAAGATGAGGTAATTAATCCATACTTCGTGAAATCTCACAATAATTCACAAAAGAAATGTTATTCGATAATACATACATGATAAAATCTTCAACATGCCATTTTGAGGTTATGCGGGAAAGGCAAGTGCGTGATGAATTTTTCTGGAAGGTTTGCATGAATGCCCTGGTAATGATTTATTTTTCAAGGTATGCATAAAATCCAAGTGCGAGGGATTATAAAAATTATTGCCAATATTTTATGTTTAGTAAAAAAAATATAGCTTATGTTTATCAATAATTGGTAATTCAATCAATTGAGTGTTTTTAACAGTACCACATTAAATTTGTACATTAATGACTGGTGTGCGTACGTATTTACAAAATATTTCAAGAAAATTAAGTTAGTTAAACAGGGATGGAAATAAATAGCTATAATAGTATACAAAGTATTCCACATTTCTGCATATTTGGTGCTTCACTGATTTGATAACACTTTGAAAATGAGGTTACCCATGTTTTGTGAAATATCACATTTATTTCACATACTATTGATGAACAAAATAAATTCCTGCAACTGGTGCTCATATTCTAGATTAATAATAAAATTTAACATTGGGTGAATTTGAATGCCTTGGTGAACATATTGACCCATCATTTCTTGGAGGTTGCCCATCCTTCACTTTAAAGTTTATCCATGCAATCGACCGAAACTGTAATTCGGGGAGCTTCTAATGATTCTTTGTACATAAGCCTTGACAAGGACCTGTTGCTGTTGAGATTTAAGAAGGTTTTGGCTTTGTATATTGGGCTTCAGACAGAAATCTATACATATATATATAAAATATATATGTATATATGTCAATAATAGTTTATAAAAACTTCAATATGTGTGCATTTTGATGCTTCACTATTTTGACAAAACATTAAAGATGAAGTAATTAATCCATGCTTCGTGAAATCTCACCATAATTCACAAAAGAAATTTTATTCAATAATATATACATGATAAAATCTTCTACATTCCATTTTGAAGTTATGCGTTAAAGACAAGTGTGTGATAAATTTTTCTTAAAGGTTTGGATGAATGCCCAATGTGACAATTTATTTTTGAAGGTAAGCATAAATACCAAGTGCGAGGGATTATAAAAATTAATGCCAGTATTTTATGTGGATTTTAAAAAATTATATAGATTATATTTTTAAATCATTGGTACTTCAATCAATTGAGTGTTTTTAAACATACAGTGTAAAATTCGTACATTAATGACTCATGTGAGAGTGTATTTACAAAGCATTTCCAGAAATTTAAGTTAGTTAAACATGGATAGAAATAAATAGCTATAATAATTTACAAAGCACTCCACATTTGTGCATATTTGGAACTTCACTGATTTGATAATACTTTGAAAATGAGGTAACCCATATTTTGTGAAATCTTACATTTATTTCACATGATACTAATGAACAAAATAAAATCCTGCAACTGGTGCTCATATCTAGATTAATAATAAAATTTGACATTGGGTGAACATATTGTTCCATCATTTCTTGGAGTTTGCCCATTCGTTGCTTTAAAATTTCTCCATGCAATCCACCAAAACTATAATTCGGGGAGTTTCCAAGGTTTCCTTGTGCCAGAGCCTAGGCAAGGACCTATTGCTATTGAAATTCAAGAAGAAACTAGTTTTGGCTTTGTATATTAGGCTTCAGACAAATATATATATATATATATATATATATATATATATACACACACATAAATAATAGTTCACAAAACATTCAATATGTGTGCATGTTTGATACTTCACTAATTTGATAACACATTGATGATGGGGTAATTAATCCATGCTTCGTAAAATCTCACAATAATTGATAAAAGAATTGTTATTCGATAATATGTACATGATAAAATCTTTTACATGTCATTTTGTGGTTATGTGAGAAAGACCACTGTGTGATGAATTATTCTTGAAGGTTTGCATGAAAGCCATGTGTGATGATTTATTTTTGAAGGTATGTATAAATCCCAAGTGCAAGGGATTATAAACATTACTGCCAGTATTTTATGTGTAGTTTAAAAAATATGTAGCTTATGTTTTTTAATCATTGGTAATTCAATCAATTGAGTGTTTTTAAAAATACCGTGCAAAATTCCTACATTAATGACTCATTAGAGAATGTATTTACAAAGCATTTCCAGAAAATTAAGTTAGTTAAATAGGGACAAAAATAAATAGCTATAATAGTTTACAAAGCATTCCACATTTGTGCATATTTGGTGCTTCACTGATTTGATAACACTTTGAAAGTGAGGTAACCCATATTTTGTGAAATCTCACATTTGTTTCACATAATATTAATGAAAAAAATAATATCTTGCAACTGGTGCTCATATTCTAGATCAATAATAAAATTTGACCTTAAGTGAATTTGAGTGCTCGGGTGAACATATTGACCCCTCATTTCTTGGTTGTTGCCCATCCTCCGCTTTAAATATTGCTCAGGCAATCCACCAAAACCATAATTTGGGGAGTTTCCAAGGTTTCCTTGTGACTGGGGCCTAGGCAAGGACCCGTTGCTGTTAAGATGCTAGGAGAAACATGTTTTTGCTTTGTATATTGGGCATCCAACATATATATGTGTGTGTGTGTGTATAAATAATAGTTTACAAAACATTCAATATTTGTGTATGTTTGATGTATCACTAATTTGATACACATTGAAAATGAGGTAATTGTTCCATGCTTCGGGAAATCTCACAATAAATCACAAAGGAAAGGTTATTCGATAATACATATATGCTAAAATCTTCTGCATGTCATTTTGAAGTTATCCAAGAAAGAAAGGTGTATGATGATTTTTTCATTAAGGTGTGCATGAATACCTCGTGTGATGATTTATTTTTTAAGGTATGCATAAATCCCATGTGTGAGGATTTGTAAATAATATTGCCAGTATTATATGTGTGGTTTGCAAATTATATAACTTGGGTTTTTTAACAATTCGTAATTCAATCAATCGTTTCTTTTGAAAATACCGTGCAAAAATTCATATATAAATGACTCTTGTCAGAACATATTTACTAAACATTTATAGAAAATTAAATTAGTTAAATAGGGATGGAAATAAATAGCAATAATAATTTACAAAGCATTCCACACTTGTTCATTTATGGTGTTTCACTGATTTGATAAAACTTAAAATGAAGTAACCCATGTTTTATTAAATCTCACATTTGTTTCACATAATATTATTGAACAAAATAAAATCCTGCAACTGGTGTGCATATTCTCGATTCATAATAGAATTTGACCTTGAATGAGTTTGACTGGCTGGGTGAACGTATTGACTCATTATTTCTTTGAGGTTGCCCATCCTGCATTTTAATGTTTCCCTATGCAATCCACTAAAATAGTAATTCAGGGAGCTTCCAAGGTTTTCTCGTTCCTGAGCCTGGGCAGGGACCTATTGCTGTTAAGATTAAAGAAGAAAATGATTTTGGCTTTGTATATTGGGCTTCAGATAGAAATATATACTTATATATCAATATTATATGTATATATATTATCAATAATAGTTTACAAAAACATTCAATATGAGTGCATGTTTGATGCTTCGCTAATTTGATGACACAATGAAGATGAGGTAATTAATCCATGCTTCGTGAAATCTCACAATAATTCACCCAAGAAATGTTATTCGATAATACATACAAGATAAAATCTTCAACATGTCATTTTGTGGTTATGCTGGAAAGACAAGTGTGTGATGAAATTTTCTTGAAGGTTTGCATGAATGCCCCGTGTGATGATTTATTTTTGAAGGTATGCTTAAATCCCAAGTGCGAGGGATTATAAAAATTACTTCCAGTATTTTATGTGTAGTTAAAAAAATATATAGCTTATCTTTTTTTAATCATTTGTAATTCAATCAATTGAGTGTTTTAAAATATACCATTCAAAATTTGTATATTAATGACTCATGTGAGAATGTATTTACCAAACATTTCCAGAAAATTAAGTTAGTTAAACAGGAATGGAAATAAATAGCCATAATAGTTTACAAACCATTCCACATTTGTGCATATTTGATGCTTCATTAATTTGATTACACTTTGAAAATGAGGTAACCCATGTTTTGTGAAATATCACATTTATTTCACCGAATATTAATGAACAAAATAAAATCCAGCAACTGGTGCTCATATTTTAGATTAATAATAAATTTGACCTTCTGTGAATTTGACTGCCCGGATGAAAATATTGACCCCTCATTTCTTGGAGGTTTACCATCCTTTGCTTTAAAGATTCCCCATGAAATCCACCAAAACCGTAATTTGAGAGATTCCAAGGTTTTCTTCTGTCTTGGCCTGGACAAAGACCTGTTGCTATTGAGATGCAAGACGAAACATGTCTTGGCTTTGTATATTGGGCTTCAGATAGAAATATATGTATATATATATTATATATATATCAACAACATATTATATATATATCAGTAATAGCTTACAAAACATTCACTATTTTTGTATGTTTGATGCATCACTATTTTGATAACACATTGAAGATGAGGTAATTGATCCATAGTTCGAGAAATCTCACGATAATTCACAAAAGGAAATATTATTCGATAATACATATATGATAAAATATTCTTTATGCCATTTTGAAGTTATGCTAGAAAGACAGGTGTGTGATTATTTTTTCTTGAAGGTACGCATGAATACCCCGTGTGATGATTTATTTTTGAAGGTATGCATAAATCTCAAGTGTGAGGATTTATAAATAATATTTTCCATAATATATGTGTTGTTTAGAAATTATATAACTTATGTTTTTAATAATTGGTAATTTAATTATTCATGTTTTTTTAAAATACTGTGAAACATTCATACATAAATGGCTCATGTTAAAACATATTTACAAAACATTTCGTTAAAATTAAATTAGTTAAATATTGATGTAAATAAAAGGCAATAACAATTTACATAGCATTTCACATATGTTCATATTTGGTGGTTCTTTGATTTGATAACACTTTGAAAATGAGGTAATCAATGTTTTACGAAATCTCACATTTGTTTCACATAAAATTATTTAACAAAATAAAATCCGACAACTGGTGCTCATATTCTAGATTAATAATAAAATTTGACCTTGAGTGAATTTGACTGCCCGAGTGAGTCTATTGACCCCTCATTTCTTGGAGGTTTCCCATCCTTCGCTTTAAAATTTCCCCATGCAATCCACCAACACCGTAATTTGGGGAGATTCCAAGGTTTCCTTCTGCTAGGGCCTGGGCAAGGACATTTTGCTGTCGAGATGGAAGAAGAAGCTTGTTTTGGCTTTGTATATTGGGCTTCAGGCAAAAATATATTTATATATATAAATATATGAATAATATATATATATATCAATTATATATATATATCAATAATATTTTACAAAAAATTCAATATTTGTGTATGTTTGATACATCACTAATTTTATAACACTTTGAATATGAGGTAATTGTTCCATTCTTCGGGAAATCTCACAATAATACATATATGATAAAATATTTTACATGTTATTTTGAAGTTATGCAAGAAAGACAGGTGTATGATGATTTTTTCTTGAAGGTTTCATTAATACCTCATGTGACGGTTTATTTTTTAAGGTATGCATAAATCCCAAGTGTGAGGATATATAAATAATATTGCTAGTATTGTATGTGTGGTTTAGAAACTATATAACGTAGGTTTTTTAATAATTGGTAATTCAATCAAATGTGTCATTTGAAAATAACGTGCAAAATTCATGCATAAATGACTCTTGTTAGAACATATTTACCAAACATTTCTAGAAAATTAAATTAGTAAAATGGGGATGGAAATAAATAGCTATTATAGTTTACAAAGCATTCAACATTTGTTCTGTTTTGGCGCTTCACTGATTTGATAGCACTTTAAAAATGAGGTAACCCATGTTTTATTAAATCTCACATATGTTTCACATAATATTATTGAACAAAACAAAATCCTGCAACTGGTGCTCATATTCTCGATTAATAATAAAATTTAACCTTGAATGATTTTTTTTGCTTGGGTGAACATATTGATTCATCATTTCTTGGAGGTTGCCCATCCTTCGCTTTAAAGTTTCCCCTTGCAATCCACCAACATCGTAATTCGGGGAGCTTCCAAGGTTATCTTGTGCCTGGGCAGGGACCTGTTGCTGTTGAGATTCAAGAAGAAACTGGCTTTGGCTTTGAATATTGGGCTTCAGACAGAAATACACACACACACATATATATCAATAAAATATATGTGTATATATATATCAATAATAGTTTACAAAAACATTAAATATGAGTGCTTGTTTGATGCTTCACTAATTAGATAACACAATGAAGATGAGGTAATTAATCCATACTTCGTGAAATCTCAAAATAATTCACAAAAGAAATATTATTCGATAATACATACATGATAAAATCTTCAACATGTCATTTTGAGGTTATGCTGGAGAGACAAGTGTGTAACGAATTTTTCTTGAAGGTTTGCATGACTGCCCTGTGTGCTGATATATTTTGGAGGTATGTTAAAATCTCAAGTGTGAGTATTTTTAAAAAATATTGCCAGTAAAATAAAATAACTTATGTTTTTTAATAATTGGTAATTCAATAAACCGTGTCTTTTAAAAATACCGTACTAATATCATACATAAATGACTCATGTCAGAACATATTTACAAAACATTTCCTTAAAATTAAATTAGCTAACTATGGATGGAAATAAATAGCAATAACAATTTACAAAGCATTTCATATATGTTCATATTTGGTGCTTCACTTAGTTGATAAAACTTTGAGAATGAGGGTAACCTGCGTTTTATGAAATCAAACATTTGCTTAACAGAAAAATATTGAACAAAATAAAATCCTACAACTAGTGCTCATATTCTAGATTAATAATAAAATTTGACCTTGGGTGAATTTGACTGCCTGGGTGAACCTATTGACCCCTCATTTCTTTGAGGTTCCCCATCCTTCGCTTGAAAGATTCCCCATCCAATCCACCAAAACCATAATTTGAGAGATTCCAAGGTTTTCTTCAGCCTGGGCCTGGGTAAGGACCTGTTGCTGTTGAGATGCAAGAAGAAACAAGTTTTGGCTTTGTATATTGGGCTTCAGACAGAAATATATATATATATATATATATATCAATAATATATATCAGTAATAGCTTACAAAACATTCAATATTTGTGTATGTTTGATGCATCACTAATTTGATAACACATTGAAGATGAGGTAATTGATCCATGCTTTGAGAAATCTCACAATAATTCACAAAGGAAATATTATTCGACAATACATATATGATAAAATCTTCTACATGTCATTTTGAAGTTATGCAAGAAAGACAGGTGTATGATGATTTTTCTGGAAGATTTCATGAATACCTCGTGTGATGGCTTATTTTTTAAGGTATGCATAAATCCCAAGTGTGAGGATTTATAAATAATATTGCTAGTTTTGTATGTGTTGTTTAGAAATTATATAACGTAGGTTTTTTAATAATTGGTAATTCAATCAATCGTGTCTTTTGAAAATACCGTGCAGTATTCATACATAAATGACTCTCATCAGAACATATTTAGTAAACATTTCTAGAAAATTAAATTAGTTAAATAGGGATGGAAATAAATAGCTATTATAGTTTACAAAACATTCCACATTTGTTCATTTTTGGCGCTTCACTGAATTGATAACACTTTAAAAATGAGGTAATCCATGTTTTATTAAATCTCACATATGTTTCACATAATATTATTGAACAAAACAAAATCCTGCACTGGTGCTCATATTCTCGATTAATAATAAAATTTAACATTAAATGAATTTTCTTGCTTGGGTGAACATATTACTCATCATTTCTTGGAGGTTGCCCATCCTCCACTTTAATGTTTCCCCATGCAATCCACCAACACTGTAATTCAGGGAGCTTCCAAGGTTTCCTTGTGCCTAATCCTGGGCAGGGACCTGTTGCTGTTGAGATTAAAAAAGAAACTGGTTTTGGCTTTGTATATTGGGTTTCAGACATAAATATATACATATATCAATAATATATAGATATATGTATATATCAATAATAGTTTACAAAAATATTAAATTTGAGTGCATGTTTGATGCTTCACTAATTAGATAACATGATGAAGATGAGGTAATTAATCAATATTTCATCAAATCTCACAATAATTCACAAAAGAAATGTTAGTCGATAATACATACATGATAATATCTTCAACATGTCATTTTGAGGTTATGCGGGAAAGACAAGTGTGTGATGAAAGTTTCTTGAAGGTTTGCATGACTGCCCCGTGTGGTAATATATTTTTGAAGGTATGTATAAATCTCAAGTGTGAGGATTTATAAATAATATTGTCAGTAATACATATGTGATTTAGAATGTATATAGCTTATGTTTTTTAATAATTGGTAATTTAATCAATCGTGTCTTTTTAAAATACCGTGAAAAATTCATACATAAATGACTCATGTCATAACATATTTACAAAACATTTCCTCAAAATTAAATTAATTAAATATGGATGGAAATAAATAGCAATAACAATTTACAAGCATTTCATAGATGTTCATATTTGGTGCTTCATTGATTTGTAACACTTTGAAAATGAGATAACCCATGTTTTTTGAAATCTCACATTTGTTTCACATAAAATTATTGAACAAAATAAAATCCTGCAACTGGTGCTCATATCCTAGATTAATAATAAAATTTCACCTTGGGTGAATTTAACTGCCCGGGTGAGCCTATTGACCCCTCATTTCTTGGAGGTTGCCCATCTTTCGCTTTAAAGTTTCCCAATGCAATTTACCAAAACCATAATTTGGGGAGATTCCAAGGTTTTCTTCTGCCTGGGCCTGGGCAAAGACCTAATGCTATTGAGATGAAAGATGAAACATGTTTTGGCTTTTTATATTGGGCTTTAGATAGAAATATATATATATATATATATTATATAAATAATATATATGTTTATACATCAATAATAGTTTACAAAACATTGAATATTTGTGTATGTTTGATGTACCACTAATTTTATAACACATTGAAAAGGAGGTAATTGTTCCATGTTTTGGGAAATCTCACAATAATTCACAAAGGAACTGTTATTCGATAATACACATATGATAAAATCTTCTACATGTCATTTTGAAGTTAAGCAAGAAAAACAGGTGTATGATGACTTTTTCTTGAAGGCTTGCATGAATACATCATGTGATGATTTATTTTTTAAGGTATGCATAAATCTCATGTGTATTTATAAATAATATTGCCAGTATTGTATGTGTGGTTTAGAAATCATATAACGTTGGTTTATAACAATTCGTAATTCAATCAATCGTGTCTTTTGAAAATACCGTGCAAAATTCATACATAAATGACTCTTTTCAGAAAATATTTCCTAAAAATTTCTAGAAAATTAAATTAGTTAAATAGGGATGGAGATAAATAGCTATTATAGTTTCTAAAGCATTCCACATTTGTTCATTTTTGGTGCTTCAGTGATTTGATAACACTTTAAAAAAAGAGGTCGCCTTTGTTTTATTAAATCTGACATTTGTTTCACATAATATTATTGAACAAAATAAAATCCTGCAACTGGTGCTCATATTCTAGATTAATAATAAAATTTGACCTTGAATGAATTTTCTTGCCTGGGTGAACATATTGACTCATCATTTCTTGGAGGTTTCCCATCTTTCGCTTAGAGTTTCTCCATGCAATCCACCAAAATCGTAATCCGGGGAGCTTCCAAGGTTTCCTTGTGCCTGTGCCTGGGCAGGGACCTGTTGCTATTGAGAATCAAGAAGAAACTGGTTTTGACTTTGTATATTGGAATCCAGACAAAAATATGTACATATATATCAATAATATATACGCACACACACACATATATATATATCAATAATAATTAAAAAAATATTAAATATGAGTGCATGTTTGATGCATCACTAATTAGATAACACAATGAAGATGAGGTTATTAATCCATACTTCAAGAAATATCACAATAAGTCAAAAAGGAAATGTTATTCGATAATACATACATGATTAAATCTTCAACATGTCATTTTGAGGTTATGTGGGAAAGACAAGTGTGTGATGAATTTTTTTTGAAGGTTTGCATGTCTGCCCCGTGTGGTGATATATTTTTGAAGGTATGCATAAATCTCATGTGTGAGGATTTATAAATAATATTTCTAGTAATATATGTGTTGTTTAGAAATTATATAACTTATGTTTTTTAATAATTGGTAATTCAAGCAATCATGTCATTTGAAAATACCGTGCAAAAAATAAGGAACAAAAATATATAAATTCAAAACTAGGCTCTATGATCTGGAATTTTAAATTCCAGAAAGAATGAGGAATAAAACAAAATTTGAATGGCACGAATCAGAGCTGTATTAAATGAATTATGATCACAACAAGGTTGCTTTATATAGGCGACAAATAGGTTTCAAAAATTCAAGAAACTTTTCCGAAAACAAATTAGAATAGGAACTCAACTCCAAATCCCTTATGGTAAAGGATTTTAATGATTTACTTGTCCCCCAAGTCGAATTCAGATCAAAACCCCTCTCTCAATTGGATTTTATTTCCTTTTTCTCTTTCGATTAGGATTTTGACTTTTCTTTTCTTTTTTCAAATTAGATTTCCTTTTTCTTTCCTTCTTTTTTCTGCAACAATTAGTTTTTTTTTTCTCTTTTTTTGTACTATAAAACTCACAACCAGAATCTTATTCCCCAAGAAAAACATTTTGGTCACGATTCCTAAAATGTTTGGAAATATGAAATCCGCCCCCAAACTTCAGATTTCAAATCCTGAATTCCGATTTTGAAACCCAAAAATATGCTACCTTTTGTTTTTTATTTTTGAAATTTTTTGGAACATAAATTGCCTATACAAAACTTGGAATAAGAAAACTGGGACAACTTTCTCTAGATTCTAATAAACTTCGAGGTTATTCAAGATCGTAAGGATTAAGAATATGACACTATATATGGAAAATGACACAAGACTCTTTTGTGTGTGTGTTTTTTTGAATAAGGTGCAATCAAGAATCAAAGAACAATTCAAGATCACAGAATCAAATAAAGATAGAGAAAACAACTAGGATTATGAGCATGCAATAATTTTCAGAAGAGTTGATGAAAAAATCACAAGCACATAAACTGTTTTAGCTACCTAAAAACTACGAAACTGACTGGGAGGTGAAGGCGGATAATACTTGTTAACGCTCAGGCCCTTCGTCGTCCTCCTAACTCGATTGATGAAGGTGAAGGCGGATAGTAATACCGAAGTATTCTAACTCTCGGACCCTTCGACGTCCTTTGACTCTAGATTCAATCCTCCATTTTTTTTTCAGCCTCAGTAGATCTTTCGGTTTGCTCTGATACCAACTGATATGAATCTCCTTGTGAAGACTCACGTTTGCGGAATTAATATCTTTGATCTAGTGAAGGGATCTGCAAACCCATACTATCTCGCACAAAATTCAGGTATCTAGCCCTCGAGGTATGCCTAACTTCAACTTGCTCTCCAACTAGCCCTCAGGATAAAATTACAAGGTTTATTAATACTTAACTAGCCCTCGAGATTAAGCAACAATGGGATTTTGAATTTTCTTTTCCCCTTTCAAATCGGATTTCCTTTTTCTTTCCTTATTTTTTCAGCCACAATTCATTTTTCTTTCTCTTTTTTTTGTGCTATAAAACTGACAACCAGAATCTTATTCCCCAAGAAAATATTTTGGTCACAATTCCTAAAATTTTTAGAAATTGCAATTCTGCCCCCTAACTTTTGAAAAATGCAAATCTGCCCCAAATTTCATATTTCAAATCCTAGATTCCAATTTTGAAAGCCAAAAATATGCTACCTTTTGTTTTTTATTTTTGAAAAGTTTTGGAACAAAAAATAGCTTATTCAAAACATGGAATAAAAAAACTGCGACAACTTCCTCTTGATTCTAATGAACTTCGAGGTATTCAAGATCATAAGGATAAAAAATATGACACTATATATATGAAAGATGACACAAGACTCTCTATTTTTTTGTGAGTTTTTTGAATAAGATACAATCATGAATCAAAGAACAATTCAAGATCACAGAATCAAAGAACAATAAAGAAAACAACTATGATTATAAGCATGCAATAATTTTCAGAAGCGTTGACGAAAATATCACAAGCACATTAACTGTTTAAGCTACCTAAACTATGAAAGTGACCGGGAGGTAAAGGTGGATAATACTTGTTAACGCTCAGACCCTTCGACGTCCTCCAGACTCGATTGATGAAGGGGAAGACGGATAGTAATACCAAAGTTTTTTAACACTCGGACCCATCGGCGTCCTTCGACTCAAGATTTAATCCTCCCATTTTTTTTTGTTTTTTTGGCCTCAGTAGATCTTTCACTTTGCTCTGATACTAACTGATATGAATCTCCTTGCAAAGACACACGATTGCTGAATTAGTATCTTTGATCTAGTGATGGGATTTTCAAACCCGCACTATCTTGCACAAAATTCAGTTGTCTAGCCCTCGGGGTACGCCTAACTTTGACTTGTTCTCTAACTAGCCTTCAAGATCAGATTACAAGGTTTATTAATACTTAATTAGCCCTCGGGGTTAAGCAACAATAGAATAGCTCACAAGCAAAGAGTATGAACTCAAAAGGTTGTGTTTTTATTGATAAAAGTGTGTGAAATTCGTCCAAAGGCCTCCTATATATATAGGGTTATAATCTCGCCCCAAACCCTAATCACAACTGGAAACTGAATTGACTTATGGCAGCTTTAAGAAGCTAAATCTATATCTAACTAAAATACCTAAAATAAATGGTAATCTAAGGTAATCTGGTTGAATTCATCAAGAAGTAACCTTGAAGAATATTACCTTATCTAATCTTACCAAAACTAATTCGAATCAGAATAAAACCGAATATACTCAGCCCTAATGGACTATATTTTTTAAATTCAGCTCTTCAAAGCCCACGTGGCCTAGCTATCAGCCCAATAAACCCAAAATGATATGATTTTGTAATATTTTACACTTATCATACTACCTCATTAAATACCCAGTGGGAAAAAAGTATAGTGTTCTTCATGATGTCTTCAGTTCGTCGACAATCTTGAATAATGAATCCAAGATGTTGATCGTGACTCCTTCAATTCTTCATCATGAAGTTGATCCAATAAAGCATTTAAAAAAAATCAAATCATTTGATATTCGTATCAACCCCTCCTGGATCGAAAAGTTTCGTCCTCAAAACGGGAAGCATATAACCTATAAAAACATCTTTGAATTCCTGCAACAACTTAACGAACCGTGAAAGCACATCTACAAGAATATCTTCATTGTCATAGTAACTTTCTTCAATGGACATTATAAGAACAAAAGAATAATTAGTCAAAGATCGTTCACATCTCTTATTGACACATAAAATGATTTACCATAGTTCATGCCTCATCATAGAAATAGAAAGTAAAGGACTAAGATGTGAAGACATGACTTTTTATGCAACTTTTCATAATCATTCTGAAACCTACATGTCTTACCTACCTTAGGATTGACCTGGAACATGTCTAAGGCAACATTTACTATCATTTTGGTGGAATTGACACTATTTTTGTCGAAATTACTTGCTCCTAGCGGGGTAGTAATTTTGGCAACATCTCTGGAATACACATGAAAAACATCTTGTGTTTCAGGACCTTGCTCACCTCTGTTAAAAATGATGATTTCATCATCTATTAGTTCATCTTCGGTGTCAAACTGTGCAAGCATATCATCATCTTCTTCCTCCTCCATTGTTGTTATAATTCATTCATGGGACAGTTGTTGTGAACATGTCCCCATTCATTACAATGAAAACATGTAGGAGTGTTAGAAGAAATTGTATCTAACAAAGTAGAAATTGATTTACCTATATCTTGGCTAAGAGACTGATTGGTTGCGATTATTCATTGATTAGTGGATTCCAATGGTGGATTTGAGTAGATTTTGGTCGAATTAGGGTTTCCTCGACCACCCATGTTCGAATTGCTACAACCCCTGGTCGAATGTGGGCTTCTAAACTTAGAGAATTGTCTTTGACTGTCATAGCTTAAATTAGAGCTTCCTCTGGGCCTTAATGTCAACTCAACCAATCTGGCCTTGAACAATAAATCTTTCATGAAAACATAATGCTGGAGCTTAACCAGAAGTTGCAAATTTTCTCTTAAACCTTAAGTAAAATGGTTCTTTATAAAGTTATCATTTTCTCTCATGCCAACTCTTCTCATAGCTAATTCAAGATCTTGCTAGTATTCATCTACACTGCGATTTCCTTGCTTCATATTGCTGAGGTACAAATGCTGCTTCATCAAATATGTTCGTGGAAAATAATGTAATTGAAGCTTGATTCTCAATCTCTCCCAGGTGGAGATAGGTTTCTTTCGGCCAAAATATTTTGATTCTTTCAAATTCTCCCACCACTCTGTGGCATATTTGGTGAAAGAATACTCTTCGACCTCGATCTTCTCTTTCTCACAGTAGTTGTTAGATCAAATAGGTTCTCGAGCTGCCTCTCCCAATCCAAGTATTTCATAGGATTGTGTCAACCATCAAAAATAGGAAAATCATACTTCAAACTTTTGATACCACGAGCATATTCAACTTGTCATGCAGGACGAGGATTTGTTGAATTTGATAACTCATCTACCTTCCTAGAAATTCTCTGAACGTTTCTTATTAAGGAATTCAGGACATTCATTATAGGCCGATTGTTGGGACTGGCAACAAATGACGGGACGAACGGATCGTCCGCCATCCCTGCTAAGAAAAAACAATTAATTAGTAATAAATGTTCCCCCTTACCCTTTGTTTAGTAAGGTCTCTCACCAAATGTATAACACTCACAACTCACAAGGCCAATCCAAATGCAAGGGCGATTGATCAATTCACCGCAATTCAAATCAAACTATTGAGATGAGTACTGCAGAACTTATTTAAAAATTTAAAAATATATAAACTCATAATTCGGCTCTACGATATAGAATTCCAAATTCTACAAAGAATCAGGAACAAAATGCAATTCGAATGGCATGAATCGGAGTTGTATTGAATGAATTATGATAAAAACAAGATTGCTTTATAAAGGCGACAAATAGGTTCCGAAAATTCAACAAACTTTTTGGAAACAAATTAGAATAGGAACTCAACTCCAAATCCCTTGTGGTAATGGATTTTGATTTACTTACTTTTCCTCTAAGTTGAAAATTCAGATCAAAACCCCTCTCTCAATTGGCTTTTATTTCCTTTTACTCTTTAATTAGGATTTTGAATTTTCTTTTCCTTTTTCAAATTGGATTTCCTTTTTCTTCCCTTCTTTTTTCAGCCACAATTCATTTTTTCCCTCTTTTTTCTAAGAGTCCCTCTCTTGAAAGACGGTCTTTCTATAAGCCATGGAAAGACCAAGGTTTAAAGTGCAAATTAAAAGAAATTAAGATAAAATTTTCGGGTTGCATAAATGGGGTTACAAACATTATAACTACTACATGTTGTATAATAAATTTTTAATATTGCAACTAAGACCTTTTACCTATTATAATTCTAATTAGATTCCGTCTTTCCATAAGTCTATGGAAAGATTGTCTTTCCTAAGACTTTTCCATTTTTTACTATAAAACTCACAACCATAATCTTATTCCCCAAGAAAAAGTTTTGGTCACAGTTCCCAATTTTTTTTGAAATTGCAAATCTGCCCCAAATTTCAGATTTCTAATCCTAAATTCTGATTTTGAAATCCAAAAATCTGCTACATTTTTTTTTGAAATGTTTTGGAACAAAAATCACCTATACAAAACTTGGAATAAGAAAACTGCGACAACTTCCTCTTGATTCTAATGAATTTCGAGGTATTCAAGATCGTAATCAAGAATATGACACTATATATATGGAAAATGACACAAGACTCTTTTTTTGTGTGTTTTTTGAATAAGGTGCAATCAAGAATAAAATAACAATTCAAGATCACGGAATCAAAGAATGATAAAGAAAACAACAAGGATTATGAGAATGCAATAATTTTCAGAAGAGTTGACGAAAATATCATAAGCACATAAACTGTTTAAACTACCTAAAAAATACGAAACTGACTGGGAGGTGAAGGCGGATAATACTTGTTAACGCTCAAACCCTTTGATGTCTTCCTGACTCGATTGATGAAGGTGAAGGCGGATAGTAATAGCGAAATATTCTAACTCTCAGACCCTTCGACATCCTTTGACTATAGATTCAATCCTCACTTTGTTTTTCAGCCTCAGTAGATGTTTTGTTTTGGTCTGATACCAACTGATATGAATCTCCTTGTGAAGATTCACAATTGCAGAATTAATATCTTTGATCTGGTGAAGGGATCTGCAAACCCGCACTATCTCGTATGAAATTCAGGTGTCTAGCCCCCAGGGTATGCCTAACTTCGACTTGCTCTCTAACTAGCCCTCGAGATCATATTACAAGGTTTATTGATACTTAACTAGCCCTCGGGGTTAAGCAACAATGGAATAGCTCACAAGCAAAGAGTGAACTCAAAAGTTTGTATTTTTATTGATAAAAGTGTGTGAAATTCTTCCAAAGGCCTCCTCTATTTATAGGGTTATAATCTCACCCTAGACCATAATCACAACTGGAAACTGAATTGACTTATGGCAGCTTTAAGAAGCTAAATCCATATGTAACTAAAATACCTAAAATAAATGGCAATCTAAGGTAATCTGGTAGAATTCTTCAAGAAGTAACCTTGAAGAATATTACCTTATCTAATCTTACCAAATCTATTTCTAATTAGAATAAAACAGAATATACTAACCCCTAATGAACTGTATTTTTTAAATTTAGCTCTTCAAAGCCCACATGGCCGAGCTATCAGTCCAATAAACCCAAAATGAAATAGTTTTGCAATATTTTACAGTCATCACACTACTTCATTAAAACCCAGTGGGAAAAAAAGTATAGTGTTCTTCATGATGTCTTCAGTTCGTTGACAATCTTGAATAATGAATCCAAGATGTCGATGGTGACTCCTTCAATTATTCATCATAAAGTTGATCCATAAAATCATTTAAAGCACATCAAAGCATTTGATATTTGTATCATTCCCTCCCGGATCGAAAAGTTTCATCCTCGAAACGGGAAGCATATAACCTATAAAGACATCCTAGAATTCCTGCAACAACTTAACAAACCGTGAAAGCATATCTATAGGAATATCCTCATTGGCATAGTAACTTTCTTCAATGGACATTATAAGAACAAAAGAATGATTAGTCAGAGATCGATTTACATCTCTTATCGAAGTATAAAACGATTTACAAGAGTCAGTAGATTGTTCACGCACCATCATATAAATAGAAAGTAAAGGACTAAGATGTGAAGAAAAGACTTTTTATGCGACTTTTCATAATCATTCTGCAACTTGCATGTCTTACCTACCTTAGGATCGACCTGGAACTTTTCTATGACGACATTTACTGTGATTTAGCGGAATTGACACTATTGTTGTCGAATTTACTTGCTCCTTGTGGGGGAGTAATTTTGGCAACATCTGTGGAATACGCCTCAAAAACATCTTGTGTTTTAGGACCTTGCTCACCTCTGTTAAAAGTGATGATTTCATCATCTATTTGTTCTTCTTCGGTGTCAAACTGTGCAAGCATATCATCATCTTCTTCCTCCTCCATTGTTGTTATAATTTGTTCATGGGGATAGTTATTGTGAACATGTACTTGTTCATTACAATGAAAACATGTAGGAGTGTTAGAAGAAATTGTATCTGATAAAGAAGAAATTGATTTACCTATATCTTAACTAAGAGACTGATTGGTTGCGATTATTCTTTGATCGGTGGGTTCCAATGGTGGATTTGAGTAGATTTTGGTCGAATTAGGGTTTCCCCGGCCACCTATGTTCAAATTGCTACAACCCCTGGTCGAATGTGGGCTTCTAAAAAATCAGAGAATTATCTTTGAATGTCATAGCAATTGGTGCTCATATTCTCGATTAATAATAAAATTTGACCTTAGGGGAATTTGACTGCCTGGGTGAACATATAGAATAATCTTTTCTAGGAGGTTTACCATCCTTTGCTTTAAATTTTCATCATGAAATCTACCCAAATTGTAATTCGGGGAGCTTCCAAGATTTCCTTGTGCCTGAGCCTGGCCAGGGACCTATTGCTACTGAGATTCAAGAAGAAATTGGTTTTGGCTTTGTATATTGGGCTTCATAAAGAAATATATACATATATATATATATATATATATCAATAATATATACATATATATATATATATCAATAATATATATGTATATATATATCAATAATATATATGTATATATATATCAATAATATATATGTATATATATATATCAATAATATATATGTATATATATATATCAATAATATATATGTATATATATATATATCAATAATATATATGTATATATATATATATCAATAATATATATGTATATATATATATATCAATAATATATATGTATATATATATATATCAATAATATATATCAGTAATAGATTACTAAAACATTAAATATGAGTGCATGTTTGATGCTTCACTAATTAGATAACACAATGAAAATGAGGTAATTAATCCATACTTCATGAAATCTCACAATAGTTCACAAAACAAATGTTATTCAATGATACATACATGATAAAATCTTCAACATATCATTTTGAGGTTATGCGGGAAAGACAAGCGTGTGCTGATTTTTTTCTTGAAGGTTTGAATGAAGGCCCCGTGTGATGATTTATTTTTTATGGTATGCATAAATCCCAAGTGCGAGGGATTCTAAAAATTACTGCCAGTACTTTATATGTAGTTTAAAAAATATATAGCTTATGTTTTTTAGTCATTGGTAATTCAATCAATTTAGTGTTTTTAAAAATATCGCGCAAAATTCGTACATGAATGACTCATGTGAAAACGTGTTTACAAAATGTTTCCAGAAAGTTAAGTCAGTTAAAAAGGGATGGAAATAAATGGATATAATAGTTTACAAAGCATTCAACATTTGTGCATATTTGGGGTTTCATTGATTTGATAACACTTTGAAAATGAGGTAACACATGTTCTATGAAATCTCACATTTGTTTCATAGAATATTAATGAACAAAATAAAATTCTGCAACTGGTGCTCATATTCTAGATTAATAATAAAATTTGACCTTCGGTGAATTTGATTGCCCAGGTGAACCTATTGACTGGTCCCTTCTTGGAGGTTGCCCATCCTTCACTTTAAATTTTCCCCATGCAACCCACCAAAACCGTAATTTGGGGAGATTCCAAGGTTCCCTTCTGCCTGGGCCTGGGCAAGGATCTATTGATGTTGAGATGCAAGAAGAAATAGGTTTAGGCTTTGTATACTGGGCTCCTGACATAAATATATAGATATATACCAACAATATATATATATATATATATATATATATATATCAATAATAGTTTACAAAACACTCAATATGTGTGCATGTTTGATGCTTCACTAATTTGATAACACATTGAAGATGAGGTAATTGATCCATGCTTCAGGAAATCTCACAATAATTCACAAAGGAAATTTTATTCGATAATGCATATATGATAAAATATTCTACATGTCATTTTGAAGTTATATAAGAAAGACATGTGCGTAATGATTTTTTTCTTGAAGGTTTGCATGAATTCCCGATGATTTATTTTTGAAGGTATGCATAAATATAAAGTGTGAGGATTTATAAATAATGTGTGGCTTAGAAATTATATAACTTATTTTTTTTAATAACTAGTAATTCAATCAATCGTGTCTTTTGAAAACACCGTGCAAAATTCATACTTAAATGACCCATGTCAGAACATATTTACAAAACATTTCCTTAAAAGTAAATTAGCTAAATATGGATGGAAATAAATAGAAATAACAATTTACAAAGCATTTCATATTTTTTTCATATTTGGTGCTTCACTGATTTGATAACACTTTGAAAATGAGGTAATCCATGTTTTATTAAATCTCACATTTGTTTCACATAAATTTATTGAACAAAATATAACCATACAACTTGTGCTAATATTCTTGATTAATAATAAATTTGAATGCATTTAATTTTGAAGGTTTGCAAGAAGACAAGTGTGTGATGATATTTTCTTGAAGGTTTGCATGACTGCCCCTTGTAATGATTTATTTTTTAAGGTATGCATGAATCCCAGGTGCGAGTATTTATAAAAATAATATTGCATGTATTATATGTGTGGTTTAAAAATTATATAACTTATATTTTTTAATCATTGATAATTCAATCGATTGTGTCTTTTGGAAACACCGTGCGATATTCGCACATTAATGACTCATGTGAAAACCTATTTTTTGAAACAATTCCTAGAAATTAAATTAGCTAAATAGGGGTGGAAATAAATAGCAACAACAGTTTACAAAGCATTCCACACATGTGCATATTTGGTGCTTCACTGATTAGATAACACTTTGAAAATGAGGTAACCCATGTTTAATGAAATCTCACAGTTGTTGCATATATTATTATTAAACAAAATAAAATACGGCAACTGGAGCTTATATTCTTAAGTAAAAATAATATCTGACCTTGGATTAATTTGACAGCCTAGGTGAACATTTTTTTTAAATGAAAACACCCGAGGGTGGGGGATATGTATAAAGGTTCCCCAGGCCTTAATAATAACCCTTAGTAAGTACATGATATTTAGAGTGTTCAAGAGAGGAGTTGAGGGAACATAGTTGCCTCCAAAAGCATTACCTATCTACAAGTCGGATGTGTACAAAATGGAGAGGATAGTTATTGAAGTTGCGATTCCAAAAGAGAGAATCTCCACCCCTTGTGTTAATTCTTTCCTTTGGCCGGGCAACTTCAATCTAGGCATTACACAGATTAATCTGAAGAAAACTCCTAACCTAGAGTTGGATTTATATGTAAACAAAGTCTGGAAACTTGAGATGTCTTCATATCAGCCAAGCAAGAAAAGTGAGTTGAAGAACCATGAAGTTATTGTTGAGCTAGGCATTAAATCTTAGCATCCTCCATAGCACCTTCAAAAGTCAGAAGCAGCAGATCTTAGCAGTATCAATTCAATCTAGAAGCATTCTTGTTTAGTCTGATATAAGGAGTATGCTCTTTGTCCAAAGAAATGAGACCTTTGATGTGATTGGGAGCATTAGAAAGGCTCAGACTCAGATTATGGGTTGAATGGGATTGAGCAATAGCATCTTCCATAGAATTACATTCTCTGAAGACATGAATAAGATCAGCATTTTTTAACATGGATTGTATTCTAGATGTTAGATCAAACAAAGTCCAGTGGGCATTGGATGGGTTATTGATCATTTTTACTGCTGAAAAAGAATCTGATTCAATGGTAATAGTATTATCTAGATCAGGAAAGGTATGGCAGGCGAATTGAACTGCAAGAATCTCTGCTTCAAGTGGAGAAACAACAGCAATTACAGTTGATTTAATCAGGAATGGAGTACCAGAACTATTCCTTGCAATGAGACCTACTGTTACCTTATTAGGATTCCAAGATGCATCCATATTGATCTTAATACAGTTTTTCTTTGGCCTTTCCCAGAAAAAAATTGATATTATAGGTTTGGGGGGGGGTCTAAGCTGGGGGATTAGATGCAGGAAGCTGGCTGTGATATTTAAGAAGGAGCTATGGGGATAAGATTTAGCATGGAGAGACAAATAAATTTGATCACATATTTCCTTACATATTAGCTCAGCAGTAAAACATTTGTTATCAAATAAGAAATTATTTCTGGCCTTCCAGAGACACCAACATATCAAAGGTGGGAGCATTTTACATAGCAAATGATGCCACTTCGGGAGGTTCTGACTATTCTAGAACAGGAAGAATCTATCAGTAATTGAGTCTTGCTCACTGAGGTGAAAGTCCAACAAAGATGCCATCTTAATCCATATGTTATGAGCAAGGGGACAAGATATAATGAAATGTTGAATTGAGTCACAGTGACTACATTGTGGGCATTTTGAGGCAAAAATAAAACCACATTTGATTAACACATCATCAAAAGGAAGGAAAGAGTGCAACAGTTTCCATATGAAGATTAAAACCTTTTTTTTGCAGTATGGGATTCCATATAATTTTAGTGGCCGGGAAATTACCTGGGAAGAGAGTGAGTTCCTTGTATGCAGATTTGAAGGAGAAAGACCCTGTCACTTCTGGTTTCCAGGCCAGTCTATCATCTTTGTCTTGAATAATTTCTGCACCTTGAAGAAAAGAAAGAGTATCATGTTCCAGGAAGGAGGAAATCTGAGGTAAAATTAAGTCTTTATTACTAATAAAATCAGTAACAGTGTAATATAGGAATGGTGAGAGGATGGAGCTCGGAATATAGGTCATCAATGGTCCATTAGGGCACTAGTTAGCAGACCAAAAGTTACAGCTACCTTTACCATGAATGATCAGTGTATTTTTTTCTGCAAAGGAGTTGACTGAACAGATTCTTTTTCAAGTTATGGACTTTCTATGTGATTGAGGTAAGGACTATATCAATTTAGACCACATAGTAGTTCCTAACTGACTCTTCCACCATAATTTAAGAGAGCAGGAGTCAATTATAGCCTGAATTGATCTAAAACCTAGGCCATTTAGAGATTTTGGTACAGCTAAATCAGACCATTTCTTCCATACTTTGTTCTTTTTGCCTTTAGATTCACCCCAGAAAAAAGTAGACATTTTTCTCTCAAATGTATTGACTATATGGTTTGGAGGTTTGGTAACAGTCAATAGATGTTGAGGTAAAGAGTATATGCAAGACTGGATTAATGTTAATTTACTCCCTAAACTGAGCCATCTATTTTTCCAATTCAGCATTTTTTTGTCCAGGTTCTCCATCAGAGGTTGGAAATATCTGTTCAAGGTTCTACCTTTAAAGATTGGACAACCTAGGTATTTAAAAGGAAAAGAACCTTTTTTTCATTTTTAAAATCATCCTAACCTGATTTTACAGGTGAACATGTTAACCCATCATTTCTTTTAGGTTGCCCATCCTCTGCTTTAAAGTTTCCCATTGGAAATCAACCAAAACCGTGATTCGGGGAGCATTCAAGATTTCCTTGTGCCTGAGCTTGGGCAAGGACCTGTTGCAGTTGAGATGCAAGAAGAAACATGTTTTTTATCTGTATTTTTGGCTTCAGTCAAATATATACATATATATATATATACATTTACACACACAC
The DNA here is from genome assembly GCA_037428765.1 of Rubia yunnanensis. NCBI lineage: Eukaryota > Viridiplantae > Streptophyta > Magnoliopsida > Gentianales > Rubiaceae > Rubia > Rubia yunnanensis. Next base: position 76,862,219 of record CM075066.1, on the reverse strand, counting down.
ATATATAATAGTTTACAAAACATTAAATATTTGAGCATGTTTGATGCTTGACTAATTTGATAACACATTGAAGATGAGATAATTAATCAATGATTTGTAAAATCTCACAATAATGAACAAAAACAAATATTATTTGACAACACTTATATTAAAAAAATCTTCTACATGTCATTTTGAAGTTTTACAAGCAGACAAGTGTGTGATAATATTTTTTTGATGGTTTCCATGCATTTCCCGTGTGATGATTTATTTCAGAAGGTGTGCATAAATCCCAAGTGCAGGTATTTAAAAATAATATTGCCAATACTAAATGTGTGGCTTAAAAAATATATAACTTATATTTTTTTAATCATTGGTAATTCAATCAATTGTGTCCATTAAAAATACCTTGCGATATTCACACATGAATGACTCATGTGAAAACATATTTTCGAAACAGTTCCTGAAAATGAAATTAGTTAAATAGGGATGACAATAAATAGCAATAATAGTTTACGACGCATTCCACATCTGTGCATATTTGGTGCTTCATTGATTAGATAACACTTTGAAAATGAGGTACCCCATGTTTAATGAAATCTCACATTTATTTCACATATTATTATTGAAAAAAATAAAATCCGGAAACTGGAGCTAAGATTCTTAATTAATAATAATTTTTGACCTTGTGTTAATTTGATAGCCCGGGTGAACATGTTGAACCTTCATTTCTTGGAAGTTTCCCATCCTTTGCTTGAAAGATTCCCATTGGCAATCCACAGAAACTATAATTCGGGGAGTTTCCAAAGGTACCTTGTGCCTGAGCCTGGCTAGAACCTATTGCTGTTGAGATGCAAGAAGAAACTTGTGTTGGCTCTGTATATTGGGCTTCAGTTAGAAAAAATATATAATAGTTTACTAAACATTCAATATTTGGGGATGTTTGATGCATGACTATTTTGATAACACATTGAAGATGAGGTAATTAATCAATGCTTCGTGAAATCTCACAATAACACACAAAAGTAATGTTATTTGATAATACATATATTAAAAACTCTTCTACATGTCATTTTAAAGTTTTACAACAAGACAACTGTGTGATGACATATTCTTGAAGGTTTTCATTAATGCCCCTCGAGATGATTTATTTTTTAACGTATGCATAAATACCAAGTGTTGTATTTATTAAAAATATTGCCAGTATAATATGTGTGGTTCAAAAATAATATAACTTATATTTTTTGATAATTGATCATTCAATCAATTGTGTCTTTTGAAAATACCGTGCGATATTTGCACATTAACGACTCTTGTGAAAACCTATTTTCAAACAATTTCCTTAAAATTAAATTAGTTAAATAGGGTTGAAAATAAATAGCAATATAAGTTTACAAAGCATTCCACATCGGTGCATATGTGGTGCTTCACTGATTAGATAACACTTAGAAAAAGCAGTAACCTATGTATAATGTAATATCACGGTTGTTTCAGATAATATTATTGAACAAAATAAAATATGGAACCTGTTGCTTATATTCTTAAGTAATAATAATATTTGACCTTGTATTAATTTGACAGCCTGGGTAAACATGTTGACCCATAATTTCTTGGAGGTTTCCCATCCTTCGCTTTAAAGTTTCCCATTGAAAATCCACCAAAACCGTAATTCGGGGATCTTCCAAGGTTGCCTTGTGCCAGAGTCTGGGCAAGGACCTGTTGCTGTTTTCATGCAAGAAAAAACTGGTTTAGGCCTTTATATTGGGCTTCAGTCATAAATATATATATATATATATATATAAATTTATATATATATATATATTACTTACAAAATATTAAATATTTGTGCATGTTTGATGCTGGACTAATTTGAGAATACATTGCAAATGAGGTAATTAATCAATGCTTCATGAAATCTCACAATAATTCTCAAAAGAAATGTTATTCGATAATACATATATTAAGAAGAATATTCTACATGTCATTTGAATGTTTTGCAAGCAGAAAAGTGTGTGATAATATTTTCTTGAATTTTTGCATGAATGGCCTTTCTGATGATTTATTTTTGAAGGCATGCATAAATCCCAAGTGTGTTTTTTTCATTAAAAATATATCCAGTATTATTTGTGTGGTTTAAAAAAATATAACTTATATGTTTTTATCATTGGTAATTCAATCAATTGTGTCTTTTGAAAATACCGTTCGATATTCCCACATTAATGACTCATGTGAAAATCTATCTTCGAAAAAAGTTCAGGAAAATTAAATTAGTTGAAAAGGTTTTGAAATAAATAGCAATATAAGTTTACAAAGTTTTCCAAATCTGTGCATATTTGGTGCTTCAATTATTAGATAACCCTCTGAAAAAGAGGGAATCCACGTTTAATGTAATCTCACAGTTTTTCCACATACTATTATTGAAAGAAATAAAATCCTGAACCTGGTGCTCATATTCTTAAGTAATAATAATATTTGGCCTTAGAATAATTGGACAGCTGAGGTGAACATGCTGACCCATCATTTCTTAAAGGTTTCCCATCCTTCGCTTTAAAGTTTCCCATCCTTCGCTTTTAAAGTTTCCCATTGGCAATCCACCAAAATAGGAATTCAGGGAGCTTCCAAGGTTGCCTTGTGCCTGAGCCTAGGCCAGGACATGTTGCTTTTGAGATGCAAGAAGAAACTAGTTTTGGCTCTGTATATTGGGCTTCCGTCAGAAAATATATATCTATATATATATGTGTAATATTTTACAAAACATTTAATATGTGTGCATGTTTGGTGCTTGACTAATTTTATAACACATTAAAAATGAGGTAATTACAATGCTTCATGAAATCTCACAATCATGCAATAAAGAAAAGTTATTCGATAATAAATATATTAAAAAATATTCTACATGTAATGTTGAAGGATTGCAAGAAGAAAAGTGTGTGAATATATTTTCTTGAAGGTTTGCATGACTGCCCCTTGTGATGATTCATTTCTGATGGTATGCATAAATCCCAAGTGCGAGTATTTAAAAAAATATTTGTGTGGTTTAAAAAAATATTTAAGTTATATTTTTTTAATCATTGGTAATTCAATCAATTGTGTCTATTAAAATTACCTTGCGATATTCGCACATTAATGACTCATGCGAAAACCTATTTTCAAAACAGTTCCCGAAAATTAAATAAGTTAAATATGGATGGCTATAAATAGCAATAATAGTTTATGAAGCATTCCACATCTGTGCATATTTGGTGCTTCATTGATTAGATAACACTTGAAAATGAGGTACCTCATGTTTAATGAAATCTCATAGTTCCTTCACATATTATTATTGAACAAAATAAAATCTAGAAACTCATGCTAAGATTCTTAATTAATAATAATATTTGACCTTGAGTTAATTTAACAGCCCGGATGAGCATGTTGACCTATCATTTCTTGGAAGATGCCCATCATTTGCTTTAAATATTCCTATTGGCAATCAACAAAAACCATAATTCGGGGAGATTCAAAGGTTACCTTGTGCCTGAGCATGGGCTAGAACCTGTTGCTATTGAGATGCAAGAAGAAACTTGTTTTGGCTCTGTATATTGGGATTCAGTCAGAAAAAAATATAATAGTTTAAAAAACATTCAATATTTGTTGATGTTTGATAACACATTGAAGATGAAATAATTAATCAATGCTTCGTGAAATCTCGCAATAACACCCAAAAGAAATGTTATTTGATAATACATATATTAAAAAATCTTCTTCATGTCATTTTGAAGTTTTGCAAGAAGACAAGTGTGTGATGATATACTGTTGAAGGTTTGCATTAATGTCCCTTTAGATGATTTATTTTTGAATGTATGCATAAATACCAAGTGCGTGTACATATTAAAAATATTGCCAGTATAATATGTGTGGTTCAAAAATTATATAACTTATATTTTTTAATCATTGGTCATTCAATCAATTGTATCTTTTGAAAATACCATGCGATATTTGCACATTAATGACTCTTGTGAAAACCTATTTTCAAAACATTTCCTGAAAATTATATTAGTTAAATAGGGTTGGAAATAAATAGAATATAAGTTTACAAAGCATTCCACATCGGTGCATATTTGGTGCTTCACTGATTAGATAACACTTTGAAAAAGAGGTAACCTACGTATAATGTAATATCACGGTTGTTTCACATAATATTACAGAATAAAATAAAATCTGGAACCTATTGCTTATATTCTTAAGTAATAATAATATTTGACCTTGTATTAATTTGACAGCCCGGGTAAACATGTTGACTCGTCATTTCTTGGAGGTTTCCCATCCTTCACTTTTAAGTTCCCATTGGAAATCCACAAAAACCGTAATTCGGGGATCTTCTAAGGTTTCCTGGTGCCTGAGCCTGGGCAAGGACCTGTTGCTGTTTTGATGAAAAAAGAAACTGGTTTTGGCCTGTATATTGGGCTTCAGTCAGAAATAAATACATATATATATATATATATATATATATTTTTATATATATTATTTTACAAAATATTGAATATTTGTGCATGTTTGATGCTTGACTAATTTGATAATGCATTGCAAATGAGGTAGTTAATCAATGCTTCGTGAAATCTCACAATATTTCCCAAAAGAAATGTTATTCGATAATACATATATTAAAAAAAATATTCTACATGTCAATTTAATGATTTGCAAGCAGAAACGTGTGTGATAATATTTTCTTGAAAGTTTTCATGAAAGACCCTTGTGATGATTTATTTTTGAAGGTATGCATAAATCCCAAGTGCGTTTATTTATTAAAAATATATCCATTATTATTTGTGTGGTTTTAGAAAAATATAACTGATATGTTTTTATCATTGGTAATCCAATCAATTGTGTATTTTGAAAATACCGTGCGATATTCCCACATTAATGACTCATGTAAAAATCTATTTTCAAAAAATGTTCATGAAAATTAAATTAGTTGAATAGGTTTTGAAATAAATAGCAATATAAGTTCACAAAGTTTTACAAATCTCTGTATATTTGGTGCTTCAATTATTAGATAACACTTTGAAAAAGAGGGAATCAATGTTTAATTTAATCTCAAAGTTTTTACACATAATTTTACTAAAAAAAATAAAATCCAGAACCTGGTGCTCATATTCTTAAGTAATAATAATACTTGACCTTGGATTTATTTGATAGCCGAGGTGAACATGCTGACCCATCATTTCTTAAGGGTTTCCCATCCTTCGCTTTAAAGTTTCCCATTAGCAATACACCAAAATCGTAATTCAGGGAGCTTCCAAGGTTGCCTTGTGCCTGAGCTTGGGCAAGGACATGTTGCTTTTCAGATGCGAGAAGAAACTAGTTTTGGCTCTGTATATTGGGCTTCCGTCGAAAAATATATCTATATATAGATATGTAATAGTTTACAAAACAGTTAATATTTGTGCATGTTTGATGCTTGGCTAATTTTATAACACTTTGAAAATGAGGTAATTAATCAATGCTTCATGAAATCTGATAGTAATGCAAAAAAGAAATGTTATTCGATAATACATATATTAAAAAATCTTCTACATGTCATGTTGAAGGATTGCAAGAAGAAAAGTGTGTGATGATATTTTGTTGAAGGTTTGCATGACTGCCCCTTGTGATGATTTATTTTTGAAGCTATGCATAAATCCCAAGTGGGAATATTTAAAAAACATATTTGCAGTATTATATGTGTGGTTTAAATAATATTTAACTTATATTTTTTTAATCATTGGTAATTCAATCAATTGTGTCTATTAAAATTACCTTGCGATTTTCGCACATTAATGACTCATGTGAAAACCTATTTTCGAAACAGTTCCTGAAAAATAAATTAGTTAAATAGGGATGGCAATTAATAACAATAATAGTTTACATAGCATTCCACATCTGTGCATATTTGGTGCTTCATTGGTTACATAACACTTTGAAAATGAGGTACCCCATGTTTAATGAAATTTCACAGTTGTTTCACATATTATTATTGAAAAAATAAAATCTAGAAACTCATGCTAAGATTCTTAATTAATAATAATATTTGACCTTGGGTTAATTTGACAGCCCGAGTGAGCATGTTGACCCATCATTTCTTTGAAGTTGCCCATACATTTCGTTAAACATTCCCATTGGCAATCAACAAAAACCATAATTCGGGGAGCTTCCAATGTTACCTTGTGCCTGAGCCTGGGCTAGAACCTGTTGTTGTTGAGATGCAAGAAGAAACTTGTTTTGGCTCTGTATATTGGGATTCAGTCAGAAAAACATATAATAGTTTACCAAACATTCAATATTTGTGCATGTTTGATGCGTGACTATTTTGATAACACATTGAAGATGAGGTAATTAATAAATACTTCGTGAAATGTCGCAATAACTCTCAAAAGAAATGTTATTTGATAGTACATACATTAAAAAATCTTCTACATGTCATTTTGAAGTTTTGCAAGAAGACAAGTGTGTGATGATAAATTGTTGAAGGTTTGCATTAATGTCCCTTTAGATGATTTATTTTCAAATGTATGCATAGATACCAAGTGCATGTATTTTTTAAAAATATTGCCAGTATAATATGTGTGTTTTAAAAATTATATAACTTATATTTTTTAATCATTGGTCATTCAAACAATTGTGTCTTTTTAAAATATTGTACGATATTCACACATTAATGGCTCATGTGAAAACCTATTTTTGAAAAATATCTTGAAAATTAAATTAGTTAAATAGGGTTGGAAATAAATGGCAATATAAGTTTACAAAGCATTCCACTTCGGTGCATATTTGGTGCTTCACTGATTAGATAACACTTTGAAAAAGAGGTAACCTACGTATAATGTAATATCACGGTTGTTTCACATAATATTACAGAATAAAATAAAATCTGGAACCTATTGCTTATATTCTTAAGTAATAATAATATTTGACCTTGTATTAATTTGACAGCCCGGGTAAACATGTTGACCCGTCATTTCTTGGAGGTTTCCCATCCTTCACTTTTAAGTTCCCATTGGAAATCCACAAAAACCGTAATTCGGGGATCTTCTAAGGTTTCCTGGTGCCTGAGCCTGGGCAAGGACCTGTTGCTGTTTTGATGAAAAAAGAAACTGGTTTTGGCCTGTATATTGGGCTTCAGTCAGAAATAAATACATATATATATATATATATTTTTATATATATTATTTTACAAAATATTGAATATTTGTGCATGTTTGATGCTTGACTAATTTGATAATGCATTGCAAATGAGGTAGTTAATCAATGCTTCGTGAAATCTCACAATATTTCCCAAAAGAAATGTTATTCGATAATACATATATTAAAAAAATATTCTACATGTCATTTTAATGTTTTGCAAGTAGAAACGTGTGTGATAATATTTTCTTGAAAGTTTTCATGAAAGACCCTTGTGATGATTTATTTTTGAAGGTATGCATAAATCCCAAGTGCGTTTATTTATTAAAAATATATCCATTATTATTTGTGTGGTTTTAGAAAAATATAACTGATATGTTTTTATCATTGGTAATTCAATCAATTGTGTATTTTGAAAATACCGTGCGATATTCCCACATTAATGACTCATGAAAAAATCTATTTTCAAAAAATGTTCATGAAAATTAAATTAGTTGAATAGGTTTTGAAATAAATAGCAATATAAGTTCACAAAGTTTTACAAATCTCTGTATATTTGGTGCTTCAATTATTAGATAACACTTTGAAAAAGAGGGAATCAATGTTTAATTTAATCTCAAAGTTTTTCCACATAATTTTACTAAAAAAAATAAAAACCAGAACCTGGTGCTCATATTCTTAAGTAATAATAATACTTGACCTTGGATTTATTTGATAGCCGAGGTGAACATGCTGACCCATCATTTCTTAAGGGTTTCCCATCCTTCTCTTTAAAGTTTCCCATTAGCAATACACCAAAATTGTAATTCGGGGAGCTTCCAAGGTTGCCTTGTGCCTGAGCTTGGGCAAGGACATGTTGCTTTTCAGATGCGAGAAGAAACTAGTTTTGGCTCTGTATATTGGGCTTCCGTCGAAAAATATATCTATATATATATATATGTAATAGTTTACAAAACAGTTAATATTTGTGCATGTTTGATGCTTGGCTAATTTTATAACACATTGAAAATGAGGTAATTAATCAATGCTTCATGAAATCTGATAGTAATGCAAAAAAGAAATGTTATTCGATAATACATATATTAAAAAATCTTCTACATGTCATGTTGAAGGATTGCAAGAAGAAAAGTGTGTGATGATATTTTGTTGAAGGTTTGCATGACTGCCCCTTGTGATGATTTATTTTTGAAGCTATGCATAAATCCCAAGTGGGAATATTTAAAAAACATATTTGCAGTATTATATGTGTGGTTTAAATAATATTTAACTTATATTTTTTTAATCATTGGTAATTCAATCAATTGTGTCTATTAAAATTACCTTGCGATATTCGCACATTAATGACTCATGTGAAAACCTATTTTCGAAACAGTTCCTGAAAAATAAATTAGTTAAATAGGGATGGCAATTAATAACAATAATAGTTTACATAGCATTCCACATCTGTGCATATTTGGTGCTTCATTGGTTACATAACACTTTGAAAATGAGGTACCCCATGTTTAATGAAATTTCACAGTTGTTTCACATATTATTATTGAAAAAATAAAATCTAGAAACTCATGCTAAGATTCTTAATTAATAATAATATTTGACCTTGGGTTAATTTGACAGCCCGGGTGAGCATGTTGACCCATCATTTCTTTGAAGTTGCCCATACATTTCGTTAAACATTCCCATTGGCAATCAACAAAAACCATAATTCGGGGAGCTTCCAATGTTACCTTGTGCCTGAGCCTGGGCTAGAACCTGTTGTTGTTGAGATGCAAGAAGAAACTTGTTTTGGCTCTGTATATTGGGATTCAGTCTGAAAAAAATATAATAGTTTACAAAACATTCAATATTTGTGCATGTTTGATGCATGACTATTTTGATAACACATTGAAGATGAGGTAATTAATAAATACTTCGTGAAATGTCGCAATAACACTCAAAAGAAATGTTATTTGATAGTACATACATTAAAAAATCTTCTACATGTCATTTTGAAGTTTTGCAAGAAGACAAGTGTGTGATGATATATTGTTGAAGGTTTGCATTAATGTCCCTTTAGATGATTTATTTTCGAATGTATGCATAGATACCAAGTGCATGTATTTTTTAAAAATATTGCCAGTATAATATGTGTGTTTTAAAAATTATATAACTTATATTTTTTAATCATTGGTCATTCAATCAATTGTGTCTTTTTAAAATATTGTGCGATATTCACACATTAATGGTTCATGTGAAAACCTATTTTTGAAAAATATCTTGAAAATTAAATTAGTTAAATAGGGTTGGAAATAAATAGCAATATAAGTTTACAAAGCATTCCACTTCGGTGCATATTTGGTGCTTCACTGATTAGATAACACTTTGAAAAAGAGGTAACCTACGTATAATGTAATTTCACGGTTGTTTCACATAATATTACAGAATAAAATAAAATCTGGAACCTATTGCTTATATTCTTAAGTAATAATAATATTTGACCTTGTATTAATTTGACAGCCCGGGTAAACATGTTGACCCGTCATTTCTTGGAGGTTTCCCATCCTTCACTTTTAAGTTCCCATTGGAAATCCACAAAAACCGTAATTCAGGGATCTTCTAAGGTTTCCTGGTGCCTGAGCCTGGGCAAGGACCTGTTGCTGTTTTGATGAAAAAAGAAACTGGTTTTGGCCTGTATGTTGGGCTTCAGTCAGAAATAAATACACATATATATATATATATAATATTTTACAAAATATTGAATATTTTTGCATGTTTGATGCTTGACTAATTTGATAATACATTGCAAATGAGGTAGTTAATCAATGCTTCGTGAAATCTCACAATATTTCCCAAAAGAAATGTTATTCGATAATACATATATTAAAAAAAATATTCTACATGTCATTTTAATGTTTTGCAAGCAGAAACGTTTGTGATAATATTTTCTTGAAAGTTTTCATGATAGACCCTTGTGATGATTTATTTTTGAAGGTATGCATAAATCCCAAGTGCGTTTATTTATTAAAAATATATCCATTATTATTTGTGTGGTTTTAGAAAAATATAACTGATATGTTTTTATCATTGGTAATTCAATCAATTGTGTATTTTAAAAATACCGTGCGATATTCCCACATTAATGACTCATGAAAAAATCTATTTTCAAAAAATGTTCATGAAAATTAAATTAGTTGAATAGGTTTTGAAATAAATAGCAATATAAGTTCACAAAGTTTTACAAATCTCTGTATATTTGGTGCTTCAATTATTAGATAACACTTTGAAAAAGAGGGAATCAATGTTTAATTTAATCTCAAAGTTTTTCCACATAATTTTACTAAAAAAAATAAAATCCAGAACCTGGTGCTCATATTCTTAAGTAATAATAATACTTGACCTTGGATTTATTTGATAGCCGAGGTGAACATGCTGACCCATCATTTCTTAAGGGTTTCCCATCCTTCTCTTTAAAGTTTCCCATTAGCAATACACCAAAATCGTAATTCAGGGAGCTTCCAAGGTTGCCTTGTGCCTGAACTTGGGCAAGGACATGTTGCTTTTCAGATGCAAGAAGAAACTAGTTTTGGCTCTGTATATTGGGCTTCCGTCGAAAACTATATCTATATATATATATATATATATATATATGTAATAGTTTACAAAACAGTTAATATTTGTGCATGTTTGATGCTTGGCTAATTTTATAACACATTGAAAATGAGGTAATTAATCAATGCTTCATGAAATCTGATAGTAATGCAAAAAAGAAATGTTATTCGATAATACATATATTAAAAAATCTTCTACATGTCATGTTGAAGGATTGCAAGAAGAAAAGTGTGTGATGATATTTTGTTGAAGGTTTGCATGACTGCCCCTTGTGATGATTTATTTTTGAAGCTATGCATAAATCCCAAGTGGGAATATTTAAAAAACATATTTGCAGTATTATATGTGTGGTTTAAATAATATTTAACTTATATTTTTTTAATCATTGGTAATTCAATCAATTGTGTCTATTAAAATTACCTTGCGATTTTCGCACATTAATGACTCATGTGAAAACCTATTTTCGAAACAGTTCCTGAAAAATAAATTAGTTAAATAGGGATGGCAATTAATAACAATAATAGTTTACATAGCATTCCACATCTGTGCATATTTGGTGCTTCATTGGTTACATAACACTTTGAAAATGAGGTACCCCATGTTTAATGAAATTTCACAGTTGTTTCACATATTATTATTGAAAAAATAAAATCTAGAAACTCATGCTAAGATTCTTAATTAATAATAATATTTGACCTTGGGTTAATTTGACAGCCCGGGTGAGCATGTTGACCCATCATTTCTTTGAAGTTGCCCATACATTTCGTTAAACATTCCCATTGGCAATCAACAAAAACCATAATTCGGGGAGCTTCCAATGTTACCTTGTGCCTGAGCCTGGGCTAGAACCTGTTGTTGTTGAGATGCAAGAAGAAACTTGTTTTGGCTCTGTATATTGGGATTCAGTCTGAAAAAAATATAATAGTTTACAAAACATTCAATATTTGTGCATGTTTGATGCATGACTATTTTGATAACACATTGAAGATGAGGTAATTAATAAATACTTCGTGAAATGTCGCAATAACACTCAAAAGAAATGTTATTTGATAGTACATACATTAAAAAATCTTCTACATGTCATTTTGAAGTTTTGCAAGAAGACAAGTGTGTGATGATATATTGTTGAAGGTTTGCATTAATGTCCCTTTAGATGATTTATTTTCGAATGTATGCATAGATACCAAGTGCATGTATTTTTTAAAAATATTGCCAGTATAATATGTGTGTTTTAAAAATTATATAACTTATATTTTTTTAATCATTGGTCATTCAATCAATTGTGTCTTTTTAAAATATTGTGCGATATTCACACATTAATGGCTCATGTGAAAACCTATTTTTGAAAAATATCTTGAAAATTAAATTAGTTAAATAGGGTTGGAAATAAATAGCAATATAAGTTTACAAAGCATTCCACTTCAGTGCATATTTGGTGCTTCACTGATTAGATAACACTTTGAAAAAGAGGTAACCTACGTATAATGTAATATCACGGTTGTTTCACATAATATTACAGAATAAAATAAAATCTGGAACCTATTGCTTATATTCTTAAGTAATAATAATATTTGACCTTGTATTAATTTGACAGCCCGGGCAAACATGTTGACCCGTCATTTCTTGGAGGTTTCTCATCCTTCACTTTTAAGTTCCCATTGGAAATCCACAAAAACCGTAATCCGGGGATCTTCTAAGGTTTCCTGGTGCCTGAGCCTGGGCAAGGACCTGTTGCTGTTTTGATGAAAAAAGAAACTGATTTTGGCCTGTATGTTGGGCTTCAATCAGAAATAAATACATATATATATATTTATATATATATATATATTATTTTACAAAATATTGAATATTTTTGCATGTTTGATGCTTGACTAATTTGATAATACATTGCAAATGAGGTAGTTAATCAATGCTTCGTGAAATCTAACAATATTTCCCAAAAGAAATGTTATTCGATAATACATATATTAAAAAAATATTCTACATGTCATCTTAATGTTTTGCAAGCAGAAACGTTTGTGATAATATTTTCTTGAAAATTTTCATGAAAGACCCTTGTGATGATTTATTTTTGAAGGTATGCATAAATCCCAAGTTCGTTTATTTATTAAAAATATATCCATTATTATTTGTGTGGTTTTAGAAAAATATAACTGATATGTTTTTATCATTGGTAATTCAATCAATTGTGTATTTTGAAAATACCGTGCGATATTCCCACATTAATGACTCATGAAAAAATCTATTTTCAAAAAATGTTCATGAAAATTAAATTAGTTGAATAGGATTTGAAATAAATAGCAATATAAGTTCACAAAGTTTTACAAATCTCTGTATATTTGGTGCTTCAATTATTAGATAACACTTTGAAAAAGAGGGAATCAATGTTTAATTTAATCTCAAAGTTTTTCCACATAATTTTACGAAAAAAAATAAAATCCAGAACCTGGTGCTCATATTCTTAAGTAATAATAATACTTGACCTTGGATTTATTTGATAGCCGAGGTGAACATGCTGACCCATCATTTCTTAAGGGTTTCCCATCCTTCTCTTTAAAGTTTCCCATTAGCAATACACCAAAATCGTAATTCAGGGAGCTTCCAAGGTTGCCTTGTGCCTGAACTTGGGCAAGGACATGTTGCTTTTCAGATTTGAGAAGAAACTAGTTTTGGCTCTGTATATTGGGCTTCCGTCGAAAAATATATCTATATATATATATATATATATATATATGTAATAGTTTACAAAACAGTTAATATTTGTGCATGTTTGATGCTTGGCTAATTTTATAACACATTGAAAATGAGGTAATTAATCAATGCTTCATGAAATCTGATAGTAATGCAAAAAAGAAATGTTATTCGATAATACATATATTAAAAAATCTTCTACATGTCATGTTGAAGGATTGCAAGAAGAAAAGTGTGTGATGATATTTTGTTGAAGGTTTGCATGACTACCCCTTGTGATGATTTATTTTTGAAGGTATGCATAAATCCCAAGTGGGGTACCCCATGTTACATAACACTTTGAAAATGAGGTACCCCATGTTTAATGAAATTTCACAGTTGTTTCACATATTATTATTGAAAAAATAAAATCTAGAAACTCATGCTAAGATTCTTAATTAATAATAATATTTGACATTGGGTTAATTTGACAGCCCGGGTGAGCATGTTGACCCATAATTTCTTTGAAGTTGCCCATACATTTCGTTAAACATTCCCATTGGCAATCAACAAAAACCATAATTCGGGGAGCTTCCAATGTTACCTTGTGCCTGAGCCTGGGCTAGAACCTGTTGTTGTTGAGATGCAAGAAGAAACTTGTTTTGGCTCTGTATATTGGGATTCAGTCTGAAAAAAATATAATAGTTTACAAAACATTCAATATTTGTGCATGTTTGATGCATGACTATTTTGATAACACATTGAAGATGAGGTAATTAATAAATACTTCGTGAAATATCGCAATAACACTCAAAAGAAATGTTATTTGATAGTACATACATTAAAAAAATCTTCTACATGTCATTTTGAAGTTTTGCAAGAAGACAAGTGTGTGATGATATATTGTTGAAGGTTTGCATTAATGTCCCTTTAGATGATTTATTTTCGAATGTATGCATAGATACCAAGTGCATGTATTTTTTAAAAATATTGCCAGTATAATATGTGTGTTTTAAAAATTATATAACTTATATTTTTTAATCATTGGTCATTCAATCAATTGTGTCTTTTTAAAATATTGTACGATATTCACACATTAATGGCTCATGTGAAAACCTATTTTTGAAAAATATCTTTAAAATTAAATTAGTCAAATAGGGTTGGAAATAAATAGCAATATAAGTTTACAAAGCATTCCACATCGGTGCATATTTGGTGCTTCACTGATTGGATAACACTTTGAAAAAAAGGTATCCTATGTATAATATAATATCATTGTTGTTTCACATAATATTATTGAACAAAATAAAATCCGGAGCCTGTAGCTTATATTCTTAAGTAATAATAATATTTGACATTGGATTAATTTGATAGCCCGAGTAAACAAGTTGACCCATCATTTCTTGGAGGTTTCCCATCCTTCACTTTAAAGTTTCCCAATGGAAATCCACCAAAACCGTAATTCGGGGATCTTCCAAGGTTGCCTTTTGCCTGAGTCTAGGCAAGGACCTGTTGTTGTTGAGATGTAAGAAGAAACTGGTTTTGGCCGGTATATTGGGCTTAAGTAAGATATATATATATATACACACATCAAATGATATATATATATATATATTTATATATATATATTATCTAACAAAGTATTCAATATGTGTGCATGTTTGATGCTTGACTAATTTGATAACACATTAAAAATGAGGTAATTAATTAATGATTCGTGAAATCTCACAATAATTCACAAAAGAAATGTTATTCGATAATACATATATTAAAAAAATATTCTACATGTCATTTTAATGTTTTTCAAGCAGACAAGTGTGATAATCCTTTCTTCAAAGTTTGCATGAATGACCCTTGTGATGATTTATTTTTGAAAGTATGCATAAATCCCAAGTGCGTGTATTTATTAAAAATATTGCCATTATTATTTGTGTCATTTAAAAATTATATAACTTATATGTTTTAATCATTGGTAATTCAATCAATTGTGTCTTTTGAAAATATCGTGTGATATTCCCACATTAATGACTCATGTGAAATCTATTTTCGAAAAACTTCCGGAAAATTAAATTGGTTAAATAGGTTTTGAAATAAATAGCTATATAAGTTTACAAAGTTTTCCAAATCTGTGCATATTTGGTGCTTCAATTATTAGATAACACTTTGAAAAAGAGGTAACCCATGTTTAATGTAATCTCAAAGTTGTTTCACATATTATTATTGGAAAAAATAAAATCCGGAATCAGGTGCTCATATTCTTAAGTAATATTAATATTTGACCTTGGATAAATTTGACAGCCGAGGTGAACATGTTGACCCATCATTTTTTGGAGGTTTCCCATCCTTCTCTTTAAAGTTTACCATTGGAAATCAACCAAAACCGTAATTTGGGGAGCTTCCTAGGTTGCCTTGTGGCTGAGCCCGGGCAAGGACCTATTTCTTTTGAGATGCAAGAAGAAACTAGTTTTGGCTTTGTTTATTGGGCTTCCGTCAGAATATATATATATATATATATATATATATATATATATTTGTGTGTGGGTATAATAAATAAATACACTTAATATTTGTGCTTGTTTGATGCTTTGCTAATTTTATAACACATGGAAAATAAGGTAATTAATCAATGCTTCATAAAATCTCACAATAATGCAAAAAGGAAATGTTATTCGATAGTACATATATTAAAAAATCTTCTACATGTCATTTTGAAGGATTGCAATAAGACAAGTGTGTGATAATAATTTCTTGAAGGTTTGCATGACTGCCTCTCGTGATGATTTATTTTTGAAGGTATGCATAAATTCCAAGTGCGAGTATTTAAAAAATATATTTGCAGTATTATATGTGTGGTTTAAAAAATTATATAACTTACATCTTTTTAATCATTGGTAATTCAATCAATTGTGTCTATTAAAAATACCTTGCGATATTCGCACATTAATGACTCATGTGAAAACCTATTTTCGAAACAGTTCATGAAAATTAAATTAGTTAAATAGGGATGGCAATAAATAGCAATAATAGTTTACGAAGCATTCCACATTTGTGCGTATTTGGTGCTTCATTGATTAGATAACACTTTGAAAATGAGGTACCCCATGTTTAATGAAATCTCACACTTGTTTCACATATTATTATTGAAAAAATATATAATCTAGAAACTGGTGCTAAGATTCTTAATTAATAAAAATATTTGACCTTGGGTTAATTTGACAGCCTGGGTGAACATGTTGACCCATCATTTCTTGGAAGTTGCCCATCCTCTGCTTTAAAGATTCCCATTGGCAATCCACAAAAACCGTAATTCGAGGAGCTTCCAAGGTTACCTTGTGCATGGGCCAGGGCCAGAACCTGTTGTTGTTGAGATGCAAGAAGAAACATGTTTTGGCTTTATATATTGGGCTTCAGTCAGAAAAAAATATATAATAGTTTACAAAACATTCAATATTTTTGCATGTTTGATGCATGAATATTTTGATAACACATTGAAGATGCGGTAATTAATTAATGATTCGTGAAATCTCGCAATAACACACAAAAGAAATGTTATTTGATAATACAAATGTTAAAAAATCTTCTGCATGTAATTTTGAAGTTTTGCAAGACAAGTGTGTGATGATATATTCTTGAATGTTTGCATTAATGCCTCTTGAGATGATTTATTTTTGAATGTATGCATAAATACCAAGTGCATTTATTTATTAAAAATATTGCCAGAATAATATGTGTGGTTTAAAAATTATATAACTTATATATTTTAATCATTGGTCATTCATTCAATTGTTTCTTTTTAAAACACTGTACGATATTCGCACATTAATGACTCATGTGAAAATCTATTTTTGAAAATTTTCCTAAAAATTAAATTAGTTAAATAGGGTTGGAAATAAATAGCAGTATAAATTTACAAAGCATTCCACATCGGTGCATATTTGGTGCTTCACTGATTAGATAACACTTTGAAAAAGAGGTAACTTATGTTTAATGTAATATAACAGTTGTTTCACATAATATTATTGAACAAAATAAAATCTAGAACCTGTTGCTTGTATTCTTAAGTACTCCCTCTGGTTCTTTTATTATGGCCCCAACTTTTGGGCACAAACTTTTTTAAAAAACAAATGAATGGTAGAGATTGTATTGAAAGTATAAAAAGTTAAATGCGTGGATAAAAACTATCTAGGATTTACTAAAAGGGGAAGGAGCCAATATAAAAAAACCATCCAAAAAAGGAAAGTGAGCCATTATTAGTGGACCGGAGGGAGTAATAATAATATTTGACCTTGGATTAATTTGACAGCCTTGGTGAACATGTTGACCCGTCATTTCTCGGAGGTTTCCCATCCTTCGCTTTAAATTTTCCCATTGGCAATCCACCAAAATCGTAATTAGGGAATCTTCCAAGGTTGTCATGTGCCTGAGCCTGGACAAGGACCTGTTGTTGTTGAGATGCAAGAAGAAACAGGTTTTGACCTATATATTGAGCTTTAGTCAGAATATATATATATATATATATATATATATATATATATATATATATATATAATACTTTACAAAATATTAAATATATGTGCATGTTTAATGCTTGACTAATTTGATAACACATTGAAAATTAGGTAATTAATCAATTCTTCGTGAATTCTCACAATAATGCACAAAAGAAATGTTTTTCGATAATACATATATTAAAAAACCTTCTACTTGTCATTTTAATGTTTTGCAAGCAGACAATTGTGTGATGATATTTTCTTGAAAGTTTTCTTGAATGCCCCTTGTGACGATTTATCTTTAAAGGTATGCATATATCCCAAGTGCGTGTATTTATTAAAAATATTTCCAGTATTATTTGTGTGGTTTAAAAATTATATAACTTATATTTTTTAATCATTGGTAATTCAACCAATTGTGTCTTTTGAAAATACTGTGCGATATTCCCACTTTAATGACTCATGGGAAAATCTATTTTCAAAAAAGTTCCTGAAAATTAAATTAGTTAAATAATTGAAATAAATAACAACATAAGTTTACAAAGTTTTATACATCTATGCCAATTTGGTGCTTCGATTATTAGATAACAGTTTGAAAAAGAGGTAACCCAAGTTTAATGTAATCTCACAGTTGTTCCACATAATATTATTGAAAAAAATAAAATTTGAAACCTGGTTCTCATATTCTTAAGTAATAATAATATTTGACCTTGGATTAATTTGACAGCCGAGGTGAACATGTTGACCCATCATTTCTTGGAGGTTTCCCATCAACGCTTCAGAGTTTCCCATTGACAATCCACCAAAACCGTAATTTGGGGAGCTTCCTTGGCTGCCTTGTGCCTGAGACTAGGCAAGGACATGTTGCTTTTTAGATGCAAGAAGAACTAGTTTTGGCTCTGTCTATTGGGCTTCAGTCGGAATATATAAACATATATATATATATATGTAATAAGTTACAGAACTTTTAATATTTGTGCATGTTTGATGCTTGACTAATTTAATAACACATTGAAAATGATGTAATTAATCAATGATTCGTAAAATCTCACAATAAAGCAAAAAAGAAATGTTATTCGATAATACATATATTAAAAAATCTTCTACATGTCATTTTGAAGGTTTGCAAGAAGGCAAGTGTGTGATAGTATTTTCTTGAAGGTTTGCATAACTGTCCCCCGTGATGATTTATTTTTTAAGGTATTCCTAAATCCCAACTGCGAGTATTTATAAAAACATATTGCCAGTATTATAAGTGTGGTTTAAAAATTATATAACTTATATATTTTTAATCATTGGTAATGACATCAACTGTGTCTTTTGAAAACACCGTGCGATATTTGCACATTAATGACTTATGTGAAAACCTATTTTTGAAACAATTCTTGAAAATTAAATTAGTTAAATAGTGATGGAAATAAATAGCAATAATAGTTTACAAAGCATTTAATATCTGTGCATATTTGGTGCTTCACTGATTAGATAACACTTTGAAAATGGGGTAACCCATGTTTAATGAAATTTCACAGTTGTTTCACAAATTGTTATGGTACAAAATAAAATCGGCAACTGGTGCTCATATTCTGAATTAATAATAATATTTGACCTTGTGTTATTTTGATAGCCCGGGAGAATATGGTGACCCATCATTTCTTTGAGGTTGCCCATCATTCGTTACAGTTTCCCATTTGAAATCCACAAAAACATTAATTCCGGGAGCTTTCAAGTTTGCATTGGGCCTTAGCCTAGGCAAGGACCCATTGCTGTTAATTTGCAAGATGAAACAAGTTTTGGTTCTATATACTGGGCTTTAGTCAGAAAACAAATATAATAGTTCACAAAACATTCAATATTTGTGCACTTTTGATACTTGACTAATTTGATAACACATTAAAGATAAGGTAATTAATCAATATTTCATGAAATCTCACAATAATGCACAAAAGAAATGTTATTCGATAATACATATATTAAAAAATATTCAACAAGTCATTTTAATGTTTTGCAAGCAGACAATTGTGTGATGATATTTTCTTGAAAGTTTGCTTGAATGCCCCTTGTGATGATATATTTTTTAAGGTATGCATAAATACCAAGTGCATTTATTTACTAAAAATATTTCCAATATTATTTGTGTGGTTATAACTTATATGTTTGAATCATTGGTAATTCAATCAATTGGGTCTTTTAAGAATATGGTGCGATATTCCCACTTTAATGACCCATGTGAAAATCTATTTTCGAAAAAGTTCCTGAAAATTAAATTAGTTAAATAGGGTTTGAAATAAATAGCAACATAAGTTTACAAAGTTTTCCATGTCTGTGCATATTTGGTGCTTAAATTATTAGATAACAGTTTGAAAAAGAGGTAACCCAAGTTTAATGTAATCTCACAGTTGTTCCACATAATATTATTAGAAAAAAAATCTAAAACCTGGTGCTCATATTCTTAAGTAATAATAATATTTAACCTTGGCTTAATTTGACAGCCGAAGTAAACAAGTTGACCCATCATTTCTTGGAGGTTTCCCATCCTTCGCTTTAAAGTTTCCCATTGGCAATTCACCAAAAGCGTAATTTGGGGAACTTCCAAGGTTGCCTTGTGCGTGGCCCTGGGCAAGGGACTATTGCTTTTGAGATATAAAAAGAAATTGGTTTTTGCTCTGTATATTGGGGTTCTGCTAGAAAAAAATATATACTTACATACATATATATAATAGTTTACAAAACATTAAATATTTGTGCATGTTTGATGCCTGACTAATTTGATAACACATTGAAAATGAGGCAATCAATCGATGCTTCGTGAAATCTCACAATAATGCAAAAAATAAATGTTATTCAATAATACATCTATTAAAAAATCTTCTACATGTCATTTTGAAGGTTTGCAAGAAGACAAGTGTGTGATGATAGGTTCTTGACGGTTTGCATGAATGCCCCTCGTGATGATTAATTTTTGAAGGGATGCATAAATCCCAAGTGTGAGTATTTAAAAAAACATATTTCCAGCATCATACGCGTGGTTTGAAAATTATATAACTTATATTTTTTTAATCATTGGTAATTACATCAACTGTGTCATTTGAAAACACCGTGCAATATTCACGCATTAATGACTTATGTGAAAACCTATTTTAAAAACAGTTTCTGAAAATTAAATTAGTTAAATAGGGAGGGAAATAAATAGCAATAATAGTTTACAAAGTATTCCACATCTGTGCATATTTGGTGCTTCATTGATTAGATAACACTTTAAAAATGATGTAAACCATGCTTAATGAAATCTCACAGTTGTTTCACTTATTATAATTAAACAAAATAAAATCCGCCAACGGGTGCTTATATTATGAATTAATAATTATATTGACCTTGTGTTATTTTGATAGCACGGGAGAATATATGGCCCATCATTTCTTTTCAGGTTGCCCATACATCGTTTAAAGTTTCCCATTTGAAATCCACCAAAACTGAAATTCGGGGACTTATTGCTGTTAGTTTGCAAGATGAAATAGGTTTTTGCTCTATATATTGGGCTTTAGTCAGAAAAAAAATACATAATAATTACAAAACATTCAATATTTGTTCATATTTGATGTTTGAGTAATTTGATAACACATTAAAGATGAGGTAATTAATCAATGCTTAGTAAAATCTCACAATAATGCACAAAAGAAATTTTATTCGACAATACATATATTAAAAAATCTTCTACATTTCATTTTGAAGGTTTGCAAGAAGACTAGAGTGTTATAATATTTTCTTGAAGGTTTGCATGACTGCCCCTTGTGATGATTTTAGTTTTGAAATTACGGATAAATCCCAAGTGCGAGTATTTATGAAAAATATTGCCAGTATTATATGTGTGGTTTAAAAATTATATAACTTACATATTTTTAATCATTGGTAATTCAATCAATTATGTCTTTTAAAAATACCGTGCGATATTCTCAAATTAATGACTCATATGAAAATCTGTTTTAGAAAAAATTTTGGAAAATTAAATTAGTTAAATAGGGTTCGAAAAAAATAGCAATATAAGTTTACAAAGCATTCCACATCTGTGCATATTTGGTGCTTCACTGATTATATAACACTTTAAAGATGAGGTAACCTATGTTTAATGTAATATCACAATTTTTTCACATAATATTATTGAACCAAATAAAATCCGGAACCTATTTCTCATATTCTTAAGAAATAATAATATTTGACATTGGATTAATTTGACAGCCCAGATAAACATGTTGACCCATAATTTCTTGGAGGTTTCGCATTCTTCGCTTTAAAGTTTCACATTGGCAATACACCAAAACCGTAATTTGGGGATCTTCCAAGGTTGCCTTGTGCCTGAGCCTGGGTAGGACCTGTTGTTATTAAGATGCAGGAAGAAACTAGTTTTGGCTCTGTATATTGGGCTTCCGTCAGAAATATAAATATAAACATAAATATATATATAGTTTATAAATTATTAAATATTTGTGCATGTTTGATGCTTGACTAATTTGATAAGACATTGAAAATGATGTAATTAATCAATGTTTCGTAAAATCTCACAATATTGCAAAAAAATATGTTATTCGATAATACACATATTAAAAAATCTTCTCCATGTCACTTTGAATGTTTTCAAGAAGACAAGTGTGTGATGATATTTTCTTGAAGGTTTGCATGACTGTCCCCCGTGATGATTTATTTTGAAAGGTATGCCTAAATCCCAAGTGCGAGTATTTATAAAAAATAATTCTAGTATTATAAGTGTGGATTAAAAATTATATAACTTATATTTTTTCAATCATTGGTCATTACATCAACTGTGGGTGTTGAAAACACCGTGCGATATTCGCACATTAATGATTTATGTGAAAACCTATTTATCGAAACAGTTCCTGAAAATTAAATTATTTAAATATTGATAGAAATAAATAGCAATAATAGTTTACAAAACATTCAACATATGTGCATATTTGGTGCTTTACTGATTAGATAACACTTTGAAAATAACGTAACCCATGTTTCATGAAATCTCACAGTTGTTTCAAAAATTATTATTGTACAAAATAAAATCCGGCAACTGGTGCTCATATTCTAAATTAATAATAATATTTGACCTTGTGTTATTTTGATAGCCTGGGAGAACATGGTGACCTATCATTTCAATGAGGTTGCCCATTATTCGTTTAAAGTTTCCCGTTTGAAATCCACCAAAATTGGTAATTCAATCAATTTTGTCTTTTGAAAATATTGTATGATATTCGCACATTAATAACTCGTACGAAATCCTATTTTCAAAAAAAATCCTGAAAATAAAATTAGTTAAATAGGGTTGGAAATAAATAGCAATATTAGTTTACAGGGCATTCCACATCTGTGCATATTTGGTGCTTCACTGATTAGATAACACTTTTAAAAAGAGGTAACCTATGTTTAATATAATATCACAGTTGTTTAACATAATATTATTCAACAAAATAAAATATGGAACATGTTGCTCATATTCTTAACTAATAATAATAATTGACATTGGATTAATTTGACAGCCTGGGTAAACATGTTGACCCAACATTTCTTGGAGGTTTCTCATCCTTCACTTTAAAGTTTACCATTGGCAATCCACCAAAACTGTAATTCGGGGATGTTCCTAGGTTGCCTAGTGCCAGAGCCTGGGAAAGGACCTATAGCTGTTAAGATGCAAAAAGAAACTGGTTTTGGCTCTGTATTTTGGGATTCCGAGAGAAATATATATATGTATATATAATAGTTTACAAAACATTAAATATTTGTGCATGTTTGATGCTTGACTAATTTGATAACATATTGAAAATGAGGTAATTAATCAATGCTTCTTGAAATCTCACAATAATCCAAAATAGAAATGTTATTCAATAATACATATATTAAAATTATTTCTACATGTCATTTTGAAGTTTTGCAAGAAGACAAGTGTGTGATGATATTTTCTTGAAGGTTCCCATGACAGCCCCTCGTGATGATATATTTTTTAAGGTATGCATAAATTCCAAGTGCGAGTATTTATTAAAAAATATTGCCAGTATTCTATGTGTGGTTTAAAAATTATATAATTTATATTTTTTTAATCATTGGTAATTACATCAACTGTGTTATTTGAAAACACCATGCGATATTCGCGCATTAATGACTTAAGTGAAAACCTATTTTTAAAACAGTTCCTAAAAATTTAATTAGTTAAATAGGGTTGGAAATAAATAGCAATAATAGTTTAAAAAGAATTCCACATCTGTGTATATTTGGTACTTCACTGATTATATAACAACTTGAAAATGAGGTAACCCATGTTTAATGAAATCTCACAGTTGTTTCACATATTATTATTGAACAAATAAAATCCTACCGCTGGTTATCATATTTTGAAATAACAATAATATTTGACCTTGTGTTATTTTGATAGCCCAGGAGAATATGGTGACCCAACATTTCTTTGAGGTTGCCCATAATTCGTTTAAAGTTTCCCATTTGAAATCCACCAAAACTATAATTCTGGGAGCTTTCAGGTTTGCCTTGGGCCTGAGCATGGGAAAGGACCTGTTGCTGTTAATTCTCAAGATGAAACAGATTTTGGCTCTATGTATTGGGCTTTAGTAAGAAAATAAATATATAATACTTTATAAAACATTCAATAATTGTGCATATTTGATACTTGACTAATTTGATAACACATTAAAGTTGAGGTAATTAATTAACGCTTCGTGAAATCTCACAGTAATGCACAAAAGAAATTTTATTCGATAATACATATATTAAAAACTTTTCTACATTTCATTTTGAAGGTTTGCAAGAAGACAAGTGTGTGACAATATTTTCTTGAAGTTTTGCATGACTGCCCCATGTGATGTTTTATTTTTGAAATTATGCATAAATCCCAAGTGTGAGTATTTGTATAAATATTGCCAATATTATATTTTTGTTTTAAAAGTTATATAGCTTATATATTTTTAATCATTAGTAATTCAATATATTGGGTCTTTTAAAAATACAGTGCGATACTCGCACATTAATGACTCATATGAAAACCTATGTTCAAAAAACTTCCTAAAAATTAAGTTAGTTAAATAGGGTTGGAAATAAATAGCAATATAAGTTCACTAAGCATTCCACATTTGTGCATATTTGGTGCTTCACTGATTAGATAACACTTTAAAAAATAGGTAACCTATGTTTAATGCAATATCACAGTTGTTTCACATAATATTATTAAACAAAATAAAATTCGGATCCTGTTGCTCATATTCTTAAGTAATAATAATATTTGACATTGGATTAATTTGACAGCCCGAGTAAACATGTTGACCCATTATTACTTGGAGGTTTCTCATCCTTCGCTTTAAAGTTTCCCATTGGTAATCCACCAAAACCGTAATTCGGGGATCTTCCTAGGTTGCCTTGTGCCTGAGCCTGGGCAAGGACCTGCAGCTATTAAGATGCAAGAAGAAACTTGTTTTGGCTCCGTATATTGGGCTTCCATCAGAAAAAAAATAGTTTACAAAACATTAAATATTTGTGCATGTTTGATGCTTTATTGATTTGACAACACATTGAAAATGAGGTAATTAATCAATGCTTCTTGAAATCTCACAATAATACACAAAAGAAATGTTATTCGATAATACATATATTGAAAAATATTCTACAAGTTATTTTAATGATTTGCAAGCAGACAATTGTGTGATGATATTTTCTTGAGAGTTTTCTTGGATAACCCTTGTGATGATTTAGTTTTGAAGGTATGCATAAATCCCAAGTGCGTGTATTTCTAAAAAATATTTACAGTATTATTTGTGTGGTTTAAAAATTATATAATTTATATGTTTTAATCATTGGTAATTCAATCAATTGTGTATTTTAAAAATACCGTGCGATATTCCAACTTTAATGACTCATGTGAAAATCTATTTAAAAAAAAGTTCCTGAAAATTAAATTAGTTAAATAGGGTTTGAAATAAATAACAACATAAGTTTACAAAGTTTTATACATCTGTGCAAATTTGGTGCTTCAATTATTAGAAAACAGTTTGCAAAAGAGGTAACCCAAGTTTAATGTAATCTCACAGTTGTTCCACGTAATATTATTGAAAAAAATAAAATCCGAAACCTGGTGCTCATATTCTTAAGTAATAAGAATATTTGGCCTTGGATTAATTTGACAGCCGAGGTGAACATGGTGACCCATCATTTCTTATAGGTTTCCAATCCTTCGATTTAGAGTTTCCCAATGACAATCCAACAAAACCGTGATTCGAGGAGCTTCCAAGGTTGCCTTGTGCTTGAGACTGGGCAAGGACCTGTTGTTTTTTAGATGCTGGAAGAAACTTGTTTTGGCTCTATATATTGGGCTACAGTCGGAATATATATATGTAATATTACATACACACATATATATATATAATTAATAGTTTACAAAACATTTAAAATGATTTAAATATATATATACATTTAATATTTGTGCATGTTTGATGCTTCACTAATTTGATAACACATTGAAAATGATGTAATTAATCAATGCTTCATAAAATCTCACAACATTGCAAAAAAAATATGTTAATCGATAATACACATATTAAAACATTTCTCCATGTCACTGTAAATGTTTTCAAGAAGACAAGTGTGTGATGATATTTTCTTGAAGGTTTGCATGACTGTCCCCCGTGATGATTTATTTTTAAAGGTATGCCTAAATCCCAAGTGCGAGTATTTATAAAAAATAATTCTAGTATTATAAGTGTGGATTAAAAATTATATAACTTATATTTTTTCAATCATTGGTCATTACATCAACTGTGGGTGTTGAAAACACCGTGCGATATTCGCATATTAATGATTTATGTGAAAACCTATTTTTCAAAACAGTTCCTGAAAATTAAATTATTTAAATATTGATAGAAATAAATAGCAATAATAGTTTACAAAACATTCAACATATGTGCATATTTGGTGCTTTACTGATTAGATAACACTTTGAAAATAACGTAACCCATGTTTCATGAAATCTCACAGTTGTTTCACAAATTATTATTGTACAAAATAAAATCCGGCAACTGGTGCTCATATTCTGAATTAATAATAATATTTGACCTTGTGTTATTTTGATAGCCTGGGAGAACATGGTGACCTATCATTTCAATGAGGTTGCCCATTATTCGTTTAAAGTTTCCCGTTTGAAATCCACCAAAATTGGTAATTCAATCAATTTTGTCTTTTGAAAATATCGTATGATATTCGCACATTAATAACTCGTACGAAATCCTATTTTCAAAAAACTTCCTGAAAATAAAATTAGTTAAATAGGGTTGGAAATATATAGCAATATTAGTTTACAGAGCATTCCACATCGATGCATATTTGGTGCTTCACTGATTAGATAACACTTTTAAAAAGAGGTAACCTATGTTTAATGTAATATCACAGTTGTTTCACATAATATTATTCAACAAAATAAAATATGGAACATGTTGCTCATATTCTTAACTAATAATAATAATTGACATTGGATTAATTTGACAGCCCGGGTAAACATGTTGACCCAACATTTCTTGGAGGTTTCTCATCCTTCACTTTAAAGTTTACCGTTGGCAATCCACCAAAACTGTAATTCGGGGATGTTCCTAGGTTGCCTAGTGCCAGAGCCTGGGCAAGGACCTATAGCTGTTAAGATGCAAAAAGAAACTGGTTTTGGCTCTGTATTTTGGGTTTCCGAGAGATATATATATATATATATATATGTATATATAATAGTTTACAAAACATTAAATATTTGTGCATGTTTGATGCTTGACTAATTTGATAACACATTGAAAATGAGGTAATTAATCAATGCTTCTTGAAATCTCACAATAATACACAAAAGAAATGTTATTCGATAATACATATATTGAAAAATATTCTACAAGTCATTTTAATGATTTGCAAGCATACAATTGTGTGATGATATTTTCTTGAGAGTTTTCTTGGATGCCCCTTGTGATGATTTAGTTTTGAAGGTATGCATAAATCCCAAGTGCGTATATTTCTCAAAAATATTTCCAGTATTATTTGTGTGGTTTAAAAATTATATAATTTATATGTTTTAATCATTGGTAATTCAATCAATTGTGTCTTTTGAAAATACCGTGCGATATTCCCACTTTAATGACTCATGTGAAAATCTATTTTCGAAAAAGTTCCTGAAAATTAAATTAGTTAAATAGGGTTTGAAATAAATAACAACATAAGTTTACAAAGTTTTATACATCTGTACAAATTTGGTGCTTCAATTATTAGAAAACAGTTTGCAAAAGAGGTAACCCAAGTTTAATGTAATCTCACAGTTGTTCCACGTAATATTATTGAAAAAAATAAAATCTGAAACCTGGTGCTCATATTCTTAAGTAATAAGAATATTTGGCCTTGGATTAATTTGACAGCCGAGGTGAACATGGTGACCCATCATTTCTTATAGGTTTCCAATCCTTCGATTTAGAGTTTCCCAGTGACAATCCACCAAAACCGTGATTTGGGGAGCTTCCAAGGTTGCCTTGTGCCTGACACTGGGCAAGGACCTGTTGTTTTTCAGATGCTAGAAGAAACTGGTTTTGGCTCTATATATTGGGCTGTAGTCGGAATATATATATGTAATATTACACACATATATATATAATTAATAGCTTACAAAACATTTAAAACGATTTATATATATATATATTTCGCATGTTTGATGCTTGACTAATTTGATAACACATTGAAAATGATGTAATTAATCAATGCTTCGTAAAATCTCACAATATTGCAAAAAATATGTTATTCGATAATACATACATTAAAAAAATATTCTCCATATGATTTTGAATGTTTGCAAGAAGACAAGTGTGTGTTGATATTTTCTTTAAGGTTTTCATGACTGTCTCCCGTGGTCATTTATTTTTAAAGGTATGCCTAAATCCCAAGTGCAAGTATTTATAAAAAACAATTCTAGTATTATAAGTGTGGATTAAAAATTATATAACTTATATTTTATCAATCATTGGTCATTACATCAACAGTGGGTTTTGAAAAGACCGTGCGATATTTACACATTAATGACTTATGTGAAAACCTATTTTTCAAAACAGTTTCTGGAAATTAAATTAGTTAAATAGTGATAGAAATAAATAGCAATAATAGTTTACAAAACATTCAACATATGTGCATATTTGGTGCTTTACTGATTAGATAACACTTTGAAAATGAGGTAACCCATGTTTCATGAAATCTCACAGTTGTTTCAAAAATTATTATTGTACAAAATAAAATCCGGCAACTGGTGCTCATATTCTGAATTAATAATAATATTTGACCTTGTGTTATTTTGATAGCCTGGGAGAACATGGTGACCTATCATTTCAATGAGGTTGCTCATTATTCGTTTAAAGTTTCCCGTTTGAAATCCACCAAAATTATGTAACTTATATATTTTTAATCATTGGTAATTCAATCAATTTTGTCTTTTGAAAATATAGTGTGATATTCGAACATTAATAACTCGTACGAAATCCTATTTTCAAAAAATTTCCTGAAAATAAAATTAGTTAAATAGGGATGGAAAAAAATAGCAATATTAGTTTACAAAGCATTCCACATTTGTGCATATTTGGTGCTTCACTGATTAGATAACACTTTTAAAAAGAGGTAAACTATGTTTAATGTAATATCACAGTTGTTTCACATAATATATTCAACAAAATAAAATATGAAACCTGTTGCTCATATTCTTAACTAATAATAATAATTGACATTGGATTAATTTGACAGCCCGGGTAAACATATTGACCCATCATTTCTTGGAGGTTTCTCATCCTTCGCTTTAAAGTTTACCATTGGCAATCCACCAAAACTGTAATTCGGGGATGTTCCTAGGTTGCCTAGTGCCCGAGCCTGGGCAAGAACCTATAGCTGTTAAGAAGCAATAAGAAACTAATTTTGGTTCTGTATTTTGGGATTCCGAGAGAAATATATATATATATATATATATATATATATATATATATATATATATATAATAGTTTACAAAACATTAAATATTTGTGCATGTTTGATGCTTGAAAAATCTTCTACATTGAAAATGAGGTAATTAATCAATGCTTCTTGAAATCTCACAATAATGCAAAATAGAAATGTTATTGGATAATACATATATCAAAAAATCTTCTACATGTCATTTTGAAGGTTTGCAAGAAGACAAGTGTGTGATGATATTTTCTTGAAGGTTTGCATGACAGCCTCTCATGATGATTTATTTTTGAAGGTATGCATAAATTCCAAGTGCGAGTATTTATTAAAAAATATTGCCAGTATTATGTGTGGTTTAAAAATTATATAATTTATATTTTTTTAATCATTGATAGTTACATCAACTGTGTCATTTGAAAATACCATGCGATATTCGCGCATTAATGACTTAAGTGAAAACCTATTTTTAAAACAGTTCCTAAAAATTTAATTAGTTAAATAGGGATGGAAATGAATATCAATAATAGTTTAAAAAGAATTTCACATCTGTGTATATTTGGTGCTTCACTGATTAGATAACAATTTGAAAATGAGGTAACCCATGTTTAATGAAATCTCACAGTTGTTTCACATATTATTATTGAACAAATAAAATCCTACCGCTGGTGTTCATATTCTGAATTAACAATAATATTTGACCTTGTGTTATTTTGATAGCCCAAGAGAATATGGTGACCCAACATTTCTTTGAGGTTGCCCATAATTTGTTTTAAGTTTCCCATTTGAAATCCACCAAAACTGTAATTCCGGGAGCTTTCAAGTTTGCCTTGGGCCTGGGAAAGGACCTGTTGCTGTTAATTTTCAAGATGAAACAGATTTTGGCTCTATGTATTGGGCTTTAGTAAGAAAATAAATATATAATAGTTTAAAAAACATTCAATAATTGTGCATATTTGATACTTGACTAATTTGATAACACATTAAAGTGGAGGTAATTAATTAATGCTTCGTGAAATCTCACAGTAATGCACAAAAAAATGTTATTCGATAATACATATATTAAAAAATCTTCTACATTTCATTTTGAAGGTTTGCAAGAAGACAAGTGCGTGATAATATTTTCTTGAAGGTTTGCATGACTGCCCCCTGTGATGTTTTATTTTTGAAATTATGCATAAAACCCAAGTGTGAGTATTTGTAAAAATATTGTCAGTATTATATTTGTGTTTTAAAAGTTATATAGCTTATATATTTTTAATCATTAGTAATTCAATATATTGGGTTTTAAAAAATACAGTGCGATATTCGCACAATAATGACTCA
Organism: Rubia yunnanensis; assembly: GCA_037428765.1. Lineage (NCBI taxonomy): Eukaryota > Viridiplantae > Streptophyta > Magnoliopsida > Gentianales > Rubiaceae > Rubia > Rubia yunnanensis. The sequence continues at coordinate 76,831,032 of CM075066.1, read as the reverse complement.
TATGAAAACCTATGTTCAAAAAACATCCTAAAAATTAAGTTAGTTAAATAGGGTTGGAAATAAATAGCAATATAAGTTCACAAAGAATTCCACATCTGTGCATATTTGGTGCTTCACTGATTAGATAACACTTTAAAAAATAGGTAACTTAGTTTTAATGCAATATCACAGTTGTTTCACATAATATTATTAAACAAAATAAAATTCAGATCCTGTTGCTCATATTCTTAAGTAATAATAATATTTGACATTGGATTAATTGGACAGCCTGGGTAAACATGTTGACCCACCATCACTTGGAGGTTTCTCATCCTTCGCTTTAAAGTTTCCCATTGGTAATCCACCAAAACCGTAATTCGGGGATCTTCCTAGGTTGCCCTGTGCCTGAGCCTGGGCAAGGACCTGCAGCTATTAAGATGCAAGAAGAAACTGGTTTTGGCTCCGTATATTGGGCTTCCATCAGAAAAAGAAATATAATAGTTTACAAAACATTAAATATTTGTGCATGTTTGATGCTTGACTAATTTGATAACACATTGAAAATGCTTCTTGAAATCTCACAATAATGCACAAAAGAAATGTTATTCGATAATACATATATTGAAAATTATTCTACAAGTCTTTTTTAATGATTTGCAAGCAGACAATTGTGTGATGATATTTTCTTGAGAGTTTTCTTGAATGCCACTTGTGATGATTTAGTTTTGAAGGTATGCATAAATCCCAAGTGCGTGTATTTATCAAAAATATTTCCAGTATTATTTGTATGGTTTAAAATGATATAATTTATATGTTTTAATCACTGTTAATTCAATCAATTGTGTCTTTTGAAAATACCGTGCGATATTCCCACTTTAATGACTCATGTGAAAATCTATTTTCGAAAAAGTTCCTGAAAATTAAATTAGTTAAATAGGGTTTGAAATAAATAACAACATAAGTTTACAAAGTTTTATACATATGTGCAAATTTGGTGCTTCAATTATTAGATAACACTTTGAAAAAGAGGTAACCCAAGTTTAATGCAATCTCACAGTTGTTCCACATAATATTATTGAAAAAAATAAAATCTGAAACCTGGTGCTCATATTCTTAAGCAATAATAATATTTGGCCATGGATTAATTTGACAGCCAAGGTGAACATGTTGACCCATCATTTCGTGGAAGTTTTCCTTCCTTCGCTTTAAATTTTCCCATTAGCAATCCACCAAAACCATAATTCGGGGAGGTTCCAAGGTTGCCTTGTGCATGAGACTGGGCAAGGATCTGCTGTTTTTTAGATGCTAGAAGAAACTGGTTTTGGCTCTATATATTGGGCTACAGTCGGAATATATATATATATGTAATATTACACACACACACATATATATATATTATTAATAGTTTACAAAACATTTAAAATGATGTGTATATATATATATACATTTAATATTTGTGCATGTTCGATGCTTGACTAATTTGATAACACATTGAAAATGATGTAATTAATCAATGCTTCGTAAAATCTCACAATATTGCAAAAAAATATGTTATTCGATAATACATATATTAAAAAATCTTCTCCTTTTCATTTTGAATGTTTGCAAGAAGAAAAGTGTGTGATGATATTTTCTTGAAGGTTTGCATGACTGTCCCCCGTGGGGATTCATTTTTAAAGGTATGCCTAAATCCCAAGTGCGAGTATTTATAAAAACTAATTCTAGTATTATAAGTGTGGAATAAAATTTATATAACTTATATTTTTTCAATAATTGGTCATTACATCAACTGTGGGTTTTGAAAACAACGTGTGATATTTGCACATTAATGACTTATGTGAAAACCTATTTTTCAAAACAGTTCCAGAAAATTAAATTAGTTAAATAGTGATAGAAATAAATAGCAATAATAGTTTACAAAACATTCAACATATGTGCATATTTGGCGCATTACTGATTAGATAACACTTTGAAAATGAGGTAACCCATGTTTCATGAAATCTCACAGTTGTTTCACAAATTATTATTGTACAAAATAAAATCCGGCAACTGGTGCTCATATTCTGAATTAATAATAATATTTGACCTTGTGTTATTTTGATAGTCTGGGAGAACATGGTGACCTATCATTTCATTAAGGTTGCCCATTATTCGTTTAAAGTTTCCCATTTGAAATCCACCAAAATTATATAACTTATATATTTTAAATCATTGGTAATTCAATCAATTTTTTCTTTTGAAAATATCGTGTGATATTTGCACATTAATAACTAGTATGAAACCCTATTTTCAAAAAATTTCCTGAAAATAAAATTAGTTAAATAGGGTTGGAAATAAATAGCAATATTAGTTTACAAAGCATTCCACATCTGTGCATATTTGGTGCTTCACTGATTAGATAACACTTTTAAAAAGAGGTAACCTATGTTTAATGTAATATCACAGTTGTTTCACATAATATTATTCAACAAAATAAAATATGGAACATGTTGCTCATATTCTTAACTAATAATAATAATTGACATTGGATTAATTTGACAGCCCGGGTATACATGTTGACCCATCATTTCATGGAGGTTTCTCATCCTTTGCTTTGAAGTCTACCATTGGCAATCCACCAAAACCGTAATTCGAGGATCTTCCTAGGTTGCCTTGTGCCTGAGCCAGGGCAAAGACCTATAGCTATTAAGATGCAATAAGAAACTGGTTTCGGCTCTGTATTTTCGGATTCCGAGAGAAATATATATATATATATATATATATATAATAGTTTACAAAACATTAAATATTTGTGCATGTTTGATGCATGACTAATTTGATAACACATTGAAAATGAGGTGATTAATCAATGCTTCTTGAAATCTCACAATAATGCAAAATAGAAATGTTATTGGATAATACATATATTAAAAAATCTTCTACATGTTATTTTGAAGGTTTGCAAGAAGACAAGTGTGTGATGATATTTTCTTGATGGTTTGCATGACAGCCCTCCGTGATGATTTATTTTTGAAGGTATGTACAAATTCAAAGTGCGAGTATTTATTAAAAAATATTGCCAATATTATATGTGTGGTTTAAAAATTATATAATTTATATTATTTTAATCATTGGTAATTACATCAACTGTGTCATTTGAAAACACCATGCGATATTCACGCATTAATGACTTAAGTGAAAACCTATTTTTAAAACAGTTCCTAAAAATTTAATTAGTTAAATAGGGATGGAAATAAATAACAATAATAGTTTAAAAAGAATTTCACATCTGTGTATATTTGGTGCTTCATTGATTAGATAACAATTTGAAAATGAGGTAACCCATGTTTAATGAAATCTCACAGTTGTTTCACATATTATTATTGAACAAATAAAATCCTACCGCTGGTGCTCATATTCTGAATTAACAATAATATTTGACCTTGTGTTATTTTAATAGCCCAGGAGAATATGGTGACCCAACATTTCTTTGAGGTTGCCCATAATTCGTTTAAAGTTTCCCGTTTGAAATCCACCAAAACTGTAATTCCGGGAGCTTTCAAGTTTGCCTTGGGCCTGAGCCTGGGAAAGGACCTGTTGCTGTTAATTTTCAAGATGAAACAGATTTTGGCTCCATGTATTGGGCTTTAGTAAGAAAATAAATATATAATACTTTATAAAACATTCAATAATTGTGCATATTTGATACTTGACTAATTTGATAACACATTAAAGTTGAGGTAATTAATTAATGCTTCGTGAAATATCACAGTAATGCACAAAAGAAATGTTATTCGATAATACATATATTAAAAAATCTTCTACATTTCATTTTGAAGGTTTGCAAGAAGACAAGTGTGTGATAATATTTTCTTGAAGGTTTGCATGACTGCCCCCTGTGATGTTTTATTTTTGAAATTATGCATAAATCCCAAGTGTGAGTATTTGTAAACAATATTGTCAGTATTATATTTGTGTTTTAAAAGTTATATAGCTTATATATTTTTAATCATTAGTAATTCAATATATTGGTGCGATATATTTGGTGCATATTTGGTGCTTCACTGATTAGATAACTTTAAAAAATGGGTAACCTATGTTTAATGCAATATCACAGTTGTTTCACATAATATTATTAAACAAAATAAAATTCGGATCCTGTTGCTCATATTCTTAAGTAATAATAATATTTGACATTGGATTAATTTGACAGCCCGGGTAAACATTTTGACCCATCATTACTTGGAGGTTTCTCATTCTTCGCTTTAAAGTTTCCCATTGGCAATCCACCAAAACTGTAATTCGGGGATCTTCCTAGGTTGCTCTGTGCCTGAGCCTGGGCAAGGACCTGCAGCTATTAAGATGCAAAAAGAAACTGGTTTGGTTCCGTATATTGGGCTTCCATCAGAAAAAAAATATATATATATATATATATATAATAGTTTACAAAACATTAAATATTTGTGCATGTTTGTTGCTTGACTAATTTGATAACACATTGAAAGAGAGGTAATTAATCAATGCTTCTGGAAATCTCACAATAATGCACAAAAGAAATGTTATTCGATAATACATATATTGAAAAATATTCTACAAGTCATTTTAATGATTTGCAAGCAGACAATTGTGTGATGATATTTTCATGATAGTTTTCTTGAATGCCCCTTGTGATGATTTAGTTTTGAAGGTATGCATAAATCCCAAGTGTGTGTATTTCTCAAAAATATTTCCAGTATTATTTGTGTGGTTTAAAAATTATATGATTTATGTGTTTTAATCATTGGTAATTCAATCAATTGTGTCTTTTGAAAATACCGTGCGATATTCCAACTTTAATGACTCACGTGAGAATCTATTTTCGAAAAAGTTCCTGAAAATTAAATTGGTTAAATAGGGTTTGAAATAAATAACAACATAAGTTTACAAAGTTTTATATATCTGTGCAAATTTGGTGCTTCAATTATTAGAAAACAGTTTGCAAAAGAGGTAACCCAAGTTTAATGTAATCTCACAGTTGTTCCACGTAATATTATTGAAAAAAATAAAATCCAAAACCTAGTGCTCATATTCTTAAGCAATAATAATATTTGACCTTGGATTAATTTGATAGCCGGGGTGAACATGTTGACCCATCATTTCGTGGAAGTTTCCCATCCTTCGCTTTAAAGTTTCCCATTGGCAATCCACCAAAATTGTAATTCGGGGAGGTTCCAAGGTTGCCTTGTGCCTGAGCCTCGGCAAGGACCTGTTTCTTTTGAGATGCAAGAAGAAACATGTTTTAGCTCTATATATTGGGCTTCATTCAGAAAAAATACATGCATACATATATATATATATATATATAATAGTTTACAAAAAATTAAATATTTGTGCATGTTTGATGCTTGAATAATTTGATAACACATTGAAAATGAAGTAATTAATAAATGCTTCGTGAAATCTCACAATAATGCAAAAAAGAAATTTTATTCGATAATACATACAATAAAAAATATTCTACATGTCAGTTTGAAGGTTTGCAAGAAGACAAGTGTGTGATGATATTTTCTTGAAGGTTTCCATGAATTCCCCTTGTGATTATTTATTTTTAAAGTTATGCATAAATCCCATGTGTGAGTATTTGTAAAAACATATTTCCAATATTTTATGTGTGGTTTAAAATTATATAACTTATATTATTTTAATCATTGGTAATTACATCAACTATGACTTATGCGAAACCTATTTTTTGAAACAGTTCTTGAAAATTAAATTAGTTAAATAAGGATGAAAATAAATAGTAATAATAGTTTACAAAATATTACACATCTGTGCATATTTGGTGCTTCACAGATTAGATTACACTTTGAAAATGAGGTAACCTATGTTTAAAGAAATCTCACAGTTGTTTCACGTATTATTTATGAACAAAATTAAATCCCGCAACAGGTGCTCATATTTAGAATTAATAATAATATTTGAACTTAGCCCGGGAGAATATGGTGACCCATCATTTCTTTAAGGTTGCCCATCATTCTTTTAAAGTTTCCCATTTAAAATCCACCAAAACTATAATTCCGGGAGGTTTCAAGTTTGCCTTGGGCCTGAGCCAGGGCAAGGATCTGTTGCTGTTAATTTACAATATAAAATAGGAAGTGGCTCTGTATATTGGGCTTTAGTCAGAAAATAAATATATAATAGTTTACAAAACATTAAATATTTGTGCATGTTTGATGCTTGACTAATCTGATAAAACATTGAATGTGAGGTAATTAATCAATGCTTCGTGAAATCTCACATAATGCAAAAAAAGAAATGTTATTCGATAATACATAAATTAAAAAATCTTCTACATGTCATTTTGAAGGTTTGCATGAAGACAAGTGTGTGATGATATTTTTTTGAAGGTTTGCATAACTGCCCCTTGTGATGATTTATTTTTGAAGGTATGCATAAATCCCCAGCGCGAGTATTTATAAAGAATATTGCCATTATTATATGTGTGGTTTAAAAATTATATAACTTATATTTTTATTCATTTGTAATTACATCAACTGTGTCTTTTGAAAACACCGTGCGATATTTGCACATTAATGACTTATGTGAAAACCTATTTTTGAAACAGTTCCTGAAAATTAAATAAATTAAATCGGGATGGAAATAAATAGCAATAATATTTTACAAAGCATTCAACATCTGTGCATAACACTTTTAAAATGATGTAACCCATGTTTAATGAAACCTCACAGTTGTTTCACATATTATTGATGAACAAATTAAAATCCGGCAACAGGTCTTATTCTTAATTAATAATAATATTTGACATTGTGTTATTTCGATAGCCTGGGAGAATATGGAGACCCATCATTTCATTGAGGTTACCCATCAATCTTTTAAAGTTTCACATTTGAAATCCACCAAAACTGTAATTCCGGGAGCTTTCAAGTTTGCCTTGGTCTTGAGGCTGGGCATGGGCCTGTTGTTGTTAATTTACAAGACGAAACATGTTTTGGCTCTATATATTGAGCTTTAGTTAGAAAATAAATACATTATAATTTACAAAACATTAAATATTTGTGCATGTTTGATGCTAGACTAATTTGATAACACATTGAAAGTTAGGTAATTAGACAGTGCTTCTTGAAATCTCACAATAATGCAAAAAAGAAATGTTATTCGATAATACATATATTAAAAAATCTTCTACATTTCCTTTTGAAGGATTTCAAGAAGACAAGTGTGTGATGATATTTTCTTGAAGGTTGGCGTGACTGCCCCTTGTGATATGTGTGGTTTAAAAATTATATAACTTATATTTTTTTGAATCATTGGTAATTACGTCAACTGTGCCTTTTGAAAACATCGTTCGATATTTGCACATTAATGGCTTATGTAGAAACCTATTTTTGAAATAGTCCCTGAAAATTAAATTAATTAAATAGGGATGGAAATAAACAGAAATAATAGTTTACAAAGCATTCAACATATGTGCATGTTTGGTGCTTCACTGATTAGATAACACTTCGAAAATGAGGTAACCCATGTTTAATGAAATCCCACAGTTGTTTCATTGTTGATGAACAAAATAAAATCCGGCAACAGGTGCCCATATTCATAATTAATAATAATATTTGACCTTGTGTTATTTCGATAGCCTGGGAGAATATGGTGACCCATCATTGCTTTGAGGTTGCCCATCATTCTTTTAAAGTTTCCCATTTGAAATCTACCAAAACTGTAATTCCGGGAGCTTTCAAGTTTGCCTTGGGCTTGAGCCTGGGCATGGACCTGTTGCTGTTAATTTGCAAGATGAGACAGGTTTTGGCTCTATATATTGGGCTTTAGTCAGAAAATAAATATATTATAGTTTTGAAAACATGAAATATTTATGCATGTTTGATGCTTGACTAATTTGATAACACATTGAAAGTCAGGTAATTAATCAATGCTTGTTGAAATCTCACAATAATGCAAAAAAGAAATGTTATTCGATAATACATATATTAAAAAAAATCTTCTACACGTCATTTTGAAGGTTTGCAAGAAGACAAGTGTGTGATGATATTTTCTTGAAAGTTTGCATGACTGCCCCTTGTGATGATTTATTTTTGTAGGTATGCATAAATCCCATGTGCGAGTATTTATAAAAATTATTGACAGTATTATATGTGTGGTTTAAAAATTATATAACTTATATTTTTTTAATCATTGGTAATAACATTAACTGTGTCTTTTGAAAACACCCTGCAATATTTGAACATTAATGACTGATGTGAAAACCGATTTTTCAAACAGTTCTTGAAAATTAAGTTAATTAAATAGGGATGGAAATAAATAGCAATAATAGTTTACAAAGCATTCAACATCAATGCATATATGGTGCTTCAATGATTAGATAACACTTCAAAAATGAGGTAACCCATGTTTAATGAAATCTCACAGCTGTTTCACATATTATTGATGAACAAAATAAAATCCAGCAACTGGTGCTCATATTCTTAATTAATTATAATATTTGACCTTGTGTTAGTTTAATAGACCGGGAGAATATGGTGACCCATCATTTCTTTGAGGTTTACTATCATTGTTTTAAAGTTTCCCATTTGAAATCCACCAAAACTGTAATTGTGGGAGCTTTCAAGTTTGCCTTGGGCTTGAGCCTAGGCAAGTACCTGTTGTTGTTAATTTGCAAGACGAAATATATTTTGGCTCTATATATTGGGCTTTGGTTAGAATATATTATATTATAATTTACAAAACCTTAAATATTTGTGCATGTTTGATGCTTGACTAATTTGATAACACATTGAAAGTGAGGTAATTAGACAATGCCTCTTCAAATCTCACAATAATGCAAAAAAGAAATGTTATTCGATAATACATATATCAAAAAATCTTCTACATGTCATTTTGAAGGTTTGCAAGAAAACAAGTGTGTGATGATATTTTCTTGAAGGTTTGCATGACTGCCCCTTGTGATAATTTATATTTAAAGGTATGCATAAATCCCATGTGCGAGTATTTATAAAAGAAATTGCCAGTATTATATGTGTGGTTTTAAAATTATATAACTTATATATTTTTTCAATCATTGGTAATTACAACAACTGTGTCTTTTGAAAATACTGTGCGATAATCGCACATTAATGACGTATTTGAAAACCTATTTTTGAAACAGTTCCTGAAAATTAAATTTGTTAAATAGGGATGGAAATAAATAGCAATAATAGTTTACAAAGCATTCAACATCTATTCATATTTGGTGCTTCAATGATTAGATAACACTTAAAAAATTAGGTAACTCATGTTTAATGAAATCTCACAGTTGTTTCACATATTATTGATGAACAAAATAAAATCTAGCAACTGGTGCTCATATTCTTAATTAATTATAATATTTGACCTTGTGTTAGTTTAATAGACCAGGAGAATATGGTGACCCATCATTTCTTTGAGGTTTACTATCATTGTTTTAAAGTTTCCCATTTGAAATCCACCAAAACTGTAATTCTGGGAGCTTTCAAGTTTGCCTTGGGCTTGAGCCTAGGAAAGTACCTGTTGCTGTTAATTTGCAAGACGAAAAAGATTTTGGCTCTATATATTGGGCTTTAGTTATAAAATGAATATATTATAATTTACAAAACCTTAAATATTTGTGCATGTTTGATGCTTGACTAATTTGATAACACATTGAAAGTGAGGTAATTAAACAATGCCTCTTGAAATCTCACAATAATGCAAAAAAGAAATGATATTCAATAATACATATATTAAAAAGTCTTCTACATGTCATTTTGAAGGTTTGCAAGAAAACAAGTGTGTGATGATATTTTCTTGAAGGTTTGAATGACTGCCCCTTGTGATGATTTATTTTTCAAGTTATGCATAAATCCCAAGTGCGAGTATTTATAAAAAAAAATTGCTAGTATTATATGTGTGGTTTTAAAATTATATAACTTATATATTTTTTCAATCATTGGTAATTACATCAACTGTGTCTTTTGAAAATACCGTGCGATAATCGCACATTAATGACTTATGTGAAAACCTATTTTTGAAACATTTCCTGAAAATTAAATTAGTTAAATAGGGATGGAAATAAATAGCAATATTAGTTTACAAAGCATTCAACATCTATGCATATTTGGTGCTTCAATGATTAGATAACACTTCAAAAATGAGGTAACCCATGTTTAATGAAATCTCACAGTTGTTTCACATATTATTGAAGAACAAAATAAAATCTAGCAACTGGTGCTCATATTCTTAATTAATTATAATATTTTACATTGTGTTAGTTTAATAGACCGGGAGAATATGGTGACCCATCATTTCTTTGAGGTTGACTATCATTCTTTTAAAGTTTCCCATTTGAAATCCACCAAAATTGTAATTGTGGGAGCTTTCAAGTTTGCCTTGGGCTTGAGCCTAGGCAAGTACCTGTTGCTGTTAATTTGCAAGACGAAACAGATTTTTGCTCTATATATTGGGCTTTAGTTATAAAATAAATATATTATAATTTACAAAACCTTAAATATTTGCGCATGTTTGATGCTTGACTAATTTGATAACACATTGAAAGTGAGGTAATTAGACAATGCCTCTTGAAATCTCACAATAATGCAAAAAAGAAATGTTATTCGATAATACATATATTAAAAAATCTTCTACATGTCATTCTGAAGGTTGGCAAGAAAACAAGTGTGTGATGATATTTTCTTGAAGGTTTGCATGACTGCCCGTTGTGATGATTTATTTTTGAAGGTATGCATAAATCCCAAGTGCAAGTATTTATAAAATAAATTGCCAGTATTATATGTGGTTTTAAAATTATATAACTTATATATTTTTTCAATCATTGGTAATTACATCAACCATGTCTTTTGAAAATACCGTGCGATAATCGCACATTAATGACTTATGTGAAAACCTATTTTTAAACATTTCCTGAAAATTAAATTGGTTAAATAGGGATGGAAATAAATAGCAATAATAGTTTACAAAGCATTCAACATCAATGCATATTTGGTGCTTCAATGATTAGATAACACTTCAAAAATAAGGTAACCCATGTTTAATGAAATCTCACAGTTGTTTCACATATTATTGATGAACAAAATAAAATCCGGCAACTGGTGCTCATATTCTTAATTAATTATAATTTGTGTCCTTGCGTTTTTTTAATATCCCGGGAGAATATGGTGACCCATCATTTCTTTGAGGATGCCCATCATTAATTTAAAGTTTCCCATTTGAAATCCACCAAAACTGTAATTCCGGGAGCTTTCAAGTTTGCCTTGGACCTAAGCCTGTGCAAGGACCTTTTCCTATTAATTTGCAAGATGAAATAGGTTTTGGCTCTATATATTGGGCTTTAGTTAGAAAATAAATATATAACAGTTTACAAAATATTCAATATTTGTGTATATTTGATGCTTGAATCCCATGTGCGAGTATTTACAAAAATAATTTCCAGTATTATATGTGTGGTTTTAAAATTATATAACTTATATATTTTTTCAATCATTGGTAATTACATCAACTGTGTCTTTTGAAAATACCGTGCGATAATCGCACATTAATGACTTATGTGAAAACCTATTTTTGAAACATTTCCTGAAAATTAAACTGGTTAAATAGGGATGGAAATAAATAGCAATAATAGTTTACAAAGCATTCAACATCAATGCATATTTGGTGCTTCAATGATTAGATAACACTTCAAAAATAAGGTAACCCATGTTTAATGAAATCTCACAGTTGTTTCACATATTATTGATGAACAAAATAAAATCTGGCAACTGGTGCTCATATTCTTAATTAATTATAATTTGTGTCCTTGCGTTATTTTAATATCCCGGGAGAATATGGTGACCCATCATTTCTTTGAGGTTGCCCATCATTAATTTAAAGTTTCCCATTTGAAATCCACCAAAACTGTAATTCCGGGAGCTTTCAAGTTTGCCTTGGACCTAAGCCTGTGCAAGGACCTTTTGCTATTAATTTGCAAGATGAAATAGGTTTTGTCTCTATATATTGGGCTTTAGTTAGAAAATAAATATATAACAGTTTACAAAATATTCAATATTTGTGCATATTTGATGCTTGACTACTTTGATAACAAATTAAAGATGATGTAATTAATCAATGCTTCCAGAAATCCCACAATAATGCACAAAAGAAATGTTATTCGATAATACATATATTAAAAAATCTTCTACATTTAATTTTTAAGGTGTGCAAGAAGACAAGTGTGTGATGATATTTTCTTGAAGGTTTGCATGACTGCCCCTTCTGATTATTTATTTTTGAAGGTATGCATAAATCCTAAGTGCGAGTATTTATAAAAATAATATTGCCAGTATTATAAGTGTGGTTTTAAAATTATATAGCTAATATATTTAAAATCATTGGTAATTACATAAACTGTGTCTTTTGAAAACACCGTGCGATAATCGCACAATGACTTATGTGAAAACCTTTTTTTGAAACAGTTCCTGAAAATTAAACCATTTAAATAGTGATGGAAATAAATAGCAATAATATTTTACAGAGCATTAAACAAAAAGAAACGTTATTCAATAATACATATATGACAAAATCCATGCTTCATGAATCCATGCTTCATCAAATCTCAATTTATTTCACAAAATAAACGTTATTCAATAATACATATATTACAAAATCTTCTACATGTCATTTTGAAGTTAAGCAAGAAAGGCAAGTGTGTGATGTTTTCTTACTTGATGGTTTGCATGACGGCCCCGTCTCATGATTTATTTTTGAAGGTATGCACATATCACAAGTGTGACCATTTATAAAAAAAAATTGCCAGCATTATATGTTTGGTTTAAAAAATATATAACTCATGTTTTTAAAACATTGGTAATTCAATAAATTGTTTTTTATTAAAATACCGTGAAAATTTCGTACATTAATGACTCATGTAAGAACGTAAATACAAAACATATAAAAAAATCAAATTAGCTAAATTGGAATGGAAATAAATAGCAATAATAGTATAAAAAACACTCCACATTTGTGAATATTTGGGGATTCATTGATTTAATAACACTTTGAAAAGGAGGTAACCCACATTTGTGCATATGTTGACCCATCATTTCTTGGAGATTGCCTATCCATCGCTTTAATGTTTCCCCTTTGCAATCCACCAAAACCGTATTTTGGAGAGCTTCCAAGGTTGCCTTGTGCATGAGCCTGGGCAAGGACCAGTTGCTGTTGAGATGCAAGAAGAAACTTGTTTTTCTTCTGTATATTAGGTTTCAGACAGAAATATATATACATATATATATATCAATAATATTATACAAAACATTTAATATGTGTGCATGTTGAATGCTTCAATAGTTTGATAACACATTAAAGATGAGGTAATGAATCCATGCTTCGTGAAATCTCAATTTAATTAAAAAAAGAAATGTTATTCCATAATACATATATGACAAAATCTTCTACATGTCATTTTGAAGGTATGCAAGAAAGGCAAGTGTGTGATTATTATTACTTGAAGGTTTGCATGAATGCCTTATCTGATGATTTATTTTTGAAGGTATGCATATATCCCAAGTGCGACTATTTATAAAAAAAAATTGCTAGTATTATATGTTTGGTTTAAAAAATATATAACTTATATTTTTTAATCATTGGTTATTCAATCAATTGTATCTTTTGAAAATACTGTGCAAAATGAAAACATTAATGACCCATTTGAGAACGTATTTACAAAACATTTCCTACAAATTAAATTACTTAAATAGGGATGGAAATAAATAGAAATAACAGTTTACAAAGCATTCTACATTTGTGAATATTTGGTACTTCACTAATTTGATAACACTTTGAAAATGAGGTAACCCATGTTTTATGAAATCTCACATTTGTTAAACATAATATTATTGAACAAAAATAAATCCTGCAAGTGGTGCTCATATTCTTGATTAATAATAAAATTTGACCTTGGGTGAATTTGACTGCCGCCCAGGTGAACGCATTGATTAATCATTTCTTGAAGGTTGCCCATCCATCGCTTTAGAGCTTCCCCTTGGCAATCCACCAAAGCCGTAATTCAGAGAGCATCCAAGGTTGCCTTGTGCTTAAGCCTAGGCAAGGACCAGCTGTTGCTGAGATCCAAGAAGAAACTGGTTTTGCCTCTGTATACTGGGCTTCAAACAGATATATATATATATATATATATATATATATATATCAATAATATTATACAAAACATTAAATATGTTTGCATGTTTTATGCTTCACTAATTTGATAACACATTGAAGATAAGGTAATGGATCAATGCTTCATGAAATCTCAATTTAATTTACAAAAGAAATGTTGTTCAATAATGCATATATGATAAAATCGTTTACATGTCATTTTATAGTTATGCAAGAAAGGCTAGTGTGTGATGATTTTTATTTTAGGGTTTCCATGACTGCCCCGTCTGATGATTTATTTTTGAAGGTATGCATACATCCCAAGTGTGACTATTTACAAAATATATTGCCATTATTATACGTGTTGTTTAAAAAATATATAACTTATATTTTTTTAATCATTGTTTATTGAATCAATAGTGTCCTTTGAAAATACTATGCAAAATCCATACATTCATGACTCATGTAAGATCACATATACAAAAAATTTCCAGAAAATTAAATTAGTTAAATGGGGATGGAAATAAATAGCAATAATAGTTTACAAAGAATTCCAAATTTGTGCATATTTGATGTTTCATTGAATTAATAACACTTTAAAAAAGAGGCAACCCACGTTTTATGAAATCTCAAATTTGTTTCACATAATATTAAAGTACAAAATAAAATCTTGCAACGGGTGCTTATATTCTCGATTAATAATAAAATTTGACCTTGGGTTAATTTAACTGCTTGGATGAATATGTTGGCCCATAATTTCTTTGAGTTTGCGGATCCATCGCTTTAAAGTTTGCCCTTGGAAATCCACTAAAACAGTAATTCGGAGAGCTTCCAAAGTTGCCTTGTTCTTGAGCTTGAGCAGAGACCAGTTGCTGTTGAGATTCAAGAAGAAATTGGTTTTGCCTCTGTATATTGGGCTTCACACATAAATATATATATATATATATATATGCATGTATATGTATATATATCAAATAATATTGTACAAAACATTAAATATGTGTGCATGTTTGATGCTTCACTAATTTGATAACACATTGAAGATGAGGTAATGAATCCATTCTTCGTGAAATCTCAATTTAATTCAAAAAAGAAATGTTATTCAATAATACATAAATGATAAAATTTTCTACATGTAATTTTGACGTTATGCAAGAAAGACAAGTGTGTGATGATTTTTATTTTAAGGTTTGCAGGAATTCCCTGTCTGATGATTAATTTTTGATGGTATGCACATATCCAAAGTGCAACGAATTATAAAAAAATGTTGCCAATATTATATGTGAGCTTTAAAAAATATATAATTTACAATTTTTAATCAATGGTTATTCAAATAATCACGTTCTTTGAATATACTGTGCAAAATTCGCACATTCATGACTCATGTAAGAATGAATATACAAAACATTTCTAGAAAATTAAATTAGTTAAATGGGGATGGAAATAAACAGCAATAATAGTTTACAAAGCATTCCACATTTGTCCATATTTGTTGCTTCATTGATTTGATAACACTTTGAAAAAGAGGCAACCCACGTTTTATGAAATCTCAAATTTGTTTCACATAATATTAATGTACAAAATAAAATCTTGCAATTGGTGCTTATATTCTTGATTAATAATAGAATTTGACCTTGGGTTAATTTAATTGCCTAGATGAATATGTTGGCCCATAATTTCTTTGAGGTTTCCGATCCATCGCTTTAAAGTTTCCCTTTGGAAATCCACTAAAACCGTAATTCGGAGAGCTTCTAAGGTTGCCTTGTGCGTGAGCCTGAGCAAAGACCAGTTGCTGTTGAGATGCAAGAAGAAACTGGTTTTGCCTCTGGATGTTAGGCTTCACACATAAATGTATATATATCAAATAATATTACACAAAACATTAAATATGTGTGCATGTTTGAAGCTTCAGTAATTTGATAACACATTGAAGATGAGGTAATGAATCCATTCTTTGTGAAATCTCAATTTAATTCACAAAATAAATGTTATTTAATAATACATATACGATAAAATTTTCTACAAGTCATTTTGACGTTATGCAAGAAAGACAAGCGTGTGATGATTTTTATTTGACGGTTTCCATGAATTCCCCATCTGATGATTTATTTTTGATGGTTTGCACATATCCCTAGTGCAACTATTTATAAAAAAATATTGGCAGTATTATATGCGAGGTTTAAAAAATATATAAATTACAATTTTATATCTGGTTATTCAATCGTGTCCTTTAAAAATACCGTGCAAAATCCGCACATTCATGACTCATGTAAGAACAAATATACAAAACATTTCTAGAAAATTAAATTAGTTAAATGGGGATGAAAATAAATAACAATAATAGTTCACAAAGCATTTCACATTTGTGCATATTTGAGGCTTCATTGATTTGATAACACTTTGAAAAAGAGGTAACACACATTTTATGAAATCTCAAATATTTTTCACATAATATTAATGTACAAAATAAAATCTTTCAACTGGTGCTTATATTCTCGATTAATAATAAAAGTTGACCTTGGGTTAATTTAACTGCCAGGATGAATATGTTTGCCCATCATTTTTTTGAGGTTGCCAATCCATCGCTTTAAAGTTTCCCCTTGGCAATCCACTATAACCGTTATTCATAGAGCTTACAAGGTTGCCTTGTGCTTGAGCCTGAGCAATGACCAATTGCTGTTGAGATGCAATAAGAAACTAGTTTTGCCTCCGTATATTAGGCTTCACACAAATATATATATATATATATATACATACATACATATATATATATATATATATCAATAATATTATACAAAACATTCAATATGTGTGCTTGTTTGATGCTTCACTAATTTGATAACACAATTAAGATGAGGTAATGAATCCATTCTTTGTGAAATCTCAATTTAATTTGACAAAAGAAATGTTATTCAATAATACTTATATGATAAAATCATCTACATGTCATTTTGACGTTATGGAAGAAACAAAAGTGTGATGATTTCTATTTGAAGGTTTGCATCAATTCCTCGTCTAATGATTAATTTTTGATGGTATGCAAATATCCCAAGTGCAACTATTTATAAAAAATATTGCCAGTATTATATGTGAGGTTTAAAAAATATATAAATTATAATTTTTAATCATTGGTAATTCAATAAATTGTGTCCTTTGAAAATACCGTGTAAAATTCATACATGCATGACTCATGTAAGAACGTATATACAAAATATTTCTAGAAAATTTAATTAGTTAAATAGGGATGGAAATAAATAGCAATAATAGTTTATAAAGCATTCCATATTTGAGTATATTTGGTGCTTCATTGATTGGATAAGACTTTGAAAAAGAGGTAATCCACGTTTTATGAAATCTCAAATTTGTTTCACATAATATTATTGAACAAAACAAAATCTTGCAATCGGGGCTCATATTCTCGATTAATAATAAAATTTGACCATGGGTTAATTTGACTGCTCGGACGAATATGTTGACCCATCTTTTCTTGGAGATTTCCCATCTATCACCTTAAAGTTTCCCCTTGGCAATCCACCAAAACCTTAATTCAAAGAGTTTCCAAGGCTGCCTTGTGCCTGAGCCTAGGCAAGGACCTATTGCTATTGATATGCAAAAAGAATTTGGTTTTTCCTCTTTATATTGGGCTTCAGACATATATATATATATATATATAATATTGCACAAAACATTCAATATGTGTGCTTGTTTGATGCTTCACTAATTTGATAACACATTGAAGATTAAATAATGAATCCATACTTCATGAAATCTCAATTCATTTAAAAAAAAAGAAGCGTTTTTCAATAGTCCATATAAGATAAAATCTTCTGCATGTCATTTTGAAGTTATGCATGAAAGTCAAGTGTGTCATGATTTTTACTTGAAGATTCGCATGACTGCCCCGTCTGATGATTTATTTTTAAAGGTATGCATGTATCCCAAGTGCCACTATTTACAAGAAAATATTGCCAGTATTATTTGTGTGGTTTAAAAAATATATAACTTTTATTTTTTAATCATTGATCATTCAATCAGTCGTGTCCTTTGAAAATACCGTGTAAAATTCTTACATGCATGGCTCATGTAAGAACGTATATACAAAACATTTTCAGAAAATTAAATTAGTTAAATAGGGATGAAAATAAATAGCAATAATAGTTTATAAAGCATTCCATATTTGAGCATATTTGGTGCTTCATTGATTTGATAACACTTTGAAAAAGAGGTGACCCACGTTTTATGAAACCTCAAATTCGTTTCACATAATATTATTGAACAAAATAAAATCTTGCAACTGGTGCTCATATTCTCGATTAATAATAAAATTTGACTTTGGGTTAATTTGACTGCTCAGATGAATATGTTGACCTATCATTTCTTGGAGATTGTCCATCGATGACTTTAAAGTTTCCACTCGGCAATTCACCAAAACCTTATATTGGAGAGTTTCCAAGGTTGACTTGTGCTTGATCCTGGGCAAGGACCTGTTGCTATTGATATGCAAGAAAAAACTAGTTTTGCCTCTTTATATTGGGCTTCAAATAGAAATATAGATATATATAGATACATATATCAATAATATTTTCACAAAACATTCAAAATATGTGCATGTTTAATGCTTCATTAATTTGATAACACAATGAAGATGAGGTAATGATTCCATGCTACGTGAAATCTCAATTAATTTTACAAAAGAAACGTTATTCAATAATACATATATGATAAAATCATCTACATGTCATTTTGAAGTTATGCAAGAAAGACAAGTGTGTGTTGATTTTTACTTTAAGATTTGCATGATCTAATGATTTATTTTTAAAAGTATGCATATATCCCAAGTGCGACTATATACAAAAAATAATTGTCAGTATTATATGTGTTGTTTAAAAATATGTGTCCTTTCAAAATACCGTGTACATGCATGACTCATGTAAGAACGTATAGACAAAACATTTCCAGAAAATTTAATTAGTTAAACAGGGATGGAAATAAATACCAATAATAGTTTACAAAGAATTCCACTTTTGTGCATATTTGGTGCTTCATTGATTTGTTAACACTTACAAAAGAGGTAACCCACGTTTCATGAAATCTCAAATTTGTTTCACATATTATTATTGAAAAAAATAAAATTTTGCAACTGTTGCTCATATGCTCGATTAGTAATAAAATTTGACCTTAGTTTATCTAACTGCCCAGATAAATATGTTGACTCATCATTTCTTGGAGGTTTCCCATCCAATGCTTTATAGTTTCCCATTGGCAATCCATCACAACCGTTATTCGGAGAGATTCCAGGGTTTCCTTGTGCCTGAGCCTAGGCAAGGATCAGTTGTTGTTGAAATGCAAGAAGAAATTGGCATTGCCCCTGTATATTGGGCTTCAGACAGAAATCTTTATACACACACACACATATATATCAATAATATTATACAAAAAATTCAATATGTGTGCATGTTTGATGCTTCACTAATTTGATAACACATTGAAGATGAGGTAATGAATCCATGTTTCGTGAAATCTCAATTTATATCACAAAAGAAATGTCGTACAATAATACATATATGATAAAATCTTCTACATGTTATTGAGAAGTTATGCAAGAAAGACAAGTGTGTGATGATTTTTACTTGAAAGTTTGCATGACTGCCCCGTTTAATGATTTATTTTTTAAGGTATACATATATCTGAAATGCCATTATTTATAAAATAAATATTGCTAGTATTATATATGTGGTTTGAAAAATATATAATATATATATTTTAATCATTGGTAATTCAATTGATAGTGTCCTTTGAAAATATCGTACAAAATTCGTACATTCATGACTCATGTAAGAATGTTTACAAAAACTATTTTCATTAAATTAAATTAGTTAAATAGGGATGAAAATAAATAGCAATAATAGTTTACAAGGCATTTAACATGTGTCCATATTTGGTGCTTCACTAATTTGACAACACTTTGAAAAAGAGTTAACCCATGTTTTATAAAATCTCAAATTTATTTCACACAATATTATAGAATACAATAAAATATTGCAACTGGTGCTCATATTCTCGATTAATAATAAAATTTGACCTTGGGTTAATTTGGCTGTCTGGATGAATATGATGACCCATAATTTCTTGGAGGTTGCCTATCCATTGTTTTAAAGTTTCCCATGGCAATCCACCTAAACCGTAATTCGGAGAAGTTCAAGGGTTTCCTTATGCCTTAGCCTGGACCACTTGTCGTTGGGATGCAAGAAGAAGCTGGCTTTGCCTTTGTATAATAGGCTTCAGCAGAAATATATATATATATATATATATATATATCAATAATATTATACAAAATATTCTATATGTGTGAATGTTTGATACATCACTAATTTTATAATACATTTAAGATGAGGTAATGAATCCATGCTTCAAGAAATCTCAATTAATTTCACAGAGAAACGTTATTCAATAATACATATATGATAAAATCTTCTACATGTCATTTGAAGTTATGCAAGAACGACAAGTGTGTGATGATCTTTACTTGAAGGTTTGAATGACTGCCCCGTCTAATGATTTATTTTTGAAGGTATGCATATATCCCAAGTGTGACTATTTACAAAAAATATTGCCAGTATTATATGTGTTGTTTAAAAAATATATAACTTATATTTTTTAATCATGGTTAATTCAATCAATTGTGTCATTTGAAAATACTGTGCAAAATTCGTATATTCATTACTTATGTAAGAATGTATGTACAAAAAATTATAAGAAAATTAAATTAGTTAAATAGGGATGGAAATAAATGGCAATAATAGTTTACAAGGCATTCAACATTAGTGCATATTTTGTGCTTCACTTATTTGATAACACTTTGAAAAAGTGGTAACACACGTTTTATTAAATCTCAAATTTGTTTCACATAATATTATTGATCAAAATAAAATCTTGCAACTAGTGCTCATATTCTCAATTAATAATAAAATTTGACCTTGGGTTAATTTGACTGCCCAGATTAGTATGTTGACCCATCATTTCTTGGAGATTGCCCATCCATCGCTTTAATGTTTTCCCTTGGCAGTCCACTAAAACTGTAATTTGTGCCTGATCCAGGGCAAGGACGAGTTGTTGTTGAGATGCAAGAAGATATATGTTTTGCCTCTCTATATTTTGCTTCAGACAGGGAAAAATATATATATATCAATAATATTATATAAAACATTCAATATGTGTGCAAGTTTGATGCTTCATTTATTTGATAACACATTGAAGATGAGGTAGTGAATCCATGCTTTGTGAAATCTCAATTCATTTCACAAAAGAAACATTAGTCAATAATACATATATGATAAAATCTTCTACATGTTATTTTGAAGTTAAGAAAGAAAGTCAATTTTTTGATGATTTTTACTTGAAGGTTTGCATGACTTTCCCGTCTGATTATTTATTTTTGAAGGTATGCACATATCCGAAGTGTGACTATTTACAATAAAATATTGCACGTATTATATGTGTGGTTTAAAAAATATATAACTTATATTTTTTAATCATTGGTAATTTTTATATTGTGTCCTTTGAAAATACTGTGCAAAATTTGTACATGCATGAATTATGTAAGAACATATATACGAAACATTTTCCAGAAAATTAAATTAGTTAAATAGGGATGGAAACAAATAGCAATAATAGTTTACAAGGCATTCCACGTTTGTGCATAGTTGGTGCTTCATTGATGTGGTAAAATTTTGAAAAATCGGTAACCCACCTTTTATGAAATCTCAAATTTGTTTCACATAATGTTATTGAACAAAATAAAATTTTGCAACAGGTACTCATATTCTCGATTTATAATCAAATTCGACCTTGGGTTAATTTGATTGCTCGGATGAATATGTTGACCCATTATTTTTTGGAGGTTGCCCATCCATCGCTTTAAAGTTTTCCCTTGGCAATCAACCAAAACTTCGGAGAGCTTCCAAGGTTGCCTTGAGCCTGATCCTGGGCAAGGACCAGTTGTTGTTAAGATGCAAGAAGAAAATTGTTTTGCCTCTGTATATTGAGCTTCAGACAGAAAAATATATATAATATATATGTGTATATCAATAATATTATATAACACATTCAATATGTGTGCATGTTTGATGCTTCACTAATTTGATAACATATTGAAGATGAGGGAATGAATCCATGCTTCATGAAATCTAACTTTATATCACAAAAGAAATGTTATTCAATAATACATATATTATTAACTTGTTTTGCCTCTGTATATTGGGCTTCAGACAAAAATATATATATATATATACATATATATATATATATAAAAATACATATCAATAATATTGTACAAAACATTTAATATGGGTATCTTTGATGCTTCACTAATTTGATAACACATTGAAGATGAGGTAATGAAGCCTTGCTTTAATAATACATACTCTCTCCAACCCATCATAAATATTAATTAATGTATACATAATAAATTTATCATGTGAGATATTGTTGAATTTGTCTTAACATATATTTTCCAAATATCAATTTGTTATGTGGAAATGATATACATGGCTGGAGATATTGACTGTCAAATATGATCATTGAAGATCATGTAAAAGCAAACATGTCGTTCCTGTTTGGACAAAGGGAGTATATGATAAAATCTTCTTCATGTCACTTTGAAGTTATGCAAGAAAGACATGTGTTTGATGATTTTAACTTAAAGGTTTGCATGACTACCATGTCTGATGATTTATTTTTGAAGGAATGCATATATCCCAAGTGCGACTATTTATGAAAATTATTTCCAGTATTATATGTGTGGTTTAAATAATATATAATTAATTCTTTTGAATCATTGGTAATTCAATCAATTGTATTTGAAAAGACCATGAAAAATTCGTATATTATTGAGTCACATGAGAATGTATTTACAAACAATTTCCAAAAAATTATATTAGCTGAAGGGATGGAAATAAACTGCAATAATAGTTTAAAAGCATTTCACATTGACACATATTTGGTGCTTCATTGATTTCATAACACTTTTAAAATGAGGTAACCCAGGTTTATGAAATCTCACATTTGTTTTACATAATATAGTTGAGCAAAATAAAATCCTGCAACTGGTGCTCATATTCTCGATTAATAATAAAATATTACCTTGGGTTAATTTGACTGTCTGGATGAATATGTTGACCCGTCATTACTTGGAGGTTGCCCATCCATTTCTTTAAAGTTTCCCCTTGGCAATCCACCAAAATCGTAATTCGGAGAGCTTCCAAGGTTGCCTTGTGCCTGAGCTTGGGTAAGAACCAGCTGCTGTTGAGATGCAAGAAGAAACTGGTTTTGCCTTTGTATATTGGGCTTTAGTCAGAACTATATATATATGTGTGTGTGTGTGTATGTATACATATATCAGTAATATTATACAAGACATTCAATATGTGTGCATGTTTGATGCTTCACTAATTTGATAACACATTGAAGATGAGGTCATGAATATATGATACATGAAATCTCAATTTATATCACAAAAGAAACGTTATTCAATAATTTATATATCATAAAATCTTCTACATGTCATTTTGAAGTTATGCAAGAAAGATAAATGTGTGATGAGTTTTACTTGAACGTTTGCATGGCTGCCCCGTCTAATGATTTGTTTTTGAAGGTGTGCATATATCCCAAGTACAGCTGTTTACATAAAATATTTCCAGTATTATATGTGCGCTTTAAAAATATATAATTTATATTTTTTAATCATTGGTAATTAAATCAATTGTGTACCGTGAAAATACCTTGCAAAATACGTACATTCATGACTCATGTAAGAACGTATATACAAAAAATTTCTAGAAAATTAAATTAGTTAAATAGGGTTGGAAATAAATAGCAATGATTGTTTACAAAGCATACCACATTTGTGCATATTTGGTGCTTAATTGATTTGATAACACATTGGAAAAGAGGTAACCCACATTTTATGAAATATCAAATTTGTTTCACATAATATAATTGAACAAATAAAATCTTGCAACTCATGCTCATATTCTCGATTAATAATAGAACTTGACCTTGAGTTGATTTGACTGCAAGAATGAATATGTTGACCCATCATTTCTTGGACGTTGCCCATCCATCAGTTTAAAGTTTCCCCATGGCAATTCACTAAAATGTAATTTGGAGGACTTTAAGGGTTTTGATAGGGATACCAAAATGACTACAACCATAAATGAAGACATTACACGACTTGATCAAACATGTAAAGGATATGTTTGAGATCCTCTAAGTGACATGGCGGGACCTATGACCAGGTCAAGAACTGAGCTTAGGGATGCTTCTTTAAATACTTTGATTGATCGCTTTTATTATGAATAATTGAAGAAGGAGTCATCATCGACATCTTGGATTTATTGTTCAAGACTGTTGAAGAACTATGGACATTATGAAGAACACTATACTCTTTTTCCCACTTGGTTTTTTAATGAGGTAGTGTGGTCACTGTAAAATATTGTACAATTATTTCATGTTGGGTTTATTGGACTGATAGCTCGTCCATGTGGGCTTTGAAAAGCTGAATTTTGAAAATACAGTCCATTAGGGTTTAGTATATTCAGTTTTATTCTGATTAGAATTAGATTTGGTAAGATCAGATAAGGTAATATTCTTCATGGTTACTTCTTGAAGAATTTGACCAGATTGCCTTAGATTACAATTTATTTTAGGTATTTTATTTAGATATGGTTTTAGGTTCTTAAAGATTTCATAAGTCAATTCAGTTTCCAGTTGTGATTAGGGTTTATGGCCAAAATCCAGTCTATAAATAGGGGAGGCCTTTGGACAAATTTTACCAACTTTTTTCAATCAAATATACAACCTTTTGAGGTCATACTCTTTGCTTAGGAGCTATTCCCTTGTTGCTTAACCCCGAGGGCTATTTACGTATCAATAAACCTTGTAATCTGATCATGAGGGCTAGTTAGAGAGTGAGTCGAAATTGAGTGTACCCCTAGGGCTTGAATTTCATGTGGCATTGAAGGGTTTGTGAGTTCCATTATTTTATCAAAGATCTTAATTCCACCATCCAGATTCTTCGCAAGGGGATTCATATTAGTTGGTATCATAGCAAAGTGAAAGATCTACTGAGGCAGGAAAAAAAACAAAAAAAGGTTTCAAGTTTTTTTGTAGAATTTATTTTCAATTTTTTATTTATAAAATCTTTCATGTCGTATTTTAACTTTGTTTGTTTGATCTTTCTTACCAGGAGGATTGAATCTAGAATCAAAGGACGTTAAAGGGTCCGAGAATAAGAATACTTCTGTATTACTATCTGTCATCACCTTCATCAATCGAATCAGGAGGAAGTCGAAGGGTCTGAGCGTTAACAAGTATTATCCGCCTTAACCTCCCAGTCAGTTTCGTAGTTTTTTGGTAGCTTAAATAGTTTATGTGCTTGTGATATTTTTCGTCAACTCTTCTGAAAATTATTACATGCTCATAATCGTATTTGTTTTCTTTATCGTTCTTTGATTCAGTGGTCTTTAATTTTTCTTTGATTCTTGATTACACCTTATTAAAAAAAAGAATCTTTTGTCATTTTCCATATATTAGTGTCAAATTGTTGATCCTTACAATTTTTAATACCTCGAAGTTCATTTGAATCAAGAGAAAGTTGTGCCATTTTTCTTATTCCAAGTTTTGTAGGCAACTTTTGTTCCAAACCTTTTTGAAAATAATAATCATAAAAAAAGGTATCAGATTTTTTTGGTTTTAAAATCGGAATTTTGGATTTGAAATCTAAATTTTGGAGCAGATTTGCAATTTCCAAAAATTTTGGGAATTGTGACCGAAATTTTTCTTGGGGAATAGGATTTTGGTTGTGTGTTTTATATTACAAAAAAAGGGAAAAAGAATGAATTGTGACTGAAAGAAAGAAGGAAACAAAAAGAAAATCCAATTTGAAAAAGGAAAAGAAAAGTCAAAATCCTAACCGGAAGAGAAAAAGGAAATAAAAGCCAATTGAGAGAGGGGTTTTGATTTGAAATTTAGACTAGGGAGACAAGTATGTCATTAAAATCCTTTACCACAAGGGATGGATTTGTGTTCCTATTCCAATTTGTTTTCAAAAAAGTTTCTTGAATTTTCGGAACCTATTTGTCGCCTACATAAAGCCTTCTTGTTTTAATCATAATTCATTCAATACAGCTCCGATTTGTGCCATTAAAATTTATTTTTGTTCCTAATTCTTTTTAGAATTTGGAGTTCTAGATCTTAGAGCCAAAATTTTAGTTTATATATTTTTAAAATTCTAAATAATTTCTACAGTACTCATCTCTGTAGATTGCTTTGAACTGTGGTAAATTGATCAATTGCCCTCGCATTAGCCTTCGCCTTGTGAGTTTAGAGTGTTATACACTTGGTGAGTGAACTTACTAAACAAAGGGAAGGGGGATGATTTTTTTAAACTAACCGTTTCATTTTCTTAGCAGTTTAGCGAAGATGGGGGACGAAAACCCATTCGTCCCGCCTTTTGTTAGCAATCCTAACAATTTTCCATTGACGAACACCTCTAATGGTGGGCGTGGTAGTCATCCATGTGAAGATGCTCCAGATAGTTGGGAGAGACATCGAATTAATCCAAATGAAACCAATCATCCTGATCGGTTTGCTCTCGCAATAAATGCACTTATGAGTGAGGTGCAAAGGTTTTTGAGAAAAGTTGACAGTATGGCACCGCCTACACCTAAATCATTGGTCAAGAGGTAAAAAACCATGAAATATGTCCGTCAATTCAATGGTTCTGGAAGTTCAGATGACTATTCTGATAATGGTTTGGAAAGGCAATCACACTAAGGGTCTTCTAGAAGACATCGCCACAGTATATCTCCGTCCCAAAGGAGAGTGAAGAGTAATTCAGGATGTGAGTCAGGTTCTAATGAAGCTCGAGACATTAAGGGTTTAAAATATGGCATCCCTCCATTTGATGGTTAACACAATCCAGTGAAGTTTCTTGATTGGGAGTGACAGATTGAGAATATGTTTGATCTCAACAATTATCGGAAGAAAGAAAAAATCAAAGTGGCACAGTATTCTTTCACTCACTATGCGGCTGAATAGTGGAAAAATAAAAAGGAGTTGTGATATCTTGCCGGAAAGAAACCTATCTCCACCTGGGAAAGATTGAGATCCAAGCTTCGCCAATATCATGTTCCTTCTACTTACTTCATGGAACAACATTCTTATCTATCCAACATGAAGTAAGGAAATCGCACAGTTGATGAATACTAGCAAGATCTTGAGTTGACCATGAGAAAGGTTGGAATGAAATAAGATGACACATAAAGCAAATATCGATTCATTGAAATCTTGCATGAAAACCTTCAAACTCCAGTCAAGCTTCAACATCACATATCTATGAATGATTTATTGGTGAAAGAAAGGTTGGTTGAGAGTACCCTGCAACCAAGGAGGCCACAACTCAGATTTCCAAGTCAACGACCAGGGTTTGATTCCAAAATCTCTAGTTATGGCCGCAGCAAGGGCACGCCCATGGGAGGACGGGGATCGGTTCAGACTTATTCAAATTTGACTTATAATCTTACAGAGATGAGGGTGACACCACCAACCCAACAAGTTTCAAAAATTCCAGGTAAGCCCAGTACTTCTTCATCAAATTTGGTTTTTGTTTACTCTCCTACTTGTTTTCATTGTAAGGAAAGAGGACATGTCCGCAATAATTGTCCTCATGCATGAGTGTTAACAACCATTGAGAAATGAGACGAAGAAGATGAATATGATGATATGCAACCATTGTATGAAAGTGGTGAAGAACATGTAGATGAAGAGATCATCATAAATGATCATGGTGAACAAGGTCCAGAAACACAAGGTGACTTTGTGTCGTTAAGAGTTCTAAACTCTCAAATGGCCGAAACATAGGTACAAAGGATTAAAAATTTTCATACATGTTGCCTTGTGAAAGATATGAATTGTTTACTTATTATTGATAGTGGTTCTTGTGCTAATATTGTGTTTAATCTTCTTGTTAAATCATTGTCTTTGCCTGTGACTACTCATCCATCACTATATAAACTTATTTGGTTAAATGGTAGTGGTGAAATTATGGTTAACAAACAATGAATGATTAACTTTAAGATTGGAAAATACCATGATTCTATCTTATGTGATGTTATACCTATGGAAGCTAGACATATTTTGTAAGGGAAAACTTGGCAATTGATCATAAATCTATGTCTAATGATTACACTAAAAAAAATACCTTGATTAAGGATGGAACAAGGTATACTTTGGTTCCATTAATCTATGTATGATGGTTACACTAACAAAATTACTTTGATTAAGGATAGAACAAGGTATACTTTGGTTCCATTAATCTATGTATGATGGTTACACTAACAAAATTACTTTGATTAAGGATAGAACAAGGTATACTTTGGTTCCATTTTCTCCAGTGGAAGGTTTAGAGGCACAAAGACGCATGAAAGTCGACAATGAGAAGTTTGCGGCTGATGTGCAAATGGCTAACCAAAACCCTAGCAATGGCTTGAAGGAAATCAGCCATAAGGCGAAAAATGGAGGCAAACACCTTGATAATTTCGACAAAAATCAAGGAAGGCCATCCCAGGTAACTCTAAGAATGATTATGATAAGTCGTGTAAAGTCCTATCTTCACATCTTAGTCCTTTGCCATCGATTTACATGATGAAACATGAACTTCCTAATGATTCTAGTACATCATTTTATGCATCAACCAGGGATGTGAAACGTGCTCTTTCTAATCGTTCTTATGAGGTTATCATGCATTTTAAAAGAGAGCTACTTTGCTGGTGATGATATTTCTATGCATGTTCCTCCAAGGTTTGCTCAGATATTACAGGAATTTGAGGATGTCTTTCCAGAAGCCTTACCTGTGGATTCACCACCCTTGCAAGGTATTGAACACCATATTGACTTGATTCCGGGTTCGATTATCCCAAATTGTCCGGCGTATAAAGAAAATCTTGAGTAGACAAAGGAACTACAGCGACAAGTTGAGGAGTTACTTCAAAAAGGTTATGTGCGAGAATCCCTATGTCCTTGTGCTGTACCCATCATTTTAGTTCATGAGAAAGATAAACCTTGGCGTATGTGCATTGATTGTCATGTTATTAAAAAGATTACCATTAAGTATCGCCATCATATCCCTAGGTTAGATGATATGCTTGACGATTTACATGGATCTGTGATTTATACTAAGATCTATTTGACTCAAGGTTATCATAAAATTTGAATTAATGAAGGGGATGAACGGAAAATTGCATTTAAGACTAAGTTTGGGTTGTATGAATGGATTGTTATGCCTTACGGTTTAACTAATGCACCTAGTACTTTTATGCGGTTGATGAATCATGTCTTGAGGAAGTTTATTGGTCGGTTTGTTGTGGTCTATTTTGATGATATATTTATTTATTCTAAGTCGGCTGATAAACATATTGAGCATGCTAAAATTGTTCTTGTTGCACTCCATGAGTCTTTCTTGTATGCAAACATCAGGAAGTGCACATTTTGCGCTTCAGAAGTGGTGTTTCTCAGTTTTGTGGTCTCTAAAGAGGGTATAAAAGTTGATGAAACCAAAATTGATGCTATTAAGACCTGGCTGAGACCTACTAATGCCAACCAGGTATGTTCTTTTCATGGTTTAGCTAGTTTTTATAGGCAGTTTGTGCATAATTTCTCCTCTATTGCTGCACCTCTAAATGAACTAGTTAAAGAGGATGTGAAATTTATTTGGATTGGGAGTCAAGAGAATGCATTTAATGAATTGAAAGTACGATTATGTAATGCTCTTGTTCTTGATTTACCTTATTTTAATGGTACTTTTGAGATTCATTGTGATGCTATTGGTGTTGGTATTGGTGTTTTTTATGCAATAGAATTGACCTATAGCTTATTTTAGTGAAAAGCTATAGGGCGGTGCTCTAAACTATCCTGTGTATGATAAAGAATTTATGCAAATGTGCGTGCATTAGAAAATTGACTACATTATTTATTGAATAAAGAATTTGTCATTCATAGTGATCATGAATCCTTGAAATACTTGAAGATTCAGGTGAAGTTGAATAAGCATCATGCTAAATGGTCTAGTTTCATTGAATCTTTTCCTTAGGTGTTGCATTACAAAAAGGGTAAAGAAAATGTTGTTGATGATGCTTTGAGTCGTAGACATGTTTTACTTACACGATTGGAATGCATTATTTTTTGTTTTCATTCGTGCGAGATTCATATGCGACTAATTTTTATTTTTCATCTATTTATGTTGCATGTGAAAATGGTGCTTATGATAAGTTTTTTCGGCATGATGGTTTCTTGTTCATGAATAATAGATTATGTATTCCTCAATGTCCTGTGCATGAATTACTTGTAAGAGAAGCTCATTCAAATTTCTTAATGGGACATTTTGGTGCATTTAAAACTTATAATTTGTTTTGAGAACACTTCTATTGGCTGAAAATGGCACTTGTTATTGATAGGGTTTGTAGGAATTGTCTTGATTTCTTGAAGGCTAAGTCTAAAATTAAGCCTCGTGGTCTTTATACTCCATTACATGTTCCTACACATCTTTAGGTTGATATTTCTATGGATTTTGTCCTATGTTTACCACGTTCTCAGCCAGGCAATGATACTATCTTTGTGGTTGTGGATAGATTTTCAAAAATGGCACATTTTATTCCTGGTAGGAAGACAGATGATGCAAAGCATGTTGCAGATATATTTTTGAAGGAGGTAGTTCGGTTACATGGCATTCATGCATTCATTGTCTCTGATCGTGATGTTAAACTTTTATTTTACTTTTGGAATACCTTGTGGCACAAGTTAGGGACATAGTTGCTGTTTTTAACTACCAGTCATCCTCAAACTGATAGACGAACAGAAGTTACCAATCGACCCTAGGGGCTCTTCTACGTGCACTAGCTTAGAAGAACTTAAAGAATTGGGGAAAATGCATTCTGATTGCAGAGTTTGCTTACAATTGCACTATTCATTCTATTACTTCTTTATCTCCATTTGAAATTGTTTATGGTTTTCTACCTATTACACCACTTGATCTACTTCCTTTGAATTTTAAACAGGTTAAAAACCTTGATGGAGAAAATAAAGCTGATTTTGTGAAGAAAATCCATGAGAAGGTGCGCATGAAAATTGAATGAACAAATGCTCAGAAGGCTAATAAATCTTATCAAAGCCGCAAGTTAATGAGGTTCAATGTGGGAGATTATGTTTGGGTTCATTTGCGGAAAGAGAGGTTTCCAAATGCTCAGATATCTAAGTTGAGTCCACGTGGAGATGGTCCTTTTAAAGTGTCGGATCGTGTGAACGACAATGCTTACAAGATTGAGTTACAAGATCATTATGGTGTTAGTGCGACCTTCAATGTTGCTGATTTATCTCCATTTACCTTTGAAGACGATTCCATTTCAAGTGCAAAACGTTTCTATTACAGAGGGAATGATGGAGATGATATAACGACTACCACCATAAATGAAGACATTCCACGACTTGATCAAACATTTAAAGGATATGTTCGGGATCCTCTAAGTGACATGGCGGGACCTATGACTAGGTCAAGGACTAAGCTTAGGGATGCTACTTTAAATTCTTTGATTGATCGCCTTTATGATGAAGAATTGAAGAAGGAGTCATCATCTACATCTTGGATTTATTGTTCAAGATTGTTGAAGAACTGAAGACATCATGAAGAACATTATACTTTTTTTCCCACTGGGTGTTTTAATGAGGTAGTGTGATCAGTGTAAAATATTGTAAAATTATTTCATTTTGGGTTTATTGGACTAATAGCTCAGCCATGTGGGCTTTCAAGAGCTGAATTTTGAAAATACAGTCCATTAGGGTTTAGTATATTTAGTTTTATTCTGAGTAGAATTAGATTTGGTAAGATTAGATAAGATAATATTCTTCAAGGTTACTTCTTGAAGAATTCGACCATATTACCTTAGATTACCATTTATTTTAG